>BSYO01000013.1:13277675-13877675 GCA_033239525.1 Nepenthes gracilis | reverse complement strand
TGGAGAAAATTAAGAAAAGAAGTATGAAGAATAAGGTAAAAGCTTCCATAAGAAGTGATCAGGTTTTGAAGAAGAAGTAAGATACTGGACTAAGGAATTATTTCAATGGGTAATATTCTCTAGCATGCCAGAAATATTATAGGAGAAACTCATGGGATTACCCTAGCTGTAGATTTCAGCATGTGATATTCCTTGGCATACCTTAAGATATTACAGTAAAAACTTGAGGACTGCCTCTCAACATGGGGGTATTTTTTATGGCATTTCTGTTATTTGACTCCATATATGGAGTTATAGGTATACCGTCCACCTCTAGGTGTTGAATAGAGGGGTCATGCCTTAGATTATGTGGAAGCATGCATAATCTTCTCCTTAATTGTCTACTCTATTAGTTGGTAAGGCTTACTAACCCTAATCCCTAAAGACTGATAATAGAAAGGCAAATGATAAGTAATGATCAGAAAAGAAAAGGTTCAAGAAAATAAAAGTTCACTCATTTTCCAATTCCTCTAAATTATATATTTATTTTAAGTATAAATATATATGTTTTTACTTTTATGTACCTTATTGAATATTTGGCTCACCCTCTTACTATTTTCCTAACCTCTTAGATGGAAGACACAAGTTGATATCTGGTGATTAGTATTGAAGTCGGAAGGTATTTAGGATCAGATGGTGATGGATTGTACTGCATTGTAATGGGTAAATTTCACATTAAAAAGTTATGTACTCCATCTTGTGATGAATAAAAAATAATAATACGATATTGGTATGGACCATTTAATTATGCATTCGCAAATTATTATAGTAATTATTTATACTTCCCGCAGATTTTATGGTAATTATTTTGGAACCTATTAGTTCTCTAAAGAATCCGACACCGTATTCTAGTTATACGGGTTGGAGACACCTAATATGGCATCATATGGATCATATGTATAATGATTATATATTTTATGGACTTATATTAATATGACGTCTCATTAAGTATAAACAAGAATGTGAGACGTGACAAAAAGAGTTAGTTATGACCGGCCGAAGGGCCCCTTTACGAACTGGACAATGAGTTGGTGCCCGTCCAAGGAACCATCTAGTTGGAAGTCACATTGGGAACATACCCAAGGATGGCATCCCACTTACTAACGGTCCTAGTAGTTGATCTGCCTTTGATCTATAATACCATTCTAGGCCGGCCTTACCTGACTGCATTCAGAGTCGTGACGTTAATCACACATTTGAAGATGAAGTTCCCAATGACCTATGCCATCGGAGAGGTATTAGGCAATGAGGTTACCAATTGGATGTACCACTTATCCTAGGTCACCAAGGTCTGTCCAGATCGGCAAATGGACAACTTCGATCACAGAGATGAAGTGACTCTGCAGCAGGCTGAAGACGATGAGCTGACCAACTATTTCCCTTTGGGCCCCAGAGATTCAGAGAGATGCGTGTAGTAGGAGAGGCTCACTCACCGGACCCCTGCGTGACTGTTCAACACATATGGAATTCTGACCGAAGTGATGGTCCATAAGTTGGGCCACGATCCAAACCACAAGCCTATCTAGCATGTGACGAAACGGATTATTTTTCTCTAATAATCTCTATCAATAAATAAATAAGACTAATACCCGAAATTTTAAAACATTGAATTTTACAGAAATTTTGGCAAAAATTCCTTTATAATTGGACCAAAATCCATTTATACAATTTATTTAATTAAAACCTATACAAGCATATCAATCCTCAGACTTCACATTTAACACAATAAATACACTGGACCGACACATGCCATATTATCCATGGCTCCAACAAAGTATTCACAACTGTCACATTAAATTTAAATAGAGATGCTATCTAGGCCTACACAAGTCTATAATCAAGCAATAGTGGAAGCAAAACTAGATACATCAACCATCCGCGAAAGCATAACAAAATCTACAATAATACATAACATATCATGCCACATTCTATTATACAGTATAAATCTAACTTAACTTTTTTTATTCTATTACATTAAACATAGACAAACTATAAATCCTCAAAGTCCAGCGATCTCTTTAGCAAATCTAACTCCTTACTTTATCTAATCAGGCGTCAGCTTGTAGATCTTATTTGGAAGGAAGAAGAAGTAAGGGTGGGCTAACAACTCAATAAGTACATCATAACAAGGTGATAAACAATAATAACAAAATTAAACAGAAGAAAGATATATGAATATGAAAGAAATGCATGAAAGGAACTTGACTAGACATCCTAGGGGTGTAATTCATTTCTTTCTTTTATTCTATTTTCTTTACGACATAGATTAAACATAATTGTTCATCTTTGCGAACCCGGGCTAGTAGACCCTCCCGGCCAAGTGAGCGAATAATCGATGATAAATTATGTTCACTTCACACAATCAAAGGCCTTATTCTTAGTTCTTGATCATGGGTTCCTCCTTATTTACATCCTGAGGTCAGGATGGTCATAATTTCTTATCCTCATTATTTACATCCTGAGGGCAGGATCGTCATAAATTCTTATCCTCCTTATTTACATCCCGAGAGTATGATGGTTCTATTGTTCTTATTTCTTATCCTCGATTACCATTGTAACATCATAAGGCATGTCAAGAGTATCACCTGCTACAATATGTGGCAGGGACAAATCTTTGAGTTTCTACTGTCATACTAGTGACATGCCTAAGGATATTACCCTTCAAACATGAATCCATGTCCCAATTTTATAATTTTTTACTCTTATTCTTTTGAAAAAAGATTCACCAAATTTCTCATACAAATATCTCCATCTGAAAGAACAAATTCATCATGTATCCGAATTGTGGAATCTCCCTCCAAATACTTGCACAAATTTCTTATCTTTCTTTCGAATTTACATCTTCTCATGATTACCTTTCATACAAAACCATCGTATGACTTAGGAAAGGTGGAAATTCTTACCACCGTGAGTTCAATTCAACTTAAGAGATTTCGGATAATGATTCTTTTCACAATTTCTTAATGATAATATTATTCAGAATGTACAATTAAGCATAAACATATATACATAACTTGAAAGGCAATTAAATAAAGCGAAGCATGTAAGGAATAGTTATTATCTTGGATGAACATTGGCTGTGATCATATTTGGGTTCCTAGATGCTCCAATCGATTCAGAACTTGGAATTCAAATGCCAAATTCTTGATTGCTTACATTCAATATTAAACGTGAAAAAATTATGCAAAATATCATTCAAAGTCCTCAGATGAACAATACCCATGAACAATGCATATGAACAGTGCATGGATTACACATATCGGTTAATTCTTAAAATTTCAGAATCCAACGGGTAAACTATCAAACCCAAGGTATAGGTAACTATAATCCCAAGTTAATTTACACATTAAAACCCAAATCAAAGATTAACGGTGTCCGGCACTGACTAGGGGCTCCGCAAATCGAATTTTCACCTCAAATAATAAATTCGGATACCAAATCGATAAAATTACATACCCAATTCATCGATAACCATGGTCTAGTTCCAAATTAAGATAAAGCCCCAAAATTTTGTGGGTATAATGTCCGGGCGAATCCAAGGGTTTTAGCGACCAGAAATCCACATAAATCCACCAAATCGGGTATCTAATCGATAAATAAACTTATATAGGATATGGGTAATGATATTTTAGTACTAATTTACATAAAAGCCCCAAAAATTGAAAATCGAAACCACTTGAGGCATGGGTGAATAATTCCGACCCGAAAGAACATGCATAAAAACGAAAAGGATAGTACGGGTACACTTATCTCAACCCGATTTATTGTTTTCTCCAACTAGCTCGAGCTCATAATCGGACTTGTGAACCTCCGTTTCCTCCACTTCTCCTTCGTGCGACTCTCTCCTTCGCCCGGCCACCCGCGGCTGCTACCACGACTCCACCTTGCCATGCTAGCCTACCATAGTTACACAACCATCACCGGCCACCGCTGCCCACCATGCGCCGCCTCCCCCGGTGCAGGCCCTCTCTCTCTCTCTCTTCTTCCCCGTGAAACCCTTGCCCAAAGCCCCTTTTTCCCTTCCCCATTTTTCCTTCTGCTTCTTGTTATTAACGTTATTATTATTATTATTATTATTATTATTATTATTATTATTATTATTATTATTATTATTATTATTATTATATTTATATATATCTTTTCCTTTTAATCCCAAAATTCAAATCGATACTCGAGCGACGGAATAGGTGCATCTCGACCACCGGCCCAACGATTCTAAATATTCTCCAAATTTTTATAATATTTAATTAATGTTTTTCTCACGTCTAAATTATCAAAAATAATAATAATCCTAATTTATTATAGATAAAAATTTAGGATGTTACACAATAGAATCAAGAAACCACTCCATTAAAAAAACTCATCGCCATCTACTACAGTAAGATACCAACTTCTAAAATATAGTAAATATGAGTAATTAAGTTAATATAAGTGAATCAAGGTCAAAGAATATGAAAGAAATTGGATTGAAGAGCCCAAAGACCAATAATTGGCAAAATCGGGAGCCGGCATTGTAAACCTTGTAATGTTAATCCGTAAATAATATTTGAATATTGAATTATGATAATCATGATATATTAAACTAATATAGTCAAAATTGAGGTCCAAGGATATGAAAAGTTGGACTAGAAGGGTCGAAACGGATCTTGGATGGTGCATGCACGAAGGTGGCTTGTTGCAGGCGTAATGCAGGCCTAACGCCTAACGCATGTCCAATGTGCACCTGAGGCACGATTTCCAGTATAGGGACGCCCAAAGGGTGCCCGACTGGCGCTCGAGCACCGACGATCCTTATTCGAACCTTTTGGATAAGTTTTAACATATTTTTAATATATAAAATTATTTTTAAATAATATAAAGAAGAAGGAAAATCAAATTAGCTTGTGGGTAAGAAAGGAGAAGGAGAGAGAAAGAAAAAGAAGAGAAAGTTAGAGTCGGGTTAGAAAGTTAAGTCGAATTAAGAAGAAAGAAGAAAAGTCATAGATCGAGTTAAGGTAAATGCACTCAAAATTTTGTCTTTTAGTTGTTGATGTTTCTTGACTGTTTCTACGGGTGCTATTATTTTGATACCCTACTTTGTTAATTTTCTAGTGATTAAATCGCATGTTTTATTGTTCTTTCATGTTTTTATGAAGAAATTTCATATTTGGATATATGTGTCATGATTTTTGTGTTTTTTTTTTTTGTATTTGGTTCTTGTTTAATATCTGGAAATATGTCCAAAACTCCTACATATTGAAAATTTGAGATTTATGATTTATTGAATATTTATGTTATACTGCATGTTTATTTAAGTTAACTGTAAAGTATTAAATTTTGGTATAAAGATGATCTGCAATTTGTTAAAGTTTATCAGTTAAAGCCTAAAGTTTATCTACAAAAAAGTCATATGTTAAAGTTTATCTATTTATTATAACTAGAATTTGAGAAATAAGATTTACGGATCATTTATATTTACTCTGCAAAATTTATTAAAATTATCTCTAAGGTTTACTATTATCTGTTTATCTGTAAATGTTGAGAAATTATTGGTTTGGTAAAGTTTATGAATATCTACATATCTGCTTTTTATGAAAAAATCATCTATTATAGACTAAGACTTAAGTCCGCAAGAATATAAAAGTATGTATCTGTATAAGTCCACAAGAATATAGAATATATATCTATATACTTAGAACATGAGAATATGTATCTGTATTTGCAAGAATATGAACATATATATCTGTATCCCAAGTGTATGAAAATATGTATTTGTATCTACAAGAATTTGAAATATGCATCAGTATTCTCAAGAATATGAAATTATAAATTTGTAACAAGAAATTAAAACTCTACAATTTATTATCCATTTTCATTACCATTATCTGTTATCAGTATCCGTTATCTGTTATCTATATTAGTATCGGTATCTGTTATCAGTATCCATTATTCGTTATCAGTATCAGTATGTTTGTATAGAGTTTCCAATTGAAATATAAAAATTAATCTGGAAATTTGACCAATGATTTATATTTTAGTGGGTCATATTTCATGGCATACCTTAGGATATTACAGTGGTATCGAAGAAAATGCCCTACCATGAAAGTTTATGTGATGGATTTCATACGCTTGACCTCTGGCAAAATTAGAGGTGTAGGCCTTTTGATTGTGTGGAGTAAATACAATCTGTTTCCTCGATATTTGTTTCGTTCGCTGGTAAGGCCTACTAGTACTGATCCTTAAAGATAAATATCTTTCTGCATGATTTTGAAGTCAAAAAGGAATTAAAAATAAAATAAGAAATTTAAATGCAATAAGAAAGATCTTTTGATCATGAATGCTATATTATGATTCAAAGGAAATCAGAAATAAGATGTGAAAATTAAATGTGTTCCGAAAATGTACTTAATCATGTTTTTATGTTTATGTATCTGAATTATGATCCTATTCCGTCTTCTTAATATGTTTTAAAGTATAAATATGCATGTCTTTATTTATATTTGTGCCTTACTAAGTATTTGGCTCATCGTTTATTATTTTTCTTACCTTTAGATATGTACAAGCTGATACCTGATAAGAAAGAATAGAGGTCGCAGGTTGCTAGGCTCTGAAAGATTATTTTGTGATTTATGTATATGTCGAAGAATATTCTGATGTATTATGGTTATTTTGATGATACTCAGATTGTTATATACTTTCGCAGATCATTATTGTTTATTTTTGGTACCTAGTGGTATCTCTTTGATCCAACGTCATATCCAGATGATATGGTGTTGGAGTTACGAATATATTGCGGCCATTTTAGGTCATGTTTATGCTTGGTTATTTTATCTGGTTGGATATTTTATTATTTGTATTTAATTATTGACGAACATTATGTTAGGTGGTATTTTCATTAACCCGGTCCATCACAACTACTCGAGGCCGACTTTATCAGGGAAGTCTAATACCCAAATTGACTCTATAATGTCATACTTGTCAAGAAAAATGATGAAAATTGGCGGATGTGAATTGACTTTACCGATGTGAACGAGGTGTGGCCGAAGGACAACTTCCCGCTACCTAGAATCAACCTACTAGTTGACACCACCTCAGGTCACAAGCTGCTCAATTTTATGGACGTATACTCTGATTACAATTAGATCTAAATGAGTTTCAAGGACAAGGAACATACCTCCTTCATGACAGATTAAGGGATGTACTGCTATAAGGTTATACCTTTCGGACTCAAGAATGCATGAACCATGTACCAACGGCTCGTAAATAAAATATTTGAAGCTCAAATTATCAAAAATATGGAGGTGTATGTAGATGACATGCTCTTCAAAAGGAAAACCACTGACGACCATATCCATGACCTCAGTGAAGCTTTAGAGGTGCTCTTGGTGTACTAGTTAAAATTGAACTCAGCCAAATGCATCTTCAGAGTGTCCTCAGAAAAATTCTTGGGTTTCATCATTTCCCGATGAGGGATAGAAGCCAACCCAAAAAGATAAAAGCTATCATGGATATGACCCCGCTGCAAAACGTAAAAGACGTTCGGAGGCTGACTGGGAGGCTTGCGGTGCTCTCCCGCTTCTTGGCCAAATTTGGAGACAAATATCTCCTTTTCTTTAAAGCCTTGGGAGGGACTAAGACGAATGGATTCTAGTGGACGGTTGACCCACTCAGTAACTCCTAATGACTTAAGGAACACCTTGACTTGCTCGAAGAGACACGGGACATGGCTGAGATGCGCACAGCCACCTATCTGTAGTGGTTGGCCCGATACTACAATAAAAGGGTGAAGGTTTGATAGTTCAAGGTAAGGGACCTGATCATACGAAGTATAGAAGTCACGGGCAAAACACCAACAGGAACAAGCCCTCCCCAAACTGAGAGGGCTTGTTCCTCATTTTAGCTGTCATGCGGAATGGGGCATATAAGCTTTGAGTCCGAAATGGCAAATCTGTCCCAAGGATGTGGAATGCCGTCCATCTACAAAAGTACTACTAGTAATACTTTACTTAACCCAGGTATGTCTAGCACTTATTATTGAGCATGCTTGTAAAAGTATTTCATGCTAATAAAACGATATGTTTGCTTGCCTATTGTTTATTATAAATTGTCATTTCCTATTTGTTTGTCCAAGTGAATGTTTTTGTGACGTTGTATAAATTTGAGCAACCTAGGGTGCCCCTAAGTCGAATGAATTTTCATTTGCTTGTTGCTAAACCTCGGTCCCACACTTAGCAGCCCACATGTAGTCAAATTTGAACCTCAATCCTGCACCAAGTGGCCCACATACGGTCAAATTTAAACCTTGGTCTCATACTAAGAGGCCCATATGCGGTCAAAATTGAACCTCGATTCCACACTGAGTGGCCCATGTGCTATCAGAAATCAAAACCTTAGGGGGCTTTTTAGCACTAATGTGGTGACTCCCATGGTAGGGGAGAGCACCATCAGTTGACAATGGTTAATGAGTTAGGATCCGATGCGGTTGCATGCAGAATGGCGCTAACTATTTCAAAAAGCTTGGCTATGACAGCAACCATGCTTAGCCGGCAAACAATGGCGCATAAGCAAGGCCATACGAAAGTGTAAACATCATGACAATGGCTAAAAAAATCCTCCTTTATTTATTGAAAAATGACACTGTACAAGTGGTGTTATGTACACATAAAAAAGAGTGAAGAAAATAAAGGAGACTTTAAGACTGAGGGTTGGCTGAAGGGTGTGACAAGGACCCCTCCCTATCAGTAAAGTTGGTCAAGTCGGATCGACGTCAAGCAACCCTGTTCCTTTGGTCAAAAATATTGGCCGAAAAGGCAAGGTTGAAAAGGGAAGCGATCTGCTGGCACAACAGAATGCCATCTAGGAACCTCACGTTCATAACTTGGGCCACCTCCTCTAGGCTAAATCGAGTCGTTAGCTTCACCGTAAGTTTGACATTCTCGCTCCGAAGGATAGCAAGATCCTGCCCGTCCGTTTGCATGGTGGCCTTGGACCTCTACAACTCCCCCATGACTTGGGAAAGTTGAAGCTCAAGACTTGAGACGTGATCCCAGTACTACTGAACCTCGAATGCGGTGGCATCCACCTGGCCATGCATCTCCTCCACCCCGCTCAAGTCCACCCTCATCTTGGTCAAACGGTGGACTTGCCCTTTTAACATTTGGATCCGAGACAACCGCTGGTACAAGCATGTCTGCAAGACTTGCATCATCTTGTTATCCTACAAATAGAACAAGAAAAAGAGGTTAAACTCAACCAATCCTTATGGAATAGAAAAGTTCTTAACAACTTACTTGGATATAAGATAGTCTTGCCACCGCAATGCTCAGGGGCACCAAGGATGAGGATGTTGGAGTGGATGCATGCTCCAGCTGGGGCCGATTCGACGCAAAATCCTCCAAGAAAGACGCCTCCATGGTCACTGCCTCCTCGATATCACCCCCCGACCGGCACCCTGATGGATGGCCCACACTAGGACTCTCTCCGACCGACTTAACTAAAAAGCTGGGCACCGTCCGCTTCTGCAAAGAAGAAATAGGGATCCCCTGCTAGGCCTCTTGCTAAACTACTAGGTAGGCCTCCTCCTGGGCTTCCCCAAAGGCTTGCCTACTGAGCTTTTGGTTGAATTGCTTATTAGGACTCTAGATGGCCTTGGGCTAGCTCCTAAAATGGTTTGGACAAACCCCTACTACTGACTCACTTGAAACACTTGCTACGAGATGGGAGTCCAAGAGTGGTAGCTATTCCAGCACTGGCCTCAATGGTGCCGGCATCTTAGGGTGCAGTGAGTGCTAATTCACTTGATTGCTCTCCAAGGCCCCACATACACTTCACCATGGGTAGGCCCTAAGCAGCAGAGGATGAAGAAGTCCCTGAAGATGATGCAGTTTACCACCGGGATGGACTCTCAGATGGGTCCCTAATAAACAAGGTTCTAGCCTTCCTCTTGGGTTGGACAGGCTGAGGGGTGATGGCTCCTATAACCTCTATTAGAAGAACCTACTGGGCCAATGCAAGTGTCTTAGAGGACAAGAGACGATCCTTCTTGAAATCGTTTGGATTTGCTCGAATCAGCTCCATCGGTAGCTTAACGGACTCCGTCTCCTCACGCGAGGCCTTGCCAATGAAGGACGCTGGCATGTTGCCCCAATATTGGAAAGGGGCCAGTCGGGAGATACCTTGATAAAAAAAGAACCGATTCTTCCAACTCTTGACAGAATCGGGGATGAGCCCGCTTATGGGCATCTCTCAAGGGGACAGTGAGAACCAATCCCCACTTTGGTAGAACCAAAAGATCACCTTTACGGCCACCACAATCAGTGCCCTCCTCTAGTGACGGAGAAATACACAGAGAGTATAAATACCTAATGGCATTGCATGGTATCTTGCTATTGGGACTCTAAGGGCCACTAGAATCTAGCATAACTCCCGGGAGGAGGAAGTGAAGACCAATCCTCAAGTGTGCCTCATAAACGGTGACAAACTGTCTGAAGGGGAACATGCCCTATCGCGCTCCCCTGGCATCGCATACATAATGGCATTCGGAATATTATACTACAGGTACAATGCCTCGATGTCTGTGACAGTATGAACAAAACAAATCGTATTAATTTTGGGAACCATGAAAGTAGAAAATAGCAAGTTGCAAAGAAGAGAGAGAAGATGACTCGAGGAGAAGAAGAGAGGTAGAACAGAGTGGCGAAGGGAAAGGATGCCACTCGTTCAAAACAGCACCTCAAAAAGGCACATGAGTAATGGCCTGACACGCATTGAAACTGGAGGGCATCCAAGCATGTCAATTGTCTGGCGCCGTTAATGGCAATCTGCCACCGCACTCACAACAGACACATGGTAGGATGGGATGGGTTAGAAGTCAAAATAGTGCGACCTCCAAGGCCACTATGCTCTACTTCTTGAGGACACCACATCGGCGATGGGCAGATATGATGAACTCAGAGCCAGACTAACAGGCCGATGGTTTACAAAAGAATCCGACTGGCTTGAGTGGTCAATAATTCAGTCTGGCTCCAGCTTATCTGACCAATCGGCTTCCCACTCTGGCTTTCAACGGTTTGACTGGTCAACAATTTGATTCAGCTCCAGCTTGCCCAACCGGTCTATGACCCAATAGGGTACCCAGCCAATTTGACTGGTCAACAATCCAGACCGGTATCCAACCTGCATGACTGATCAGCGATCCAATGCAGCATCCAGCTAGTTTGACTGGTCAACGATCGGGTCCGGCATGAAAAAAACTGAAGATGGAAACAGTTAGGGCAAAAATTATTGCTAGTTTCATTCATTTTTCTTTACAAGTTACAAGGCCTCTAGAGGTTAGTACACAACAAAAGAAGACAACAAAGAAAAAGGGATACATGGAACTCAACGATAACAAACTCATAAACAAGCAAGCCACTAGAGGAACCTGAACAAGGAATTGGCATGCATTTGGCAAGCAGCAAAGCATGGCCCCCCAAAACAGCACGTCAGGAGTCAGAATAGAGGCTCATCACAAGAAAATGCCGCTATCCAGAAGGAGACAAAGGGTAAGGAAAGTCTCACTCCTCAATAAGAAGGAAGTAGCCTCGAGGCCTGGATCAACTACCAATCCTACCAATGGCAGAGCGAGGCTACTGAGATAGCAGTTTTCAATGAGCCTAAGCCTATTCAGGAGGCAAGCCACTGCCGAAAGCGAAGGTAGAGAGAAAGGATAGCCTTGCCCACTTAGAGATAGCGGCAGGCATGGCTTGGGAATAGTGTGACCAAAGTGACTCTTTATGCGAAAAGGGGTGATCAAAACAACTCTTTATGCGAAAAGGGGTGACCAAAGTAGACCATAAGTGTGTCCCAGGATGATGCCATCAAACTTCGAGGACAAGCTCCCATCAGTACCGGTAGCCTCAAACCAAAGCCTCATGGCGACTTTAGGTTCCTATGCCACTTCACTAATGAAGGCAAAATGTTGTAAGGACCGCGATTTCATTATTCATGATTCGGTAAGCTAAATTAATTTATATAAAATTGATGTCAATGAATAGTAAAAATTCAGAAGCTAGGAACACACACCGAAATGTGATAAAATTTATTTGATAAAACCGACTCAATTTCGGTTAATAAATTATACGAAAGTAATTCGGTTAATAAATTCTGAATCGATTAATAATCAAATTAATTTTAGTTGATGATAAGATAACTCGGTTACCGAAATTATACCCGATTAACAAACGAATTTGACCCGATTGATAAAATATAGCTCAAATCAAATAAAAATTAAATCGCTAGACTCGATTTGTAACCGAACAAGTTATGGTTGATTAAATTAATGTTCTGATGGACCCAAAACCAGCTCGGAAACTGCCAAAACTTTGGGACAATAACCTAATTAAAATTTATGATTGAAATTAATATTTAGAAGGATCTGATAGCAGCCATATAAAATTTTATACACTTAGAAAAATTGGTGGAAATAGGAATTTAGAAGGGGCTGGCCAACATATATAAATTAAGTCAATTTTAATACACTATTAAAAAAAAATTTTAGGTAGTTATTGAGGGACACATGTCACCCCCTTCAAGCTCCAACACCTAGACAAAAATTGAAGAAGGAAAGGATTTTGGTGGGGCTGGTGGAGAAGGAAGACACAGCAGCCACTCACACAACACACACACCCTCCACATTCCCCTCTTTTATTAATTAAAAGAAAAACAATTCTTGCATGGCTAAATCTGGGGGACACATGGCACTCAAGAAGGATTAACATGTATCCAATTAACCACAAATGAAGTTCCAACAAGTGGCATAAAGAGGGAGCAATAACTTGGCATTTTACATGGCTAAATCATCCATTGAGCAGTTGAGAATTTGCCACCTTTTGGAGAAGGTGGCAATACCCAAAAATTTAACTAATGACTTAACATTTTAGGGGACAAATATATCTAGAAATTCATAAAAGAAAATTGAAAAAAATAGTGGAAAAATTGAAAGAAAGAGCTGACCAACAAAGTGAGAAAAGCAGAGCCGAGTGAAGCTGCCAGGTATTTGGAGTTGGGAGTTCAAAAATTATTATACATTAATTCGGGCAAGAACTCATCTCCCTAATTGATTTTTTGTTAAATTTTTGATCTTATCTTGAAATATCATCGGTCAAATCCTTAAAATGCTCACCGAATCCATGTTATAATGAGCAAAGTTCAGCAATATGTCAAAATGTGACTCTGTTGCTGAACACTGCTATACCTTGCTGAAATTCGAATGTTTTCATACTCATTTGAACTATTCATGCCATGAAATTTTTACTTTAGATCCCTTAATATGTTGGATAATTACACATATTTTTGTTCTGGAATAATCCTTACCGTTACCATGCTAAAATGAGTAAAGTTCAGCAATATGTCAAAATAGGATTCTATTGATGAACTCTGCTGCACCATGCTGATGTCCAAATTTTTATATAACATATTTAATTGATTCATGCCATGACATTTTTAATTAATATACTTTAAAATTTTATCTAAATCACCGTATTTTTATTCTGGAGTAATATTTGTCGTTACCATGCTAGAATAGCAAAATTTCAGAAACATGTATCAGGAAGTTGATCCTACAACCTACTATTATGCTTGCTGATATGCTAATTTTTACATACTGTTAATGGCTGATTTATCCCATAAAAATTTTATTGAAGAAATTTTAATATGTTGGATAAATCACCATAATTTTATTTTGGAATAATTCTTCACAAAATCGGCCGGTTCGATGGAAACAAAGGAGACTGGCAAACTGAACTTGCTGGAAACAGGGCAGTCACTGCCTTTGGCTGCCATTTTTACCAAGTTCTAGGCCGATTTAAACTCCATAAAAATTATATAAGATACTTCAATGAACCAAAAATATGCTATAAAATTGACGTAATTTTATCATCTCAAAATCTAAACGATTCAGCCTAAAGAAAAGGAAGCGTCGTTGAACCGGCTAGAAATAGAGTTGTGCATGAAAGAGTAGTGCATAACTTTGAACCAGGCAAGAAGAAAAAATGGAACATTTATATGAGCCGGTCCAAATTTTTGTGCTGATTCTGAAAATGTATGGTCAATAATTTTCCATGGTGATTTAATCACTAAACCGGGCTTCACATTGATAACGTGACTAACTTCAGAAGTTATACTAAGATTGGAAGTTTGGGAAAATCAGGCCGATCCGGCCTCCGTCCGACCACCAAAAGAGTTTAAAATTGGTCACCAACTAGTTATGTAACGGACTGGGTTATTCTCCTTAAATAACCTCTGTCAATGATAACATAAACTTATGGCCATAATTTATCATTATAGATTATGCAGAAATTTTAACAGAATTTTCTCTATATTTGGACAAAAACTAAAAAATATAACCTATTTAAAATAACCTGCATAAGCACACAACTATCCAATTTATATATTTTAGACTACAATACAATACACAGGACCACATTGTCATACCATCCATGGCTCCAACACAGTATTCCTAACTACCGTATTGGGTCTGAAGAGATGCCATCTAGGATTAAATAAAATCCAAAATATCCAATATTATTACGGAAGTATAGCTAAATCCAAAAACCTACGGAAGTACAACAATAACCATAAAATAATAACAAACCGCATTGAATTACTAGATTGCTTGCATTCTATTACAACAGACGTATCCAAATCTTCAGGCCTTCGACATTCAGCTAATCTCCTCAAGTAAGTCTCTCTCCTTACTCTAATTAATCGAGCACTGGCTTAATGTTCTCATTTGGAGGGAGAAACAATAAGAGTGAGCGTATAGCTCAGCAAATGTAATCATATATCACTAACTACATCAAATAACAGGAAAAATAGTAACTGGGCAGGGGAAACATATAACTTGAATAAAAAGGAAGCATGCGAGGAGAGGGGACACTTTGGATCATCTGGTTCGCATGTTTGTTCTGGTTACATTTATTTATTTTTATTACTTTCATTAATTTTTGCGGATCCGAGC
The DNA here is from genome assembly GCA_033239525.1 of Nepenthes gracilis. Classification (NCBI taxonomy): domain Eukaryota; kingdom Viridiplantae; phylum Streptophyta; class Magnoliopsida; order Caryophyllales; family Nepenthaceae; genus Nepenthes; species Nepenthes gracilis. The sequence goes on along the minus strand of BSYO01000013.1, from coordinate 13,862,659 downwards.
TAGTTGGTCGTACTAACCAACGATGTGAGAGAACGAAGAAAGGAATGCATATACCATACACCCTAAAGCCGGCTACATTTTAGGTCTGCAGTACTCGACCATCGGCTACATTTTAGGGCTGCAACACTCGGCCATCTCAACTCGCCCCATATCCCCCGAGAACCAGGGCAATCCTCGTTCTTCCACATTAGTATCCTAAAACATATCACAAACATCACCCGCTTTCACGAGCGGCCAGAATACGTGGCCAAGTATTCCTTGGGTTCACGCCATGATGGACATGGCAAACCAAAGAATATTGCCCCTATAAACCATGGTCCTAGTTTCAGGATTAATCATTCCTTGAGGGAAGATCCACCACAAGTACATCATATTTTTAAATTAAAAATCACATTCCCGTCCTTATCTCCATCCAGGAGATCAAATCCATCACATATCTCCATCCAGGAGATCAAATCCATCATATCGTACTTTGGTGGATTTTCCTCCATTTACTTATTCAATTCCTTCCTTTCTTTGGAACTTAAACCTTTTTATCCATTCAATTCAAACTCACAAGAGTGTTTTATTTTCCTCCGGTGATCAAATACTACCCTAGAAGCCTCCGGGACACATTCCCTTACTTTCGGTGCACACTTGTATATTTTCAAGGTTTACAATTTAACATGATTAATTAGACACAAATTTTATAAGCATTAAATGGTGGAAGCATGCAAAGTTTTCCATTCAAACGTGGGTGAATAGTAACAGGGGCTTTTAGAGATCCCGGACGTCGCGAACGGATCGATTCTTGCGGAATCGGATATCCGGTCGATATACACATACAATTGGGATGTGGCAATTCATATTTTGGGGTCAATTTAACATAACACGAGGGTGAAAACATGCAAATTTTCTATTTTATTTCGGATGAACAATAAGAGTGCACTTTTAGAGGGCTCAGACGCCACGAACAGGTCCAAACATGCGAGATGAATCGCGCGGCCAACATATATATGCATTTGGGACGTGGTGATTCATATTTTGGGGTCAATTCAATGAAATACGGCGGAAAAACGAAAAACCCCAAATTCCAATAGGTTAGGGTTTGGTGGAACTCCATCAACCGGATCGGTGAATAAATCGGATAATAAACTACAAAATCCTTGATCTCAAGTCATGGGTAATACATTTTTCATGGTTTGAGTGGGTATTAACACAAACATAGCCAACGATAAACAAAAAATATCGAAAGAGAAAAGTTAGTGAGTATGAGAATACTTACCTCAACACGTATTACTACTTTTATAACTAGCTCTCGGATGGATTCGGACTCCACGGGCTCGATCTCCTCCTTCCTTTCTCTAGAATCGGCGCTCTTTCTCTTTCTAGAAGGGTTTGGTTTATGGAAAAAATGAAAATCGCAAAGCAGCACGTGGATTTAAAATGGGCTAGCACTCGAGCCCGCAGCGAGCGCTCAGCAAGTGCGGCCTTATTGCCCAAGCCGGCTCTAGCGCGCGGCGAGCACAAACAATCTAGATTATGTGCTCTCTGTGGGCTTGAGCCCACGAAGAGCGTGGGTCAAGCTCGTAGCAAGCCTACTTTGCATTTTTGCCTTTTGGGACCCGTTTTGACTATTTTAACCTAGTCTTTCACATCCTTGAACCTTACTTTTGATTATATAACCTTAATAAGTTATGATTATTATAATTTAAAATCCAAAATCTTATTTACGAATTAATATTTTACGGTTTATACTTTCCGTTCCCAATTTACCAAATCCGGCTCTTTGAGCTTTTCAATCCGATTCCTCTCATACTTTTTGACCGTAATTCACCTATGTTAACTTAATTACCTTCTAATTATTATTTTCTTAACCCAGAACCTCACAAGTTAAGACCCTTATTAAGAGTGTGTAAAATCAGCTTACGAAAATGGGTTGAATGGACCACTAAATTGGATCCCCAAATGAGCAGCTGAACCCTGCGTCCATGTGAATACTGAATATGGCAGTCCATTTGATGGACTAAACCAGCCATGTACTGGTTGAACCAAAATCCGACCCAGTCATATTATTTAGTACTAGGGTTGATCTATTAACAAGTAGAATAGTTTCCAAAAATACCTCGATTTAGTTACTGAACCGGTCCTAGAATTGAAATTGCCACTAAACCAGTTGATTTGCACTTAATTGCGTATTTTGCTAATTTAGTGTGGACCAACTAGGAAATAAATAATAAACCAGCCATATATGGTATAAATTAGTAATCAAGCTATACATCATGACCATTATAAGAATCAGATATTAAAGATATTTAATGAACCGGTTTCAAATGAATCGGCTAATTTGGTAAGTAAACCAGTTTATATATAATCTTTAAAATGATGAACCCACCACTTATTATATGAATAATGGTGTACCGACTCATATGATAGAATTGGAAAAATATTATAAAAAGTTAAACCGATCCATAAATTGGATTTGTAATCAAACCGATTAAAAAGATAAAATAAAATCAAACCGGATAGTGCACCGATAAATTATGAAATTTATGGACCGAAAATCAAATAATATGCTATCTAAAAGTAAGTCCAACACATGTTAAAATGTATATGAATTTATGTTATGTATTGACATGATTTTATAACAGGCATATACGATATGCTTTATCGTAATTTTGTTATGAATATATATGATATGTTATGCCTAAGTGAAAGCTAATATGATACCAAAGAAATATAAATTTTTTCTAAGATGAGAAAATTAATAAGAAGAAACAAGATTATGAATAAAGGCCTCCACTACGAAATTTTAAAAAGTAAGAAAACTAAACTAATGATTTATTTGAGCAGATAGTATTCTCTAGCATGTCATAGAATATTATAGTATAGATCATTATCTGAATAAGTATCATTATGTGATTTAGACCCCGTCTACTAGGAGATAATAGATAGTACCATCCTATCTTCGGAATATAAATAAGGAAGATAATGCTTTTGATTTGTGTGGAGTAAATACAATTCATCTTGTATTCGGGATGTAAATAAGAAAGAAAGTATTACTTTGTTATGCGATTTTGGCCTTTGATTGTGCGGAGTAAACACAATCCAGATATCGATCAAATACTCTGTTAGTTGGTAAGGCCTACTAGCCCTAATTCCTTAAGATATGTAAGGTAAGAATGTGCTAGCAAGTAATAAGAATTAAGTACAATAAAAAAAAGTCAATTGCATTATAAAAATGTTCTGAAAGTATATATGTACTTTTACATACATCATGATCCCTATTCTTTCTTATGAATTATTTTAAAGATAAATATGCATATTCTTGACTATTATGTTTTTATTTAGTATTTGGCTTACTCTCTTATTATTTTCTTTCCATTCAGATATTTCACAGGAGTTCAAACCTGATGAATAAAAAGTAAAGAAGAACTATTAAGTATGTGATAATCAGTAGCGATATAATTAGTTGAGTTTAAGTGATGATGAAAGAACTCATAAATTTATAAATATCTCAGAAATGTAAATTTTAGTATCGGTGTTTAGAAATATGTTTGCGAATCTCTTATGGTTATCATGTAAATTCTGGTGCAATTTTATAAGATGAATATTAGGATGTTAGTTGGTATCTTTCCTAATCACAAGCTATATTTATATTATTATTGAATGAATATCAAAACCATTGATGATTGGCATTATTTTGGATCCTGTGTATTATAGTTTGTTATGATTATAGATTATTAAGTTAAGCACACGTTCCATATAATTAATATAGATATAAGAATGTAGGACATGACAAATGTGATGCAAAGAGGCACAACGAGCTCTCAATTTATAGTGCACAAAGGGATCAAAGAGCCACTAAACACTAAAGGTCCCCTATCCTAACAAATCTGTAGAAAATCATGGATACAGAATGATTGCACCAGAAACAGTAAAGGAGGGAGTCTGAGGACGGCTTGGGGAAGGAGTAGCAGGGGAAAAATGATAAGGCATATCACATCTCATCATTAACATACTTAGGGTTAAAAATTCACACCTTCTGACATGGGAGGCTAGCAATGGGATGGTAGAAATGGGCCAGCTAAGTACAAATATCCATGGACTCGGCAGCAGGCCCAGAAGATATCTGACTCATAGGCTCAGAAGTCAGTCAATGCTTCCATTGACCAAAACAGCGCCTCAGTCAGTCAGATAGTCCAAGCTGGCCACAGCCCAATCCAAACGGCCCACAGCACCATTCTCATGCGCTAAAAATCACCTACCTTAACTAGCTAGAACCTCGAATATTTCCCAAATCGCGATATCTCCTGGAATGGCAACTCCCAACTCAACAAATTTCTCATAATAGTAACCCAAATATTTGCCGTGTATAGCATCTCTTCAAGGAAAGAAGAAATTCCCTTCGACTGATCATGGTTGTCTTAATCGGTGCCCACAATCCTCATGCTAGCCCACCAAATTCACACAAGGCATTTGCCCCAAGTAAGGTTGAGCATCCATTGAATCTAAGGGCATGCTTGCATTGAAACTCGCACCCACACCTACATTTTTCCTAATACCAGCCTTCAGATACTTGCATTCAATCAAGCCCGCCAACGCTACTCCCAAGAGCTCTTAGGAGACTACGCTCTGTCCATAGAGCTCTCAAGAATCCCTTCACGATTCTCGCCTCCCCGACATCAAATCCGCTCCTCATGAGCACACTATCGAAAATGCCGCTCCATGCCGAGTGCAACCTCTGAGTTAGATTCAAACGACCTACTTTCTTGTATCATCACTCATATACTTTTATCCCAACATCTTTCAAGAAAGATTACTGAATTGAGCATTAGAGGACATATCAGGAAACAAATCCTACAATTCTTCTGATCTCTTATTTTTGAGTTGTGGTATGCAGGATCCGGGCCATGGAGTACAGAGACCGAACCTTCTACAGTTCAACTCGAAAACCAGGCACCATCCTAATCCGTCAGCAATTCGTATCCAGGATACATCAGAATCCATGCCTTATAATTCTTGAGAATGTTTACATTTATTATATTTTTCAATTTTAGCATGCTTCGAGATTTTATACTTCGTTGCTATATACTAAAGGCATCTTAGGTTCTTTTCCAGAATTTTCTGGGATTTTTGTACTTTATGGCTAATTCATGCCAGTTTTTCATATAGCTCTTTTTAAACCACAATTTACAGAATCAAAGTTCTTATGGAGTAGATTGATTTTATGAAATATGGATTCATAATTCTTTATAATGAGGAAGAAATATGAAATCCGAATTTAAAATTTTGAAATTCAGAGAAATATATTTCATTACAAAGTTTATTTTCAAGAATAATTATTTAGTGGTTGTGTATTGCTTCTCATAATCTTTCCATCGGTATCATATTTGTAATTTTTGGATTTGTTGTTCCAAAGTTATGGAGTTTTAAAATTTTTGGGCGTAACAGTTAATTAAAATTCCTGAGAAAGGAAATGATAAACTGAATTCTTGAAGTGCTTCGTTTTGGGTGACAGTGAATCAACATGCAGCATTTTGTCAACTGCTTTTCATCCCCTTAAACGCTGCATTTTAAATTTTGATTATTTCATAATATTTTTTCTCAATCACAGCTTCTCTTGTGGATGATCCAACCACTTCATTCGGTTATATACATGATGTTTTAACCACATCAACCAATCTGTTATGCTATAACACATCAATATTTATATTCTAGTTGTGACCAAAAGTTTAGAGGCGGCGCATGTAGCGCATGCGGTGGTCTAAGTTGGCAGTGTCCACCAGATTTTGGTATCGTGTGATTTAAAAAATTTTGAGATTATTTCATATATATTGAAACAGAATTTACCGATACCCAAAATAATTTATAAATTACTTTCTTTATCAAAACATTTAAACTTATAGAAAATTATTTCAACCATGTGGTCTTATGCTTAATTTTGAAGAGACCACATTTTAGTGGAAATATCAAAGTACTTTTACTATATGCACTCCTGTTTTCAGTAAATAAAGCTTCTATGAGAAGTTGATTTTTTCTGATTATTCTTTCTTTTTAAATCATAATATACATATACATATACATATATATAAGAAAAATGTGCTTCTAAATTTAACATTTGACATAATATTTATCTATATATTACGCATGATAGCTAAAATAATAGCTATATTCAATAAAATCATATTATTATATTGCGTTGTGATTTGTATATATATATATTGTATATTAATGTTTTTTTTTTTTTCATATAAGCATGACCAAATTAAGTAGGATGCTTATTTTGAGTGGGACATTTCAAGTATATCATTGACGTAAACATTCTTACACAGTTAAGATATGTATATTTTGTAGGAGTTCTATAATTTGTCATTAGAACAAGATTTTACATAATAAAATTAAATAAATAATAAATTCATATTTGGTTTTCGGATGATTATTGGAAGCCTAGTAAACTTCCAATTACATATCTTACATTAAATTATTATTAATTTAATTTGTATTATAATCTTAATGTGTGTTTGCCAGGCATATATGTATCATTATTTTATAATCTTTTTGATAGATTTACCATAGCCTTTGTATGCAATCTCAATGTTTTAAATTTATAGTGTTATCTTACATGGTAAAAACTGTGGTATTTATCACTTTAAATGAATTATGTTCTTGATGAATATGAGATATTAAAAGTCATCAACCCTATCATATGTGATCCTAATGTGGTTGATATTTCTCAAAAGAGATTATATCACGAGACTTATCTGACTGAAAATAATTAGATCAAACCTATTTTTGTAAGATAATGTCTCAAAAAAAAAGATTTTATTAAAGAGTATTAATAGTAATCCAATAGCAAGGGTTATATGGATGTTTTTTTTTACAAAAAAAGACTAAAATACTATTATAGTTAAGTTGATACCAGACTAATAAATTTGAATTTGAAAGAAATATTCTAATCATTATCATAGAATCTAAAAGAGATATTTGTCACGATTAGAGATTTAACTCAACTTGCCATACTTTTTGCGAGATCTAAATACTTATATGAGAATTTAATATTTAAAAGATAATAAATCAAGCAAAATATTTAAAAAAATTACATGTTCAGATGAAGTCTAATTATTCAATAATAAAGATTAGCATCTACTAGGCACATATTTTGCATTTGTACATAAAAAAAGTAAAGGGGCATGTCAAGCTCATACATGCTTGATAGTAGTTGTAATGTATAATACGTGTATGTTGGACGTTTACAGATTCTAAAAACTTGGCAGCTAATGTCAAGCATGAAAGGGTGCTCATGCATTGCCCTTTAATTCTTCCATGCCTAATGGGTGTAAAATTAGTGTATATGTGTTTGTCTATATATATAAATAGGTTCAGCCACTTTTGAGCTATTTTCTGAGAATTTTGATGCAAGAGAGAAAGAAAATTGAAGATAGAGAAAGAGAAGGGAAAAAAGAAAGAGGAGGAAGAGAATTAGATAGAATCTTGAAGGATCTTTAAAGGTTGGCTAATTTTAAATCTATTTTTTCATTTTTTTTATTGAAAGGATTCTTCTTCACGTTTTCCTAACATTTGATATGCATGTCTTTTTTTCTCAATACATTCATTCTTTTATGTTTCTTATGAAATTTAACTAGCATACATGGTCTAACATTCTTAATTTTTTAAATTTTTTAAGTCTTTATTTATGTTCATGACAATTATCAAAAAATTTTAAAATTTCTTAAGTTAATGAAGAATAGCTTCTTGCACGTCTTTTTTTTTGTAAGTTTTTGATGAAATTCTATAACAAAATTAAATTATGTCCTTTGATTTCTAAACTTCAAAAAATTATCATGTTTTATAGATAATTTTTTTGCACGTTTATTTAAAATAAATCATCTTAGAGAATTGATAAAAAGTATATATATTATGATATGTCAAAATATATTAAAATAATATTATATAAAACCTACCAATGGATAATAATAGTGGGTAAAGCTCGATTTATTATTAGTGATTCTATAAAATACATATAGTTATAATTGTCCCATAATATGGCCAAATATGCTCTAATTTAACCTCCTTCTTCCCTAATCTACTCAATCATAATATCATGACAATTACCCCACATACATGCAACAATCCAATAGTACAAGAAACTCAGAAGATATACCAATCCTAGGCCATGCTATAACAATTTATACGTGTCAAAATGTACTTACTACACTATTTATTGTTTCTCAATAACATGCATAAAATACATTTTAAAATATTAAAATTTCACAGTCCTCCACAAGTACAATTGCCAATGTAGAAGTCCCATGAAGATTAAGCCAACTAATCTAAAAGGGTTAGAAAGTAATGTGAGTTAAAAATTCAATAAATAAATTTGAAACGTATCAATAAATATGGACATCAAAACATGAAAATGAAATAATGAACAAACCAACAAATGAATATATAAATCAAATGCCAATGATAAACTTATTGACTAAAGTAAAATGCATAAAGGTCGGTTTTCACCTTTCATTGTAAACTAGAGTTATACTTTACTATTTAAACCTGTATATAGACTATCACTTTTATTTCTTGAAGGTGGACATATATGATCTTGTCTTGATGTATTATGAGAGGTCATATTGTACATATTTTTTCTATAAGTTTCTTACAATAGTTCATTGAAATAAAATGTAACAAATTTCTATGAAATAACATATTTTTAAAAATAAAAACAAAATACCTTTCATGAAATAAGGTATAAAGATTTAAAATGGTTTATAAGAAATTTTGGATACACAAAAGAAATCTTAAAGATGCTTACAAAATACAAAGCATGCAAGTGGAATACTTCAACAATTTTATGACTTTCAACATCTTCCCATGAAAATTAACAAATAATTTCATAATCTAAGAAATATAGAGAATAGGGAACATGCAAACAAGTCACACATCAAATGAGACATGGATGAACACCTTGCATGAAGCTTAGGAACATGAAATCTAAGATTATGAACAATGTGAAAAGAAAATATAAAATTTTTAAAAAGATGATAAAAAAATAAGGTTTAGAATTTACTTACTTTAACTTAAGTATTAAATATTCTTTAAATTTTTGCTTCAACTTCTGTTCCTTCTTCATCTTCTCTCTCTTCTCCTCTTCTCTTTTTTTTTTTTAAAAAAATCTTAAAAAATAAATTAAAAAATAGTTGAACCTACTTATATATACAGATTGACATTCTATTACAAACCATGTGCCTATCAAGTATAAGACAATTAAAGGATGGCATATGTGAGTCACTCATGCACAACCTTAGGCACCCACCTATTTGAATCGGCATAACAACACATATCATGCATGTGTTAGACATGACTTCTACTACTAAACATGCATGTGCTTCCTTTCTATGCACCTTATGCACCCTTTATTGTTTTCAGTGCATGAGCACTAGACATGAGCCCATTAGAAACTAACTCAAATCCATTTAATACTTAGGACATTATTCAAGCCTATAATTTTTTTTTAATAATTTGCTTAATTTATATCATTTAGACAACAAAATTTTAAACTAACACCTAGATCTCACATTTATCCCCCCATGAAATTTTGTCCATAAAATTTTCATACCTTAAAGAAAAAATAAACTGGGATGCTTCTATTGGATCATCTTCATGTCTCAAGAGGAGGCTTCCTCATAAAAATTATAGTTTGTTGACCAAAAAGAATAACTCTTGTGTAAAACACTTAATCTTTCTACTGATGAATTTGAATTAATTCTTCAATATATATTAGGTCCTCATTATTTGTGAGGTTCCCAAATCAAAAATAGAATTAACAAGAGGAAAGGCGTATCTTTGTAATATCGGATAATTAAATATATGTATCTTGAAATTTTTAGATGTTGAAAACACCACCCAAAGCTTTCCCGATCAACACATGCTCAAATTCACTCAAAACAAATTGATGCATGCTCAATCCACCGCCGAGCCGAAACGACAAAAGTCCAACCGCTAAACTGAACATGCTCAAAGCCCGCTCGGCGAAGCTTCTAATCTAAAAAGGATTAGAAAGCTCCACCGCTATAAAATTCAATAAATAAATTTGAAACATATCAATAAATATGGACATCAAAACATAAAAATGAATCTCTGGAAAAAACCCGCCAGCCGCCCTCTGGAATTCTCCGAAATCCCTGCCGCTCGATGCTCGCCCGATAGGCGCTCGAGCGGACCCGATCATAAAGGCCGCCCGGGCAGCGAGCGACGAGCGAGCTTTTAGAGAAGAAGAAGAAAAAGGAAGAGAGAGAGAGGAAGAGAGAGAAAGAAAGAGGAGGAGCCACGCAAAGAAAAAGGAAGAAAATGAAGGCTCCCGAGGCCGATTCCGAGCTCAAGCTAGTTGGAGAAAATATGGAGCACATCGAGGCAAGTATTCTCATACTCACTATTTGTTGTACTGTGATCATTAATATAATTATCGTTCCAATATCCATCCAAACGATGAAAATCACACAACCCATGATTAATGATGAAAGAATATCCTAAATGAAAGTCTAAAGAATGAATCACCACATCCCGACCATGCATAAGTAATAGCCGAACAATCGATCTCATGAAATTCTATCCGTTCACAATGATCGGGCCCCTTAACAAAATGCTATTGCAGTTCATATAGAGTAAATGAAAAGTAAATGGAAATTATGCATCCCCTCGATGTGGAAACTATGACTAAACAGGCATTTGAAATTGTAAGATTCAGAAATGAGCTTTGGAGGACCCCAATGAGATTGACTCATCGACGATAAGGAATTCCAAATCCGTTGGAATACTGTCAAACATGCTTATGAACTATGAAAAATGCCAAAATCTCCAAGTAAAGATGAGAATGATGAGAACCTATGAGAAGATGAAACGGAAGGAAGTCCACAATGAATATATGATTGAAGAAACCTCCCGTGAGGTGGGAGATGTAATGAAACCTCCCTTGAGATGGGAGATACGATATATGAGACACGGTGGACTTTCCTTCAAATGAATGATGAAAAGAAGAATCATGAAACTAGGGCCATGGATTCTCAGATGGGTAGTATTCTTTGGCTTGACACGTCCATCATGGTATAAAACCCAAAGAATACTTGGGCCACGTAACCTACTTGCTTGTGTGTAAGCAGGTGGTGTCCGTGTCACGCCTTAGGATACTATTGTGGAAGAACGAGGACTGCCTATCAGTACCCTGGGGAAATGGGGCGAAATATGGCACGATATGATGTTACCCAACGGAAGGTCGTTAAAGATAATCCTCACGGCCTTAGATCATGGGGTATAATCATGATCCTTTCCTCGTTCTCTCGCATCGTTTGCTAGACCTACTAGCCCCGTCCCGCAAAGATGAAAGTAAAAATAGAAAGCATGATTCAAGCAATAATTACATGTTTAAAGACATGATAAACAACACATCATTATGCTATATGTTCTTTCCCCTACATGTTTCAAATGCATGTTAACCCTCGCCATCATCATGATTCACCCTTTATTGTTGATTATACTTGCTTTGAGCGAAAAGCTCACTCTTGCTATGATTTTTCCTCATTATGAAAGCATGTAAATAGATCAAGGAAAGGCTTGCTTGGCATTTAGGCAGAAAAAGTGCAAGGATTTGAATATCAAATTTGTTATGGAATAATTTGGGATTAGGTATGGTTCTTGGTTATTTTTATGGTTTATGATGCTTCCGCAGATTCATGGTATTATAGTAGGCTTCCGCACTTTGTTTTGATGCTTCACGATTGAGGTTATTAGATGGCATCTCTCTGGCTCTAATACAAACATTTATCGATCAGTTGAAGCCATAAATAAAATGGCAAAATTATGAGATCCTCTTCAAGTCTCAAGCCTATTTTACCAAGTTATAAATCGGTCTTTTGTCCAGTTATAAAGAAGACTCTGGACATTAATGAAGTTTTATTGACGAATGGTTATTTAAGGAAAATAACCTGGTTCGTCACATTATTCCTCAAGGGATCATGGTCAATTATGTGCGAAAGGTCATAGTTGTACTTGTGGAGCATCAAAATGTCAGAAATATTATAGAAGTTTGCAAAATTAGAAGGTAAAGCTAATTTTTGGACCACTTCTCCATTCTTTTCAAAATTTGACAAGGCCCTAATGAATATTAACTTTAACTTTCCTTTTAGTCAAAACCTCAAGACTCACTTATATAGATATATATTCAAGAATACATGACCTCTAACTTTAAAACTTAACTGAAATCTCCTATGATCGATATAGTTTTTTTACCAGTTTTGAAAAATGTGATGTTGATAACCGTTAAAATAAATTTTCACTAACTTCTTTTGAATATCCTTTGGTCTCAAAAGTCTTCAAGCTCTAACTTCTTCCCAATTTGAGGAACACCATTTTCTTTTATGCAATGCTTCAAAAGGTACCATACTTATGTTTGCCTAATAACTATTATTATAGGCAAATGGGTCAATGGAAAATAGTTGTCCCAATCTCCGATTCACTTGTAAAACCAAAACCCACAATATATTTTATAAAATCTAAATTCTTCCCTCCAACTACTCATCTATTTAAGGATTAAATGTTATACTAAACTTTAACTTTGTACCCAATTCTTGGTGTAAACTCCCAAAATATTGATATAAACCTAAAGTCTCAATCCAACACTATCACTTTCCAATCTTGTGGTTCTCTTATTACTTTAATAATCCTTACTAAGCTTAAATATAATTTTGTCTTTAATTAATTAAAAATTTATTTATTTATTCTACAAATTAAATCGCAAATAAAGGTAAAAAAACCTAAAAAATTAAATACTAACAAAAGTCCTGAAATAAAAAGTATATCAAATCATAGAATTTAAAAAGTCACATCCGAAAATGATTTTAAATGTTAACAAATATAATCTTAATCATACACAGAAAAATTTTTAAACTAAAATTAGAATATATAGAATTATAACTTAACTATACTATTAAATGAAACCAAAGCCAGACTCAATTGTTGACATTGTACATTAACTAAATTGTAGCAAATATATCTATCCTAACACTATAGTTTTGAATAAGATAAATGTAAAAATTGATTTTTAGCCTAAATCTAATCCTCAAATAGTCTTTTTTTCAATTGAAATTACCTATGAATAAATCCCTAGCCCTCTAATTTAAAAGGTTAATAAAAATAAAAGAAAATCAAAATCAAGTAAACCACTAGATGACAAAATCATTGGATGCAAGTCTCACAATGAAGATGACCCAAAATCTAATACTTATGTATGAATAGTGCTACAATGTATTCCTAATAGATTCATAGTATGGAGATCTCATAGTGCTAGTATGGTCGATTGCATAACCTATTTGTGACTATAAAAGGTTTTAAGAAAAGAACTTGCAATAAAAATCACTTATCCGCTTAGAGATTGAATATTATCCATTTTGTGTGAGTGAGATATATTAGATCAAGTGAATTGCGGGGTGCCCACGGTAGGTCAACTATTGGTTAAAAGATTGTGTTAGGTTTTCCACTATATGGATAGTTGAGATGTTGTTTTATAATAACCTACGACCTCTTTCTCAAATGTTATAATAGTAAAAGGATGAGAGTGAAGATTCACTAAATTCTTCTAAATACTTGGTACTCGTGAAAAGTATGTATTCTTTATTAGTAATTATTATCTGACCCAAAGTTTATTTTTTTCCTAAAAAAAAAAAAAACCAGTGCTCTAATCAAGATCCTAAATTGTTCCATATATTTTGAAATATGTTTTGTCTTATAATATTTTTCAGTTTAATTCTCCATGATTTTATACTTCGTATAAATGCTACATATACAAGAAAAAAAAGAACACCAGATAGCATTTCCCAAGTATCCGAAAGGGATACTGCACCCTCCCAAAATCATTTTGATCAGTATTCGGGCACGGTATGTAACTCAAAGGCAAGTCTGGGCAAATTACCACATAATCCTATGCAGCATTTCATTTGAGTACATTAAAAAAATTATTGCTCAAATGACAATGCGCCCCTTCCTGCATGTATATAGATGTATCTCTAAAAAAGCGATCTTTCAAGCTTGGTGGTGCCCATAGAAGCAAGCAAAACTTGGTCCAAAATATTTCTTCGCACTGTATAAGACTCTACTACCATTGAAGCTTTATGAACCAGTACATAACGTTTCTCTGCTTCTGTTATGAACTATGGAGGGCCTTCCAAACGAAGGTAATCATACAAGATCCCTCTCCAAGGGCTAAGCCCCAGAGCCTGTGTTAAGAAAATGGTATTATTGCCTCGTAAAAACTTGCTTCCTTCTATCTCCACATTGTAAAGCCAATAAAGCCCATGAATGCCGTGCCTTGCGATTGTGTTATCCTTCCCTATTTCTCCACTGGAAAATACCGGAGGGTTTTCTTCAGGATCATTTATTCTAACCTGTAATTATGAATCAGTGCATTGATGATCAACACAAAATCAAAGGAGATCAATGTAACTGTTCCTCTGATGGCAGCTATGAAGAAAGAACACGGACTGAACAGATTTAGTAGATTCATACCTGTAAGTCAGATGCAGTTGCAGAAGCAATCGCCAGCCTCAAGAAGTAGGTTCCATTCCTACTGACATTGTCAAGATTGAATCTAATCTGCCAAGTTGTTCCTTGGTATGTGTTATTAATCTTCCTGGAAATTGAAGAATGTTGGTTTAATATGTGAGTAAAAATGCAAATCATCAATGACTTATCTTTGCTTGAAAACACTCTACCATGTTACTACAACACACTTTTAACTGTGCCAAAGACCAACAGAATTTTGTGATGAACCGACTAGGATTTGGTGTATCATCAGGGGTGAAGAATAATATAAAGCATGCTAAATTTGCTAAAACAACAAATTGAAGTATACTCGTGGATTTCATTACTAAATCACTAGTTTCTTTCTCATAAAATTACTTACCGAAAAAAAAAAAATCTTTCTCATAAATTGAAATCTTAAACTAAGTGTAATCACAAATTAAAAACACTAACTTTTCACAACTCAAATGACAATTTCGTAGGCTTCCCTCTCCTGTTCTTAATTTTTTTTTTTAATCAATTTTCCATTTCTCTCAACTTCTATGTCTTCAGAATGGAAGTTAACTATATATTAATATGGGAGTCAGAACAGAGGAAGTTGACAGAGGTTGCCCTTTTTTGATAACCTCACATTTAACAATACGGTCAAGTAACCTCCCACTACTTAAGTAATGAATGTACTTTGACCAACTACCAGGGCAGGTCAACCCATCATGGTCACCCACTGGGTTCATTTAATCCGGCAATGAGAAACCAATTGTTATTACAAGAGAAAAGACAGGAAATTGAAGGAAGAGTGAAGAGAGGTAATGAGTATCAGAGTATTTAGAAGAAGATGATAAGTTTAGACAGAGGGTAGGGGAAGAACCAAATTTAAATTCAACATTATCGACCCATACATTCTTACAATGAAGGCCTAATAGTGCCTACATAGAATTGGCATCTCTTAACAACATACAACCTTCAACTAATTGAACAACCCTCATACTGATCTGCCCCCTCAATACTGACGCTGTTGCTGATCTGAAATGGCCAAGTAGATGTTATGCTCATTTTGACACTTGCCAAGTTGGCATGTTGGATTTGCTTGGTGTTTAGGCTATCCTTGAGGATGGAACATATGAGGTGCTCTAGCCAAAAACAGTACATATTGTAACTACTTAATGTCTATATATACTAATATTAAATTACACAAAAGTAAGATATCAACAGCTTCTAGAATAGTTCTTGATAATACAGCAAGAACTAATGGGCTAACTTTGTGAAACCCATGAGCTTGTTCATTAGATGACCCTTGATTGATGAAGATTCATCCCTTGAGCTTGCAATGTAAGATAAAGAGGAGCCATGTGATGTGTGCAATTGGCAAGATCCTTGGGGTGCTGAATGAGACTGTGCCTTCAGAATTTTGCCATAGATAGACCAAACCCCAATCCAGACTAAGTACCAAACTTACTAAGATTCAAGACTTTTTCCTGATTCAGAACGATCATAAGGCAGTATTGATTCAGCGAAATCCCCATTGTGCAATGTTAGTATAGCAATTTCAGTGAGTTGGAAATTTGGATCAGACACAGATGCAACAAAATCAGTTGGACAATTGCTGTTTTCAGCCTGTTAAGATAGCACCAGTTGTTTGCTAAACAATCCAAATATGGGGTAACTACAGATCCACAAAAGTAGAAGCAATGCTTCAGTGGTCAACACCAAGAAATCAGAAGGCTTTGAGAAGGCATTTTGGGGCTAACAGGCTATTCTATAGAATGTTTTGTCAGGAATTATGGGGCCATCAGTCAACCATTGACAGGTATACTTAAAAAGGATGGGTTCTAACGGACTTCCATGGTTGATCAAGCATCTTCGCAACTTAAGACAGCTATGACCACTATTACAATGTCAACTCTTCCTGATTTTTTCTGCTCAATTAGTCTTATAAACTGATGCTTCTTCATCAGATTAATTTATCTGAAACTTCATTTTATAGCCAGGCATCTCTATCATTCAGGCAGAATCTCAAGTTTGCTTCAAAGTTTTATGGCCCCTTTCCTCTAGAAGCCACAATTGGAGCAATAACTATAAATTCTCTTTCATTGTCACACAAGATTCATCCTGTTTTTCACATTTTCTAGTTAAAGAAGAAGCTAGTCCAAAATGTTCAGATTCAACCAACACTATCAGAAACAGATGTAGACAAAAATTTCTTAATTTCTCCCTTGCAGATTCTGGAAACTAGAACAATTTAAAGAACAGCTTCAACATTCAGTGCAATGGATAAATCTCAATCCTAAAGATGCTACATTGGAAGATGTACCCTTCATAAGAGCCCAATTCCTCCTTTCACCATTAAGGGCAAGGCTAAGCTTAATATGGGAATTGTCACATCGTGGCACAAACAAAAAGCATGCTAAGAAAGACACATAAGCCACCCAGACAGCACTTAGCAAAAGAGCCACTTCAGCAACTTCAGAATACTTCAGTAACATTTAGCAAAAGGCGACATTAACTTCCAAGGATATTATTGTTGTTGTAAGTAGTTGACAATATGTTGTAAATGTATGGCTAGCAATGGAGCCAAGTTAAGGGGATAGAAACTGATTGATTCTACATTTCTACAATTCTACTATAAAGAGGCAGCAATTATAAAGAATGATGAGTAATCAAGATTGAACTGAATTCTCCCTCGAAATTACATCCCCTTGGCTGCTTCTTGAACCTCCTTTCACTTCCTTTGATCCTCACCTCCTTTCTCCCTTATTAAACTCATTTGCCCTCCAAAACACAAACATGCACGTATCATCTTATTAATAGGAGCTTGCTACATCATAGTAGCCAATCCCACTTAGTAAGAATAGATATAGTAGGGGCACTGAGATAATCCATGTAGTGAATCCCACTTAGAGAAGCAACTCAACCCATCAGGTTAGTCTTACAATTAGTCAGCTAAGATCCTATTACGGGCTCATCAATTCATCCTCGGGAACGTCGCGACCACATCAGCCTTCTACCATGTCAGCCGACTACTACCAGCCAACCACATGCCATTTTTCAGAATTTTGTTACTTTGTTATTTTATTCTGTTATGCTTTTTGTTTTGTTATGTGCCAGCCATGGGCTTTGACCCATCATTAGTTAGGCTTGCCCGTTCCCTTTATAATGCTATGTAAGCTGTAGTAAATGGGTAGCCAATATATTATCAATTCCCCTCTCTCTCAATTTCTCTGTTCTCTCTTACTCTCTGTCTCTCTCGAATTTCCCCTTCCCTCACTGTCACCGTCTTCCTTCTTCATCTGCGGAACTCCCCTTCCCCCCTTCCTCTCCAGATTTCTCTCCTCCATTTCCTTCTCCGTACGTCTCATCCACTGCCATTGCCGGTGCCGTCAACAGTGATCATATCAATTAGTGCTTTCATTGAGACCACGCAGAGGAGATGATGACCGAAGAACAAGCCCTCGATGCACTTGAAGCTTCCATCACCAAGATTTCCACCACGATGAAGGACTTTCGGCAGGCTACCGACAGACTTGTCGCAAACACTTCCTCCATAGCTTCTACCACGACACAGATCCAGTCTTCCATAGCTGAACTCCATCAAACTCTGACCCGAATCGAACGACAATGAAGCGCACAATATTCCTTGCCGTTTGAAAGTTTCCCATTGCATCCACCCTCCTCTTCGATTATAGCCCAATCCTCACCTCTTCGTCTCACCTCTTCGTCTGGCCCCCACAGCAACTCCATCTTTCTGTTCAATCCCTAGCTTACCAACAAGGTCGAAGGCGTTCAAGACATTGGAAGCAACCGTCTAGCAACACGTAACAGGTATCAACTCGAAAACTCCTACCATTGAGCAATTTCCAAAATCCCTCACTGAAATTTGTCGTCCCTTAGCTTAAGACGAAAAACGACCACTACAAGCCATCACTCCACCGTTGCTTCCATACCCTACTTCGTTACTAGCACCTTTGACTACATTCCTTGATTCCCAAATCGCTAAGCTACATGCCACCACAACTCTACAAAATTTTTCCTCTCCACATATCCTTATGCCAAATCTACTGATTGAGAACTTAGATCTGGCAACGCTGGTATCGGACAGAGACTGTGGCCAAATCCTTGTTCCAATTGCAAAGGTTGACCCCAACGACAATGAATCCCCAACGAATTCATTTCCAAAAACGGTTTCTCCATCACTTGTGCTAGAGGATGTGTGCTTGCTGCCTTCAGCATTGGGTACTCCCAGCCGCCACCTCAACATTAGTTCCCATCTCAGCCTCAACCACTGCAACTGAAGCCTCAGCTGGGTCATCCTCAATATTTTTCTAGGTATCATCCTCCACCATGGGCAGCAGTTTCTAGTTATGGAAACAATCAAAATTCAGGGTTCACAGATCAATATGCATATTCTACTCCACAACCCATCATGAATAGACCAACTATGCAAGGTGTCCAATCATGGCAACAACATACAAATTCATTCCAGAATCCGTAGTCTGTAATCTAGCCACTTCTATTTTCTCACCTACTGCTGGGGTTCCAGAAGAAATTACTCCATGGATTTTGGTTTTGCTCGTTCAATCTTGAGGATAAGGTTTCTTTGATGGAAGGGGCAATGTCATGGGCTCATCAATTCATCCTCAGGAATGTTGCGACCACATCAGCCTTCTACCATGTCATCCGACTACTACCAGCCAACCACATGCCATTTTCCAGAATTCTGTTATTTTGTTATTTTATTCTGTTGTACTTTCTGTTTTGTCATGTGCCGGCCATGAGCTCTAACCCATCGTTAGTCAGGCTTACCCCGTCCCTTTATAATGTTGTGTAAGCTGTAGTAAATTGGTAGCCAATATATAATCAGTTCTCCTCTCTCTCTCTCTGTTCTCTCTCACTCTTTGTCTCTCTTGAATTTCCCCTTCCCTAACTATCACCATCTTCCTTCTTCCTTTGCGGAACTCCCCTTCCCCCCTTCCCCTCCAAATTTCTCTCCTCCATTTCCTTCTCCGTATGTCTCATCCACTGCCATCGCTGGTGCCATCAACAGTGATCGTATCAGATCCATCAGATGGCTTTAGCGTGGTCAAACTAGACCTAATAAATACTAATATTTGGAAATACATCATCCACCTTGATTTTGTTAGTGATTATACTGAAAGGAAGGAGGAATTTGCTAGTTGCGAACTTACGTGATAAATGAACCTCAGGATGTGTAGGGTAAGCAATGCCAATAAGATTTTTCTTTTTAAATAGGGCGGTGATTGGAGAGTCCAACTGTTAATCACTCTAGCACCCGAACTTTATCGCCCATTTGTTATTCTGCTGGTAGGATATTACCTCATCATAAACTATATGCAAAAGCACTTAAGATTTAATCACCAAAACCACCTTCTTAACAACTACATGTTTGATTTATTGTGGCATTATTCAACATCATAATTAATTGGAGGGGATCTCAATTTAGACTACCATTCTCATTATAGCATTGTTTGGATCCCCATGCAAGAGCTGGAGAGCTTTATGAAATGGAGTTTCTTATTGTATAGAACAACGTTGAATTACCCTGATGGACTAAAACTTAAGTATTATAATGAATACACTACTTCCAGGATTAATTTATGCCAATAAACGAGCTTAAGACTGCAAAGGAAATGCAAAAGAAACAATAAAACTTACCTGTTAACTTGAGCAAAAAACCAATCTTTCTGGAAATCACTAATGTTCACTGTATAAACTAAATCACGATCAGGATATAAATCAGTGTATCTAACCCACAGTCCATACTGCCTAAACCTGTTAGAGAGAAGAGAGAGTGATCATTGCTCTTAAATTTGAATGGAGGGGTCAATTCATTTCAAGAAACAATGGGATCCTTGGTCACATGAGAAAGAGTGACAACAATGAAAATAACCAAGAAATGTGATTAGACATAATTAACCTCTCTTGATTGACATAAAGTCTATTGATATACTTTGGATCAGGATCAGGAACATAAAATTCGGCAGCAGAACGATCTGGAAAGCCTATTTCCCAAATTGTAGGCCCATCTCTTGGAGGTTCATACAGAAGGGCACCCACCTCAATAGCAAAGCCTGCATGTTTGGAAGTACCAATCATTACTCTAAAGAACACCCTTGCCACAAGGAAGTTCATGTATTATAAAACCCATCAAAAGTTTGTGTACCAATAAGTCTATCTGGCCCCAGTCGCAAACCGGACTGTACCAGATGCAATCATCAGACCCATCTACCAGACAAAAGCCTGTCCAACCTGAATGAAGCTTTTACCACTTACTTTTTTCTATTGTCTATGTCCATTACAAGATCTAGTTACAAGTTTGGGTACCCAATACGTATCTGACCCAGCTTATTAATTAAACTGCTCATTACTAGATGCAGGACAGACCAACCTAAATGGGGTTTCGACCAGCCTTATTTTTGAAATTGTCTATGTTTATCGTACAGGAAAGGATTGAGCTGACAACCTGCGGCTATGTTAATAACAGCGTCATATCGGTAATCTCCAATAAAACCTGGAACCCAAGCGTACAGATTATAGGAACCAGGACGTATATTGTTAATGGAAAAGTAACCTTGCTCATCTGCTGTTGTCCAGAATTGATACCCCTGGAAAGAAATGATGCCACAAATATTAAAGTGCACATTAATATTGTGTATATACTACATAGACCTATATTCGGGTGAATTGTGCTTTTTTTGCAAGTGAATATTATTTTTATTCATAATAATTACTATTATTTTGATAAGAAACAAGTGAGTATCATTATTTAGCAAGAAAGAGATTCCCACAAGAGAGAGGACATTAACACCAAAGCAAGGAAAACTCAAGCATATCCACATACAACATTGAAACCACAGGAAAATTCGACACTTGGATACATTTAACAACAGTGACAATAGTCTAAACTACGTGGGATGAATCTGATTTAATGTGACTTTTTTTTCTTCTCCCATGACTTTGTTTTTGAGTAAGTATACTCTCGTGACTTGGAAACTTGATTGTGTACTTTGATTTTCTCTTCCTCCTAGTTCATGCCCTTTTTATCTGTGCCAGAATCTTTGTCTGCTTGCCTGATCAAACTTGGCACTGAACACTAAATATATTATTCCCATTGTTAAATGATTTTAGCTTCTGGTTGTTCTTGAACCCTAGCAAAGTGTTCATCATGTGACACTCCTCTTGTTATGAAGCCAGATAAGACATGGAAACTTGATTATGTTCTTTGAATTTCTCTTCCTCCTAATTCACACACTTGTTATCTGTGCCTGAATCTTGTGTCTGCTGGCCAGATTGAATTTGGCTCTTAACACTATATATTATTCCCATGTGGGACGATTTTATCTTCTCACTGACCTAAACCCCAAGCAAAGTGTTCATCATGTACCGTTCCTTGTCTTGCTTTCAAGACCAGGACATGATTTCTTGTTTCCCATCATACTACATCACCACAAGAATTCAGTTCCAATCAAACTTGATCTCTTGTTTCCATTTCTTCCTCCCAATTCAGACCAATGTTAAAAACACAATCTGGCAACTTATCTGTTATATATACCTCAGTCCTCAACAAATACTAGCCTTTCCTCTGTTGCAATTAGCCGATCAGTATACCATGCTATTCCTACAAGCCTAAATATATATCACACCCAAAAAAATCAAAAAAATCTTAAGAACTGGAATTTTAACCAAAAAGAGCATAAAACATGGAATATTTCTAAATGGACAGCTGCAGGCATTCAAGGATTAATTTGATAGTTTTATCTCAATAGCATCACCAACAGCTACAACAGTACTAATTAATTACCTTGCTCTCCCTTTGCCAAGATCCAACCTCTCCTGCTGCTGCTAATCCAACAAATGCTGCAGTTGCGGATGTATTTCTATTAAAATACCTGGGCAAACGAATGATCATTAGAAAACTTTAATCAGTGCATTCTCGACTATAGCATCATTTCTCCCTATTTCGTTGGTGCACATAATAGTTCATTCAAGTAAACAGGGAGCAGAGAAGATAACCAATTGAAAAAATGAACCACCTTTCATAAACAAGCATTCTACCACTAACATTGGCCCGCTGATCAGATGTTGGAAAATCGTGTGAAGCTGGGAAGTCATATGGCCAGCTTTCTGCTTCAGCCACCATCTGTATTTAAGTCTCACCATTAAGTGGTTATCCTCGCTAATTTCCAGACACATTATGCTATCACAGAATACTAACCAAATCTCCTAAAAAAATACATAATTTCCAATCAAGGTAAAACGGCAATGTACCTTCAAGTTCTACCACTTACCAAAAAATTTAAAAAAAAAACTTTCAAGTTCTACCAAATCAAATTAACCTTCTGTTTTGCGCCATGCCATAGCAAGTGCCAATCTGCTCCCTTGGGCAAAGAATTAACATGTACGAAAAGTGGGCCCAAAACCTTCTTCCATGGCTCACCGTCTTCAAATTTCGCCATGAGCTCCCCTCCAGAGTAATGAGTACTAAGGAGCACCTAGTCACACACCATTCAAATCCAAGTTAAAAGGCAACTAGATTGATAATTTCAGGTTAGATTGCAAAGAAAGTCCAATGCTACTGTTAATTAGTGGTAGAATTTACTTACCAAAAAATAATAATAATTAGTGGTAGAATCCACAGTAAAGGGAAAAATGGCCATGCTAATAAGCACTTACTGAGAGGGATGTGGGGCCCACATGAGAGGTGAGGTATTGCTTGAGGGGTCCACTGGATCTGAACTCATTGTTTGGTGTAATTTGCCAGAGACCGGTGGGTGGATATTTACATATCCAGCCATGGACTTGAATGTCTTTGCTTTCACCAGAATATTGGTATTTGTCATCAACCTAAAAACCTCAAGAAAGTGGATAGAGCAGGCTGTTATCAGAACTCAAGTTCACAGAACAAATATACATGTTAGAATCAAGTTAGAGCCTGTTTGTAACAACAGCGTTTTGAAGTCAATTCAGAGCAAAATAATAAGCTAAAATTTTTTTTCAAAAAAAAATTGAGAAGATGAAAATAGTCTTAGCAAAAATAATTGCGATTGGACAAATCAAATGTGTAAAGGAAATGAAGAGACAAAAATGTACCTCTCCTTTAAATTCCTCCTCAATTGGATTAGTAAGCAAAACAGCTTCAGGGTAGGCAAGCACTTGGCTCCTCTCAGGAGATCGATCATCTGGAAGAGGCATATCTCTTTGCCTGCTATCTGACAAAGCCATGTAGTCAAACCTGCAAACCCCAAGTTGTTAACCAAATTGTTAATCAGTTGTTTTATGTTTAACTAGCTTGCACATTAATTTTTCTGACAATGCAAATTGGATAATAAATTTTTTGATACTTCATGGTGTATCATGAGCTTGAACTGCATTTCCTTGACATCAATTTGACTGCTCTATTCCTATCCCAATCAATTTCCCTTCCATTTTAAATTTTGAACAAACTCGCTATTATGAATAAGAGTGAATTAGTGAACACTACTTAATAAATTATAGGTGCTCATTAGATAAATGATATGCATGGACAAAATTAACATTATAATAATTGAGAAAGTAAATATATGTTATACATATAATGAATATTTTTCTGACTTATAAGAGCAGTCAGAATAGGAATAACTAGTATTTTTAAACTAATCACGTTACCTTTAAATAATTAGGTTTTCTACAGTAATCTGATTTTATAATAAGATGTATTAACGGAAAAAAATGTTTTGCAAAATGAATGCACACGTAGCACTGGGAACCCTTCATTCCAATTGCTTTGAAACAAACACAGGCTTAGTGTACAACTTCTTTATTCAGTTTATAATACTACTTATGATTTGTTACCAGCTCATAAACAAGAAGAAGAAAAGGTGAAAAGCACCAATATTCTTTCCGCTTACACAATTACTAAGGTGCTTGGTAAGTAAACTCACAGAGTGTGGCAAGGAAAGAGTGGAACTAGGAAATTTGAATAGTTCTTAATAATGAGAAGCGTAAATTAGAGGCAAAAATAATAAAGAATGTGCTGCTTACCAGATTTTGTTGAGCTTGAAGGCCAGCCGAGTGTTCGTGAGAGTGAAACTAGGCCAGCCTACAGGCCGCTCATATATAGCATAGGTATAGAAGCCAGATGAACCACGAAGCATTATGAACCTATATAGAGATGTGTTATCATCATCATTGAATTGTTTCCGGAGTTAGTATCAACACAATTGTTAACTGAACAAATTAATTTCAAAATTGACCTTTTATCTATATTCAAGGGTGGAAGTTTGCCAATGAAAGAGGAATTCCATGTTCTTGTAAAAGAGACCTCTACTTGTTTTTCAGTGTTCAGGATCACCTGAAAATTTGTGCACTCAAGCCTGTACAAAAATGGGTAAAAGATTGTGCAAAATTTACATATAGGATTTATATTAACATGGGAGTACATGATGACTCTTGATGTATATTTTCCTCTTCATGAGGGAAAACAAGAATTTACTCAGAGAGAGAGAGAGAGAGAGAGAGAGAGAGAGAAAAAAATTGGGTAGATACTTGTCCAATGCTCCTTTTTTCCTTGTAATTCCTGGTCCAGTCCAGACAATGTCCCAATACCTACACGTTCATCAAAGCATGATGAGGAACATTATTATCCTTAATTACTAGATTCATCCTGGGAGATCATCAGAATAATGCATTATATAAACTATTAGAATTACAAGCAAAAATTTTTTCCTTGATCTTCTTCCTTTTAAAAAATATAAAATTAATAACTATAGGTTCTTCGCTGCTTCTAAAAATTTGTCTTTTTTTTTTTCCTACTCTTCTCTGTTCCACTTTGAAGGACAATCACCAAACGGTGTATATTCTTCCCAACCTAAACTGACCTTAAGTAGCATCAAGACAATTCCAACTACTAGTAAAAGGACATCCTGAAGCTTGTTCAAATTTGAGTGAGATTAAAATTCGAGACTGCAACCTTGAATGGAATCATATTAATCCTAGACAAAAGAGTTAGCAACCTCTCAATATGCACTTCCGGACATGAACATAGGGCCCCCTTTAGTTAGACAGAATCATTTTACCTCACACATCTTCCAATTTTCCTTAGTTTAGTATGATATAGAGAAATCAAACCAAACAATACCAAATCGAGAATCTTCCCACTAAGTGGGGCAGCTACATTGATTTGTCATTCCATTCACTCTGCCATAGGCCATTTTGTTTGATAGCTCAAAGTTCGTTCATACTTCATTGTTTCCTTTACTTTTCCTTTGGTCTGCCATTAGCCCCTCTACATGGAACTCCAAATAGAGGACTTAAGAATCTATCCAAGAGGATGTATAAGATATTTGGTCTCCCCTAGCATCTTCAACAGGTGCAATAAGGTTTTCTCCACACATGACCAAACGATATCAAATGCATTTCTCGCATTTTGTCTTCCCTTTGATCATTTCCATTTATATCATCGTTGTGAATTCAATCCTTCATTATGTGACCATAACATCCAACCTTGATACCATAATGATCTTGCTACTGTGGAGGAGAAATCCCTCCCCCAGATTGTCTCTGTGAGAATACGCTAAAATATATTACTGGAAATATTTTAGGATACGCTATATATAGTTTTAAAGGTGATTTAGGATTTTTAATATATATATATATATATATATATAGTTTGGATTGCGCCTTGCCCCCGCGAACTACATCCCCAAAGTTGCTTTTTGTTTTATAATATATCTTGGGTTTTTCGATGAATTCTCCAAATTAGGCCGTTTTTGTTCCACTATTTTTTCATCTTGCAGGCAGATTTGGTGCTTTCTCTGTGATTCCGGTGAGTTTCCATCTACTTTCTTGATTGTTTGTGGCTTTCCTTGGTTTATCCCGCGATGGTATACGTGGAGATATTGTCAGTGCTCTTCTATGTGGTCTTTGTGAGCCTGGTAGATATGAGAATCTATACCGTTTGCTAGGCTTGATCCTCATTCTAGTCGGAGCCTGGTAGATATAAAAATCTATACCGTTCGCTGCTCGTCGTTTGCCGTTCACCGTCGCGTGCACTTGCTTGGGATTCGCTCAACAAGTTCTGATATCCTTTGCTCTCAACAAGTTCTGTTTCGGAACCTAGTTTGCTGCTAATCTATATTTCAGACCCTAAACGGGGTCCTGTTTGCTGGACAATGAGGATAAGGGCTGCACTTATTTTCTTATTTTTGGAGTCATTCTGCTCTCAATTCTCCTCGATTTGTGTGATTGTCAATTCATGTGCGAGATTCCAGATTTTCCAGTTTATGATTTTTTGAATTCTCTGTAGTGGTCGCTAATAAATACTGAACTCATCTCTAGTGCTTTTAATAAAAGACAATATAATATGTTGATTGTTTTCGCTGTGATAGAGTCGGATATACTCAAAAGAAGTATTGTATATTATACGAAAGGCCTACTATGGTTCAATTTGATAACAACACCTCTTGGTATCTTCTCAGGTTGGAGTCATTAATTTTGGTGTCTTTAATCACAACTAAATTCACAAGTATCTTGTGAATTGTTAGTTCTGCTTTTTTAATACAAACCTTGCGTCTCTCATTAGTTCTATACTTATTAAATTTTTTATTTAATCTACTTTTTATCTATAAATTTACTTGATATCATGATCAGTTTTCAGTATATTCCTCCAATCATTATGCATTTCAAAATCTTATTATAAGGAGTATTATTGATAGAAATTGATACAACTTAAGAGACCTCTACTTATTCGATGCAAAACCTAGTGCTATTACATATTTTAGTATTATTTTTATGCCCCTTAATCTAAAAGTTAGCATAACCCATTTGCTTTAAATCTTAAAATCATATCCAACTTTGCATCCATTACTAACTTATTTTTGTAAGTCATATCAGTTTGTCAAATACTATCATAAGTCATATTCTCCTTGAATAAATCTAATTACCTCTGCCCCCTTTTGAGTTTGTTTACTCAGATATCAAGAGACATTGTCCAATTTTGTTCAAAATGAGACATTGTTACTCTTTTTCTTTTGTTATTGACTATTTATAAGTTATATATACTCTATTTTTTATGTATTATATGCTGAAACTAAGGCTCAATTTTCTACTTCTATGTGCAATTTGTAGAGTGACAATTTCCATCAATATTTTTCTACTCTTTTTACATCACTCATATCCCAATATTCAATTTTTTATGAGTCATTTTGTCCTAATGTAACCAAACAAAATAAAGTGGTTAAGAGAAAGAATAGGCATTTAATAGAAGTTTTTAAAGCTCTCTAATTTCAAGTGAGAGTTCCAAAAAATTGTTGGAGTGATGTAGTATATAACTTGTTATTTTATTAATCAAATGCAATTAGCTATTCTGTTGGAAAGATTTATTATCATATATTATTTTCTAGTAATCTATTATATTTTTTTCTACGAAGATTTTTGATTTTATATGATATGCCTATAATGCCCTATCCCAAGTGACCAAAGTTGATCATAAATCTCTATGTTATATTTTTCTTGGGTATCCTTTTATTGAAAAAGGGTTTCAATGTTTCTTCTTGGAGTTGGGACATTTCTAATGTCATTTGATTCCATATTTTGAGTATATACGTTTTTATCTCAATGCGTCTTCAGCTAATTCATCAAGTATCCCTCATAAGGACAATATCCTTATTTATGAGATTATTTTTAAGGTTAAATCTTCTACGCCTATATCCCATATGCTTCCTTGTTCTCCTATCATTCAGTCATATATTTGTGGTCCTTTTAGTTATTTGGTTTTCTACTATAGTAGATCTTAAGTCAACCACTATTGATCCAATTATTTTCCTATAGACACCATTGTTTTTAATCAAGAACCAATTAAGACTTTCTGGTTGTATTACAGAAGGGTAATCGCAATTGTGTTCAATATCGATAACCTATTATGTTATCTTATATAGTTGTTCAACTTTCTCAGCAAGCTTTTATGTTTGTGTTGAATTCCAGTAGCATGCTTTGATCTGTATCTGAGCTATTTCTCATCATAGTTGGCGGGCAACTATAAAGGAAGAAATGGCTACACTTGAGTACAATCATACATGAAATCTCGTCTCTTTGCCTTTCAAAAAGAAATTCATCGATTGTAAATAGGTCTATACAGTGAAAATCAATCTAGATGATTCATTAACTTAATTATAAAACTTAGTGGTTAAAGGGTATACTCAGACATATGTGGTGGATTATACTAATAACTTTTCTCCTTCCGCTAAATTAACTTCTATTTAGCTTCTCATTTTGTTGGTTGCTTCTCATCAATAGTTTCTACATCGATTAAATATTATAAATGTTTTCTTTCATAATGATTTTTAGGAGGAGGTTTATTTAGAGTAACCTCTAGAGTTCATTGCTCAAGAAGAGTCTTGAAATATTTGTCGACTGGAAAAATCTTTATATAATTTGAAATATTCCATGTAAGCATAATTTGGTAGATTCAATGAAGTTGTATCGATGTTTGGATTATCCTGCTGTAACAGTTATCACTCTATATTCTATCATCATTATAGTATTAGATATATTTTTTTATTGTATATGTGGATGATATTATGATTATTTACAATGATAGTACTAGTATTTTGATTTGAAATTATTCTTTCAAAGTTAACTTTAGATTAAAGATTGGAGAGTGTACATTATTTTCTAGGCGTTGAAGTTGTTTAGTGATATTTTTCTTTCGCAAAGAATTAAGATATCACTAGATAATGGAGAGATTTTTACTGATCTAGAAAGGTGCTAATAACTAATTAATAAATTCAATTACCTTATTATAACTCATCAAATATTATCTTCTCGACTAGTATTGTCAAACAGTTTTTATCTTTCTCCTTGTGTTCCTTGTTACGAGTCTTGTTTTTGTGTAAGTAATTATCTATATTTGAAAAAAGGGATATATAGACAACATTCTAATTCCAAATTTTGGTTGAACACTTGACTTTGGATTAGAACGGCACATGTTTTGGCATTTTCCAAGTACCAATATTGTAGACCATCTAAGATCTAATATTAAAATGAACAAATAAGACCTAATCAATTATATCCAATGCATGCTAATGGAAGGTTCCATCTTCTCATGATAGATCTACTACAATTGTCCCTACCAAAAGTAGAAATTGACAATTTGTTTTGAACGGTGGCTTGAGTCATCCTTGCTAGTTGTATCTCGTTAATTGGGGGTGAGGCATTGAATGTTCTTTGGATGCACTCCTACCAAATGAAATACACTATAGTTGCCAAAGAGAGTATGCTCTTATATTTTTTCCACATCATTTAAGAGTTGCCTAATTGATATTCCTTTTTCACTTGTTGCATGGCCAACTAACCCTATCATATCTACACATCAATCTCCAAAGTCCAAAGGAAAATGGGTATTGGAAGAACAGGTGATCATGACTTTTTATAGCATTGTTGTAGAGAACACACACATTTGGTTGATTTATGATACTTTTGATGCGGTCTAATGTGCTTAACTTTCTCCGGATGGCCAACTAGAGAGTAAAAGCATGTGTTGGGATATTTGTATGACCCCAAATAAGTTTTCCCCATACCACTTTATCTTTTGTGGCTTGGAAAACTTCTAATGTAGATTTCACAACGAATAAATCATTATGACTACCCATCTGCATAATCTCGTCTCTTCACAAAAGGTTTAGAGAATAAGTAGTCATATCCACAATGATACTAGCCACATCTACGTTGTACTCGTTTGGCCACTTCTATGACCCATTGCAAATGATATCCTTAATTTTAGCATTCCTTGATAACCCAATAATAATCATCAATCTCTCTAAATATCTATTACTGAAAAGCCCCAAAGGATGCCAATTATCTATCCAAAGAAAAGTTCCAACTTTGTCTCTAGTATGGTAATGGGTCATGGTTTGGATACTTGGAACTTTATAATCTTTTTCCAACTCTAAGAGGCAACTTCAAGCACTTCAACGGAGCCTAAATTGAAGAAATATCTTTAGCAATAACTCTCCAAAGAAGTCGGGCTATTAATGCCTTATTTGAAACAAAAAGTTTTCTTATACCCAATTATCCTTCATCCTTAGGAGAGCAAATATCTTCCCATGCTA
The DNA here is from genome assembly GCA_033239525.1 of Nepenthes gracilis. Lineage (NCBI taxonomy): Eukaryota > Viridiplantae > Streptophyta > Magnoliopsida > Caryophyllales > Nepenthaceae > Nepenthes > Nepenthes gracilis. The sequence continues at coordinate 13,832,012 of BSYO01000013.1, read as the reverse complement.
CTTTTTGCTAATGTTTTGTCATCAAAGGAGCCATGCCTTAGAAACCACCGGATGTAACTCTCTATCTTCTTTAACATAGCTTTTAGAAAAATGAAAATCGAAGCCCAATCTAGGTGAATTGTAGAGAGAATGGAAGAGATGAGTTGAAAGCAGCTAGCAAACAATAATCATTTATTCTTTCAAAAGAACACCCACTTTATCATTTTATGCAAGAGTGGTTTGCAATCATTCACTAAGGTCTTGTAGTAATAAGAGGGACACCCAAATGCCTTGCTAGAAGTTTTTTCATGTTGATATCCGATAATGTCCATGGCTTCCTTTGTAATGATTTCATCACTAGTACAAAAAGGCATTTCACTCTTATCTTGATTAGCTAATAGCACTAAAAGCATCTAGAATTTCTCTAAACAACTATGAAGTATCCTCACTGAGTTGGCTTCTACTTTAGAGAAAAGAAGTAGATCATCCACAAAGAGGAACATCATAGTACGGATGCGGTCACATTTCCAATGGTAATAGAAAGTGCTATTTCAATGTGCCGTCATTTCAATGATACCATTAGGAACCTCCATGGCAAGCACGAAAAGGTACGGAGATAAAAGATCACCTTGTAAAGACCCTTTGCTTCTTTAAAGAACCCAACTGATTCCCCTTTAATGTTAATAGAGAAGGATGTTGAGATGATGCATTGATGAATCCAATAGACCATCATATGCAGAATCCCATCAACTCTAATGTATCAATAAGAAAGTCTCATTGTACTGAGTCATATACTTTTATCAAGTCCACTTTCATAGCATATATTGGCACTTCTTTTTCAGTATGGTACCTATGAAGCAATTCTTGGATAAGCAATATATTATCACTGGTTTGCCTCCCCACCACAAAGGCAGTTTGATAGGGTAGGTCTAATACAATTGGCAATAAGTTTTGATATAATCTTATAAATTATGTTGCAATATAAAATAAGCCTAAAATCATTCATCTTGGAAGGAGAAATCACCTTTAGAACCAAGCTAATGATAGTTGTATTGACTTGCTCGAGGATTTTTCCATGAGTGAAGAAATTCTAAACCACCTCAATAACAAGTAGACTCACAATATTCCTTGGCTCCTTGAACTTGGAAGAAAAACCATCAAGTTCAGGGGCTTTAAAATCACCAATGGATAATAGGGTCTCTCGTATTTCCTTTTCACTTACAGGGACACAAAGAGATTCTAATAGATTGCTTGGAATAATAGGCAAGATGAAAGAACAAAGTCTTTCTTTGCCATCGGAGGTATTAGCATGACCTGTCCCCAAGAGTCTCATAAAATGATTGATGATCAAATTTTATACCTCTTCATTGCCGCTTGTTATGCCATCCTCTTTAATAAGGGAGAGGATTCGGTTATGGTTGTAATTTTCAACTACCGATCCTTCGTATATTGTTTACTTCTTTAAGCCATTTGACTTTGGTCTTTTGCCAAAATAATTCAAGTTCACACACCATGGATCGGAGCTAATCATATTTCCTTTGTCTCTCCTCTTCTACAATCCCAATTTGGTTTGGATGGTGGTTACTAACAACTTGGCAATCATCTAATGCCTTCCTCAATCTGGTGACCTCTTCAAAAACATTACTAATATGGTCATTCAGTCATTTTAGCTTTATTTTAGTGTTCTTCATCTTTGTTATGATCTGGTACATAGGAACAACTTCTACATCCACATTCCAGGCCTCACTCACCACATGGGAAAATTTTGGATCCTTGGTAGGAAAATTATGGATCCTTGGTGAGAAAATTGTTGAATTTAAATATTCCATTTCGAGGTTGGGGAAAACCATCCGGATGAAGAATACATAGTGAGTGATATAAGATTCTTGCTGGCAGAAAAGAAGTTTTATATGCATAAAACTTGGTTAGCGATGTCCCATTTACAACAACTGTATCTAATTTCTTATAGATATGAACCATCGCATCCTGACTATTATTCCATGTGTGAAATGCCCCATCATAACATTGATCATGAAAGTCACAATTCGTGATACATTTATCCATTTCCATGGAGTTTATTGCATTCCAATTATCTCCCAAACTTTCAGAAGATGATCTAGTTGCATTGAAATCAACCAAAGTTGCCCAATGTGCATATTGTACTTAGCTAGATTTCTCACGTAGGCTGTCCCAAAGGAATCTTTGTTCAATTTTTGAATTTGACCCATAGATAAATGAAATATAGAAGACCTTTCTATCTACTTTGCTACTGGCTTTGTAATGGATAATTTGGTCCTCCTTTGAAAAGATTTTCATGTCCACACATCCATCATTCCACCCAACCCAAATTCGACCTAGAGAAGAAGGAGAATAATTCATTGCCCAAGTCCAACTCGGTATCAAATTCCTATCAATTTTCTTAATATTTCTTTCTCTCACTTTGGTTTCAACCAACCCGACAATAGAAAATTTGACTAGTGAATAAATTGACTAACTCCTTAGTCTTTATTTGTCCATTAAGACCTCTCACATTCTAACAAACCACGCTAATTATTAGAGTGGGTTGAAGGGGAGTTGGTTCTTTTAGGCCCCTTAGGATGTTTTAAAATAGATTTGATAAAAGGCTTGTTCTTACTTGGAATTACCAACTTGGAAGTGGAGGAAGGTGGAGCACGAGCAGCCTGAGATTGCTTGGCAATGGACACTTCCAACTTACCTTCCCTTCGTGCATGGTCCTTTGTAAGAGCAACTAGATCATCCACCTTTCCATGAATGAGGTCCAAAACCTCCATGACATCAGGAGCTACCTCTTGTAGTCTGGGCCTCTTATCTCAATTATCAGATAATCCACCAGATGTTGGCCTATTGTCTCCACTAGAAATTTCATTCAATGGCCTATTATCTCAACTAGATGTTGGCCTATTCTTCATAAAATCCACTTGAGGCAGAGTGAAATTATCGATATTTTTCAAGGCACTTGAATCATCAACTATTCGAAGAACTTCAAATAGGTTTTTTGTAGGTAGGGATTTCCCATGAACATGAAGTGTGGGTTCGGTAGCAACATGTGCTAATTCCTGATCGGGCTTATAAGGAGTTTTTAAAAGGATTTGACTCGTAGGGATGTATTTCACAGTGGATTTATATTGATCATTTCGATTGATGATTTTCTTGCATATTGTATATCAGACTGGTTTCCATTGATATTCAAAATCCATCTCCACAACTTGCTTTGCCCTAGATTCTAATGTTCTTCCAGTATTCAATCAATCTTTTTAGAATATTAAAGCATACTTCAACTTGAACACAAATCTGAGTGAATCTCATGTGCTTCATTCTAACCGTAGATGTATCCAATTGAATCGATTTTCTAATAACACTTGCTATCCAGCTAAGACTTAAAGGGGTCCAAAACTCAATTAGAATATTAAAAATATTAACCCAAATTGGGAACATCTTATACTCATCATTGGACAGCTCCATTTTGGGCTTCCAAAGTTTTGGAAACAATGTTCACCCGGCAAAAGCCCATGGTCTATTTGCAACACATTTCTCCATTGTGTCTTTATTGGAGAATCGAAAGAAGTAAAAACCTTTATCATTCCTAGCAACATGACAAATTTTGAATTTGGCCCAAATTTTACAAGCTATGATATTCACAACATGAAAATTTAGGGGTTTATTAAAGAAATACCCAACAAGAGTGGCACCCTAAAAATCCGCCCCCTGTTTTAGAACGTCACTTGGTGGTGAAAATTCAATTCTTGGGCCACTTTCTTTTGGGGGTGGATAATAATGGAGAGGAATTTTGCATAATGATAAGTCTTTCTGGACAACATTAGAGCAAGAGGGATTTCTTGGGCTATTTTGCCCATAAGGATCAGATCATTGGGAAGAGGGTCAAAGAAGGTTCAAACCTTTTCTCAAAGTGAAAACTGGGGCAACGCCTTTTCCTTGCCCACTATTACATGACAGCGGCAATCCTCACTTTGACTAGGGGGAAAAGGCTTGTCAGCTTCCAAAATAGGGTATGGGAATGAAGAGTCCTTTCCCTCCGTGACTTCACATGAAGAAGCTTCCCCCATAGCTGAAGGATTAACTGATACCCCTTCACCATCACTCATGACATCCTTCTCAGCCATGTGGATCTTGGCATGTATGGAAGACACCATGGCTTCAATCTCCTTAATAGAGTTTGAGAAAAGCCTAGCAATCTTCTTCAACAACTCATCATGAACATGACTAGAAAAACTAGATCCCCGGTAATTTTGCTTATTTATATGAGATTTAATTTTATTGACACCTTGAGCAGATAGGATTGAAGACAAACTTGAATATGGAGGTGGAATAGATTTTGATGGTGGTGAAGAAGAACTAGAAGAGGAGAAAGAAGGGAAACATTCGTATGACGAAAGAGGAGACGGTGGATTTGTTGTTAGCATAGATTATTGGAGGATGGACTAAGTTTGACAATAGAGGGGAAGAAGAAGAGCATGAGTTGAGAGAGGTAGATTTATGATGGGAAGCAAGGATGTGAGACAGTGGTGGAGAGATGGCCATGGCAGTTGGAGAGGGTGTAGGAGGTGGGGGAGGAGTTGCCATGAGGGCTAGGAGGATGGCCCTCCTTATTAGGAGTCAATGATACAAACTATGAGATATCTTAAGAGTATACCAGGATAAAGCTTTTTTAAAAGTGATTATGGTCACAATCAATTCTAGGGATTATTTTAATGCTAATGGGCTCGGTCACCATATGATTAGAAATCTACCATCAACTATTATATTTTTATTGGAGACAATCTTATCATAAAAGAATAAGAAGTAAAATTTTGTAACTAGATCAAGTGCGGAATCGTGATATCATGTGATGGCACATGTTACATGTGAAGTTTTGTGGAGTTGACAATTGCTTGAGTCCTTAGTTGTAAGAGTTTGGAGCCTTATCAGTTATGATATAATAATTAAAAATCATCAATATTGTATCAAATCTGATATTTTATGAGCATGCGAACATATTTGATAGATTTTCATTTTATTCGTGAGAAGCTCTAACAAGCCATGCTTCATATTCATTAGTGAGGATTAAAAATTATCTTACAGGTATTTTTACCAAATCATAATTAGAGTTTGAGTTACATTTGTAATAAGCTTAGCATGATTAATATCTATACTCTAATATAAGAAAAATGTTAGATTATGAGAGAAAATGATACATCCTTGTTACATTTATGGTATGGATTAGGAAACCGATGTTTCACAGAAATTGAGAACTCCGGCTCTTTACTAACCTAAAACCTATCCAACAAATTACAAATTTAGAAGATTGACGATGGAGGTTCCAATATTCAAGTTAGAAATTTTTTTCAATAGATAGAAAGATGTAAGGAGGATGAGAAAAAATGCAGAGTTACATGTATATAGGGGATGTGAAATGAGAACTAGGCTCCTATAATGCGTCCAACAATGGACAGTTTAGAGAGATGGAGGTCTGGGCTCCTGCTTGGATGCATGCAATCGGTGGCTCACTAAGATCACACTCGATAATTGGCTCACTAGGGGTGCACCCATGGAGTAGCTCACTAAGAATAGATTTGGTAAGTAGCTTACTAAGGATACACTTGGGTTAGTGGCTCACTAAGGATACACTCGTGAAGTGGCTTACTACGGATAAAAAAGGAAAAAGTTGTATATGAGGAGAGCTTGGTTCTCCCTTTACACTCCCTGGGGGTCGAAGGCTTTTCTTAGACCGAAAAGGGCCTTGAGGGCTTGAGTAGTGCTCTTTGATGTTGCCCGGCAGGAACCCCCCCTCCGCCTTGTAGTGGTAAGGGGTATTTATAATATTTTGTGGAGAAGGATTTGACGCCAAAATTTGCAATAGGTGTCGCTTCTGAGTTTGCTAGCCACTAGGGCATCGATGAGAGCCACTTTCATTAGGCTTCTCTTTGCTTAGGAGTGAAGGCCGTTTGTAGTCCCCTTGATTAAGTTGTCAGAAGGCTTCAGGCGGTGCAGAGTATGCACTGTACTAATTACCGCAAGCGCATGCTTTGATTGTTCTACTAGGTACCTGGCCAATAGCCTTTCGGATTGGTCCATCTAATTAGGTTGCCGTTTGAGCCGTTGATACTTGTCCCTTTGGCCCATTACCTCCTGGGCCTTATCCTGGTTGCTGTAATGGCGTCTGAGTTGGGTTAAATCGATCTCCTTCTTAAGTCTTTCGTTTATTACCTATTGGACCCCTTGTCGCAATAATGATTGGGCCTAGGGTTGGGCCGGCCCATGGTATAACTGGACCCATTATTAGCCCCCTATACTGGGTGACTGTGCTTCACTAGTTTCTAGTATGTACTGTTATGGGACATTTTTGTGCCAGTCAGCTTGCATGCTCCTTTCCAAGATGCTTCCTTTCGAGACTTCCCCTTCGGTGTTTCTCGTTTCTTTTCATGCAATGCATCTTCTGAGCAAAGCCTTGCCTAGAAAGATTTTGGGTAGCCCTGAGGCCTAGTGCTGATCTCTTCTTGACAATGTTGTTGACATGACCCTTTGTATTAATGGCCCCATCTACCTTTTCTGGCTATAAATAGGGGGTGCCTCCATGCTCCACGCCATGGATCATTCTTCTCTTAACCAAGTGATTCGAGCAATCGAGTAAGGAGAGGGTCTTGGGCTGCCATGGTGGAGGACCAGTGGAAGTCCTTTGGGGTTAAGAGCTGCGCTCAGAGCTTGCTTGGACTCCATGTTACCTTTGTTCGAGATCGGTGGAAGTCTTGGAAGGCTTGTCGCTGCAATCAGAGCTTGTCATTATGTTCCTCTTAGGGTTGATCCCTCATCGTGATGGGTGGCATGGTTCTTGAGCCACTGCCATGTCCCCTCTTCCATGCTGGCGTCCGACGGCGAAGTCTCTAGAGGAACTTCGAGGTGCAAGTGTTCTGCTTTGCCACCTCGAATCGAGGGGAAGTGCTTGGTCCTTGGTTCCTTCTGTCAGAGGGTCGTTTGCGGAGTTTACTAGAGGGGATGTTTTTAGAGTTTTGCCATGGTCGGATCATCTTCGCCATTATAGGTCAAATTTTATCCTCATAGGCTACAGTTGGCCTTGGCTGAGATCTCCTGGCGGGAGGCCTTCCCTGTGAGGGTGGTGGCATCTCGCCCCTCCCCTCATCCGGGAATGGTTTCCCTTTCTTCTGTTGTGGCACTCGGCTCTTGGGTGTCTGATAAGTAGCAAATAGCTGTTGGGTGCTTTAGCCACTGCTGCTTGCTTGAACCTATTCTCCCATAACAAATTTTCAAGCTGGCACCATCAGGTAGTTGTCCCATATGTTCCTTTTTTTCCCTTCTTTGTTATATACATCCACCAATATAAGCTTTATACTTTGTAAAGGAAATTAATGAATGAAACTTTGAAATTTTGCTCTTTCTCTTGCCTTCTGTCTCCTTTCTTTTGACTTTGTTGCATGATTTTTACATATTTGGAATGCTTATGTGTAGTCATGACCTGTTGATCATCCGCCGACTTGATGGTTCAATTTTGTGGGAATTTGACGCGTGCCGATCCACCTTGACACCTTGTTAGGGGACGGCAGGTTGGATCAACACCAAACTATCAAACTGGATATGATTGACCGATTACATCTAGGGAGTGGTTCATCTGGGGGCGCCACGCTTGCCTTGATGGCGAAGCTAATCGCATCCTTCATGAGAGTGTTGTCTTCGGGGCATTGGAGTGACGGTCTAACATTGTTCCGGTCAATGTGACTCAGGGTTAGTAACGTGATGGCTCCATTGGTCGAGGGCTGTCTGAGGGGGAAATAGGGTCTTAAGATCTCTTAGAGGCTCTAGATTGGATCGTGTCGCTTGGAAATATGCCTCGGGGGAGTTGGCAATGGCTAGCTGACCTGTCAACCATGTGCCCAAGATTGGGGGAAAACCGAAGGCTGGTTTCTAGCTAGTTTGCATTCCTCCCTATCTATCTCTACTGAAGAGTAATCTTTTCGAAAGCTCAGGGTCTTCGTGTGGCCTTTTGACTTCCTAGAATGCTAGGGCCACCCTTGTTGGGTAGCTCAAGTATCCCTGCATGCTATGGATGGTGGGAGTATGTCATTCTTCCATTCTTTGCCGTTCTAATCTCTGTTGTCATGAGAGGGGCCTTGGACACCCCGATCCTAGTTTGGCCTTTGGCCCCTCATTCTAGCGCCTAATCGAGGAGGTGTCGGTGAATCTAGATTCAATGTTGCCCGGTTCGAGGGTCATCGTTACGTGGCATTCTCTTGGTGATGCTTTTGAGAACTATCTCCTGCTGGTTGGCACATTGGGACTAGCGCGCTTGGGAGCTGTCTTTGGGGGTTGTGTAGCCGTTGCCTGAATCAAAGTGTCCAAGTGCTTTATCGTGGAGGCGACGTGATGGTTGCTATAATGGTCCATAATGACGCATGGGAAAGGATACATTGTAGCGTGCTGGGGTGAGGACACATGTCGTTGCCATTATGGCAATAGGGCCCTTCAACTTCCTAGGAACTGGCTATAAAAGCGTTGTGTCAATCCCTTGCTTTGTCGTCCCTTTTGCCTGCTATGTGCCTTTCCTTCTTTCTCTTTAAGTTTTTTTTGGGCTTTGCTCTATCGTTTTTTTATGCTTTCACGGATGGTTCACCATGATGCTGCCGGCATTTCTGTTCTTATTAATTCCTCATTAGAGGTGTTGCCTTCCTCCGCCTCTATGCCTTCGAAAGAGGGGAGTAGCGATGACGACCTGTCATTGGAGGAGATGAAAGTTGCTATTTCGGAGAGCATTGTTGCTGGTGGTGCTGAGTTCCGCCTAGATGCTCATGCTTTAGAGCATTAGGAGGTTCTAAGGGGACCTTCTATCCTCGAGTCCATCGAATCTTCTCATCCTCCTGGTTGCGAGGTAAGATTTTGCTAATTCTCGCCCTTCGCGATTGTGCTTCTCAATGGCTCTCTCGCTTGGCTGATTGGTTCCTCTCTTTGGTTGTCATAGGGGGTGCTCCATAGCCTAGAGGAGAACGTCCACCTTCTTGAGCAAGAGGTTGCCTGCCTCTTGCAAGACCGCATCAACAGAGAGGAGATGGAGAAGAGAGTCAATGCTGCCATTGGCGAGGCGTTTCAAAGTCAAGAGTAAGCCAATTACCTCAACCAGGCTCTATCTAAATCCGAGGCTAGAGCATAATGGTTCTCGAATGCCCACGCCCAAACCCTAGCCTAGATTGCTACTCTCAAGAACGAGTCCTAGGTGAGCTAGCAATGACTCCTTGACATGATGGATGCGAGTGCTAAATGAGAGAGGGAGTTGATATCTAGACTCCATCTAGAGGAGATGGCCCCATTGTTGAGGCGGTGATTTCAGGAGGGCATCCGTTTCGACTAGCATATAATCTCCCTAATTGCTCCAGACTTCCCAGCCGGTTATCTTGACATGAGGAATGCTAGAGCCAAACGCTAGGAGAACCTCATTATTTTTCCGGAGGAGGAACCGTGCTTTTCGGCGGGTGATTGCTTCAAATAGCATGTAAGAGTATATAGTTCTTTCATTTTGTTCCGAGTCCGCTAGACACTGCCATTGTATAGTGTAACCTTTAATAAAAGGATCTAACAATGTTCATTGTTGTTACTTTATTTTCCTTGTGTATTGAGCTCTTTTGCCCAACTTTGCTTTGACTATTGTTGCACATCATGTGTTGTTAGCCTCGACGTTGTCTCTTTGTTGCTCGACCGCCATTATAGACCGTGCAAGCAGTTAGGGCCTGGGCGTTCAAAAGTTTGAAGGCGCCATGAGGGCCACAACGAGGTCCCACTCTGAGACTCCAATGCCGAAGGCTTTTGGGCCCAAAGGAATCATCAAATTTGCAAGGGCCACAGGGGCATCTCCTTCGGCACTTTCTAGAGCTAGGGTCTTGGCTCTGGATTAGAATATGTCTCTTTTGGCAAGCAATCTAACTGATTACGCCAAACTTTCCTGCTGATGTTTCCATCTGTCTGGTGTTGGTGCCAACGGGAGTAGAGCCAAAGAGCTTCACTAGGAGGGCCCGCTTGTCTCGTCCCAAGGGTAGCCCCCAGCTGGACAGTGGCCTTCCTTCGAATTAGTGGGCGGTTGCTTCATCTTAGGTGGGCGGCCCACCTTGCATTTGTTCGGTTTGCAATGAGGCAGGTTGATCGAGGTAATCATATTTGCTGGCACCTTAGCCCTCTTGTGCTCGTCCTTACTGGAGAATGCCATGGCACGATAGTAGGTGAGCCTCACTCACGGTGATGGGTTTTTAGGCCACGGCCTCTGGGCTCTAGCAGAGTCATAGGTCATCGCCACATGTTACCACTTTGGTGTTCTATCCTGTCTGGAGGACGTCATTACTCACATGCGTCTGAGCTTAGCCAGTTGACCATAATTTGCTGAAGGTACTCGTCTCGTCGGGAGTCACCATACGCATGCTTGGAGAAGCCCCTAAGGTTTTGATAGTCTCCTCATGGAGGGTATAATGCCTAGTCTGCGAGCCCCCTGAGCTGTATGATTTTGGCCGCTTTTGGGCAATTCGACTGCCTGAGCCAGTTTTTTTGTTCATGTGTAGATTGGTTTTACGAGGGAGCCACAGCTCGCCCGATTTAGAGGCAGCCTAGATTGTTCGATTTTCATGCAATATCATGCAAGCATTCGTACAAATACACGCGTGATGAACACAATAGCTATTTTATTAATCCAAACATGACACATATTACAAGTATGCTTAGTGATACATGTTAAGCGTACCTGGGTTTGACATATGGAAGCTGGTGGTGCTTGGGGTCTTTAGGACCGGTCGTTCCCTCGGGTGCCTAGTTCTTGCATGTCATGTTGGAGGTTCACTGAGACGAGGTACGACCCTTCCCATTTTTAGGGGGAGGCCTATGCTTGATGGTAGTCTTGCCTATTGTCCCTCCTCTCCTTGAGGCTAGGTTTCCCAGCTCGAATTGTCAGGGCGGCACTCTCAGGTCACAACCTTACGAGGCCCATTGTTGATGGTTTGCCATGCATCTTGGTCGCATCCCGTGTCCCTTAGACATCTCAGTGGTTAGGGGATGCCGAGTGAATTGAGACTCTCAAATTTGAGGCTAGGCCGTCTGTTCCTTACTAAGATAAGGCCATATCGTAGGGGAGACTTCCTAGTTCAAGGATTTCCATGGTTCCCTCTCTCTACCTTTGCCCTACTGCTTTGGAGGCCCGCCCCGGTCTCTGCAAGAACTCAACAAGGTGTCCTTTCTGAATTAGTCTCTTGATATCTTTTTGTAACTTTTGGTAGTCTTCGGTATCATAACCCGGAGACTAATGGTAGTTGCAATACTTCAACGGTGTCCCACCTTTAGGTTCTTGATGGGTTTTGGCCACTTCAGAAAATCCTATTCCTGGATCCTCGTGAGGATGTTGGTCCAGGAGTCCTCTGGGAGGTTCCATCTCTGAATTTTGGTTCCCTTTTGGGTTCTTGGTGCCTTCCTTGGTCTCCGATTGAGATACCAAGTTTTAGCGTGATTCACCTTCCTCTTCTGAATGTTGGCGGTGAAGTGGGATACAAAATCATCACTAAGCTTATGGAATGTCCAGATGGAGCCTTGCTGGAGGTGATAAAACCAGACTCGAGAGTCTCCTCGAAGCATTATGGGGAAGCTTAGGCACATAGCGGCCTCGTTTAGGCCCCAAGAGCATATCAGGGCTTGAAAACGGTGCAGGTGATTAACGGGTTGGAGCTCCTACTATACAGCTCCGTGGGCGGTATTCAAAGCTCATGGGTGAGCGCCTGAGATCAAATCTCTCTTGTGAATAGCAAACTTCCCAAGTTGGTGGCATCTTTGTTGACATCATCCTTGAATTTGCACAGTCGTGCCTCCTCTAATTCCTCTTTCTCCCAACGAGAGAACGCGACCTTCAAGACGTCGAGGGGGGTCCTCACCTTCGGACACTTTGATGAGGGGTGCGGATTAGTTTGGCCATCCTCCCGTGGTCGTCGAATATTACAAGAGCCTTCTCCGTGGCTTGTGGGTCATTGGTCGTTGCAGTGGCAGCATAGATCTTTCCTTGGTCTTTGTTTCAGTGCTTCGGAAGCGAACCGGACCTCCTTTTGGAAGTGGGTTTCACATCTCAAATCCTCCTCAATGCCAAGGCGGATGGGCCGTGACACGAGATCCTACCAACCATGCTTTCTTCAAATCCTTTCCTTTGAGTACGAGTGTCGCATGGGGGGAGGAGGAGCTCCTAACCCTTGGCCATAGGGACACCGGTTGAGGGCACGTCCCCTTGGCTTACTCTAGGGGTCATTGCCAAAGGAGGTGTCATTTCTAGTTGAGGTGTGCATTAGAGTATTGGCATTGACTATACTTGTCTAGTTGGTGAGTGGTGGTTAGATTTTTAGTCATTTTTCATAGACATCGCTAATGATACGTCCGCTGGTATTGGAGGGTGCATGTCAATCCCGTCACTGGATTGATGGGACTCACTTTCAGATTTATCCTCCGATACTTAAATTTAAAAATCTTTTTCAAGAGATAGAAAGATGTAATGATGAGAGAATGCAGAGTCTGTACGTATGTAGGGGATATGAGAAGAGGATTGGGCTCCTATAATATGCCCGACGGGGACCGTTAGAGAGAGGGAGATCTAGGCTCCTACTTGGATGCACATGGTCGGTGGCTCACTAAGATCGTACTCGATAAGTGGCTCACTAGGGATACACTTGTGGAATGGCTTACTAGGGATACACTTGGTGAATGGCTTACTTAGGTTACACTTGATAAAAAAACTCACTGGGTATACACTCATGGAATGGCTCACTACAAATAGAGAGGGAAGAAGCTGTATTTGCGGGGGAGAGTTTGGTTCTCCCTTCACATCTCTGGGGGGAGAAGGCTTTTTCTTGGACCGAAGAGGACTTTGAGGGCTTGAGTAGTGCTCTTGGATGTTGTCCGAGCAGAACCCCCGCCTTGTAGTGGTGAGGGGGTATTTGTAATGTTTTATTGAGAAGGATTTGGTGCCAAAATCCGCAACAAGTGTAGCTTCTAGGTTTGCTAGCTACTAGGGCAATTGATGGAGCCGCCTTCGTCAGGCGTTGCCTTGCTTTGGAGTGGAGGCCATGCGTGGTCCTCCCGATCTAGTCATCAGAAAGCTTCAGGCGGCGCAGAGCATGCGTGTGCTCTAATCACCACAAGTGCATGCTGTGATTACTCTGCTGGCTACCTGGCCGAGAGCCTTCTAGATTGGTCCATCTAATTGGGTTGCGATTTGGGCCATTGACGCTTATCCCTTTACCCCTATTGCCTCCTAGGCCTTATCCTGGTTACTGCAATGGCATCTAGATTGGGCTAGATCAATCTCCTTCCTAAGGCTTTGTTCGTTGCCTACTGGGCCCCTTGTTGCAATGATGATTGGGCCTAGGGTTGGGCTAACCTATGATATTATCGGACCTATCAATACTATTAAAATATGTTTTAAGATATATTATTTTGTATTCTTTATAATAGTAGTTTGGTACTTTTGATATTTGTAAATAACCACATATATATATGTGAATAAATCCAACTCTTGAATGGGGTTTTTACTTTTTCCATCTCTGAGGCAATTTACAACCTCTAATGGTTATACTGTTGATGATGAATCAATTTTTCCTCGGCCCTAGGCCGAGGGTGTTGATTAGTTAGTGTTGGGTAGGGAAGGAGAGTTATAGTGGTAGCTGGTGGATGAGTCGGGTGATTTGCAAGATAATGTTGGAGTTCAAAACCCGGATTCACCAGATCCGACGCAGTGGAAACCCGAACCCCCCGTTATCGTCAGCTACCAATTTAATAGGCACAAGGAACAAAAGATGTACAATATTTTTAATATGGAAACCCCTTCTCAACTAAATGGAAAAATCACAGGACAAATTCTGAATAATTCCACTATGTAAAATCGGTTATAAAAACCCCTCGAGATAGAATATCCGCTACACACTCAAGACAGAATAAGAAAAACCTCTCCAGAATAAGTAAGAAAATTCTCCTTTAGTCTTAACTCTTTATTTTTCTTTTCATATTCTTCTCACCAGTGGTGCACTCCACTCACTTTAATCTTATAAGTGTTGCGGTAGAAGGCCATCTACTGCACCTATGGCCGCTAGATTCTTACCTACTCTGCAAAAGTACTCTGAAAATCCACTTCGGATTTCCATTGCAAAATGCCACTCTAGCATTTTGCTCTTTGAAAATCTACTATGGATTTCCTTACCAGCAAGTGTCACTCCGGCTCTTAAATGTATTCCAGCATTTCATCATAGTAAATACACTCCAGCATTTTCCACTTTGACAATGCACTCCCGCATTTTCACTATGGAGAATCCACTCCGAAAAATCCAATTCGACAAATGCACACTAGATTTTCACCCATGCATTTGCTCTTCGGATTTCCACTCCGGAAATCCTCTCTTGGATTTCCACTCCAAATTTCCTCTCTGAAGAAATCCACCCTAGATTTCCCACTCCAAAGAACTCCTCTCCAGAAATCCACTCTAGAGAATTTCATCTCCTAAATTTTACTCTCTTGAATTTTTCTCTCTAGAAAATTCACTTCAGAAAATTCATTTCACTCTGGAATTATTCACTCCGACATATTTCAAGCCAACATTTTCCTACATGTGAGTGACCCCAACAGATAAGACCCTATAATTAGGTCTAAGAAATTCAGTGTCGGATGGCTTTCTAATGGTCTCTCAGAGCCCAAACTAATTCTTGGTCTTCTAAGGTCATGGGACCAAGGGTGCTGATTAGTTAGTGTTGGAAGGGAAGGAGAGTTTTGGTGGCAGCTGGTGGATGAGCCGGGTGATTTGCAGGAAAAGACCCTATAATTGGGTCTAAGAAATTCAATATATGATGGCTTTCTAATGGTCTCCCAGAGCCCAAACTGTTTCTCGGTCTTCTAAGGTCATGGATGGCTCATTCCATTGTTGGATTGAGGTCTTTTTTTTCCCCCTTCATTTAAGCTAAGCTCTAAAATTGTTGTTCAACCACCTGTGGATGTCACCAAGGCAGGAAGTGAGAGATAGGTAACCCCTTTGGTTGGTTAGTTTATGGATAAAATGCTAGTTTTTCCTGTTATTGGAAAATACTACCAAAAGCATATGGCCTGGGTTTAGGTTTCAACAAAGTTTGGCCAATACTAAGGGACATTTCTTCTTTCAATTTGGTTATAATATAGGAATTCCTTGAAGAGAGATTGCATATCTTCTCTAGTCGATCTTTAGGTATGAATTTCAAAAACCTACTATAGCTTTGCATAAATTTACCTCTCCTTAGGCTAAATACTAAAAATTTTTCTTAAATTCTGAATTTGTATTGATCTTAATTACGTAATTTGTTTTATGAGCCACTTCCCATAAATTCCCCTACTATCACGCAAGATAGAATTGGTTAGCTCGCTTGATGTGTTCGGAGGTTAGGATTTCAACCTTCTGGATAGCATAGAAGTAATGGTTGGTACTGATCCTCACAATGGATTAGATACTACTATAGAGATTGAGGTGGAGTACAAAGGAATACCTAAGTAAGTGATTAATGCAAGCTCTTTGTGAATTTCGTGTAGGTTTGTACAGAGAATGTTATTCCCATGCATTGTCCTATGGATGTTCTATCTTAGAAAATTATCTGGTGATAACCCCTTTTGGTAGGCCAAAGTTTCCAATATTTGTGGGTACATAGTCTGTATTGGTGGCTGCTATTAGTCTTTCCCCAACTAAGACCTTGGAGGCTCCATTTATCAATGCTGACTCTTTTGCTGCTTGGAGGTTATGCATTCTGAGACTAATGATTTCATAAATTGATTGTGTATTGTCAAGATGGCATCCTCCATAAAACAATTGGGATGGATTCAAATATGATGGTTGATAAAGTTGATAATAATGGTTCTAATAACCAAGATTTTAAAAAGGTTATTTCACCTGTCACGGTTTCTACACTTACTAGCAAAGGAAATTGGAAGAAGCATGAAAGAATTTTCCACTTTTTTTCATGTTTTTGAAATATTGTTTACTTTTGTAGGCTCAAGAAATGCCTAATCTACCTGGCATTAATCATTTGAGGTTTTCACTCATCTTACTTTGTCTTTATCTGTATGAGGTTTGTTCCAACTTATTTGGTTTCTAATTTCAGTCCGGACACATATGATGTGTCAATGATGTAGATGTAAATTTTGAGTAAAAATTAAAAATTGACTTAATTGATAATTTGAAATATAAGAATAAAATTTAGAGAATTTCTTATATTTAAAAGAAAATTACTCGCATTTGGTAGTCAACTTAGGAATATGCTCACCAAAGTATTGAGATTTTGCTCAGCAATAAGTGGACCTACTACTCTCTCTTGATTCCTATTCCCAACTTAAACCTATCTAAACCTTAAGCTTACACTTCTTTAAATAGAGAAATATGGAACAAAATACTAAGGGAGGATTTCCTGCAGCTCGGCTGCTCCTTGGAGGCAAAATAAAAGGTGTTTGGTTGCTCCTTGGGACAATTCCAAGTTGATTACACTGCTCGAAAAAAGGCAACTACCTCCCAGCCATGCTTTGGGACGCCAACAGTGGCTTCAAGAAGCATGCTTGGATAGTCAGATCTCCTAGGTTGTTGATCGCGGGAACTCGTACTGCATCAGCATGCCTTTAAGACCTATTTAAACCTCTTTTTGTATAATAATTTTTCCTATCTATCTACAATTGAGTTACCTACCAGATAAATACAGATTAGTATCTAACACTTTCATTTTTTAGGTACCTTTCTTAGCCACCCAAAACATTGCCCCATATAATAGAGCTTATCTAATAGTCACCTTATAATGTTTGTGTTCAAGTTTGAGTGGAATTTATTAATCACTCATAACCACTAAGGTGCTCCACTTCATCCCCACTTTGAATGGTAAGTAATATCCTCATTATCCATCAATCTACCCAAACTAAACTAACTTACATTTTATGTATTAAATTTTCAGTCTACTAATTCTAAAATTCTATACTTCTAGGGTCTCCCTTAGAGTTCACAATTATCATAATTCCTTCTTTTATACTATCAAATAACACTATATCATTTGCAAATAGCATGAAATAAAATATTATCTAAGACGTACTTAGCTAGTTCATTTATAGCTAAGCCAAAGAAATATGAACTCAAAATTGAACCTTATTGTAAATTAAACCTAATTGAAAAATATCTATATATATTGGTTTTTCTTCTTTGTCCTCAAACAAGTGATCCATCGTACACGTTTATTATAACTTGGATCAGCTCTTCAGAATTCTTCAGGGGACTTTACTTGGGAATATATAACGTACCTTCTCCAAATCAATTAACATGTGTTGCTCCACCAAACTTTTCAAGAAATAACCAGCTTCCACTATATGACAACTTGGTGTTGTTCTAAGAGAATTGGAACCAATCCTTCCTAGAACAAGGATTAAGGGATGGATTTCTTATAGAATACAAATATCAATCAATATATGTTGGTATTAGGGTCATCTTATACTGATATTTTTAAGTATTATAATAATATTTTAACATATTATATAAATTAAATATTGTGATATATTTGCCGATACTTAGTTAAATATTGATTGAAATGATTCTATCAGCTAATAATTTTTTAAAATTTTTTATTTTAATATATTTAATATTAATACATATTATCTAACATGTCCAATATATATATGGTAATAACTTATACTTATATTGATATTTTTATTTATGAAATACCATGGAAAGATGACTACACATATTGTGTAACCTAAGACCCAATAAGCCTCCTATTACACAAAAAAGCTCCCACAGTAGATTTTCATCTCATATCCAAATTGGTTATATGACACACTAATATTTTGCTCTACCTGTGTTCAATCCCTAAGTCCCATATCTTCACATGATATGTAACTCATCAATATAATACCTAAAAAATTAGCATTAACATTGGATTTCACCATTGTTCCTATATATGGGTATTAGTTTCTTGTTGCTTATGTCTTTGTTAAACAATTTATTTAAACCACAATATTCCCTCCTCCTTAGTACTTTTCTAAGGCACTACATTAATGTACATTATAGTCCAAACAACCTTCCTAATCTTCATCAATTTGAATAATTATTCCACTTCCTCTTTTCTAATACACCAATAAAATTAGCAGCTTAAATTTTTCTCATCCGAGCAATAAAATTTTCTAACCTTATTATAGTCTCTCTATTTAATTAAAATAAATATTTCAAAAATATACAAATAAACACAAAAAAAAACTCCAATTGGCTTACTTATCTTGAGTGTAGTTTCAATTGACTTATTCGAAAAATACAAACAAAAAAATGAAAATAAAAAAAAAATTAATAAACATATACCTCTTACAACCTGCAATGATCGATGAATTTCAAAACAAAACAAAATATGAACACAATTACACATTTACATGCCTTATTGCATAAATTTATGTCGGCAAATTAAAAGTGGAGATGAAAAGAAGAATAGACAAACTGAAGATGGATAGATTGATTAAAAGAGAGAGATTTTTACCCTCTGTTAGATTCATCGTTAAGCTCTTCCAGCAAATTCTTGATTCCATTGTATTGTATTCTGGTCACACTTCCCTGTGGAATTTTCAGGGTGATTTGAAGTATACCGTTGTCCAATACCACCTGGAACAAAACTCCACATGATATCGCACTAGCTAGTATACCCTTTTTTTATTTTTAATCAATAGTGGTAAATGAGATGCGACAAATGTTCGTAAGTTTTGCCTGTGATATCACAAGCAAATTTTCTTTTCCCATTTCTCACAAGAATCATATGCTGCTTTAATCTTCCCCACTTCAAAATCTTATGCCGATTCAACATTAGCTTAATCTGTCCCAAATCTCATGTAACCAGCGATATATATGGCACGAATAACCAGCTATATATGCATAAATTCATGACAAATTTTATGGTTTATATTAGCAAAGTGCTAGTATGTCCCTGTTTCCTGACAATCAGGTAATCTTTTAATTGATAAAGAAAAAAAAAAACGTAAAAAATTAAAGCTTCATAAAACTGTAATAGAAACATCCAATAAATATATGTATAATAAATACATCAAAATAGAAACATCTAATAATTATTATAAGAGTAATCAATATAACTTTATATTACATAGTTCTATGTCATTCAAGAAAAATACAATACACTTAATATATTTTTAGAGTTTCTTTTCTTTTTTTTTTAATTAGTAATGGTTTACTTTTTGATAATTTGTCTCATAGAAAATTAATCCAAACTCATGGGTTTCGGCTGAACAATGAATCACAAAACTTATCTTAACTAGAAAACCAAGTGGTTCAAATTTAGATAAAATAGCTGAAAAATTTTCATTGACTAATGTTTGTTATTCTATTTTTAATTAATAACTATTCAAAAATTTCTTTTGCAACCATGCAACCCTTCCCCAGTGAGCAGCCACCAGGGAAGGCTCCCCCGCCCGCAAATGAAGCGTCTCCCAGCTTTCTCTGCTTCTCTTCTTGCCTTTGTTTTATATATTTTCTTGCCCCCACAAATAATGATAAGATTTAGAGTTACCATTATCTCAATTTACTCTAATAAATTATGTTACAACGGTAACTCTTTTTTTAACTTATATTAGGTGAAGCATGGGTGTCCTTCCATCCAAGTTTTGATTTTTATTCATTTATTTATTTATTTGAGGTATCTCATTCCTATCACACGACACTAAGCCAACTTATTTTTCAGATTTTATGATAATACTTCAGCTTTAATTTAAAAAATAACATGAAATACAGGCAATTATAGTTTAGCAAACGTGTATTAATATTTAAGATTATTTGATAACTGAAGTTAAAAATGATGGAACCGATTCAAATTCTTGTAGATTAGATTAACTAATGAAGTATGACATTGATGGTAGCCACCAACCAAAAAAAAAAAAAAAAAAAAGACATCAATATAGTTGTCTAAATTAATTAAAAATGTTTTCTTTGGCATTGCTCCAAAGACTTTTCACTAGGCAAGTTCAAGCATCCAATGTCAAAAAAGACATCAATGTGTTTTTAGAAGGAGGAGTAGTTGGTATAGCTAGAATGGACATAAACAAGCTAAACGATATATATATATATATATATATATTTTAAGTGGCAGAAAAAGGGATGCAAAAATTAAACTAATGAAGAGGACAAAAAGGCTTTTATTGAATTTACATGATCCTTATCTTTGTACAGAAGTTGAACCGGCGGAGGCGCTGGTTCTTGCCATTTCTCTGGACCTATCTCGTATTGTTTATGTGGAGCTGTTGTTGAATTCCTGAAACGATACATAAAGTCAGTTAACCAAAAATATATATAAGTTCTAAATAAAAGTAAATATTATTGATGATGACTAATTTCGTACATCTCGTCGATCCAAACAGAGTAGTGCCCTTTGATTATCAGAGCAAAAATAATGATCATTGCAAGCGTAATTTGATTGTGCATGCTTGCAGGTGGGTAATTTACTCAGGTAGTTCTGAAGAAGAGTAGAAAGTAATTATATCAGTCGATTTATATAATAACATGATACGTCAAATTAGCACCAAAAATCCAAATAGTTGGAGGAAAAAAAAAAAAGACCCAGACCATTTGATTGTGTGGCTTGTTTGAAAGCCTTCCCATATATCAAAATGATTTTGATGTGCGCATGGATTCAATGAATCCTTAAGTTGATACGCCAAGTCGCGTAATAGGAAATAAATTAAAATGAATTAGTGAAGATGATATAACCAAATCAGAATAATATCTCTAAATATATTAGCTCTAATTGGTAGAATGCAAGAAAGCTGATTTGGAAAGAGAGGACAATACGTCCAAGTGCTGATGAACCTATTCAAAAATAATGCAGAAAAAACAGGTTGATTAGATTCTTTAAACTTCATGGTATTGTTGGGGTTTGGATTGTCGGATCGGTCTCTTAACCCCATTTCATAGTTGAGAGGAGAATTTACCAACTCATAAAACTATTTTTTTTTGAAAAGCTATTTGACAAAAAAATATGAGAATTTTTGAAACGGTATCTTCGAGGACGCCATCACTTAATGTTCTTTTGGTCAACCGATTGACAATTATTAATCAAAGTCCTCGGCTAATGCAAAGTCCTCGGCCCTTCTTAACCCCACTCCAACCTTTTTCATGCCGAGTAGTTGTCAAAAAAAAATCTATTACAAACGTTTGGCTCCATCCCCAATGCATTTAAAAGAACCCAACTCACACATTTATTTTTTTTGAAAAACTAATTTTACAATAAAGAAATTCAAACAATTTTTAAAATTTTTACAAAATCTGGGAAAACTTCTATGCCTCATTTACTTATAATTTTAAGCTCAAACTAACATGAATCTTGACCAAAATTGTTAAACTCTAAGCTGCCCTTTCAAGAGATTCGTGTGGGCAAAAGATTAATATCTATATTCGGACATCTTCTCATGTCATCGGCCATCATGAAAACAAAAAACAATTAACGTTCTTGCTCAAAAAATGCTAATGTCTTTAGATGTCATCCTAATGGAGTTAATTCGTCTTTCAATCAAAGTAGTAGTTACAAAGGCAGTTGAATTAGCAGTTGTCGAATTTGAAAAACGATAAACACATTACAAACAAGGAAAGCAAATTCAAAATAATGGTGCCAGAGGAGTCAAAATCCGGCCTGCCAACACACGTGGCCCACAGAATAAGCGAAATAGACGTTGCAGGCCACCATCCCTATCCTCCTAGCCCATATCAACAAACAATAAAACCAGCCTAGCGTAAAAGCGACTTGAAAACCAAGAGCATAACAGTCGAGTCGGAGGTTCACTCGAAAATAATTTTTTTCTATCCGACTCGTTCAGTGGTTGTAACCTATAAACAACTTTCACATAAATTTTATGAATCATATTTCAAAATTTTGAAAGAATTGATGAGAATTTAATATTTGTAAGAGATTTTAACTAAAATTTTGGGTTATTAGTCTTTGAATTTCAAATAGTCACGAAAAAGAATACGGGAAGTACTGAAACCATATGGGCGAGGCCTAGGCCTTCGAAAGTATTATTATTTTGAAAAAGCTGTAAATTTTATTTTCTTGTATAAAATACTCTTGGTTGGTGTTTTTTTCATAAATATTTTGAGACAAAATTTGATCTAAAATTCCAGGGCAATTTATTGAAAAGCTTGGTCGAAAGAATTTCAAGGATTCTCATTTACGACATTTTTATGAGTTATTTTGTAAAAATCCATAACAACTAGTTATTGGAAAATCAGCACTCTAAACTAGTTTTTTTATAAGTTATTTAAGACAATATAATTTACGAATTTTGGAAAGAATGTGGGACTCTAGAATTGAATAATTGGAAAATCAGTCGTATCATAACAGCCAACTTTGTTGTGTTCGTGTATGCAATTTTAACACGTACGTAGTACTATCGTCTGATTTCTGACTAATAACGTGTTCATGGAGAGGGAGAGAGAGAGAAACCAATATTTAGGGGAAAGAGAGAGAATAAGGTCGGGACCTACTTTAAAGATATGGGCCTTGCCTTTTTCTCCCGGTTTGGTTGTTCTCCACATCATATATATGTCTAAAATGTGTGTGCAAACACCAATTATTACATCATCATTTAATGCCGCTTCGACAGATATGTGATGTGATTAAATTCCCGCGGCATTCGGAATAAAGTATTTTTTTGGGTAGCAACGAGTAAAACAATTTTACAGCCCATACATAATGGCTAAACAAGGAAAAGCAAAATCAGAATATATATTTAGAATTTTCCATCCGATTGTTACCAGAACTTTAACAAATTATTAATAAAGTTTTAGTTTATAGTACATATATACATATAGACACATACATACATGTATATTTATATATACATTACATGTATGTTTCTATGTATATATGTATGTATGTGTATATATATATATATAGCCTTAGCAGAGATAGAGGTTCAAATGACAGAATGAAAAATGTTACATCTTATGTACGGTTATCCATTATTTGAAGTCTGCCAATGTTTATCCGTAAAAAAGTTGGACTAAACAGGCAGACTTGAACGAAATAATATAACGTCATGGCTGGGGGCAGGGAGGGGGAGAGAGTGAGAGAGGTGGATGAAGAACTTACATGACAGTGCTGAATTCTTGTTAGTCCCTCTCCAGGAGGTGACATGGCCCAATATAAGTCTCAATGTCCCTGTCGCTGCTACAATCTCAATTTTCTCACAGAGAATCAAATGACAATACATGGAGAAGGAATTAGGGGAGAGGTGAGTTTCTTAAATTAGAATTAAAGCATTCTATTCATCTTTACCTTTTCTTTCTCTTCACTCTTCTTCACTGCTCACTTTCTTTGGCTGCCCACCCACCTTTCTTCACTGTTTCGTTCGTTCTGATTTGACAAAAGAATCAGCCGCCTAACGAGCAGCGTGCCCTGCTGGATGGAGTTGGTACTCTTTCAGAAGCCAGGCACCTCCCATGTTTTTTTCTCTTTTCTCTTTATGCTTTGTTTCACATTGAGTCTCTTCCCCCACAGCCGCACACGCAAAATACTTTATCCTTGTTTTCCAAGGCGTAGCATCATTAGTCCCGACTACGACTCCATTATATGTGGGAAAATACCAGGGTGACAAATGTCGGAGAGGGCAAATTGCCCAATTGTGCCAAAATACCCGATTGTGCAAGAAATGTCCGATTGTGCGAAACGACCGATTTAGTTTTACCGGTATGGATGGCAGGTATGGTTTTGACCAGTATGCTTTTTCCGGAATGATTTTTTTTAGAATATTTTTTTCCGGAATGGAATTCCGGAATGATTGGAAATTTCGAAATTGATGTGAAAAGGACGTTTCGTCCATAATTACACAATAAAGTTTTGATCCCGTGTAAGATTAACGGAAGTAGTGTAAAATCAAACATTCAATACACGTAAAGAATATTTGTATCTAGATGATATGACCAATTGCATGCATAAAAAGTATACGATAATAAATAATAATAATAATAGATAATTTTTTTGTGACGAAGAAAAAACTCGACACTCACGATAATCGAGTAAAATCCTCCGGGTTTTAACAGTTAGAGAAGATATCTACTATAAAAATTAACTTACAGATCGGGTGATACAGACTTGCTAACTTAGCCGACTTACTCCTATCTTGTGCTCCCTACCAAGAAACTTTTTGGATTTACCCGTAGCAAGGGAACTGGATGTCTTCCGGTCTTCACGTCAATCTTCTCTATTGAACCGCTTAAAATAGCCAAACACCACTGAAGCCTAATATCCATGCCACCAACGACGCCATGAAGGCGAACAGGTAAGAAAAGGTGTATGAAATAAAACACATCGTGGAGAGAAAACTTCGTTAATGAAGCACAATCATTAGAGGGAAGTTTTCTCACAAATAGAGCACACAAAATAAAAGATTTTTCAAGTTAGATACTGCTTCAAGGTTGTTCAACAGTCTAAGCAAGTGTTAGGGCAACTAAAGGAAGGAGATAATTTATAGAAAGCTCGAAAATTTCATTTAAAAAAGTTACCCGTTGTCGTGACGCTCGAGTGCAGTCGAGCGCACGGCGGGCGCACCGTAGGGTTTCGAAGAAAACCCTACGGGCACTCGAGCGAGAAGGAGGTAAGCAGCGAACGGACAGGTATTGGAATTTGCACTCAAGCATGTGGTGAGCGCGCAGCAGGCACCGGGGTTCTGGAATCACAGCTTGAGTGGGTGGCATGCGCACGGTAGGCACGGTGCTCCTAGAACTCGGGAACGAATAGTTTCGAAAATTCGTTGATGCAACACTTCGATAAAATACAACCCAAAATCAACACATAACTAAATATGGTCACGGAATATGACAATCATAAAAATAACCCTAACAATCTCTCCATTGACAATTTCATGATAAAACACATAAAGTAAAAAAAATACAAGTATGGGTTCAAACACTACCGACATAGAACTCGTGTATATAAAAATCTATACCTAGTGGGAAATAAAAATAATACAAGTAATCATAAAAATATATACAAAAGTTGTTGTGTCGATGTTGTGACTGTCGTGCCAATACTAAAGCTGTGTTGCCTGGTCACACATAGTTAGTACAAATAGGTATAATATAAGATGATATAATATGACTGTAGCAATAGAAAGTGTAAACAACATGCATCATCAAAATAAATAAAGGTAAGGTAGTAAAAGATATAATGTCAGCAAGAGAAATACAAGCATCACGACAATCAAGGAAGAACTCCCCCACACAAAAATAAAAATATCTCTCCCGAACAAAAATAATGACATCTCCCCTGATCAAAATAGGACCTCCCTATAACAAAATAAGAAGTCATCTATTCCCGTTTTTTGTCATGAATGATCAAATGGTAAGGGAGCTCGCTTTTCTTGATCCACAGTTTCTTACCACGTTTTATAGTATTACTTAAGTTCGCCACTTAATCATTTAGATATTTGATACGGTGAATGAGATACTCAATATTTGAGTTTTGCCGAGACTTATATTAACGTGATATTACGAGGCAGTAGGGGCGAATATAGCCAATAATGCCGCACCCATGACATGTTGGGATGAACACAATATTGATATCAGAATCATACCTTTGTTTGCCAACGGTTTGTGACTTAACCCAATGATAAGGGAAAACTCTTGACGGTTGATCAATACAGGCAGATGATGTATTGCTTTGTCTTGAGATGGATGTGAGTCGGACAAATACAGTTCTAGGTTTAACATTGGCATTTAAGAAATTTTCTGAGTAACTCAACCCAGTTTTATTTCCTCTAATTTTTTTCAACCCGAGTATATGGTCCAATTTTTTGGACCCATTTAAAAATTGTTTCAAGTAATTGTGAACAGTCTCAAGATTAGATTCTAGAGTCGTGATTTTTCAATAAAAGAGCTTTTCAATTGCTCAACTTTTTGAACTTTTATGTCTAACTCGAATTTAAGAGCTATTTTTTTTATTTTTATCAATTTATACTTTAATGATACATTTATTTTCTTGATCTGTAGATATTCTTTAAACAATTTATCATAAGCATCCTGAAGGTCATATAGTTCAAATTCTGACTCGTTCTTAGAGTTATCAGATAGCTTGAAACTTTTTCAAAGCGATTATCATTTCTACACATTGAGGTCATAAAGGTCATATACTTGACATGGCCATCTTTAGTACACCTTTCATTATTTGCATCTTCATCATCACTTAATGTTGCATGAGCTTTTAAGGTCTGACCTTGTTGACGTTTAAAATTAGGGTATTCAGTACGATAGTGGCCAAAACTTTTATACTCGTGACATTGAACTCATTTGGTATTTTTCGATTTGGAGTCTTTAATTTCACGTCGGTCTTTCTTCTCAGATTTAAGTGATCTTTTTAAATACATATTTGGTTTGTCTGATTAATATTTATTTTTTTTTAAGAATTTTTTAAAATTCTTAACAAATAAGAAAAAATCGTCATCGCTATACGATTCTTTATCGGAGTCTCAGTTTCTCTCTTCCCTACTTGATTTAAGAGCAATTAATTTTTACTTCCTTAACTGTAGAAGTGTGTGCTCATAAGTTTGGAGAAATCCTATACGTTCTTCAATTTTTATTTTATTAAGATCTTTACTTTTTTCGATTACGGTGACTTTTAGATTTAAATCGTTCAAAGAATGATCTAAGAACTTTTCTAATAATTCTATTTTTAGAAATTTATTTTCTTAAATTAAATATGGAGTTTACAATATCGTTTAATTGAGTATAGAAATCATCAAACGTTTCATCATCTTTCATACGGATTTCTTTAAATTTGATAGTTAGTATTTACAATTTAAAATTTTTTACAAGTTTGGTTTCATCATGAGTGATTTCAAGTATATCTTACGCATCTTTTACGGTCTCACATAAAAATAAATGTTTAAATTTTTCAGGAGATACAATTATAAAGATAGCATGTAATCCTTTACTGTTCCAATTACAAGTATCAAATTCTTCTTTTGACCACAAAGACAGAACTTTTGGTTCATTGTTAGTCAAACTTCTGAGTGGTGTCCACCCCATTTGAGTGCTTGTCCACACTCGCTCATCCATTGATTTGAGGAAAACTCTCATACGAACCTTTCAATAGGTATAGTTGCTCCCATCAAAGAAGGAAGAAATGGAGAGTGATCCACACATATATATCTAGATTGGGGGTCGCGGATCGCGGTAATTGAAAGGAACTTTTCGTCCGAAATTATACAATAAAGTTTTGACCATGTGCGAGATTAGAGAAAACAGTATAAAATTAAGTATTCAATACACGTAAAGAATATTTGTATTTAGATGATATGACCAATAACATGCATAAAAAGTATACGACAATAACCAATAATAAAAAGTGATAATTTTTTTTGACAAAGAAAAAATTCGATACTCATGATAATCGAGAAAAACCCTCCGAGCTTTAACAGCCAGAGAAAATATCCACTATGAAAATCAATATATAGATCGGGTAATATAAATGCACTAACCTAATCGACTTACTCCTATCTTGTAATCCCTACTAAGAAACTCATTGGATTTACTCGTAGCAACGGAATCGAACGCATTTTGATCTTCACGTCAATCTTCTCTCTCAAACCACTTGAAATAGCCAAACACCACTGGAGCCCAGTATCCACGCCACCAATGACACCACGAAGGTTAACAGGCGGGAAGAGGTGTATGGGATAAAACACTTTGTGGAGAGAAAACTTCGTTAATGAAGCACAATCGTTTAAGGAAAGTTTTCTCACAAATGGAGCACACAAAATGAGAGATTTTTCAAGTTAGATGCTACTCCAAGGTCGTTCAATAGTCCAAGCAAGTGTTAGGGCAACTAAAGGAAGGATGGAATTTATAGAGAGCTTGAAAATCCTATTTAGAAAAAGTTGCCCGTTGCCTCGGTGCTTGAGCGCGCGACGAGTGCACAGAGGGTTTCGGAGAAAACCCTATAGGTGCTCAAGAGAGAAAGAGGCGAGCAACGAGCGGATAGGTATTGGAATTTGTTCTCGAGCGTGTGGCGACCGAACGGTAGGCGCACGGGTACTGGAATCACACCTCGAGCGAGTGGCGTGTGCACGATAGGTGCGGTGCTCTTGGAACCT
This sequence comes from Nepenthes gracilis, assembly GCA_033239525.1. Taxonomy (NCBI): domain Eukaryota; kingdom Viridiplantae; phylum Streptophyta; class Magnoliopsida; order Caryophyllales; family Nepenthaceae; genus Nepenthes; species Nepenthes gracilis. The sequence goes on along the minus strand of BSYO01000013.1, from coordinate 13,803,889 downwards.
GGGAACAAATAGTTATGAAAATCCGTTGATGCAGACTTCGATGAAAAACAACCCAATATCAATACATGACTAAAATATAGTCACGGAATATGCCAACTATAAAAATTGGCCGGTTGGGCAGAAATGGCCGGTTGCAGCGAAATTACTAGTTTGGCTTCTTGGTATGGTTTTATCGGTTTGATTTTACCGGTATGGAAGGCAAGTATGATTTTGACTAGTATGCTTTTTTCTAAATTCTTTTCCGGAATGCTTTTTTCGAAATACTTTTTTGGAAAGGTTTTTTTTGGAAAGTTTTTTTTGGAATGGAATTCCGGAATAATTGAAAATTTTGGAATGGATGGAATTTTTGGAATGGTTGGAAATTCTGGAATGTAGAAGGCCGAAATGAGAAGATAGAAAAAAAGAAGCTAGTGAGAGAAGCTTTGGCTACTCTCTAGGTTTTTCGAATTTGAATTCAGCTGCTTCCAGCCGTTGGCTTCCCTGCTCCTCGACGTCACCAGCCATGGCCGGCCTCCTGGGGGCTCGTCTTGGTCCTCCCCAGGCATCCGCTCCACCTCTATTGCCTGCTCCTCCTTCATCGCAGGTGGCTTCTGCTGCTTCTAACTTGTCTAACTCCTCACCCCCTTCATCCGATTTCGCTTGATGTCCGGAAGTGCTCCCTCCTCTTCTTCTCCCTCACCTGATGGCAGTGTTTCCTTAGGATTCTATGAAGCTTCTGGTGGTATGGGCCCTTGTACCCGAACTCACTCTGGCTTTCCATCTTTCCCAGCTCCTTGTCTCCCTTTCGTTGCTGAGGTCACTTCCTCTGGTCTCTTGGTTGCTAAGTCGTGCGTCCCCTTCCTTAACGGGGAATCTCTTTCTACTATCCCTGTTATCCCTTGGCCCCTCTCGAGTGCAAATTCGTCCGCAACCACTGGTTTTGCTGCAACTTCAGTGTTAAGCCCCTACTTTTTGAAGCAAATTGCTAATGTCGATTCATCCTACGCACCTTTTCCCAATGGTGCTCTCGATGTTAATAGTATCCCTGGGCATGCAGAAGGTGAAGACCTGTCCCTTGAGGGCCATCTCAGCCCATCTAGTTTGATATTCGAGGATTTGCCAGCTGCAACCCTTTCTTCCTGGTCCGACATAGTCTAGAAAAGAGGTATGCATCCCAACTCAAATTTGAAATTCTTCCCTCCGCAGAGTGTGGATGGAGAGGTAGCTTTTATCTTTCCTCCTTTCGAAGTTATCCAACAAAGTAAGGAAGTGTGGAGGACAATATTACTTGGTTACTTCACTAGCAATGCTTTGCATTTTCATACTATTAACCACATTGCTCGACATATATGAAAGCGTTTTGGCATCTCTCATGTTGCCGAGAATGCTAATGGGTTCTTCCTTTTTTGTTTTTCATCTGATGCAAAATTGGAAGCTTGTTTGGCCAGAGGCCCTTGGGCATTTAAAGGAAAAACTTTATTTCTTAAACGATGGCAACTGGGTATGCCTATGGTAAAAGAGAATCACAAAACTCTCTCAGTTTGGATCAATTTGAGGAATGCCCCTATTGAATATTGGACCCCTTTGGGGCTCAGTTGGATTGCCAGTGCGGTGGGAAAACCAATTCAATTAGATGCTACCACGGTTAAGTTAGACCGTATGCATTTTGCTCGTGTTTGTGTTGAAGTAAAGATTGATGCGGTTCTCCCCACAAAAATCATATTAGCCTCTAGCAAGTGCTCTGCAAATGAGGAGGAGTCTATTGTTGAAGTAGAGGTTGAGTTCCAGGGAAAACTCTCGAGAAGTCGTAGTTGCAGGATAAGTGGGCATAATACTGCCCTGAGTAAAAATCTGATGGAATTTCACCCTACGGGCAGAATATTGGATAACCCCCATTCCAAAGTGGCTCATTTTTCTCCTAACAAGAATAAGCCAAAAGGAATTCAAAGAATGCACCAAGAGTTGCCTCTATGGTGTGCTTATCTAACCCATTCGTTGTACTACAATCTGATGAGGTTATACTTACAGAAGCTCCTGGTGAGCTGGAGTGTAATCAGGTTGACATTGATATTGAGCAATAAAGTGTTACATCCTGTGAGCATTTGTCTTGTTTGGGTAGGCCTGATCCAGGCTTTGCTACAGGTGGGGTTGGTTGGTAATGAGGCCCCTTTTTTTCAAGTGGACCAGGCTGCTGAGCTCAAGCCACAGAATAAGGCTCTCAGGGAGACTGCGGATCAGCAAACATCTCTTGAAAATTAGGAGCTTCAAACCCCGATAGTGGAAGGAGTTCATACGAGAGGTCTAATTCATATTGAGGACATCGGACAAGATTGGCACCAAGCTGTAGATGCAGATATTATGAAGCCGTGTTCCAGCCAGCCTGTCCCTGGTTTTGCTCCAGATCATTTCAATGAAGCTGGTTCCCCTGGTAAGGTAGTGGATGATCAGGTGAATGCTCAGCTGCCCGAAGGTGAAGCTGAGGAGTCTCTTGTTAATGAAAGGGATGGCCATTTATAGGTTCAATTGGTGGGAGAACAACATCTGATATCTCAGCTCCCTCCTGAATTTGTGAATGCCTTTGCCTGCAACTTTTCTAAACTAACTCGGTCACCATCTATTTGGGATGCTAACTCCTTAGATGACATTAATCAGTTGTTGATGGATCCCATTACAGCTAATTCATGTCTTGTTCTCCCATCCAATGAGGGACAGCCATCCACTCTTGGCATTCAGGGCACCCATGCCCAGATTGAGGCAAATGTGCCTTTGTGCGGTTCCTTTCAGCATGAAGATATCACAGAAGACCGGCACCCTGTTCCATATGTAGATATTCTGAAGCGTGGAATTATATCAATTGATGATAAAAAAAATCATGGCCCACGTGCTGCCCATATGTCCATTCGACCTATTATTGATGCGGACCGTTTGGATGCCCTAGAAATCTCAAATTGTCATGAAGAGGAAGTAGGTTCACTTGATCACCATCATCAAGATGGGGACCCGAGACCTTGCACCAATAGATAGCAGCTGAGAAGGAACATTGCAAATGTGAGAAAGCACCTCGCTGTTCTTGGAGCACTAGTCATTGACGAACTTCATATCCCTCATTCCAGTGCTCAGGACACTTCTTCTAAAGGCTTTAGACTAAAATCTACCCTCAAAAACCAAAAAAGCCTAAGAAGAAGCGGTCCCCTTCTTCTTCCTCTTCTAATTCTTCTAATTCTCATGTCTAGTGCAGCATGAGTGCTGTCCATGCAAACACTCGGTTGCCGGTATTGTTGGTTGCACATCTGGTTGCGTTGTTCAGGATGTGTCCTGACTGCCGATTGCAAATATAAGGCTGTCCGAGCTAACACTCGATTGTCCTTTGTCGAAATGAAGCCTCTGGTAAATTTTCCACTTGCTGCTATGTAGGGGGTGGGGAGATGTTTTGATGGATGTGAGTGTGTTCGGGCTGGTCTACCTGCCCAGTTGAGGGGTTGTGCACTTCAATAAGGGTTGTGCACTCTCTATGTTGCTGGCTGTCATATGGTGATGTCGATAAAGCTACATTGCTTTGTTGAGGGAACTGGTGGTGATGCTGGAGGGGAAGTTGGCCTCCTGCCGTGCTGTTGATGACTTAGGCTGCCAACAATGATTGGTTTTTTTTTTGTTTTTTTTTGTTGACAGCCGGATTGTTTCCTACGTTTTTTTTTTTACTTTTCTTTGGATTTCGTAATTTGATTCACAGCGCTTGAAGTATGCCCCTACATCTTTGTTCTAATTTCAAGTCAACAAAATACTTAAAAATAGCACATTGGTTTATTTTTTTCTTTTTTATTAATAAAATTTTATTTACTTATAAAAAAAAAGTAGAAGACCGGAATGGACAAAGGCCGGAATGGAATGGGCAGGAATGAAGTTGGCCGGTATGGAATTTTCAGAATAAAAATTCTGGACTACAGTTGGCAGATTTGAAGTTTTAAAGTCCGAGGATTTTGGTCAATCTCTGGAAACTATAATTGGAAAGTTGGTCACCTACAACATCTGTGCAATCAGTTATTTTTTAGAAAGAAAAGTTTACTCTCAAAGTTGATATCTGATTGGTTGAGTAGGTCAACTTTTTCTAACAGAGTGACACTTAGTAAAGTAAGTTGTAAAGTTGGTGACAGGTTGCAGAATTGGTGGCAAGTTTTGCACACACGCAACCTGCCTACTGAGTAGGCGACGATCAGGACGAATTTGTATATATATATATATATATATATATATATATATATATGCATGTTGGACGTGCAAGCAAAGTGCAGAGAAAAGTAAGAAGGAGAAAAAATTTAAGAGAGATGAAGAAGTAGCAAGACTTTACTCTTATATTCTTGCTATTTATTTTTGTTCTCACCTCTTAAAGGGCTTCTATAGCCAAAAAGGAGTTTCTGTAACCATGTTCATATAGTGAAACTTATTTTGTGGACTAAATGTCCCGTAATTTTTTTTCTCTTATTTTAGAAGAAGGCTTTTTATGTAAAAATTTGACGTATTGTTTCTTTTTCTCTCACATTTCTCTATCGTATGTGTGTTTGTGCATATCATTTTATCATTTCTGTCCGATTTTGATTTGTCCAACTGGCAACTATTTTCCCTACATCCACCACCATCATTTTTTTTTTCTTATTTCTGGTATCCTGGGGAGTGAAAGCTGTGCAACCTATTCACCTTTCTGTTTTGATTTTTCAGAGTGCTTTCATTGAGTTGGGACTGACATTAATAGAACCATTCACATTTTGTGAAGCAATTAAGAGCGCATTCGTAACCACTTTCAATAATAGTAATAGTTGGTAGACCGTATATTTTTCATTAAACTATTTACCAATGATTCAATGTGTCTATGGTACAAAACTCATAGAATACTAATTTATTACATATGCACTACTATATGATAGTGTAGTGTAAATTATATAGTACACCAGTTATTGCACTAAAAAATAATGATGAGGATATGTCATATAGATGTATAATCCCCAAAAACTAAAGAAAAGGGGGGGGGGGGTTATAATAAGAAACACGTTCAATCCTGATCTTCCAAATATGTTCTGATTCTTTGTGCCTCCAACTTTGATCTACCAACTCTATATTTGTTTAAAATAGTATGTATTCATCGTTGTAATTTCTCTACACATGAATTAGCATACTTCATGCCTAAACTTTAGCAATTGTTTTATATATATTCTTGCTATGAATAATAAAATAGGGTTTACAATTACCTATAAGTTCTCAGATTGATTTCATTCTCCAATGAGGAAAACTAGATCATGTTCTTTCTCTATATTATGTTAAATTTTGAATTACTTTTTTGTGAGTCTTATACTTAATAGATGGGTTATTTTAAATGTCAGGTGATGTTAGCACGAAGGCAATTCACTAGAGGTTACCCGAGATTCACTTGAATGAAATTGTTCGTGTGATGTTCTCAAGATATGCACCATCTGCTCAAGCACTAGGGTTGGAAGTATTTTTAGTAGGTATCTGTGAGATTATTACAAGATGGGCACTTAAGCACTAAGACTGTGTAGTTGTGGTGATAATCGATTGCATCTATTGTAATAAGAAGGATCATATAAAATAGCAGTGGTTTGAGATAAACTAAGAAAAGGGTGATAGTGAATGGCAAGAAAGAAGTGATCATGACGACAGTGATAGGATGCCCATAACTACTTACGAAAACCTTCTAATCGTTGATGTAAACATGGAGCTTCGTGAATCACAAGACAAATTGGATGATAAATAGTGGATCTTTACACTATGTGGTATCAAAGAAGTTTTTCTTCACCTCCTATATACCCAAGGCTATGGGGTATTAAAAATGGATAATGGTGACTCTTTAATGGCAGTAGGCATCAGAGATATCAGCTTACAAACAAGCAATAATACGAAATTCATGTTGAGGGACATGCAATATATTTTGGATGATTGGTTGAATTTGATTTTAATTAGAAAGTTTGATAATGAGAACTTTTATATGATATTTGATAAAGATCAATGAAAACTTACCAAATATGCCTCAATTGTGATAAGAGGAAGCAAATGTTCAAATTGATACTCAATAGATACTTTGGTTACTAAAAGCGACATCAATGTGACAATTGGACAAATTGGTCAAGATGATGAGAGGACGTTGAAGAGGAGTGCAAAGCGAGGGATGACACCATGGCAAAGACATCGAAGGAGAGCGACAATATTACAAGTTCCTTGAAACAGAAGAGGGTGTCATTAAAAATTGCAGAGGCCCATCTGGGGAACCTTGTAGAAGAGAAGGTGCCAAAGGATAAGAGTCCCTATATAGTTGTGAGAAGAAGCTTGTTGGATTTTGAATTAATTTTTTATAAGTTTCACACCCAACAAATAGATCATCCAGAAAGTTATGTGATGTTTATATGAGAGTTATTTGAGCAATACTATCAACTAGAGGTTGTGTGAGATTTGCTTGAGCAAAAATATTCGCGGGAGGTTCCGTGAGATGGGTGCAAGTTGTTCATTCAAACTCATAAGATAGAAATGCTTTTCAATAGGTGTCCATGAAATGGCTACCAGGATTAAGTGGGTACACCTTGAGATGGCCAAGAATATATAAGAAATCAAAAAATCATTCTTTTGAGGTTAGAACAAAATAAGAAATAGAGATGACCTTGATAATAGAGTTTTCTATTTTATCTTACAATTATATATATAGAGAGAGAGAGAGACCTATTTAATATATAAAATATATCTTTTGGTTTAAAATAAAATGAGTGAATAATAAATCATAAATCATCACTTTCACCTTTGATTTCATAACTTTGGAATGCCTTTTCTACAGTGTACTCAGTAATATTTTTTATATAACATAACATGTCAATTTAAATACCTTTAGATAACACATGTCAACTATGACAATTAATAAATAATTGAATAATTATTAAATACTTTTTCAATAAATAATATTGAGTACATAATATCCAACAATTTTCTTCTTGCACTTAAAAACAATTCATACATGTATTTGATACCCATTGCGTCTAGATATTTTGCAAACACTTTTTGTGATAATGGTTTGGTGAATGGGTCTATAACACTTTCAGCCGACGTAACTTTTGCTATCACCATATCTCATTTATTAACAATTTAACGTATGAGATGAAATCTTCTTTCTATATGTTTTGACTTATTATGAGCCCTCGATTCCATTGCCTCAGCAATTATACCATCATAATTACAATAAATGGTGATGGAAAATACAGCAGTTGGGATAACTTCATGTTATTGAATGAACTTATAAATATTTATACAGCTTCATTGCAACTTCATTAGAAGTAATGTATCTACTTGGGTGGTAAAGTTTGCGGTGTTATCTCTCTAGATACTCTTCCAAGTCACTGTTTCTTTTCCCAATGTAAATACTATTCTCAGCGTATATCTTCTATCATTAACATTTGATTGGAAAACAGAATCTGTATAATCTTAATAATCGATACATCCCCACCACTGTACACTAAAATATAGTGTTAAGTCCTCAAATACTTCAAAATATGTTTTCATATATTTTCAATTATTAGAGCCAAGATTAGATGATATTTATTTACGACTAGGATTGCATGATATATATCTAGCCTAGTACAAAATATCATATGCATAAAATTAAAGCATAAAGGTAGCTGCTCATCTTATATTTCTTCTTGTGTTTTAGGATACATTTCTTAGAGAACTAATGTCATGCCTAAAGGGTAGAAATCCTTTCTTAGCTTCTAACATCCTGAACTTAAGCGATGCACGTAGTTAAGTTGTGAAGGTCACAAAAATCTCTTCTTTCAATTTCTAAACAATTTGATCCAGAGGATATAGGACACTTTTCTGAGGTCTCTGATTAAACTAATGAAGTTTCTTAGTTGGTTGCTGATTCTTCGCTTTAACTTGCTAGCAAATTAAACATTTGGATACATCATCTCCAATGTCTTTAAGTTTTCATCACTAAAATATTTTTATCAAATTTTAATACATCTTGGTACTTCCTAGATAGAATATATATGAGAACGATTTAATTCCTGGTGGATCTCCCTCTACATGTCTATATATTTTTTTTTTTTTTGGTAAGTAAGTGTGTATTTTGGATTTAAGGGAGAAAAGAAATTTACAAAACCTATGTTTTAACTCCAAGTTTTTTGACTTGGAGTTATAACATAAAAAGTTAGGGCATACCCCGAGCAACTAGTACATCATAGAATATCTCAAAAAAAAAAACCTCTAAGAGGAATAATCTAAAAGACCGAAAATGAACAGAATCATTATACATAAGCAAAGCTAAATGCTTCCCAAGTATCCTAGCAGCTGGAAGCATCACGCAACACCACTCCAACGCCAGCAAGAGGTCAAGCAGTAGCTGCACATTCCAGGGGCACCCATCAGACAGGGACCTGGAATTTCAGCCATTCCACCTTCACGCAGACCAAGCAAGCATCAGCACCTGCATATGGCACCAGCAGCAAAAGAGACACCCAGCCATTCGCAGCAACCACCATCATCAGCCAGCCTCATCAGCATCCACCTCTACATGTCTATAATGTTTGGAAAGCATAGAAAGTTGTGGATCCTCAACATGTCATTGTATCCAGGGTGAAAGCCTACTTGCGACTTGATCACCAAGTGTCCTAAAATCAATACCAGTAATCAATCCTCCCATTGGGTTTCCCTAATTCAGTTAATGAATATCCACTATACTTAGAGGTTTATATCATCCCTTGGGTCAAGCTATAATTGACAATCCTCTATATTTTCTAGCATGTGCCACTCACACATCACCAGGTGAGCAACTAGTCCAGTTAATTTCCCACTTAACGTATCTGCAATAATACTAGCCTTCCCCAACTTATACTATATATCATAGTCATAGTTCTTCAATAAATCTAACCATTCTCATTTATGCATGTTGAGCTTTTTCTAAGATAATAAGTATTTCAATTCTTTATGGTCGATGTAAATAATGAATACCTTATTACAAAGGTAGTGATGTCAAATCTTTAGTGCGAACATAATGGCTTCCAACTCGATGTTGTAAGTCAGATAATGGGTCTTGTAGGTCTTCAGCTTCCAGGATCCATACACTGAATTTTCCATGCTACATCAAAAAACAACCTAGGCCCTTTAAAGATGAATTGTAATATACCTTGTACCCGCTTGAACATTTAAGAATGGTTAAGATAGGTGCTAAAATCAATAACTGCTTCAACTCTAAAAATCTTGAATTGCACTAATTAGCCCAAATGAACTTAGAGTCCTTATGGGTTAATTTTGTAAAAAGCTCTCTACAAACCTTCAGTTGTAACCCATAGGTCCTAGACAACTTTGCACCTACGATGGTGTCAACAATCTTACCTAATAAGTGATTTCTTTGATCTTTGCCCAGTTTATAGATGCTCATGCTTCAGAGATAATGTGACCAAGGATTGTCATCTCCTTCGGCCAAATTCACATTTCTTTCCATGCAGTTAAACTCCTATTAACTTCTCTAAAACTATTCACAAATGCTCTACAACATTTTCAGAGTAAATCAAAATATTATCGACAAAGACTATTACAAACCAATCCAAAAATGGTTTTAAAATGTGGTTCATGATCAATTTTCTAAGTGCTCATACAGTGATCTAAATTTTCTCTTTTTAATGTTTACTTCCTTGATTCATAATCAGTGCTAGTCTGATCACAGATCTATCTTAGAAAATACTTGTACTCTATCAAACTAGTCTAACAAGTCATCAATTCTCAAATGTGGTTATTGGTTTTTTACATTTATTTATTTAGCTTTTGATAATCAATGCAAAGTCTTGTAGAAATTTTCTTCTTTACCAAAAATGTAGGGGTTCCCTATGGTGAGGTGTTGGGCTTAATGAAACCCAAATTCAACAACTCATGCAACTATGACTTTAATTTTATAAGTTCTATTGGTGCCATCCAGCAAGGGCTTTGGAAATCGCTATCATCCTTGAACAAGCTCTGTCGTGAAAATCACCTACTTAGGTGCTACCCCTAGAAACTCATGTGGAAAACATTTAAAAACTCTTGTACCAATGAGTTGTCCTTTGCACTTAACTCCTTCAACTCCATCACTCACAAAGGTTAAAAAACCTTTGTAAAACAAGTAACCAATCCATTCTAAGGATTACATTGAACTCAGTCATATCTAATGAGATCAGGTTCAATGGTACACTATGTTCTACCACTACAAAACAATTTGGATATATCATATCTAAAGAAACAATCTCATTTGACACCATCAATGTGACATCCAAGGCCTTCGAAATATCTAGCAAGTGTGGCATTAAGTGGGAAGATATAAATGAATGCATCAAGCCAAAATAAAATAGCATATGCACAATATAGTTTGAGATTTGAATAATATCTTCCATGGTTATGGATAAAGTTTGAGCCTCTATCATAGCAACGATAAAAACTCTATTGGGATTCTATGATCAGTACTAACCAAACTAAGCTAGTGTATTTCTCTTCAGTGCATGACAATCCTTGGTGTAATGCCCAAGCTTGCCATAATTAAATCAGAGGTTAGGGTCCACCTGACATATAGAAGATGCAGCTGTAACTGTTGTTGGTGTTGGTACTCTGCAGTCTATGGCTACATAATTAGCCCTCCCACATTTGAAACAAGACCTAAGGTTGCTAGTCTATGAGTGCATGGTTTGCTCCTAGAACCTACAATTATTTGCTTCGATTGAGATCTCCATCTGAGTGTTTGCTCAATCATCAGGGCACACTTCAGCACAACTTCATGTTAACAGTTCAGTTTCAAAGTTGAATGAAAACTGAACGATTGGTGGCCCATGTTTGTTGTTAATAACGCCCCACAATTACTCTCCATTATTCTCCATTAATTTGTACGGTAACGCCTTCACAACAGATAATTGATTGAATTGTCTGATAAATAGAGGTAAATTCGGTTTTGTCCCTAAGCCTTCTCTTTGGAAATACACCATCGATGCAAAGATACAAGGCTTGGAAGCTTCGGAACTGTGAAACAGAGGAGCCGAAAACAGAGCAGGCAAATGGCGGGAGGTTGGTGATCCTTTCGTTTTATTCCGCATTTCGATCTTTTATGGTTGTTTAGATCGGTTAAATATCTAACATTTGGTATCAAAGTCATGTATGCCCCTGCCTTGAACTATTCTGCATTTTCTTCCATTTTCTCGATTTTTAAAATTTTTAAAGTTTCAATTTTTGTAATGATTCGGTGAAAATTAATGTCGAAAATTATTGAAAAATTTAATTTCTAACATTTTCATGTATTTTACATCAATTTTAGTGTAAAAATGGTGGAGCTTTCATCGGGTAAAATCGGGTTTGGGCTTACCCGATTGGAGGTTGAAGACGATCTAAATAGCATCGTTTTACGTGCTACAGTGCTACAGTAATTTTTAGAAAAATGAAATTTGGATTGTCTCGTGCGCGAGCCCAATTTCGCGCGTTTGGTTCAGCTCATTCTCCACCTAACCCGTGATCTGGGCCTAACGTGCGGCCCACACGTGTGTGGGGCCAACTACTGTAGCAAAATATGAAAAAATCGCTGCAAATTGCGTTGTAGGCGCGCATGCTGGGACTCGAACCCACGATCACTGAACGCATCTTTTGTTATACTGCAACGTCTTTAATTCATTTAAGCAGTTTCTGTACATATTATTACTTTAATAATATGCGTGTATATATATATATATATATATATATATATATTTGTTATTTATTTATAAGTATACGTATATGTATATATATATATATAATTATATTTATTATTATATATAAAGGTTGTTATATAATGTTTAAAAAATATAATTATATATATATATGTATATAATATCTAGTGGTTAATATAATTTATTTAATTAGGGATTGGCCACGACATCCTTAATTAATAAAATTATATTTTATTATCACATATGGTATAAGGACATTAATTGTGACTAATTTTTTTTAATATAATAAAATTTATCCCATAAAAAAAATTATTATATTAAATTAATTAATCAGGATAAAATGTCAAATTATTATTTTTAATTTACCCACAGAAATTAAGAATTAAAATATAATTTGATAGTTTTATCATGAAATTAAACATGAATCTACTTGAATTAAAAATTTATCCCACAGGTGTGTTTAATAGAAAAGAAGGCTCATGATGGAACAAAGTAAAAGTACATTTATAGTTAAAAAAGAAAAGATTAAGGTTCAAGCTAAAAAGAATGAGAAAGAAAAAATACCTCATTAATCTGATATCAAGAAAGAATTAAAATACTTCTTTTGTAAAAAGAATAGACAAGAAGGATTGTATTAAATACCAAATTAGCTTCAGAAGAAAGGTAATCCATTCTCTTTTGTAGGTTATGTATTTAACATGGTTAATATTTTTCATGACATATAGTGGATTGATTTTGATTCTACAATTCATATTTCAAATTCTTTACGGGGCTTACAAAACCTAAGGAAGCCAATAGGTAGTGAACAAAGTGCCTTATCTGAAAATAGGATGCGTTCACATGTGGAAGCAATTGAAACATGCAATTTAATTTTAAATAGTGGATTTATTTTGAATTTAAAAAAGACCCTTTATATTTTAAATTTCTCTAGAAATTTGATATCAGTTTCAAGACTTGTACCTGTGAGATTCTGAAATAAATAAAAATAAAAAAAAAAAAGATTAAAACTAAAATAAATTAATGACAAATAAAAACAAAAGCCAACTTTATGGTTAGAATCTAAGTAAACCTCAACTAAATGGGGTAGGTGAACTACTCGGTTACATTAACCAAACCTGAACTAAATGAAGTAGGTGAACTACTCGGTTACACTAACTAAATGGAGTAGGTGAACTACCTGGTTACATTAATTAAATGGAGTAGGTGAACTACTCGGTTACATTAACTAAATGGAGTGGATAAAACTAATCCAATTACCCCCACCTACACTATGAGAAATAAATAAATAAATAAATAAAATAGAATAAGGGTTACCTACCCCACTTACTCCACCAACCCCCCTTCTCTATAAATAGGCAGCCAACAACATTAGAGCTTATGGTGCAATCAGTAGGCAAGGAGCGCAGAAGGAAGAACAAGGAACGAAGGAGGAGGGAAGGACTTCGAGGCGGGCGGTCAAGCAAGATACTTCGGACGCCTATCTTTTTAAAGTTCATTTATGTTGCACTTTGTTTTTATACTGCAAGCGTCTTTAAGTTTCGTTTTCATGACTCCAGTTTTCCTACCTTATGAACTTGCATGAAATCCAAACTAATATGAAGCCGGCTTTTGGCATGAAATCAGCATCAGTTTGAACTCGATTTACTGCATGTAAATTGAACTCAATTTTAATAAAGAACGAAGCCGCACTGAGTGTATTTGAATCCTGCTTGACACATATACTGGAACCCCCCTTTTTGCATCACGAAAATTAGATCCGGCCGACTTTTATCAAGAATCGGCCTTCCATCTTATGAAAATCAGAATCGCCCCTTTACGCATGAAAACTCCAAATCTGCCCTTGCCTTTGAAAACCGTAACCGACCTTTGCAAGTTAAAATGAAAATCGGCCCTTCCACTGAAATCGGCCCTTTGCTTGTTGAATTCAAAACCGGCCCTTGCCTTTAAAATTGGAACGGCCTTTGCATGTGAAATCGGAACCGGCCCGTTTTACATTGAATCCAAAATCGGCATTATAGGTTAAATCGAAATCGACCCTTTGCTTCGAAATCGAAATCGGGCCTTGTGTCAATACCGAAATCGGCTTTGTATATTGAAATCGAAATCGACCCTTGCATTGCAAACTTGAAATCGGCTGCTTGCATTGAAAAAGAATCGAAATCAGCTGCTTTCGCCCCTTTGCATGAACATTCGAAATCGGCCTTGTGGGTTAAATCAAAATCAGCTTGTGCGTCGAAATCGAACTCGGCCCTTGTGTTAAAGATCAAAATCGACTTGTGCATTTGCATTGAAATCAAAATCGGCTCTTTAGTCAAAAATCAAAATCGTGCCTTGCATCGAAAATGTAAATCTGCTGAGAATCGGAACCAAAATCGCCCTTTGTAGATTCAATCGAAATCGGCCCTAAAATCAAGTTCGGTTTACGCTTGCCAAATCAAGTTCATTTTGTTTAGTTTCATGTAGTAAGGAAAGCAGGTCCGGCTTTCTTGAGGGACGAAATCAGGTCCGGTTTCCTTAAGGAAAAAATCAAGTTCTGTGCAGTCCAGCTTCGTGCATGTTGAACCCACTCTGGCTTCGTGCATGTCAAATGAAGTCTGGCCCCTTTTGCATGAATTAATGAAGTCCAGCCCTTTTGCTAGAAATAAATCAAGTCCGGCCATGTTCATACACTGTTCATATTAAAATCAAGTCCGGTTTTGTGCATATTAAAACCCAATTCGGCTTTGTGCATACTAAAATCAGGTCTGGCCCTTAAATCACGAAAGCACAACAACTCCGGCTTTTGAGTTTACACACTCCGTCCAGGAGAGAGTTCCGTCCTTTTTAAAGAGCTTCGTCCAAAAGAGCTCCGTCTTTTAAGAAAAGAACTCCATCCTTAACTGAACTCCGATTTTGTACATGAAAAAGAGCTCCGTCCTTAACGTGAAATGAACTTCGGCTTTTTCTGTCAAAAGAGGAACTCCGGCTTTTAAAGGTAAAATTAACTCCGGTTTCGTACACGAAAAGAGCTCCGTCCTTAATGCAAAATAAACTCCGGCTTTTCCTGTCAAAAGAGGAACTCCGGCTTGAATGAAAAACGAGCTCCGGTTCTGCACATGAAAAAGAGCTCCGCCCTTAACATAAGAATGAACTCTGGCTTGTATTGAAAATTGAACTCCTGTTTAAATGCAATATGAACCACGGTTTATTGAAAATGGCTTTCAAGAAAAGAAGTGCCCCTGTTACTTTAAGACCCGGGATTGACTACAGCCCAGATAGGTTCTCCGGCATGCCTTAGGACTTTTCGGTGGTAATCGAGGATAACTCTGTCCATGGAGTTATTTGTGGTCCGCCCTGCCCTCGGGGCGTTATGGACAGAGGGAATTACCGTTACCGGCCTACCTTCGGGTGGCATACCGTACCGATCCCATGAGATGGGATACCCATATGATAGTACCGGCCTTAGATTGTGTGGAGTGAACACAATCTATCCTCAATTATTCGCCCCCTCAGCTAGTAGGGTATACTGGCATGGTCTGTACCGATATGAAATGAAGTAATGTTTACTGTTTTACTGATATGTTATGTTACCGTATCGACTTCCGAATATGAAGTACCGATTACCGAAAATGAAAGACCGTCTACCGATATGATATGTACTGTTCACCGTTTATCGTCACGATATCGAAATCGTTATGCATCACATTTGCATTCTTGTGCCAATTACCGATTTTGAAATATGGTACTGTCAAGGTATGTTTTCTCTATTTCTTGGACTGCATTCTGGTTCACCGTTCTATTTATGCATAGTTACCTGATCATTCTGCATCATCGTTTTCTATCCATATGTATGTACATTGCTGAGTCTCGGCTCACTATTTTATATTTTTCCCCCACAGATGAGGCTTTAGAGTTTGTGCCTGACGAGCTGGAGTGATTAGACCTTGTCTGCAGGATTAAAGACCTTGGAAGTTTATTTTGGAGATATATTATTGTAATGACTTGTTGGACTTTTATGGTTAAATATTTTGGTTATGTACTCAGGAATGAACATTTTGGAATGAATATGAACGCTTTCACAAGTGTTAGTGTAACTTTCGCTTTACTTATTATGGTTAAAAATATATGGGTCCTAGTTGGCATCTGAGATCCTGTGTTTGTGCATAATTGGTTTAGTTTGGGTTTCCATTAGTGTTATGAATGACGGATGTAAAAAAAAAAAATCTGTTCCGTCACAGTACCTTTCAAATATTCCATTATATTTTTAGACTCATCTTTCAGTTTATATTGTAAGTCTGATATTGTTGAGAATGACACATTATCTGATGATCTTTATTACTTAAATTTATACAATAATGTCTCTTATAATATTATTCATATTGATGTTGGCATTAAGCGATATGTTGTGAATAAATGTTTCTCTATATTGTGGCATGAGAGATTATGTTATATTTTCATTAAAAGAATTAAAAGATTAGCAAATGATGGAGTATTTAGTATTCTAAATTTTATTAATTTTAGGACTTGTGTGGACTGCATAAAAGACAAGCAGACTAACAAGACTAAGAAAAATACCAAGAGGAGTTCAGACATATTAAAAATCAAATGCATGGATATTTATAGTTCAGACATTGATTCATACAGTCCGAAATATTTCATCACCTTTATTAATAATTTTTCACAATATATGTATTTTTACTTACTTCATAATAAGAATAAAACTTTAGATACTTTTAAATTATTTAAAACAGAAGTCAAAAAATAATGTAGAAAATAAGTTAAAATTGTAAGATCAGATGGAGGTGGAGAATATTATGATAGATATACAGAAGATGGACAAATGTCTGGTCTATTTGTAAAGTTTTTTTAAGAACATTGAATTGTTGCCCAATACACTATTCTTGGTTCTCCAGACCAAAATGGTGCAGCCAAAAGAAGAAACTCCACGTTATTGGACGTGGTGAGAAGTATGCTTAGTAACTTCAATCTTTTAAAATCTTTGTGGACTGAAACTCTTAAAATGGTAGTGTATATATTGAACTAGATTCTAACAAAAGCCGTTCCAAAAACTCCTTTATAGTTATGAAAAGGTTAAAAATCGAGTTTGCGACATGTATGCGTATGGGGATGCCTGTCTGAAGTAATAGTTTATAATCCATATGAGAAGAAACTAGATCCAAGGGCCATTAGTGGATATTTCATTGGATATGATGAACGGTCCAAAAGATAAAAATTTTACTGTCCATCTCACAGTATTATGATTGTGGAATCAAGAAATATAAATTTTTTTGATAATGACTTAATGAGTGAGAGAAAAAATTCAGAAATATAATTTCTGATAATGATAATTTGGATTCTCAACCTTTCACTTCATATAATAGGTTGATTGTTATACACAACACCCTCAAGATCAAATTGGTGTTGTCACAACCTAGGAACACAATATTTGCAGGTCAAAATAAAATCAATAATATATATTTCCATCAACCATAATAACCCAACCCGGGCGTGACAATCCAAACACATACAGGACTCAATATAAATAAAACCCGTACAAGATCTCATCGGATAAGAATCCGGACGAACATAATACACGACCTGCTAACCATGATCGCAAGGGAGGTATCCAAATTTACAACAACTCATTCACATAATACTATAACTTCAATATTTTACATACAATGATCAAGGATATCATCCGGTCAGAAATAATAACCATAACATATCCTCGAGATCAGAAATATACAAAATATAACATCTCCACTTACCAAAAGGAATATCCGAGCTCGATCACGTCCAAGCTCCTGCAAGCGTATCCATGCCACTAGTCTGAAGGGATAAAACATGAAAACGTGAGCCTAGAGCTCAGCAAGCACCATTGTATAAAAACAGCGCTCATAAATCAGGAACAGGGATATCGCATAGCAATCACGTAAAACAAAACACCATGTCCGTGAAATCCCTGAAAATCGAGGAGATGTCTCGTATTAAATCGTCGTCCGTAATAACTCGTCCCTCCGGGACAAAATCATATAAATCACGATCCGGTAAAATCTTGTAGACGATATCATATCATATCATCCGAGGTCACATTACATAATCGCGACCGTCACCACATCCGTATGGGACATATACCGTCGTCCGGATCTAAAACTCATAATGCAGAAATTAAGAGAAAACTGCCGGAACTAAAACATAAATCAAAACACGTTTCGGGTTTATCACATCAGCACGTACGAGACATTCCAATCGCCCATCCGTGGGCCAAACCATGTATCTCAAATCACAGTACACCCAAATACGTGCAGAAATACAAAGCATGCACGAAATCGGAGAACCAAAGATCAATGATACCAACTTGAGGAAGGGTTACCCTCGTCCGGTAAACATGGCTATATCGGCTACGAATTAGGCCAGTAGCTCAAGGCCATCCATGTGCTCTGTCTCCCATAGATTAGGAACTTGCTTACTATGTTTTACCACCCGTGGCTTTGGGTGCAACCTCAAGTTTTAGTTATATATTAGGATATCCGAATATATTAGTTTTTCGTCAATTCTTTACAATAGTTCTCAATTAAATACACAGTGGGGCATGTCAGCTACAAAATATCTCAACCTTCCTTCCGGCGGAAGTAGCCTATCATATACGTCCCCGTCGGGACTAAGCCTCCCCGTCGAGAGCGGCGCCACAAATAGCCAATGCCTCGGATCACAAATCGACCCCTAGGGTCTCGGACCGCCATGGTCCCTTAGTGATCCCACCCCCGGCACATGCATGGTTAGTACAAGGCCTGGTTCATGGTTCCACAATATACGGATACACAAACATACATATAGATCGTTCGGGTGTCCAAAATTCCTCCAAATCATAAATACCAGTATAAAACCACCGCACAACCGATAAAATACACATGCATGTACACAATTGATAAATTAGGGGTATATAAAAATACATGCATGTTAGTAAAATCTCCAACAGTAGTCAACATATATCAGAAATTAAATCAGACCAATAATAGAGCTAGAGGATACTTTCCTTAACATTATACTCTGCAGATCTGAAGAAAGGATGTTCCGAAGCACTCCAATCGAGCTTTTCTCTCTCCTCTGCCGCGTCTACTCTCTCTCCCCCGCGCGCCTCTTCCTCTCTCCTCCGCGCACAGCCTCAACCGCACAGATGCCGCATCCTGCCGCCTCAAACGGCCATCGACCGCCTTCCGGGCCACCCCCGTCCCCACCGCTGCCCCCCCGATGAGCTATCCCTCTCAGCCATCGTGCACGTCTCCTCTCTCCTCCGTTCTTCTCCGCGTTCCATTTCTCCCGATCACTGCAGCACACGTCGACGCCGCTCCTCTGCCGCCGATCCACCACCGCACAACTTGCCTGGTCGTCATCGACCTCCTCGGCACCACCAGCCGACATCGGCACTGTTACACGGCCATCGTCAACTCACCCGACACGGATTTTCTCACCCAGCACCGCCGCTGACTCAACCCGCATTTGCCGCAACAATCGCGGCCACACCCACAACCACCATCGACCGCTGTTCACCTGCGACGCCACCACCGTTGCCGCCCTCCTCCTTCTCCTCTTCCTCCTCCTTCTTCCTCACGCAAACCCTAGCCGCCCCTCTTCTCCTCTCTCTTCTCTCTCCCCGACTCCAGCTTCTGATTTCCCAATCTCCCCTCTCTTTTCTTTTTTTTTTAAATTCTTTTACTTACTTTTTTTATATATTATTATTATTATTATTATTATTACTTTTATTATATATATATATAACTTTCTTTTATTTTTAAATCCAACTCGACCTCCGAATAACATTATGGGCACACTCCGGGCCCCACTCCGCACCTCCGATCATTCCCAAAAGTTTTATAATATTTTAATTTTTTTTCACCACGTCTGAAATACCCAAAATCACAATTAATATTAAAATAATCCAATCGGGATCCGAAATATTACAGGTGTTAAACTATTCTTGTTGACCATGATATTCAGAATTTACCCAAAATAATTATACAACATACTCCTATTGAAAATGATGATACAACATTGAGAAGGTCTGCTAGAATAAGAAGATCAACAATCCCTAATGATTATATTGTATATCTACAGGAGTCTGATTACAATAGTGAAGCTGAAAATAATCCTGAAACGTTTTCACAAACTATGAGTTATAATGAATCAGAATTATTGTACAATGCTATAAATGAAGAGATGAATTTCATGAATTGTAATGGAGTTTGGGATCTTATTGAGTTACTTAAATGGGTGAAAGTCATAAGGTATAAATGGGTATTTAAGATAAAGAAAGGCTCATTAGGCAATATCAAAAGATATAAAGCAAAACTCGTTACTAAAGGATACACTAAAAAAGAAGGAATTGATTACACGGAGACTTTTTCTTCTGTATCTAAGAAAAATTCTCTTCGCATTATTTTAGCATTAGTTACTAATTTTGATATGAAATTATAATAAATAGATGTGAAAATAGTATTTCTAAATGGTGACCTAGAGGAAGAGGTTTATATGAAACAATTAGAAGGATTCTCCTCTAATGATGGTGAACAATTGGTATGTAAGCTCAAAAAGTCCATATTTGGATTAAAACAATCCTCCCGTCAATGGTATTTAAAATTTGATGATGTTATTTCTTCATTTGATTTTAAAGAAAATATTTAGATTAATGTATATACCAGAAAGTCAGTGGGAATAAGATTTATTTCCTTATTTTATATATGGACGATATCTTACTTTCATCCAATGATAAAGATTTGCTATATGAGATAAAATAATTTCTTTTTGATAAATTGAAAATGAAAGATACGTGCGATACATTTTATGTCATTGGCATTAAAATACATCGAGACAGACTACGAGGTGTCTTAGGTTTATCTCGGAAACTTATATCAAGTAAAGTTTTATAGAGATTTCTGATGAAAGATTATTCACCAAGTGTGACACCCATTGTGAAGGGTGATATGTTCAATTTGAACCAATATCCGAAAAATAATTTTGAACGGGAACAAATAAAATATATTCCATATGCTTCCATTGTTAAAAGTTTGATATATGCTCAAATATGTATAAAACCTGACATCACCTTTGCAGTTGAAATGCTGAGAAAATTTCAGAGTAATTTAGGTATAGATCATTGAAAAGTTGCTAAGAAAGTAATGAGGTATCTCAAAGATACAGAAGATTACATGCTTACATATAGACGGACTGACAATTTAAAAGTATTGGGTTACTCTGATTCAAATTTCGTTGGATGTGTTGATTTACGTAAATCAATATCTGGTTAAATATTTATGTTTTCCAGTGGAGCTATATCTTGACGGAGTACAAAGAAGACCCTGATTGCCACTTCCACTATGAAGCCGAGTTCATTACTTGTTTTGAGGTTACAAAGTATGATGTATGGATGAGAAATTTCATATCTTGGCTTAGAGTGGTGGATTCCATATTAAGGCCATTGAAGATATATTGCGACAATTCAGTTGCTATTTTTTTGGTTAAAAATAATAAAAGTAACAGTCAAAATAAATATATCGACATTCCGTTTTTAGTCATAAATGAGAACATTAAAGGAAGAAAAATTACTATTGAGTATATTAGTACTGAATTGATGATCGATGATCCTTTGACAAAAGGTATGCCACCATTGAGGTTTAATGATCTTATAACTAGAATAGATTTGAGTTTCTTTTTGTAATTTTCATTGTATGGACAATAATTTTTAATAAAATTCCTATTTATTTGTGATATTTTTTAAAATTTTGTATACACATTAGTTGATTATTTTGAGAATATCATTAATTGTAGGACAAAGAATAAATATAAGGTTCATTCATAAAGTAAGTTACTGTATTCGGATATGTCTTGAGAAATATAATATATTATAATACATGGATGATACTACTCATTAATAGACGATTTATCGTCATGATTCATATATTTATTTCTTAAATTTAAGAATTGATAGGTTTGGTTATCACATCAACTAAAATATGGACCAAGTGGGAGAATATTAACGGTTTAGTTTTAAAGTTGAATGAAAATTGAACGATTGGTGTCCCATATTTATTGTTGATAACGCCCCACAATTACTCTCCATTAATTTGCACAGTAACGCCTATACAACAGATAATTGATAAAATTGTCTGATAAATAGAGGTAAATTTGATTTTATTCCTGAGCCTTCTCTCTGAAAATATACCATCGACGCAGAGATACAAGGCTTGAAAGTTTCGGAACCGTGAAACAGAGGAGCTGAAAATAAAGCAGGCAAATGGCGGGAGGTTGGTAATCCTTTCATTTTATTCTACATTTTGGTCTTTTATGGCTATTTAAGCCAGTTAAATATCTAACACTCCATACTTAACGAGATTAAAACAAAAGAGTTGCATATAAATCGATTCATTAAGGCCCTTTAAAAATCATTTGGCCTTAAGCTTCCTCTGAGATCAATTATGGAGCAAAATGAGAAAGCTCCATAAACTTTGCCTTGTACTACACCATAGACATGCTTTTTTTGTAAGGTACAAATTTTAAATTATAATTATAATTATAATTAATTAAGTTAAAATAATAAAATAATTGATGTCAAATAATAATTTGGGTCACAATTGATATTTTATTTAGGTCATATCAAACTGAATGATATATGACCGGCATCTAACATGCGTACATGTATGTTTTGGGTAGAAAAGATGTGTCTAAAGGATGCTTCTGCAGGGCTCGTGCATGTTTTTAGCAAAATATCCATATCTGGCGTGCGCTCAATGAACTTATGTGCATACTCGTGGTAAAATGTAGGAGTCTAATGCACATAAGATGGGTACATGTGCGCATTTTTCTATATAAGGCCCATTCAACTAATTTTCAATCATTTTCTCTCGATTTTGGAAAAAAAGAGAGACAAAGAGAAAAGAATAAAAGGGCAAATGAAAGAGAGAAGACTAAAAAAGGAGAATCTAAGTAAATCTAAGGAAGTTTTTGGTTATTGTTTAGTATAAGGTAAGTGTATCCACGTCTTTTTTTATTGCTATTCTGTTATGATCTTCTTGAGTATTTATTATTTTAAATACTTACATATACAATATTTTTGTTGCTAAAAAATTTATACTTTATATGTATGTGATCCTACTCCCATTCCATAAATCTTTTATGAAATACCAATTCATGTGTAGTGTGTTTAAATGTTGATTTTCTATAACAATACTCATATATATTTTTATATCAAGTTTTAATATTATTGCATGTTCTTGAATTTTAGATATTTATTCCTATATATTTTAAGTCTTTAAGTATATATTCTACATACCTTAAATTTATGTAGTAATAAAATATAGATAAAGTAATAAAATTATATTAATTATATTAATTTTCTATTACTTACCAAAAAAAATATATTGATTTTCTATTATTTTTGTAGTGAACAATTTTTGTATATTTATAAATTACATAATATAGCTTTTGAATATTTTGAAATTATATATTCAAGTTTCTACCAAACTTATTATTGCATGCTATGTACTTAAAGAAAATTTAAAAAATACTCTATATAAGTTAAAAGATAAGGACATTTTTTTCGGTATGAGAAAATATAAAGATTATAATCGCATTTAAGTAGAGTTTTGATTTGATTATTACATAGATCATCGTAGAAATCGGTAGTGATATACAATGACATACCTTAATATAAGGTAGTAATAATCGATATTTAAACCTATTATCTAAGAATTAAAAGTAGTATTCGCCTATAGTTATGTGAAAATATATATAACTCGAGTTTTAATTAGTCACTTATTTATTGGTGAGGCAACTAGTCACCCTTGGTCCATAAGTTTTGCATGTTATAAGTATAATTAGATGATGCACATTTTAAAGAAAAAGAATTTGATTTGTGAGGTTTCGATTTTCAGAACATTATGATTAGAAAGAATTAAGTTAATATAATTAAAATTAGACTTAAAGTACGTGAAGAATTAACTATCGGAAGTATATATGGATGTGGGAGACCCGACGTCTGAATGGCGCTCCTGGGGCGTATTTCCCAGAATGGTTGCACCCGATGAGCACATGAGAAGTACTCGAGTGCATTTTCCAGAACCGTCGCACCCGAGCGGCGCCTGATGCATGCTCTAGTGTGGATTCTAAAATACTCGCGCCCTAGCAGTGTTTAAGCGCCGAAGTGGTTATAAGGTGCACCTGCTCCTTTTTCATCAGTTTTCCACGGAAATGGAACAGGAGGAGAGAGAGAGAGAGAGGCAAAGGGGAAGAAAAGAGAAGGTAAAGGAGAGGTCCTGAGAGCTTGAATCCGGATGATCTGAGTAAGAAAATAAGTAATCGGTCCAAGGCAAGTGCATTTTAATATCTTTCTTTAGGTGTTATTGCTTATTTATGTTTATTTTTAGTATTATTGTTCTAATATACATCCTAATCGGGATTTTGAAGTAAGAATATGAAAAATGTGCATATTTATTGCTTCTCCATGTTTTTATAGTAAGATTTGTTGAAAACCACCGTTTATTTGCTTATATCTTGAATATGCATGTCATGGAAGTTTTCTCTCCGTGTTTAGAGGCTAGAAATCTTATTCTTACTTGGTTGTGCTTCAAGTTCATGAATTTTAAATTATTCTATGTTATTTTTGTGTGCTCAAAATATATTGTATATTTAATTTTTATATAACGTATTTTGTTTTACTATTTGGACATTTCATTTTATTTGTATTATCAATTAACTCTCATGACTAAGACATGGCCATAGTAAAAATGTGCAAGTTTTATGAAAGAGGATTATGGATGAATATTCTGCAATTAAATTAAGGACTTACGAACCATTCTCCAAATGAGTGAAAACGAAAGATGTATGGACTTAAGAGTAAAATTTCTTAAAAAAATAAGAAGTTAAGAACTTAGACCAATGAATATTTATCAGATAGTATATTTTGACATATCTTAATATATTATAGTGAAAGATCGTTATCTATTATCCGCCGCTTGCAGCTAAGGTACCCTTTATAGGGATTATATGTGGATGACCCGCCTTGAATCTTGAATAGGAGGAAAAGGCTTTTGATTATGTAAAAGTAAACATAATCCAGGTTTCGATCAATCGCTCCTTAAATTAGTAAAGCCTACTGGCCCTGGTCCTCAACGAAAATAAGTTTTCAACATGATTTGATGATTAAGAAAAAATTAAAATGAATTGAAGAAATTTAAAATGTATTATGAAAGCATTTCTTTTCTGATTATGTTTTATGATTATTAATTCGTCTCTATTCCTTCTGATCTGTAGTATTATGATTTAAATATAAAATTTGCATATTCTTTGATGTATATATGTACTTTATTGAGTATTTGACTCACTCATTATTATTTTTACTAACCCCCAAGATAATCAACACGAGTATATACCCGACGATTAAGAATGAAGAATCAGTGCCTAGGTTTGGGACTTGGGTTGTTGTATGATGTAATTTAGGAATTGCCTTTTGTATTTTTGGTATAGTAATTATTCTTTTGGACAGGAGGATTGTATATGTACATTATTTCGTGATTTAAGGAAGTGGATGCAAGTTTAGGTGAATTTAGAATTCTTATATATATAGGATTATGAAATGTTTTCGCAGGTTTGATGGCAATTGTAGGCATCTTCCCGAAATAGGTCTAATAAGATGATATGTTTTGATTCATTTTTGGAGCCACAAGGTTGTGGCATGTTATAAATCCTGTATGGATTTTTTTGATGGATTTTTATATTATGATTTGTATTTAGTTTAACGGATGTTAGGACAGGTGATATTCTATTATTAAGGTCCGTCACAGGTGGTATGAGAGAATGGATTGGGAGATGTCTTGTAATTTGGGTTGACTGATTTTAGTTTGAGGCTTAGGTTGATTAGATTAGACTTGAAGTATAGGTCAAAGTTCCTGTTTAGGTAGTTTTGTTAGATTTGGTATGAAAATCTAATTTCATTGTTGATGTTATATTGATAGGGATTTAGAATGTCAAGCCGAAGAAGGAGCTCTGGAGCCGATTCTCATCTAAACCGGGAAGAGAAATATCTAAACATCATGGAAAGGATGGCTGACATTATGGAGCTGATGTCTCATTAACATCGCCGTGCTGAGCCAGCCCAGTCCTCCCTCCAACTCCGGCGAATCTGGGAGCTATAGTTTATGATCAATTTAACAATCAGAGGGCACCGGAGTTCTTAGGAGATCCAGACCCATCTAAGGTAGAGGCATGGATCAAAAGGATTGAAAAGATTTTCACCGTTAGACGTTACCCGAAAAAGGATAAGGTGACTTTCGCAGATATAAAATTGGAGGGCAAAGTTGACCACTAGTGGTCGATGCAGAAGAGAGCTATGGATGTCGATGAGGACAAGATTACCTGGGAGATGTTCAAGGAGGTGTTCTTTGAGAAATATTTTCTAACCAACTTGTGAGAGCAGAAAGAGGATGAGTTCTCATGGCTACGATAAGGAAATCAGACCGTAACCGAGTATGAGGTCAAATTCACGAAGTTCTACCTATTCATCCCGCATATAATTGACGACCCAACTAGAAAAGTTAGAAAGTTCTAATCTGGGCTGAGGGACGATATTAGAAAGCAGCTAGTCACGCACAAGCTGTACAACTATGGAGAGATTTTGGATCGCGCTCTTATATTTAAGAATGAGCTAGAGCGAGAGCAACACTTCAGGAAGAAAGTTAGAAATCACGGGGGCTCAACTATTAGCTAAGGCTCGGAGTCACGAGGACCTCCTAAGAAGATAAATCCAAAAGATAAAGGGAAGAGGAAGGTGGAGCAGCCAGTAGTGCCAAGTCCACCAACGACTGCTAATGCATATGATTACTACGGGAGGTTCCATAGAGGGGAGCCATGCTACAAGCGCTTGGGAGCTTGCCTTAATCATAGCAAGTCCGACAATCTGATTAAAGATTGCCCATTCCTGGGAGGCTGGTGGAGAAGAAGCTAGTTGTTCCAGGGAAAGCCTTTGCAGTCATGACCCAGGATGCAGAGATATCGCTGAATGTGGTAGAAGGTACTATCAGTATCTTTAGTACTCCTGCACATGTTATTCTAGATTTGGGATCAACTAATTCCTTTGTGTCTCCAAGATTTGTTAGTAAATTGTTCTCCTTTCCAAGAATTTTAAATCATAGTTTGGTTGTTTCTGCCCCCTTGGAATTGTCTGTGGTTACGGATATCATGAATCAGAGGTGTGAAATCTGGATTAATGGGTTGCAGTTGGTGGTGGATTTGATTTTGATGGAAATGTATGATTTTGATGTGATCTTAGGCATGGATTGGCTGACGAGTGGTCACACTAGTGTTGATTGTTTTCATAAGCGAGTTCACTTTGCCATTTCGAGATGTGAATCGTTCTATTTCCAAGGCATTATACAGAAGGAACCACCTTGTTTCATTTTGACTTTGTACCCTCATCATTTAATGGATTCTGGATGCCAATCCTATCTGGGTTATGCCTGCACAGTTGAAAGTCATAGTGTGCTGGTTAAGGATATCTCAATAGTTAGCGAGTTTAAAGACGTCTTTCTCAAATATTTGTCTGGGTTGCCACCCTATCAGGAGATTGAATTTGAGATTGAGATTGTTCATGGTTCGACACCAATCTTAAAGGCACCGTATAGGATATTACTTGCTGAATTGAAAGAACTAAAACAGCAGTTGCAGAAGTTCTTGGATAAGGGATTTATTCAGTAGAGCGTATCTCTTTGGAGTGCCCCAGTACTGTTTGTCAAGAAGAAGGATGGATCATTGCAGCTTTGCATCAATTAACGGAAGTTGAACAAGATTACCATTAAGAACAAGTACCCGTTGCCAAGGATTGATGACCTGTTTGATCAACTGTAGGGAGCGCATGTATTTTCAAAGATTAACATTTGTTCAGAGCATTACCAGTTGAGAATCAAGAAGGACGATGTAGCGAAGACGGTTTTTTGGATAAGGTATGGGCATTATGAATTTCTAGTTATGCATTTTGGGTTATCAAATGCCCTCGCTGCTTTTATGGACTTAATAAATCTGGTGTTTTGACCCTACTTTGATAAATTTATTATTGTATTCATTGATGATATATTAATTTATTTGAGAAGCTATGATAAGCATGATGTATATTTGAGGATTGCGCTCCAGATGCTAAGGAAAGAGAAGTTGTATGCCAAGTTAAAGAAATGTGAATTATGATTAGAGAAAGTTACATTTTTTGATCATATTATATCGAAGAAAGGCATTTCTGTGGACCCAAAAAAATTAAAGCCATTGTTATTTGGAGCTGATCTTCAACGGTGACCGAAGTTTGGAGTTTCCTTGGGATGGCGGGTTATTACCGAAAGTTCTTGGAAAATTTCTCCGAAATTTCCATTCCGCTGACCCGATTAACAAGGAATGATGTTAAATTTGTTTGGACAGAGGAATGTGAGTGAAGTTTCTTGGAGTTGAAGGACCGACTGACATCCACGCCAATCCTAACAATTCCGAAAGGTTTTGGTGGATTTGAAGTTTATTATGATGCAAGCAGGATGTGTTTGGGCTATGTTTTAATGCATCATGGAAAGGTGATAGCTTATGGATTAAGATAGCTGAAAATTTATTAGAAGAATTACCCGACGCATGATTTGGAGCTAGCAATAGTCAGTTTTGCTTTAAAGATCTGGAGGTATTATTTGTACAGTGAGAGGTTCTTAGTGTATTTGGACTACAAGAGCCTCAAGTATTTATTTTTTCAAAAAGAGTTGACTATGAGACAATGGAGATAGATAGACTATCTAAAGAACTTTGATTATGAAATCCAGTATCAGCAGGGTAAGGGCAATGTAGTAGAGGATGCTCTAAGCCATCAAATAAGTTACGTTGCTCATTTGGGGATTAAAGAGATGGAGATGTTGAAATGCATGAAACAATGTGATATCTGGATATATGCCCAAGAAAATCAGATGATTTTTATCATATTTTTGAATCCAACTGAAGATATTGAGGCGGATTAAGGAGGATCAGATGACTGATTCGTTCTTAGCAGATATTGTTGAAAATTTGAACCAAGATTCTAGAGTTGATTTTAATGTTTGAGCCGACGGAGTCATGAGGTTTCGAGACCGGATTTGTTTACCTAATGTCAAAGAATTGAAGGAAGAAATCATGAAAGAAGCTCGTTGGTCCAAGTATATGATCCACTTGGGAATTAATAAGATATATCAGGATTTGAAGAAAATGTTTTAATGGAGGAATATGAGGAAGAAAATTGTGGCCTTTGTGGGAAAATATTTAATCTATCTGTAGTTGAAAGCCGAATGTAAAAAGCCATCTGGTCTTTTATAGCCGTTACCTATTCCTAATTGGATATGGGAAGATATATCCATGGATTTTATGTCGGGATTGCTGAGGACACCTAGGAATCATGATGCCATTTGGGTGATTGTTAATTAGCTCACAAAATCAGTGTATTTTCTAGCCATTCGGATGACTTATATGAGAAACCGGTTAGCCCGGATGTATATTAATGAAGTAGTGAGATTGTATGGAGTCCTGACGACTATCATATCAAATCGCGATCTGAGGTTTATCTCAAAATTTTAGAAAAATTTGCACCGTGAGTTGGAGATGGATCTACCGTTCAATAAAGCTTATCACCCGCAGATGAGTAGGCAGTCTAATCGAACCATTCAGATTTTGGAGGACATATTTAGAGCTGCGGTGATGGAGCTGAAAGGCAATTGTGATGGTCATTTAGTATTGACAGAGTTCGTATATAATAATAGTTATCAGTAAGTATTGGGATGGCCGTCTTTGAAGCATTGTATGAAAGAAAGTGTCGTTCACCGATTCATTGGGAGGAGACAGGTGATAGATGGCTTATGGGGCCCGAGATTGTTAAGGAGAAGTCCGATAAAATCAAATTAATCCATGAGAAGCTAAAAGTGGCCTAAAGTCGATAAAAGAGTTATGCCAATCAGAGAAGATCAGAGCTGAAATTTAAAGTCGGGTATTTTATCTTTTTGAAAGTATTGGCGTCAAAGAGTGTATCCAGATTTGGAGTCAGAGAGAAGTTGAAATTAAGATTTATTGGCCCATTTGATATTTTAGAGAAAGTATCGATTGGCTTTGTTACCAATTTTGAAAGAGGTGCATAATGTTTTTCCACCTATCAATGCTTCGGAAGTTGTCTATGATGCTACCCATGTCAGTGATTACAAGCCTCAATTGATCAGCAAGGACTTGTTATATGTTGAGAAGCCTGTGTAGATTTTGGATCGTAGGAATCAAGTACTTCGAACCAAAATGATTCCATTGGTCAAAGTCTTATAGAGAAACCATACCTTAGAGGAGGCCACATGGGAAAAGGAGAATGAGATTCGGGAGAAATATCCCCATTTATTTTGAGGTATGTGTGTATTTGATTTCTAAAATTCGTTAATTTAGATTAAAAAATTTTATAAGTTGGAGAGAGTTGTGAGGTTCCAGTTTTCAGAATATTATTATTAGAAGTAATTAAGTTAATATAATCAAAATTAGATTTAAAGTACATAAAAAATTAAGCATCGGAAGCATATAGGAATATGGGAGACCCGGCACATTAATGGCACCCAAGGTGCACCCAGGACGCATTTTCCAAAATGTTCACACCCGATGAGAGCCTGAGGCATACTCAAGCATATTTTCCAGAGTTGTCACACCCGAGTGGCACTTGATGGATTCTTAAATACCCGCTCGAGTGCCGAGTGGTTATAAGGCACACCCGCTCTTTTTTTTTTGCCATTTCTGCCTAGAATTGGAGCAGGAGGAGAGAGAGAGGTGAAGGGGAAGACAAGAGAAGGTGAAAGAGAGGTCGCGAGAGCTTGAAACAGGACGATCTGAGTAAGAAAACTAATAGATCAAGTCAAGGTAAGTGCATTCTAAGCTTTTTATTCAGTTGTTGTTATTGTTTATTTTCGTTTATTTTGAATATTATTCTTCCAATACTTATTTTAGTTGTAATTTTAAAATAAGAATATAAAAAATATGCATATTTGTTGCTTCTCCAAGTTTTTATACCAAAATTTGTTGAAAACTGCCGTTTATTTGCTCATATCTTGAATATGCATGTCATGGGAGTTCTCTCTCCATGTTTAGAGGCTAGAAATCTTATTCCTACTTGGTTGCGGTTTAAGTTTATGAGTTTTAAATTATTCTATATTATTTTTATGTGCTCAAAATATATTGTATATTTAATTTTTATATAGCGTATCTTGTTTTACTATTTGGACATTTTATTTTATCTGTATTATCAATGAACTCTCATGACTAAGAGATGGTCATGATAAAAATATGCAAGTTTTATGAAAAAGAATTATGAAGGAATATTCTATAATTAAGTTAATAACTTATGAACCGTTTTTCAAATGAGTAAAAATGAAAGATATATGGATTTAAAAGAAGAATTCCCTAAAGAAATAAGAAGTTAAGAAATTGGACCAAAAAATGTTCATCAAATAGTATATTTTGGCATACCTTAGTATATTATAGTAGAAAATCGTTTTCTGCTACGGGCTACTTGCAACTAAGGCCTTGTCTATAGAGATTGTATATAGACGATCTGCCGTTGGGTCTTAAATAGGAGAAGAAGGATTTTGATTGTATAGGAGTAAACACAATGTAGGGTTTGATCAACCGCTCCTTAAAGCAGTATGGCCTACTGGCTCTAATCCCCAATGAAAATAAGTTTTTAGCATAATTTGATGATTAAGAAAAGAAAAAGAAATGAATTGAAGATATTTGGAATGTATTATGAAAGTATTTTTTTCTGATCATATTTTATGATTATTCATTCGTCTCTATTCCTTCCGATATGTACTATTATGATTCAAATATAAAATTTGCATATTCCGTGATGTATATATGTGTATTACTGAGCATTTGGCTCACTTAATATTATTTTTTCTAACCCCTCAGATGATTAGTACGAATTTATACCCGATGAGAAGGAATGAAGAATTAGTGCTTAGATTTGGGGCTTAGGTTGTTGTATGATATACTTTAGGTATTGTCTTTTGTATTTTTTGGTACAGTAATAATTTTTTTAGATAAGAGGATTGTATGTATGTATTATTTTGTGATTCAAGGAAGTAGATGCAAGTTTAGTTGAATTTAGAATTTTTATATATATAGGATTATGAAATATTTCCACAGGTTTGATGACAATTACAGGCATCTTTTCAAAATATGAAATATTTTGATTCGTTGTCGGAACCACAAGGTTGTGGCATGTTGTGGATCTTGTATATGTATGGATGTTTATTTGATGGATTTTTATATTATGATTTATATTTAGTTTGACGGACGTTAGGACAGGTGGCATTCTGTAGTCGGGTCTATCACATGATTACTAGCCTTAAATTATGCATAATATTTATTAAATTTATATATCATTATATTTGATTGGATCACATGTTATCACAACATATTTTGATGTACATATATATTTAATTATAAGAATTATATGTCTTATTGAGTAATTGGTTCACTCTTACTTTTATTTTGCTTACTCTTTTTAAATTACCGAACTCAGATTACTTGTAAGAATTTGAATCGGGAGTTTTATTATATTGAAGAGCAAGATAAAGATTTTTAGGTTAGTGTATATATTATTATTCATCAAGTATAATGGGTTATGTTGTTAGCTTCGGCTAATTGGATTTTCTTGTTGTAATTCATGAATTGGTGATGTCATTAGGTCGCTGTTTAAGTTTGATTTTAGAATAGTACGGGGTTAGTATCAATACTCTAATATTGGAAAGATGCTTATCCTTATAACTATTTTGAAGTTAGGTAAATATCAGTTTTTAGAGTCACTTGTAGATTTAGTATTTTGGGCTTTATGATTTGGTTAATTATCTTATTTCGACTCAATTATTGACATTTGATTTATAGGTTCATGTCTAATATTTTTTTAAAATATTATGTTGTTGGTGAGCTTTAAATTTTAAAATTTAAACTGATTTAAGTTAATAATTGGATTGATATAAAATAAATTAAGTTTCAAGATGAGGGATATGATAGAGTTAGTATGGGAGAAGTCACAAGGAGAGCATCTCATTTGCTTTGATAATTTAACTTCAATAATTATTTTATAATAAGATTGAAAAATGTCGGTTGGATAAGGGTTTTTTGGACCGAGTTATCACCCTAACAAGGAGGAGGAGTACCTGAAAATAAACATCCATAAAAATCATAAATACTCCTTAAACATATTGAGATGAAATAAATATCCATTATACATCAACATCAATGCTGGGGATGCAGCCCCTAAATCATCTCTCAAAATGTCAATGTTTAAAAACATGAATAACAACAACATAAAATATATGGACATCTATGCTCCTAGATCCTCAACTTATAAGTGATTCAAATAAAATAATATCTAGATAGCCCTATTTGTCCTACCAAATTGAGGTAAAGAATACAAAAAAAATGAGCGAAATATATAGCTAGCAACATTATCCAGCAACAAGAACAATAACAACAATAATAATCTCGGTTAGTCTATCTCGGTAGATATAAAAATAATAACATCAATAAAATGCTCACCAATAAAAACCACCCAAAACTGTATAATTCAGCCCTAATAGGTTTTGAGCACGATCTCAATAATAGTTCAATAGCAAGTGAATTCAATTGAATCCAATTGTCAACAATAGTAAGGATCTGAGTGGATAGAATCAAAACAATAACGTAGATTCCATTGAATTCATCTCAATATAGATCTCAGCAATATCTTGATCGTAACCATATTCTCGAATTTTATTATACCATTGAATACCAAAAGCCAACATATTTTCATCCACATCGGCTAAGTAAGTACCACAAGGTATCTCGACCCTTACAAGTATAAAATGTGGCAAGCATGGTCTCTCAATTTCCTTATTGATGTTGGGTGGGAGAATCTCAATGATGTGCTCCTTAGAGAATTTCCCCCCACTTGCATAGGGTGTGATAAACTCCAACAACATAATTCTCCTCACTGACATAGGATAGGAGAATTTCTAAGTATTGTGCTCCTCATTGCATTTCCCTCACCGATGCAAAGTGAGAGAATCTCCGAGAACATAATTCTCCCACCAACACAGAGAATTCCTAGCATTCAACGTGCCAAATTCAGTATCCCTTACTATAATATCCATTGATATGTTACTCTAAGATGGTCATACAATTATAAAAATCACTCTATAAAAAATAAACTTTATAACTATCTAAATATGGAATATATATCAAACGTTTATAGACTAAATAAGGTTTATCAATTTCTATATTGCTTAAAACCAATGTATTTTTGTATGATCTATTCTTTCTAGCTATAAATGCCAATAATGTATACCCAAGCAATTAAAGGTAAAGCAAAGGGATTCACCAATTTAAAGAAGAAAGGAGTCAATTTAATATCCCTAACATAACTTTGAAATTCATCCTCGTAGGTCTCACACCTAAGATGTGGACCAACCTTTCGACTTTGCCACTTTATCATTTGAACATGAGCTTGCACATTGTCTCAAATTTCGAACTATACACTCTAAAAAAATTAACGCTAAGTTTATCCAATATGTAATCTCTACTATTAAATCCATTAAATAGATATGTTACTAGATAAATTACTAGATAAATATATCTAAACAATTTAGAATTTTCATGATTTCCTAGAGACCTCAAAACAACACTCGGTAGTCAAATGTTGCCTCCTCAATACTCAAATGCCGAATCTAATCTCTATATTAAAGGAAGTAACTATGCATATAAATTATACATTTAACTACTAAGCCCATCTATGATATACTAACAACAATATTTGTACCAAATCATGAAAACAAGTTCATAGATCTATAGATCTACTCCTTACCTTATTGTGGCATTTAAATGTGGCTTACACATCAATCAAGCACCAAGTTTAATTAATAATAGAACAATATAATGAAACAATTATACTAATTATTATCAATTCTACATTATATTATAACTTCATAAAAATATGGATCTACCATCATATAGTGTGCCTATATAAATCTAGCATTTTTATACAATAATGTTTGAATCTAGTCCAAATGATGGAAAAACTATGAGGGCCTTTTGAATATTGGCTCACATGCCAGTCAAACGCCATTTAAAAACATGTGTTAATCTATATAAAACTATACCAAACATGTGGTTCTTCTCATCAAAAGAAGATACATGACTAATGAAGGAGAAGATCTAAGATATTATCAAGAAAAGGGTTCAATTACTTGCCTCAATTGCTGATTTTCCTCCATCTACTCATGGATCTCCTTCTCTTCGATTCTTCTTAGATTTACTTCTCTCCAAATGATGACACAAGATGGGGGAAGGAGAATGGAGAGGCTCCTTAGGTTATGAGAAATTACAGGGCTAGGGTTTTCCTCAAATTGATTTTCCCGCCCTTTTTAATTTTTTGGATGTCAAAATTGACAAAACCGATTTGCAGCTTCTCAAGTCTACGGCCTCTCTATTAATTAGCCAGCCAATACAACTAGCAACTAGGGTTTAGGGATAAGAGGTGGCTAGGTTTTAAGAAGAGGAGCTAGGGTTTAGTTTAAAATTTTCCTCTCAATTTAAATTTCTAAAACCAAATTTCCTCCCCCATAGCCAGCCGATTAACCCTCCTAAATTTAGCAAATAAATTAACTTACCGATTAAAATGACAATTTCCACGAGGGATGATGGCTAAGTTTTTCCCACAAAGAGGCGCATAGGGTTCCTAGAAATAGGTTTTTCGGAGGTGCTTTAGGGTTTTTTGATTTCTGCTTACATCCCTTCAATTTAATTTGTTTAATTTACAAACATACATCATAATTAAACAACTAGCAACTATAATTATTTTTAATTAATTAATTGCTTAATTCAATCAAAGTCTACCAATGATAAAATTACCAAAATGCCTTTAGACCATTTTTTGAAAACCATTGAGTCGAAGCCACCATAGACTAGTTACAGCCCAAAGACCAGTTTATAAGCTTCAAAAAATATCATTTATATATTAATTACACTAATTAATAAGCAATTCATAATATCACGCATCCAATTGAATCATGTATGGAATACCGGAGTGTCACATGAAATCTTTCTAGATTTCAATTCTTAGCTGTAGTATTAAGCTTCAAATTTTAATTTTTAGCATGTAAGATTTGAGTTTAAATTTTATTGTGAATATAATTAATTAAATTAAGATAATTAAAATTGATATTAAAAAGAAAGAAATTAGATCAAAAGTCAAAATTAAATTAGGTTACGTCAAGTTGATGATACTAAACTAGTATCTAATGCATGCCCACACATGTTTTGGGCAGAGGGATCACGCCTTGTGCTTGATTAGAGCTCGGGTGCCAAAACTAGATTAGATGGGCTCGAGGTATGCTAGAGGGATGTCCAAAGCGTGTCATGGCAAAATGCCTGCGTTCAAAGAGTACTGAAGCGGTACTTGTGCACTGTAATGTTTAGCCATAGCACTTAACACATACTCGGCCAGTACTTGAGTACCACTATTATTATAAATAGTAAACTCGACTGATTTTTAGTTATTTTTCTGTAGAATTTGAGAGTGGAGAGAGAAGGAGAAGAGCGAAAAAGAGAAAGGAAGTTAGAAAAACTCAAGTCAAGTACATCCAAGCTAAATTTTTGATAATTTGAAATTAAGGTAAGTAAATTCTAAACCCTCTTTCCTTTGTTGTTATTCTTTTCTCAAATCTCAAAATATTTTTTTATTTTAAATGTTCATTCATGACATAATTTCGTGGTTAAGATGGTTATGTACAACATGCATGTAAAAGTTTTCATATTCTTCTGAAATTATGCATAATATTCGAGTCAAAGTCCATGACCACTATATATTTGAACGAGTTTCTGTAATTTTTTTACATACATGTGTTGAATTCATAATTTAATGACTCTATATGTGATAAATTTTATATATCTTGCTACAATATATTCTAGACCTTTAAATATATATTTTTATATTCTAGAAATTTAATTAAAGCTCTCTACATGTTTGCTCAAGAAATGAAATTGCTGAAATGTTTTGATGTGGCTAATTTTCTAATATAAACTATATAATTTGTTGTAAAATTTTAGAAAGTAGCCTTTAAATGCTTTTAGAATCTATATGTTTAAGTTTTTATATATTTTTATATAATGCATTTTAAGAATCGACAGAAATTTATTAAAAAATCTACAATATGTTAAAAACTAAGAACACTTTTTCCATATTAAGAAAATTAAGATTTATAAAGAATTGTATAAATTTTTTCATAAGTACAAGTATCAGACCAATGTAATAAATTCAATAGATGGTATATTATGGCATGCCTCAATGTGTTATGGTGGTAGTCAATGTTCGAACCTATCATCCGCTAGTAAAAATGATGTTCGGTTCCATTTATAGGATTATATGTATGACAATCGTTTTATGAATTTTAAATAGTAGTATACAACCTTTGATTGCATAAAAACAAATATAACTTAGGCTTCCATTATTCGCTCATTTAGTCAATGAGGCCCTATTGGCCCTTGGTATTTGAGCATAATTTCATAGTGTAAATTTAATTAAAAACATGATAAGGAAATCTAAGAAAGTTAAATATATATATATTGTCATGAAAATTCCTAGCACTTCATGTAATTGATAAAATATGAAAATCCTGCATAACTCCTGATAAGTCCAATAAGTCCAAATATAAGGAATTGGCAGATACCACTACTAAACCCACACTCCATGCTCTTGGGGAATCCTTACCTACCAAAAACCCATTTGAAGTACTATAAATAGTTGATGATTCAGATACCTTAGAAAATATACAAAATTTTACACTGCGTCAAGTGGATTCCACGAAGAATGAGACATCAAATGGAATTTCTAGTGGAGACTATAGGCCAACACTAGGTGGATCATTTGATAACTATGATAAGAGGCCCGAACTAGTAGGTAGCTCCTGAAATCATAGAGGTTTCAGACTTATACATGAAGAAGTGGATGATCTAGTTGCTATCACAAAGGACCATGCACGAAGGGAGGAAAGTTGGGAGTGCCCATTGCCAAGCAATCAAAGGCTGCACGTACTCCACCGTCCTCCACTTCCTAGTTCCAAGTAAGGATAAGCCATTTTTCAAATCCATTTTACCCACTCCAATTATTAGCGTGGCTCGTTGAAATGTGAGAGGTCATAATGGCTGAATAAAAACTAAGGATGTTAGTTAATTTACTCACTTGTCAAAATGCACCATTGTTGGGTTGTTTGAAACAAAAGTGAGAGACAAAAATGTTGAGAAAATTATTATGAATTTGATGTCGACTTAGACTTAAGCTGTGAATTATTCTATCTCTTCTCTGGGGTGAATTTGAGTTAGACGGGATGACAGATGTGTGGTGATAGAAAGCTCATAGCAAAGTGGAAAGAAAGGTCTTCTATATTTCATTTATCTATGGGTTAAATTTGAAAATTGAACAAAAATCCCCTCGGAACAGCCTATGCAAGAAATCTAGCAAAGTGCAATATGCACATTGGATAGCCTTAGGCGATTTCAGTGCAACTAGATCACCTTTTGAATGTTTTGGTAGGTAATCGTAATGCAAAAAGCTCCATAGAGATGGATATATGTATCGAAGATTGTGACTTACAAGATCTATGTTATGATGGGGCATTTTACACATGGAATGATGGTTAGGATGTGTCGGTACATATCTACAAGAAATCAAATAGAATTATTATAAATGGGTCATGATTAATTGATTTTGTTGCATATAGAGTTTCTTTTTCATTGACTAAAATATCAAATCACTTATCATGTATACTTTATCTGAATGATTTGACCCAACATCGGAAGGGAATGTTCAAATTCAATAATTTCCTCACCAAAGACCCATAAATTTTCAATGTGGTGCATGAGGCCTGGAATGTGGATGTATAAGGTGTTTCTATGTACCGGGTCATAGTAAAGATGAAGAACACTAAAAGGGAGTTCAAACAACTAAATGATCATGTGGACAATGTTTTCAAAGAGGTTACTATATTGAGGAAGGCATTGGAGGATTGCCAACTTGTAAGTAACCACCATCTGAACAAAGTTGGGATTGTAGATGAGGAGTGGCAAAGGAAATATGATTACATCCAATTCATGGTGCGTGAACTTGAATTCCTTCAGCAAAAAGCTAAGGTAAAATAAATTCAAGAAGGTGATCAATGTACAAAGTTTTTCTTTCGATCGCTGGCTAGAAATTGCAACTGTAATCGAATCCTCTCCCTTATGAAAGAGGATGGTACACCACCGAGCAGTAAGGAGACAGTACAAAATTTGATCCTCAATCATTTCATGATGCACAAGATAACAAGTCGTACTGATACCTCGTTAATAAAAAAAAAAGTCTTCATCCTTTCATCCTACGTACTATTCTAGGCAATCTATTAGAATCCCATTGTGTCTTAATAATTGAAGAGGAAATATGAAAGACCTTGTTTTCCATTGGTGATTTTAAAACTGCCAATTCTGATGGTTTATTTTCCAAGTTCTTCAAGGAGTCATGGAATACTATGGGTCCAGTTATTATTGAGGTGGTTTAAGATTTTTTTATTCATGGAAAGTTCCTCAAACAATTCAATATAACCATCATTAACCCTTAACCTTAAATCTTAAAACCCAAACCCAGAAACCATGACCCTCATTCATCAACCTTAAAACATGAACCCTAAATTCTTAACCCCAAAACCCAAACAATGAGCCCTGAAACATAAACCCTAATTCCCAAAACTTAGGCCCTAACCTATCAACCCCAAATCACATATCCTAGACCCTGGACTTTGTACCTGAAAACCTAAACCCTTAAAACTAGACCATAAACCCTCAATCCCGAATCTAGGAACCTTGAACATTTACCCTGAATCCTGGACTCTAGATACTAAACCCTTGACCTTGGAGTTATGTACCCTAGGCCTTAGGCTAAACTCTAAACACTGAATCCTAAATTTTGTTGGTAAGTTATGTGTATATTGAGATGAAAGAATTTACATAATCTATAATCTAAATCTAGGTGATTTCAACCTTAGAATTAGAGCTTATGAGTTAAGGTATACCTCAAGCATTATATTACATGCCATGCAAACAAAATAAAAAATAGATAAAATTAAATTTAATTTTGATTAATACATGTTAAAAGCAGACTCTATCTTGTTATGATGGATCGGTTACACCGATTCTACCCAATGAAAGTTGTTTCAAACTTGTGTCTAATTATGGCTTTGATCAGATGGACTATAAACTGTATTGTTACTCTTGCTTCCGTCGGGATAAATCTGCCCCCTTAGTTGTGTTTCATCCCTCGATGAAGAGTTTTGAAAAGTTTACCGATTGTGCTCTCGCTAAATAAAGTATATTGTAGCTGCTAGTGTGAGCTAAAGAGAATATACTTTAATGTTATTTCTCTTCCATTTGAGAGCAACCCATGTTATGTTTGAGTTTCAATCGTATTGCCAACTAGTTCCCAATGGTGACACATCATCCTCTACATGCTATTTGAAAAGAGGCATCTAAAAAATAAGTGATCATGACTTTCAATCTCATTGCTGCAAAATATATACACATTAGGTTGTTGAATGAAAGTACTAATATGGTCTAAAACTACAAATATTTTTTAGTGCACAATGCCAGGTGCCTTGTTGCAAAATCTTGCCTAGAGTGATGTTGAATAATTGGCTTATTCTTCAACCAAATGACACTCATGACCTAAGGTTGACTTCAAAAATTGAATGAATCAAAGAACCTTGAATATCTTTTATGCATCCTTATGTGTAAGCCGTGAAATCAGATCTAAAATGACGTTTAAGTAGTTGGCTATTTCTTCAGCTACATGACAACCCATGAGCCAAGCCCAAAGATTCATAGTGAAATTCAATGGGAGTTTTTGTTGAAGTTCTTCAACTACAAGACAACCTATGAGCCAAGCCCAAAGATTCATAGTAAAGTTCAATGGGAGTTTCTGTTGAAGCAATGATCTAGTCGCCACCGTATAAAGAGGTTGATTGAAGGGTATTCAACCTACGTCTAGAGTTTTCTCTCGAATACTCTGCCTACCTGAAAAAAGATATTAAAAAAGGCCAGACCAGTGAGGAGAAAATAGAGTCAGCAAGAAATATACAAGAGAAAGCAAATGGTCGGGTGAGTGAAAGGTGTTCCAACTGCGTTGTTATATATTCCTAAACAAATTGTTCCTTAAATCTCAATGACACGTGGCTAGCACTGT
Organism: Nepenthes gracilis; assembly: GCA_033239525.1. Classification (NCBI taxonomy): domain Eukaryota; kingdom Viridiplantae; phylum Streptophyta; class Magnoliopsida; order Caryophyllales; family Nepenthaceae; genus Nepenthes; species Nepenthes gracilis. Next base: position 13,762,918 of record BSYO01000013.1, on the reverse strand, counting down.
GCCACAGATTGCCTTCCGAAGAATACTACTAGGCAGATGTTTTTTGAATGGGAAAACAAGCAGAGATATTAGCATAGGATTAGCAAAAATTATAGCCAAAAAAAAAAGAAAACTGTTTTTTAACGGAATTAATTTATTAAAACATTTAATCAGAGGTAATTTAATTCCAAATTTATGAAGTTCCAATTTTTATCAATTGCAAATTCTAGCATAACTAGTCTACCCTCAGAAACCGAACAACAGAAATATAACACCTTAATTACACCTGAAAAGCTTAAATTTTGGAAGATATGAAAAAATTAATATGTGGAGAAGTCGATACTTTATGGTTTTCCTGTCCTTTAGTTAGTAATATCAATCCAACTGTGTCCTAAAAACAGTTATCTTAAATACGGTACAAAAGTTAATTTACAATTAATATTCTGCCTCAAGGGTTCTGAGGATTTCTATTTAAGGGTATTTGACATGCTAGTCAGATTTTCCAATAAATCTGCATCTAAATCTAATACGGTTGAGGCAAACGGGTTGGGAACACCATATTGTTTCGGCAATCACCAGTCGATGCTAACATCAAAATGACAAAATCACTTTTTCAGCAATGTTGTCTTCAATTATGAAAAATCCATAGTTCTTTAAATACTACTTTTACTCCCAAACCAGATTCAACACATGTTTGCACCCAGAAATACTCCAACTCCATATTATAGCCACACAATATCATCTCAAACTTTCATCTAATGTTGGGGGTAAGCCTCCGCCATTATGATTTTATTCATAGTCGAAAAAACACTTTGAGTTAAATCATAAATTGTAAAATTTTTTTTTCTCTTTTAATACAACTTACCAAAAAAATATATATATATCATCTTAAACTTTCAACACTACAGCAACAGAACACCCATAATTCTCGGAGAAACTTCAAAGGCTGTAGAACATCCACACCATGTTGGTTCATGTTTTCGGAATAGAAGAGCTGCTGCCGATAGAATGTCAATCTACTTCCCCGGACTCCATATGGAGCTTGGCTGGTCTTCTTGTTTACCAACTAAAACTGTTCTTACTTATCACAACTCCAGCTTGTTTTCTACGTTCAATTCCCAAATTCACTTTGATCTTTGAATGAAACTCTATCAAGGCTGTTGACCATACACGATAGTACGGAAATCACACCCAAACCATGAGATACAAACCATTGGACACCCTCCATCCCGGAGCACGATCACCACTTCGGAAAGCTGAGAATAGTAATTTTACAGGTGATATTTTTTCTCGAAATATATTGAATGAAAACAAATTCTGGGGATGGATTTTTAGTATCAAACAAATGTCCAGTAGCTTTGATGGGCCAATCCCATTCTCCAATCAGACACCTTGGCGTCTAAATATTGAAACGTACACGAAGCTAGCTGCAGATCAATAACCAAGTAAAACGGAGCCTACAAGGCGATGGTATAGCAGTAAATAAGGAAGCGAATGGGAAAATCACAGACAGTGCACGAAAAGAAGATGACAGAACCTTGTTTTAGCTGCACCAACCTCCCCCAACTAAAAAACAGAAAAAAAAAAAAAAACAAAAAGACACCTCATCTAAATCTCTATTGTCCCTGACAAAATATTATTCATAGACAAATTTTTGTTTCCCCTATCTCCTTAAACTCCAGTAATTTCTTCTAACCAAGGGTTGGAGGGTACTGACATTTGACCCATTCCATCCACAACGGCAAATATAAAATGGAACATTTGACCCATTCCATTAACAATGGCAAATAGAAAATGGATTCTCATTTCTTAAGAAGATAACAGTTATAATAGGTCAGATCAAGTGGGCCAATTGCAAGGATGCACTTGTAAAACTCTACCATAAGTGAGATCTGCAATGTGCACTGTAATGAACCTGCAATAGTAAAAATTTGTACCCTGATCTGTTGCCTATATATAAAGGAGAGATTACATCCCACCGCCATCTCCCTCCAGGTGCTTCAAATCTGCAGAAATGTGAAACTAGGTTTAGCATTCCAAGCTCTAGCATAAGTATATGAACTGAAGGGTTAAAAGCAAGAACATACATTTACAAGGTGTACAGATATGGAGCTCATTGCTGCAAGCCCGATTTGTGCATTATGGAATTGAATTTGGTGGTGGATCAGCTTTCCAACCCTTGCTAAGCAAGTCATAATTTATTGATGCAAGCTGGGAGAGGTTCTGAAGAACACAAATCAAAAGAAAATATTCAAAAAGGGGTTATATCAAATGATAGTAGTACAACAAAAATCAACAAAGATATTTCAGTTGACCAGTATATGAAAAATAATCAAGCTTGCTTGAAATTAGATCAGGAAATAGAAGAAAAATCTTAAATCCTACTCTATTAACTTGATCATACTTTTGAGTTTTGTTCATGCAGTCAAGCATCAATCTTGTTTCTGCCAAAATCTAGCAGAGGAAAAATTTAAACATATAAAATACCTTGATGCTTGGACAAACAAGCAACGAGTAAATTCCATCACAGAACTGCCATTAGTTCTACTAGCGTTCCATATTGATTATTTCCTGTACCTTGATGCTTGGACAAACAAGTAACGAGTAAATTCCATCAAAGAACTGCCATTAGTTCTACTAGCATTCCATATTGATTATTTCCTGACTATAGATCTGTTTGGAATACAAGTAATTAATCGCAAAATACACAATGGACAATGGCTCACCAGTCTTTAGAGAGAAAGGAAAAATGATACTCAGCTGACAGTTCTTTATGATACAGGACAAGAAGCTCTCCACTCAAATGAACTACTGAATGGTGGCTCAATTTTGTCAGAATTTTCTCCAATATGTTGGATAACCTTGAAAGGACCATTGGACCTAGGCAATAGAATGGAGCGTATTTGCCTTGGGAACTTCCTTTCTAGGATTAATTCACACCAAATCTTCATCCATTTCCTTCATAAACTTCCCTTATACTTCAACATTTGCACTAAAATGATGATTAATAGGTGATGAAACTAAATCCAAAGGATTTACTGGGGTTTTGACAAAAAAAAAGGACCTTAAATGGACTACAAACCAATAGTAGGGCTTTGGGAATGATTATAAGCAAATTCAGCATGAGCCAAGACAAAATCCCATTCTCTAGCATTCTCATTCACGAAGCTCCTCAAGAAATTTCCTAAACTTCTATTGGCAGCTTCAGTTTGTCCATCTTTTAGGAATGACAAGTGCCCAATTAGAGCCTGGGTCCTCGCAGTGATGCAAGAACTTAGAATCACGATCTGAGGTAACAAGCTTAGCAAATCCTGAAGCTTGACAATCTCATTGAAATAAATACCTATAATATAAGAACAATCAAAAGATATAGTACAAGCAATGAAATGTGTCATCTTAGAAAACCTATGAACAACAATCACAATGGCATCCTTGCTTCTTTAAGGTCTAGGCAGCCCCAAAACAAAGTCCACGATTACACATTCCCAGTGTTTTGCCCATGCATTTTGGCATTATGATAAGTTAACCACATCTTGCAACATGAGCAACCAGTTTGGACCAAAAGAAGATTTCTAACATGGGCTTCCGTTGTATCTCTTCCAGAGTGTCCAGCAAGTCCACCTCCACGTGTTTTTCTAATGATACACTTCCATAAAGAGCTTTGAGGATTGCAAAGAGGATTCTCATTGAAGGGGAAACCATCTTTGAAGAAGAAATGATCAAATGTTCCTTTGAAACAATCCTTTCAAAGAAAACCAAATCAGGGCTATCCACATACATCAAAACCATTTTGAACTTCAATCCTACAACATTGGCCACAGTTAGTGTAAGGTACCGGTTTCCATAATATGATAATTAGGAGTAATTAAGTTAATATAAATGAATCGAGGTCAATGGACACGAGAGAAATTGGATTGAAAAGCCCAAAGACCCAGAATTGACAAAATCGGGAACCGGCGTTGTAAACTTTGAGAAGTTAATCCGTAAATAAGATTCGAGTTTTAAATTATGATAATAGCAACTTATTAAACTAATATAATCAAAATTAGGGTCCAATGATGTAAAAAATTGGGTTAGGTCGAAATGGGTCTCGGACTGCGTGTGCGCGAAGCTAGCTCACTACAGGTCTGCCCCAGGCTTAATCTGCGCCCGACGTGTGCTCGAGCACCAACTCGAGCGCCGATTCCAGTAGGGGGCCCGAAGCGCGCCCGACAAGTGCTCGAGTGCCAAATCTAGGGGACGGGTGCTTGAAGAGTCCTTGACACGCGCTTGAGCGCCAGTTTGGTTATTTAATTGCGCTGGACATTTCTTTCCATCATTTTCGCATGGAAAACTAAGAGAGGAGAGAGAGAGCATGGAGAAGAGAGAGAGAAGGAGATCGAGGCTCTCAGATTCGATTCCGGCTTCGAGCTAGTTAAGGAAATTATAGATCAGGCCGAGGCAAGTACACCCTATACTTTTCTTCATCTCTTTGCACTTTTTATTTCGTTCTCTTCGGGTATTTTCGTCTCGATACCTGTCCATACTTTTATTTTATGATACCCATGACTTGAGCATGCATATATGTTGATTTTATATCCAATTTCTATGATTTAGGCAATATTTCGTACGTGAAAACCTAACCCCATGCCTGAATGCTTTTATCTATTTATTTTTTAGATTTTTGCATGATTTGGCTTAGGAAATTGATTATCCATGCCTTGAATATGATTATTTATTGATTGGGTATCCGATTTAGTAGTTTTATACAATTTTGTGCACATGGAAGCCATAGCCTGCGCCTCAGCATTTTTACCCACATTATTTAAGGTTTATACATGATTTGATTTTAGATAATTGAAACTCTAACTTTGTGAACGTTTTTATCTCAATTATTTGATGTTTATTTACATGTAAATTGTATACAATAATTTGTGGGTTCCAAAAATTATATTGTGAACCGATTATGAAGGGATTTGTCGTCCAGAAGCTTTAAAGTTATGTTTGGCTCACAGTAGTAAGAAATTCTAATTTTTTCTATGCCTTATGTTGATTATGTATGTAATTTAACATGTGAAGACTCAAACTCATAAGAATTATGCAATTATAAAATGTATAAGATGGGAATTCCATGATGTGATAAGTTTGATGAATCGTTTTCCCAATGTGAAAACAAAGTGTTATGAATATGGAATTTTTCTAAGAATAAGTAATCACGAAACTTGGACCAATTATTTATATTCAGATGGTAGTATTTCCTAATATATTTTAGGATATTACTATGGTAGCACGAGGATCGCCTTTGGGCCACGGGAGATATAGTAGCATAAGCTTTATGGCCCTATAAATCGGGTTAAAGATATACTGCTTACCACGAGGTGTTGAATTACATGGGCTGTGCCTTAAAATGTGTGAAAGAATACACATTCCTTTCCTGATTCGGCCACATCGTTAGCTGGTAAGACCTATTAGCCCTGATCTGTAAAGATAAAGAAATTTTTGTATGTTTTAGATACTAAAGGAATCAAAAGTAAAATGGGAAAGATAAATGTTGCTTTGGAAATGTATTTGTTCATGTTTCATGTTTATGCATTTATATCATGCTCCTTTTCCCTTTCTTTGCTTTATTTTAAGTATACCACTTATTGTTCTTAAATATATTGTACATTACTAAGTATTTGGCTCATTCTTACTGTTTTCTTGCCTTCAGATGAGTACGAATTTATACTCGATGAGGCGGAGTAGAGGATTAGAAGTTGGTTAGGCTGTTGACCTTGGAAGATGACTTTGTGGACTTTAGTATGGTTTGTATTTTGGTACCTAGTAGCATTTCTCTGTCTGACGTTGTGTCCGGAGACTTAACATTAGAGCCACGAATATCTTGTGACATTTGGGTCCTGTGATGGTTGTTGTATTATGTATATGTTGTACAGGGATATTGTACAGGTTTGTATTTAGTCTGACAGCCGTTTTACAGCCAAAACCTTGCCGGTTTCCGGCTAGGATTTTGGGGTAGTCACAGGTAGACCCAACAAAGAGTACCTACTGCTTAAAGCATCAGTACTTCTTCCTTCCAACTTTCCTGCTTTGTGTTTAATGGAGAATGAACATGCTTGAAAGAACTCAACCCACTTAACATATTGTTTATTAAGTCTTTGTTAGCTGCCCAAATACTTCAGGCCTCTTTATTAGAGAAAGGAATAAAACTTGTTGTAGTAAGTAATGACTCCCATTATCTGAAGTGTGAACAATGGCGTAGAACTCCTTGCCATACTCAGTAATTTCTACCAGCATCATTCAGCTAATCATTGTACCTTTGGCATCATTGACATAAGAGATTTCATTGAATGAAGAGTTATCATAATCTTTACCATGCACAACCCCACTTCTTACTTACCGGAAAAAAAACAAAAAAAACAAAAAAGCACAACCCCACTTCTGGGATTAGAAGAATCACAATCAACTTCAAAGACCTCTCAAAGTCAGAGTAAAAGTAGGTGTTTCTATTGAATTCTCCTCCATGAACTCAAAATCCTTTGAGCTGACTCTGTACACTGGAAGATTCCAACCTTTACGTACTCAGTGGTAGAAGGAATGAGGGTGCTAAAGTCCTTGATGATAACCCATGACGAGATGTGAGCCCATGAAAGCTTAAGATGAGAAGAATAGATGTTGGAGTTAAATAGCTCTCAATGGCCTCAATCTTGCTAGGATCCATCTTGATTCCTTCATAAAATACTATCCTCAAGAAGTGGCATTTCCTCAAGCTTGCATAGGGTTTTTTCTCCCTCAAGTTTTCGAGCACTAGTCTCAAGTTCTTCAAATGTTCATCAAAAAGAGTTAGTACAAACCTTGATGCCATCTTAATAAACAATAAAATGATCCATAAATAATATAATAATACGAGTAATTAAGCACATGAAAGTACTAGGAGAATTAGGGAGTCCAAAAGGCATTACCAGCCACTCATAGAGTCCCCTTTGATTTTGAAAGTCATCTTTCATTCTTCTCCAGGTCTCATGCAGATTTGATTGTATCCACTTTAATGCAATAGCTCCACAAAGTAAACTAAGATCATCAGGTCAAGGGAAAGGAAGGTGGGGCTTGATAATAATCATGTTGATTGCCCTACTATCAATATGTCATGAAGTGTTCAGCCTATGCAACTTATGTCATTTTATTCAAAAGATATGTAATAATGTCAGCTGTATTGGTGGAAGGAGTTCTATTTCCCTAGCCTTGGCTGATTGGTCATCACGGCTTCAGCAAACAGATATTGTTTAAGGGGTCTACTTATACTTAAATATTCAGCATTTCTGCTGAAGTTTGCAGCAATCCAAGGAACAAAAACCAACGGACATCTCAGCTAGCTACGTCACCAATCCATCAGCTAGCTATGTCAGCAATCTATTTATAAATTCCATTGGTTAGACGAATTGACGACAATAACTGCAAACTGTTGTTTTAATACGCTGGTTAGCTGAAATTGTGTTTCTTTGTATTGATTTTATGTTTCCCTTGCATACTTACCTAAAAATAAGTTGATCCAGATATTGATACAGGATTGTTAATGAAATTTAATCTCAACTTCTCTCCTGTCTCTCCTGTAATTCTCCCTCAGATATCCCTCAATTTTCCTTCATTTGGTAAATAAATTGGGCAACTGGGCCAACTTTACTTTTGGTATCAGAGCTGTTTCTTTCCCTAGGAAACAGTTCATATATATAAAGGATGACCAACTGGAACAAGAGCATGGAAGAACAAGTTCCGCAATGGAAGCAATCAACTCAAGAAATTACAACACAGCATCTTCAAGAAAACTTCCAGCAACACTTCCCAACATTTCAGAACAATGCCATGTCTTTTTTAGAAAATCAAAAACATACATCGGAACATAAACTGGATAAAAAATTTACCAGTTTTCTGCTGATATCCATGGGGTAAATAGCCAAAGGGTTCATGATCCAGAATCTAGCATATCAGGGAAGCAAACTGGATCTTATGCTAACAAGGATAGAGGTATTTTACCACTCCTAAGTCTTCTGTTCCAGAAGGACAGAGTCATGGACGTTTTACCATGTTTCACACTGAGAATGTTATGTGAATCAAACCTTCCAACTACCAATTCCCAAAGTAGATTTTTCTCTCATTAAATGGTGAAATAACACAAGAGGTTGGATTAAAGATGTTCAAGGAACTTTCAGACGTATTGCTATTATTTGGGAAATGTTCAAAGGTGATGTATGTATAAGGTCTGGAGATAAAGCTTTCACAAATACAGTGGAAGAATTTAGTAAGTAGCATCAGAAACAAGAAGTGGAGTATTAAGAGCAATTGAAGAGCTCAAAACTCTAATGAACAGCTCTCATCGTGAACGTTTTTCTGAATCATACTTCATCTCCAGTTTTCTCAGTGGACTGAAGGATAAAATCTGAGTTTCGGTTAAAATTCAAACTCTACCCCTATCAGAAGCCAATGAACTTTTTAGACTACAAAAACAATATTTAACCCCTTTTAAGCCCTTTCCGGACAAGATTGACAATATCTATAAGCCAAACAATTTCAAAGGTCCACAAACCTATTCTAAGTAACAGCAAAATTAATGTAAAAATTTAAGCACACTCAAGACAACAAATTTATATGATTTAATCTCAAAAAAAAAAAAAGGCTATGTCCATGAGCACGGGATGATGTGGATTCATTATATTCAAAAGAGTACAAGTGATAGAAATAACCCGATCACACTCTTTTAACCAAGAACAATCCATTGTTTAGGGAAACCCAAAAAGCCCGAATCTGAACTTTTCAGAATTGTGCAAATTGTCAAGCACTAGCCGATTGTATTTGATTTTTGTAGTGTTTTTTGATGCACTTATGTCACTAGCATACTTCACTATAAGTAGATACAAGTAATGTTTACTTAATTAACACAAATATAGGACTTCTAGAAGTGATTAAATGGGACAATAAACATGGATTCTTGATTCATTCTCTTATCATCAAAGTCATCATCAATATTCTAATTCCCATGGTAGCTATCCATGCATCACAATCTTCCATAGATCATCAATGACAACACAGCATTGCATGCTTGACATTTAGTATAGTACATGGAACACATTTTCCTGGATGAACCACATTGATGAAGCATAATGGACGGAGTAATGGCTTCACAAAACCATCATGAACATAAACCCATCTCTGTTTTATCCTGGATGTAGTTAAAAATTTACTCTAGGCCATAGTTGTAAGGAAAAGCAGTTCAATTCGGTAATTCTTGATCCTGAATTAGTGGCGGAGGAGATTAATTTAGGTGATGAGGAATAAATGGAGCTTGATTCTCAATAACCAGAAACAATTTTGATCCGCGCCTTATCAGATCGTTCTCAAAACACCACCATCCAAATCATTGGAGAGTTTAGAAAGAATGGTCTAACTATTTTAGAAGATACTGGAAGTACTCATTGCTTCATCAATCTAAAGTTAGTAAAGGAGGCTAAATGTGTTCTGCCGAATACACCAACTTTAACTTTACAGTGGCTAATGGCAGTAAAAGTTTGAGCAGGGCCAAGTGCTGCAACTTAAATTGGCAGATGCAGGATCATATGTTAATTGCTGACTTAAGGGCTCTTGAGTTAGGAACTTGTGCCATGGTATCAGAGGTAGATTGGATGAAATCATGTAGTCCAACTCTACTTCACTTCCATGATCTGAAACATAGAATTGTGAAGGATGGGGCAGCAAATTGAGTTGAAGGCAACTACTGAGCAGCCCCCCTTGAGTTTGCTATCTGCAAGAAGAGTAAGCAAGTGGATTAAAGAAGGACGCACTGGCCAGCTCTGTGCGTCATCAACAATTAACAATCATATACCTTTAAGCATGATCATCAGATTCATTTCCACCTGGATCAAAACCAGTAAATCTCAGACCACATAGGTCTAACCATTTTCAAAAGAATCGAATAGAAAATAAGATTTCTAGAATAATTAAATCAGCCATTATCCAACCTAGGTCTAAACATAGATGACTTGTTAGATGAACTTCATGGAGCCACAGTCTTTTCTAAATCGAATTTGAGATCAAGATAACATCAAATTAGAATGAACAAACCACATGTCTTCAAAACGGCATTGAGAACTCACCAAGGGCATTAACAATTCAAGGCAACGCCCTCTGGTCTCACTATTGCTCTTGCCACCTCTGAAGCATTGTTGAACGATATTTTCAATCCTTATCTCATCATATTTGTGTGGGTCATTTTTTATAACATCTTGGTTTATAGCCAAATCTTGACCAGCCATATTGAACCCCTCCAGCTTGTGTTCCTCTTACTCAGAAAGCAAACTCTTTATGATATTCTTTTTGGCCAATCATATGTGGAGTACCCGGGAAACGTTATTTCTGTAAATAGGGCAGTTACTAATTCTACAAAGGAGGCAGCCATGAGTTCCTGGCAATCGACTACCAGCATCAAGTCCTTGAGGGCAATTCTGAGCTGGACTAGCTAATACTGGAAGTCTGTACCACACTATTGTGAAGAATTGCTGAAGAAGAATGGCTTTTATTGGAGTCAAGAAGCTGAGATGGCATTTCAGCAATTGAAAACAACTATGACCAAAGCTCCAGTTTATCATTACCAGACTTCTCATTGCCTTTTGGTCATAGAAACTGATGCTTTAGTGAAGGGGATGGGAGCTGTGTTGATGCAACAGAGGAAGCTTATAGCCTTCCTCAATAACACATTTGTGCTACAAATCAGTCTATGTCCACCTATCAGAGGATGTGTTGGCCATCATTCTAGCAGTCTCAAATGGACATCATTTTCAGGATGGTCAATTTATCATGAAAGCTAACCATGAAAGTCCCAAATATTTACTTGGACAAACATTACTTCATTTATGCAGCAGAAACATATGAAAATATCGTTGGGGCTTACCTATGTGAGACAATACACAAAAATGGAAAATGTGGTGGCAGCTGCATTATCAAGGAGTCATAAGGAGGAGGGAGTTGTTTGTACCAGTACACAACCGTTTAATCTACATAGGGGCCTTCTCATTTTATAGTAAACCTTCTCATGCATTGATGGGATTTTGCATTTTATGACACTAGCAAATGCTAATTAAAAAAAAATCAGAAAAAGGGTTCAATGAGATAAAGAGGAGCTTAGAGAAAAGCGAGAGAAGGAACACTGAAGGGGAAAGAGGGATGGAGAATCAGCTGAATTGGAGAAAACATTGATGCTGAGTGCCCGGGGGAGAGAATCGGCTAAATCAAATCAGAGTATCCCTTGATCACTATTAGAAGGGAAAGAGTTTATGCTACCTGTGTATTTATATATTTAATTTTCAGAGCTTTTCAAGAACGATCTATGTCATGAAAGCTCATAGCAAGAAGGAACAAATGATAGGAATATAGTGGAAGAAAAAACTGCTTTTCGGGGGACCACTACCCTCCATTTGGTTTATCTGTTGCTGACTTGCTAGGCCTGGGAACAACCATTGGCAGGGAATCTCAAGCTTTTAAGGCAAATTCTTCGTTTTTAACTTGTCTTTATACATGCCTATATGAATTGCAAAAGTCATTGTGTTTTGGCAGTGGAGAAGGTACATAAATGAACAGCATATTAGTGTTTAGTTGTTTGAAGCATTGCTGACAAGACTATTTGTTGTTCTCCAACTTGGATTATGAAAAGGACTCTAGGGAAAAGGAAGTTATCTCTGGTTTGTTGCTGATCTCATCTTCCCAAGTTCCATATCATATTCAAAGGGAATACTCAGACATAAGGGAAGAATGTGTGTGGGCACAAAAACTAAGACGCCAACAAAGCATTCATGATTCTTATTTTGGAGGTCTCTGGGATGGGAGCAACCTATAAAAGAGCTCAACAATTTTTCTGTTTGTTGGCTCATACAAACAAGTAGCAAAAGTTATCCTCATATGTGAAGTCCATTAGAAGAATAAGATTGATATGCAAGTCTGTCTGAGATTGTTGCAGCTCCTACCAATCCCTTTGATTTCTTGGAGTCATGTTACTAGGAATTTTCCTTTTTTTTTTTTTTTTTTTTTTTGCTGTCCTCTTGCCTAGCAAGCAAAGATTTACCTCCATGAAAGACTCACAAAATCAGGAGGTAAAGACACCATTTTTGTTGTAGTAGATAGATTGACCAAATATTCTCATTTCTTGGCTTTTGCTCATCCTTATTCAACTTCAAAGGTGGTCAATTTATTTCTTGATAATATTATCAAGTAACATTGAGTGTCAGTCAGCATTCTCTAGGATAGGGACGAGAATTTTACTATGTTGTTTTGGCATCCTTGTCCAAAATCAAGGGTGCTAATCTTCACAAGTACATCTTATCATCCCCAAAACTGAGAATGTTTGATAACTTAATTAATAAGGGGTATGGTTCCTCATAAGCCAACTCACTGATTACAAAGGTGGTCCTTTGCAGATGGTGGTATAACATCACATAACAATCAAACCATCATATTGAAACCCCTTCAAGATTTATCTAACCGCCAGAGATGTAATTTTGCAATGATGAGATTGTGATAGCCTCTGTGAGTGAGTTGTTGCAATGAAGGTTGTCCATGAATAATTTCCTCAAAGAACAGTTAGCATTAATTCAGAACTGAATGAGGGTTATCCGGATCAAAGAAGTGAAAGGCCCTTTGAAGTCGAGATAGGGTGTTCCTTAAGTTGCAGCCTCATAGGCAAACAACTGTGGCTTTAAGGAAGAATTTGAAACTAGATTCCTCATATGAAGGGACTTTCTCTTGTGGTGGCTAAGGTGGGAAAGGTGACCTACAAACTTGAATTGCCTAAGTATCAAATGATACACTCACTATTTCATGTATCCTTGTTAAAAAATAGATTTGTGAACAACAGGAACTACATCCCACTCTGCCAACTTTAGATCAAGAACTTAAAGCAGTAGTGGGGCCTCTGTCTCTACCGCAGATCAGGGTGATTCAGAGGAACAGTAGAAATGTCAAGCAATTCTTGATTCATTTGGTCAACCTTTCAATTGATGACACTGCATGGGAAGATGAGGAGTTTATGAATCTCAGTTTACTAAATCTTCCGTGATGGCAAGGAAACTATTTTAAGAGGTATTCTCATTAAGTGTTCTGCCTGTGCCACCTATCTCAACCAATTAAAATGATAGTTTGAACGTTAGTTGTATTGGTGGAAGGAGTATGATTTCCATAGCCTTGGCTAATTTGTAGGCAGGGCTTCAGCAAACAGTTGTTTTTTCAGTAAGGGGTCTACTTATACTTCAATATTCAGCAAGTAGTGATTCCAGCAAACAAAAATATCTCAGGAGCACAGTCATTCAGCATTTTGGCAGAAGTTTGCTATATCATCAATTCAAGGAGCAGATTATGTCAGCAATCAGCAGAACAAACACAAATAGGCATAGCATTTAAGTTAGCTATGCCAGCAATTCATGGCTAGCTATGTCAGTAATCAATTTCTAAATTCAGTTAGTTGTAATTGGCTTGAACAGCTGTAAACAGATGCATTGATGTGTTTGTTTGCTGATAGTGTTTCTTTGTATTGATTTTGTGTTTTCTTTGCATACAGGGAATACTATATAGATGGTCATATTGATAAGCATTGTGAATGAAAAGAAATCAAAATTCTCCCTCCATTTCTCTCTTGTCTCTCTTCTAATTTTCCCTGAACTCCTCCTCAATTTTCCCTCATTTTGTAAACAAAGAGAGTAACGAAGCAAACTTCTTTACAAAATCCTTGTTGAGAATGAACACAGCTAGAAACAAGGACTCATGCTATGACAAATCAACTCTGTTGTTGAATTTCATTAACCTATCGCTACAATTTTTATTATCTTTTGGATTCATCCCATAGGCAGCATTGTCTGGAAGTATAGAGCCAGATACAAAATCACTACAATGTTGAAAATATTTCATAAAAGGCAGACCATCTGGCATTTCAGTTGGCACCACATCAAGAAAATTCATCAAGGATGCGTTGCACAGAGGAGGGTGCCTTGTCAAAACCACTTCGATTTGTAAGGCTGTTGATCTGCTTGAGTTTGAAATTGCATTCTGTCCACCATTTGAGTTGACATCACAATTTCACAAGCACCACTTCTAATCATATTATCACAAATCTTTCCATGAGAAATCCATCGTCATTGTCTTCAAAGCAGCACTTGTATGTCTTTGGACAAGTAATTCTCCAAGATTACAATAGGTGATTTAATTGCCTTCTGAAAAATTTTGGATCTCTTCTGCCTCTTTTTCACCTGCCTACCTTCTGCAACAATGCTGATATTTCAAGTAGGAGAATCACATGCAATATACCCAAAGCCTTGAAATTAGAAATATTTTCTAGCACAACCACTAGAACTTGTTTGTTCATAATCTTTTCCACCATCATTCTTTGAATGTACCTTTTGATGTTGAAGATTTTGCTGCAAGACTGAAGAGTTACTCCAGCAGTAAGAGTTCTTGCGAGTTTGCTTAAAACTAATGAATTTCTTTTCACTTCTTTTTTATGTTTTTCAACATTGAGGGCAAGCTTGCTCACATCATTAAACAATAATATAATATAAATAACTTCCTTCAAAACCCTCAACTAACGTGCAAAGTTATGTTCTACAAGTACAACAATATCAAACATCAACACTAGGTGTTCAAATTCAATAATATATTATCTGACAGAGAAGTTATGCTGTTTCATATTGTGAAGTTTGAGAAACTTTTCTTGGCTGTATTTTTTTCTGACACGTAAATCTTCTCGTCAACTCCATTTCCATTTTCACAAAATCTTCATATTGCAACTTCCCTTGTTCTTTGTTTCTTCAAATTTCCCACCAAAGCAAAGGATACTTTTTTAGTTTAAGAGCCACCTTCTTTTCCTCTAAAAGCTCTCTGACTTTCCCACTGAAGCAAAGGATACCTTTTTAGTTTAAGAGCCACAAGTTTTACCTTCTTTTCTTCTAAAAGTTCTTTGAATTTATAAATCTTTCGCCAATGTACAACCAATATAGGAACTCATCTGGAGGCATTTAGCATTAAAATTTATGATCTCAACCTTTACTCCATAATCTTGAGATTTGGCATAACCTCTTCTTCACTAGACTCCTCGCTAGAATCATGAATTGAGCTATAATGAAAAGGATTTACCACTTCACCTCCCCACTTTTTAAAAGAATTAGAACAGTGATCATTATCATCACTTTCAACAAGTTCCATTCATTGTTGGAGAAGCTGAGTTTGCTTCTCAATCCATTCAACGTACGAATCTCTCAAAGTAAATCAGTGGTGTACGTCATTTATAAGGAAAGATGCCACGACAATACTTAACAACCTTAATGCCAAGAAAATAATGCAACTCCATAGATCTTTAGTTTGAATTTAACTTCGAAGAAAAAATTTCATATTTGCATTACCATTACTATCACTACCGGAAATTATAATATCCTCCACATGTACAATGAGAAGATATGCCCGGCATTATAGTGACGATAGAATATAGAATGATCGATGTGATAATGGAAAAATCACAAACTCAAACACAACTATGCTAAACCTACCAAACCGTGCCCATGAGACTATGCCAAAACACATAGACTACTTACATTAGCAAATAGAACTAAACTCGCCCTAAGCAATAAACATAGATGATTGCTACAAATACACCTTCTTCTAATGATCACCATATAAAAAGGATTTTTTTACATCTAATTGATGTAAAGACCAGTAATGCATAGCAACAAACGAAATTATGTGATGGGAGAAAAAATATCTAATATACCGCTTCATATGTCTAAGCATACCCATTTGCCACTATACGGGCTTCAACTATGCTAAAGAATCATTTAGATTAGCTTTCATTGTGTAGAATGCAGATCCATTTACAGCTGATGGAATTCTTCCTAAGAAGCAAAGAAAGAGGATCAATTGTGTGATTGTGCTCAAGTACAACTCTCTCTTCCTTCATAGTTCCAACCACTAGGATTAAAAAGAGCCTTGGATACAAATCGAGTTATACTAACAGTCCAAGGCGAATGCAAAAGCTTGCCAAGAAAATGAACACCATCATATGAAAACATAACTGACATGGGAAACTGAGTACAACTATGGCTACCCTTCCTCAACACAATCGAAAGATATAAATCGGTCCCTGCTTAAGAAAAATGGTACCTATAGATGGAAGAATTGGCTCATTAGGGGCCAACTCTAGATCTTCTTTAGGAGAAAAACCAAACACCAGATTAAGGTCACAGTATATATCCAAGGAACAGGAGGACAATACAGGTATAACAAAGGCGTAAAAAAAATCACAACCTTACGAACGATCTCCTAAATATGAATATCACCATCAACAGGGATATTAGACAATAGACTCAATGAGGGAACTTTCGGATAAAAGTATTTAGACTCATGAAATATAACATCAAAGAATGTCAAAAAATGTCCCAACAATAAAGAGAAGCACCGTACCCCTTTTGAAGTACGAGTATATCCAAGAAAAATACACCACGAAAACTAGTGATCAAGCTTAGTCATTTGGGGCTGAACATTGCTTGAATAACATGAACAAAATAATTTTTTTATAGAAAGAAAATGTAATACCTTTTTAGGAAATAAAACATGACAAAGAATCTCCACTTGAAGAACAGCTACTTTACTTACCAAAAAAAAAAAGAACAGCTACTAGTATTCGATTAATAAAATAACAAATTATTAACACTACATTACTCTAAAAAATCTTAAAACTCCCGTGTGGAAGAAGAAAGCTATAGCAACCCCCACTAGATATCTATTATTCCTTTCTGCCACTCTATTATGTTGGGATATATTGGCACAAGACTCATGAAAAATTCTATAATTGATAAATGTGATGAAAAAGAAGAAAAAAACATTCATAGTCATAATCACTTTGCAAAATATGGATAGAGGCAAACATTTGGATACTAATTTCAACAAGAATACACAATACCCTTGAATAAAATAAACACAAGTAACAAAATAAAGAATTCATAACTTAGACGAAGTTAAGCAAGGTCCCTAGACATCTGAGTGTACTAAAATGGGGTAGAGGTGCGTTATTTGATGGTTTTGGCAAACTAACATGAGTTGCAATACAAATTAGTACTAAAATTTACTGTTGGATATAACTTTCTTAAATTAGAATGAAAGGGATGCCTCAACCCATAGTGAATTTCAAGAGGTGGAAGTAGCATTAAAAAAACCATAGGATTGGGTTTTCATTGAACAAGACTTCCTGACTTGCAGTCCTCCTCAACATAACATCTTGATATTCAAAATGAGTGTAAAAAAATAAAATACAGAAATTATCCTATTGAATAGGCTTACTATATGATTGAAAATTAAACCAAAAATTTGGTAAGCAGAAAATTAATGGGAGACGTAATGTCCATACCAAATAAGCAAAGAAAACCCCCTCAATATTTGAAGGAGCTGTCAACCAAAGAAACTTCAGGAAAAATAGAGCATAGCTGATAATCAAACAATATACATATGATACTAGCATGTGATCAGAGGCGCCAGAGTTAATGAACTAAGTCCGATAGAATGCTGAGAGATAGAAAGTATGGTTAATGGATTGAATAAGAGCAAAATCATACCAATTCAAAGTGTTAGCAGGCTTCCACATAAATGCAAGCACTCATTTTGTGCATAACCAACTCAACCGCAATAAAACAAATCAATCTTTCATTACTGTGTCTACCACCAAAAGCATCTGAGACGAATTATCCATGAGTAACCAATAGAAAACCAATAGTAAACCAAAAATATACTGACGGAGAAGAAATCGTACTAAATGTACCAGAAAACTGTATCAAGTCCAGAAAAGTTACTAACTTGCCTTAATCACCTAAGCTAGTTAACACTAATGAAGAACTGTGGAACACAACCGAAGGTTCAAGCCCTCATAAGAACTAATATTCTCACAAACTGGAACCCACTATTAGAGTCTCATGAGCATTTCTCCAACAGCTCGAATTGAAGAAATCTCTTGAATAGCAAATAGCACAAAATTACACCAAGAGCACGAATCACAAACCGTTTTAATCACAAACAACATTTATTAATGAAATTCCATGAACACAATTCATTAAAAATCACAAAGACCACAAAGAGAAATCAAAATCCACAAAGCAATCACAAAAACTATTTCAAAATCATCATAATCCACAAGTTTCCCTTGCTTTCAATAGTCAACCACCAAGGATAAGAAATCAAAGAGCAGGACATCCCTGATACTCATAAATCCATTGGAAAAATAGGATTTAGGGTTTCTGCAAAAACCCTACATGTGTCAATTTGGCTAGGAAAAATGACAACACCAAAAATTACTTTGGGATTTTGGTTTGGGATGAAGAGGCGCATCATTACCAAACAAAATGGCACTATTTGAGGCAGCGGCAGTGGCAACGGCTGCTAGGGTTAGGATTTGCTCTAATAGCATTTATAAATATAAGAAAGAAACATAAGAGAAAACCCCATACATACAATCGGTACCATTCACATATACATATGATAATTTACATATAGTACAAATATTAAACTACCCCTTGAATTGTTCCAGCATATGGAACAAGGACAAGAACACAGAACATGGCTTAGTACGGCATGCAAATGCAGAGGAAGAGACATAGGATTCCTTTAGTATATGCACTAAAAGAATCATAAACAATATTGGTTATTATGTGTGATAACATGCAACTAGAGTCTGGGTGTAATAGAAGAGAATTTTGAAGAGACTGAAAATTTTGAAGGGACTGATACTTTTGGTTCTTTACTCTTATTTAATCGGCTTATCAGTCAAAAATTTAATGTTAATGTATCAGACATTTTATAGATGGCCATGACACCTCTCTTATCCAAGTGTTGATTATTGCATTCTACATAACCAGTACTCCATACTTGGTATGAATATCCCAAATTATGATTTTACATGAGTAAGAAGCTGGGGCGTGGCACAATGGCAAGGTTATTCTATTGCAATATAAAGTTGTTAAAATAGTGCAAATTGCCTCTCTGCAATGTCGAGAGAAGGTTGTACACATTGGACTCTCTTCATACTCAATAATGTAGAACGGCCAGCATTGAGTCATAATTTTTAGATATTATTCAGCCACTATCCCTGATTCCAGAGAACCCCCCCGCGGGAATTCAAACTGTTGAAATCCACACATTCCAAAAAATAGTTGTATAGAACATCAGCACATTCCAAAAATAAGGTATCAATTAGAAAAAGCAATTAAAAAAAAAGCAACACAAAACAAAAGAAAAGATTCACCTACTTAATAACTCGGGATCACAAGGTGAACCCATCTCTATAAATGTTAAAACATGGAGATGCCAAACAACAAAACCAGTTAAGTAATACCTTAAATGAAAAATTACTGAAGGAGTAATTGACCGACGAGGAAGACTCAAACTCAGCAAGGCCGCCACATTTGTCATCCTGAGGATAAGTTTAAGTTGTTACTCTAAGTAGATCAGGTAGAGACCTGGACAAACTAAATACAGGCACAAATAAAGAACCATCAAGATGCAAACAATATACCACTTCATCTTGCCGGTTGCTCACACAGCTGCTGCCCGAACTAGCACTGCCATCATCACTGGAATCCTCAAACTCAGTCGCTGCATTAACATGGTAATCTGAATGATTCCAAGAGTAGCGACTAGTAAAGTAACTTGTATCAATGGCACTCTCTGAGGCAGGCACAAACGCAGCCTGAAAAGTATGCAAGGATCATAGAGTATACCAGCATTGGCCAAGGAAAATAATGCGTTCACAAAGAACACCTATGATTAACAAAAAGTTCTATGCACCTTCTGCCTAGCTAGTGTGTCCCAATTGATATCCCTGAAGAAAAGATGCTGCTTCACCTGCAACAAAATTTTGGGAAGATTTGATTCTCAAATGTTATGGGTATGCAGCTCACACATTCAGGGGTAACAAATATATTTCATATTCAGAACTTCAGATGATGAGAAGATCAAGGATCACCTCTGATGCTCCCCTAGCTCCAAGCCTTTGATTAGGGTCTTCAGTCAATAACCTGAAATGTAAGCAACCATCAACTATGGAGAATAATCAGAATGTTGGCAATGCCATGCTTCTGGAAGCAGGTTTAAGCCCAAACGTTGACAGAATCCAAAAGTACACATCCAACAGACATGCATAAAAAAAATGCAATTCTTCACCGGGCTTGGCCCATGTCTCCCAAGCAATCTCAGTGCATATGATGCAAGGCAATTGCGCATATCAAGGTTGGAATGGGATCAGGTGTCTTCAAGTCCCACCGTAGTGCTTGGTTTGTCTTGATTTCCGATTTGATGAACAAGGAAATGGAACCCTCAATGATTCAAGAAACTATGATCCATCTTACAACCAAAATTGTCTCTATCATGCAACAAATCATGCCAACATAAATGAAAACTTGTTACCATGAAATAAGGAAAACATAAAGCATATTTAAGGATTCTCCATAAGGCGGTTTGCTGCAGATGGTCAGAGTTCTAACAGTAGCTTTTTTCCGGTAGCAATAATTTTCCAGCTTCCACTTTTTGCACTCAAAAACAAACTACAAGTAAATGGCCTCACTAGCAAAGATCATACACCAAATAAATCAAATACATAGGAGCACAAATTAAACTCATGACCATGGAGTCAACCCTGAAGCCCCAAGTAGCCTTGCCAAATGTACTAGACTGGTGCGGGTAAGTTCTAACAATATTAGTACCAAAGTCGACTTGGTTCAGGATTTCTTTCCACGATGGCAATGAAAAGATGGAGCACTGGGTTTATCACAACAAGATAAAATCGACTTCACTAAGGTTTACCAATTACATACGGAGAAGATTTAGTTTTCCTCATTTTTGTCTTTTTCTATTTAAGTCTTTCTTGTTTTTGGATTTGTATTTACAAAAATTCTTTTTGTGTAATTCTTGATAGAAGTTGTATTAATTTTTATATCAGTGACACCCACATCATGTCAATCTCAATATGTTTTACTCATGAAAAGAGGAAATAAAGATCAAAAGAACTATTCTAAGTGAAGCAATGCTAAATGAAATTCCACCAAGTTCATTTTCACACCTAACGATTTTCTAATTGATTCAATCTGTAGAACAGTGCAAAATGTTTTTCATCAGTTTGTTTACCACATTTAAAGCTTCACAAAATCCCTTCGATCCATTTGGCATTTGCATTTAACACTCGCCCAAGCTTAGGACAAACTTTTTTTTCAAAGACTGTTTCACACTAGTTCATGTTCACCTACTACTTGATAAAACCCAACATTCCAAAAATTATTAACAAAGAAAATGCCTCCAAACATACAAAAACACACACAATATTCATAACTAAAGGAAGAGAAAAGTGGGAGAATGGGTGAATGGCGCAAATGAAGAGAGATTGGACAAGCTTTGTTTCAAGATGCTGGGCCACGGCCCATCAAGGTGAACATACAAAACCAAGGCCGAGAAGAATACCACAAAAGGGTGATACATTTCCATTTCTTAGCAAGCCAAGCATTCAAGGCTGATGGGCTTTCCAAGAGAATTGAATGAAATGATCAAATTTAGATCAATAAATCATTTACCCTCATTTGGTGAGATCTCTTTCGCAAAGTTGCACAATCTTCACATTAAAAACTGAATCAGTTTTTATTTTCCAGAGTGTAAGCATGATGCTATAATGTGAAAATTTGGCTTTTATTTAAGAAATTTCAAATGGATGGGGCGAAATTTTCATTGCCGACTCCTGAGCCAAAAGTAGTAGTCAGAATATTGAGAGCCCACAGTTCAAATGGTCAGGAAGGGACCAAATTATTTAAGAGACCTTTAAGCTCCAAACCAACACCATTAAGAAATAGCAAAAGAGCACCACATGTTTGTGCACTTGCACTCATAATGACATCAACGAGATCCAAGGTTCGCAAATTACAATATATGTCCTTCCGGTTTCTCCTCTTTGGCTAGGTAATGGAGGTGAAAAGGAATACATTCAATCATCCAAAAAATAACCGGCAACCCCCCCTAAAAAAAAACTAAACTAAGAAAGAACATGTGGTGAAAAGGAATGCAATTGATCATAGCAGGTGAACACTTGCTTGGCAATGTATCTTTACATGAAAGCAGTCATGCTTTATTTTTTCAGTGCTTTTAATTTAATGTTCCTTCGGCCCAAAAAAAAACAATGGAGTTCATTCAACTGGAAATATGACGATTCATCCTTGAAAGACATTTAGTATGAGAAGGAAGGCTAATGTCAGGAATGGGTGACAACACAACTGGTAACGGAGAAAGAAGCAGCAAGGGAGGCAGAAATGAAGAAGAAAACCAGATGGAAAGAGGCGGGATTTGAGCAATGCCTGGTAGCCCACAAAACAATGGAAGCTTGCACCTCCACATCACGCCATTATAACAGCCGGCCAGTTGCCATGCTGAACACCAAGTTGATTTTACTGTTGTCTTGGCAAATTTTA
The DNA here is from genome assembly GCA_033239525.1 of Nepenthes gracilis. Lineage (NCBI taxonomy): Eukaryota > Viridiplantae > Streptophyta > Magnoliopsida > Caryophyllales > Nepenthaceae > Nepenthes > Nepenthes gracilis. The sequence goes on along the minus strand of BSYO01000013.1, from coordinate 13,740,452 downwards.
GAAAAAAAAACAAAAACAATATGATTTAAATCCACAAGTGGATTAAACCAAGAAGTATCTCAGAAAAAAATGGAGGACAACAATGAACAGGTTAGAGGATGGATGACAGATTTGAAGACAAAACACTGACAGGATTAATGAGATTCAAAAAATCCAAAAATGAAGACAAGCACTGTCACGAAATGTGCCAGGTTGTGATCACTACAAACACAAGTAATTTTGATGGTAACATTCAAATCACTTCACTAAGTTGGCAAAGTCTGACTTTCAAAGCATCAAATTGGGAAATAGGTTTAGAACCTTACTACATAAAGGATTTCTTATGGGCTAATAGGTATTTCTACACAAACAGAAATTGACACACCAAATTAGGCCAATAATGCAGCCCCATAGCAATATTAATGATGATAGCATATCACATATTTGAAAAAATTAACCTCCATATTACTGCTCAAGATCTTAGAAAAAGAGTGGGAAGAAAAAAGGTCTGATTGCTGAAAATAGTGCCATGCAATCGGGGCCTAGCTAGAGCTACTTATGACATAAAATATCTCCACCAGCATGATGACACAATATGTGCATACTCTAAGCACCATGCATATGTTCCCGTTGAAAACAAGTGCTAACTACTTGATTGCATTGAGTTTAGAAAAATAACAGAAGTAAAGAACACAACATCTGGTAACAACATAGAAATCAATGGTGGAATAGAAAATTTTACAGGCTAATAGTAAGCTCAGTAGATTACAAGCAAGTATATAGATAAACAAGATTCATGCATAATTGGGACCATATGTGCACAAATGTAAGTTTCTCACAAAGCCAGAAATTACTATAAATCCAGTATTGTCATACACAGAAAAAGACTTACTTGTCAATTAGATCCTGTGCTTCATGGCTCATTTCTTCAGGTACCCGAGGCCAAGGAATATTTCGGTTGAGAATATTGTCAAAAATTATCTAAACCAGAAAGTAATTTAATCAAAACCAAGAATCTGAAAGCTCATTCTTCCTCTTTCCTATAGACTATTGAGAAATCAATTTAAAGTCAAACCAAGGGTAGAAGCAATTCAAAAGAGTAGTTGGCAATCTCATCTATATCTAACCCATTAACTATTGGCCCCAACTAGCTGAGCCAATTTAGATATGATTTTCCACCAAAAGGCAATATCTTCATTATTATCTGGTTATAGCACATCAGAAATAGAAAATGTAAAAGCACGAACAACCAGGAAGCATCCACCAGGTACACAACCCATCAACTTCAGCCAGTGCCAATGCCGATACAATTTGCCCCATTGTGATCATGAAATTCTTCTGTTGTCGTGCTCATATAAAAGCTCCTTCCCCAAAAAACATGGTTCTAAATAAGGTTCCCCTAAAAACAAGCATCTTTTCCGGATTATTAATTGCTCACTCAACCCCCCAATCCAAGAAAAACAAGTCAAAAAAGAAAGTGAAAACAAATTGGAGAAGATGACATTTACACACAAGATCATTACATATGAACAACTAAGTGCCACAATAATGCAATTTGGAAAGGAGATCCCAATCTACATAAACTATGCAAATGGAGAAAATCATATGACACTCAAAGAAGCGAAAGTCTTTCACTCAATGTTCTATCGGTGTTAAACCTAGCCGTCTTATAACAACTCTAAAATATTACCAACCTGCTAGCAAAGAAAAATTATTAGAATAACAGAAAATGGCCACAAGCTAGCACCTGAAACTAGATGAAAAGCCAAAAGAAAGAGGCCTCACAATTAGAGAGCCAATCTCACACCAACTGAACCAAAATCTGTCACTACAAAAATGGAGGTATCTTTTAAAATGCATAACCCACACTTGACATAAAACATAAACTGGATAACATTAGCAAATAAAAATTTTCTGCCAAAAGTATACAAGAGTAAAACCTAGTCCGTCCATCCCTAACATCATTCAGGACTCCATAATCTCACCAATCCACAGTCACGCACAAATACTTGAAAAAACAGTATATGCCTCAAACATAGTACATAGAAATTAAATCAGATGACCAAAAACACCATGGATGAACAAATCATTGTCAATATTGTTGTTGGTTTCAGCCATATCGGTAGCGGATATATAGGACAATACGTATCAATATTGAGCATAATGAGAGTAAAACTTTTCTGCTGGTTGTAACCTGACAATGAAATATATGGATATTGGCAAATATACCTACTAGTGGTATATTTGGGCCAATATTTTTAATATCGGCCGATATACAGTGATATAACACTGGTGCAAGGGCATATCGCAATTTTGCAACACTATAAAGAAAATTGGAATCGAGGGCCCAATACCTATATATCATTACATATTTCATTCCATAAAAAATACCCTGGCTATTAGCAATCAATCTCAAGCCTAGAGATCCAAAATCTGTCAAGTAGAGACGGAGATGTATTTTGTTAGTGAAAAATGATATACCAAATCTCTCCAAGTAGATGGACTCCAGGAGCAGCATACTCTCGACATTCACATAAAATTTATGGATAATGTTGATGTAAATATAATCAACTCCAGAAAAACCAAACATCCTCAGAATAAGGTTTAGGAAATATTTTAAGCATAAGGAAAATGAAAAAATTGAAATCCAGTGAAAGTAGTACAAAAAGAGACTGTCACCTGAGGATGCTCTGCATTGAATGGGGGGATGCCAACAATCAGTTCAAATAAAATAACACCAACAGACCACCAATCTGCCGTCGCACCTGAGGAAAGTAGTAGATTATAGCATTCAATTCCTACTTTGTAACTAAAGAGGAGCAAGAGAGCAATTCAAGCATATTACAAGATAGCAACAGACAAGAATGGTGAACTTCTCAGCTTTTATTTCATCACAAACAAGAACAATGTTCAAAGCTTCATCACTAGCTCAACATAACTACAATATTAGACTGTACTTAGCAGTTTCAAACTAACTAAATATTTTAGGATGAAGATAGCACTAATCACAGATGAGAAAGCAAACCATGTCCTGTTCCCAAAAGTATCTCCGGGGCCAAATAGTCAGGGGTACCAACAGCAGAGCGTTTCTTCCGTCTTTCTTGCTGCTGCTCTGAAGCAGACAATTGAGACCCATCTTCTCCATAAAGAGTCGTCCCACTAACTGCCGGACCAGATAAATCATCTGTGCTATTGATGAGACCAACTTTAGATAGCCCAAAGTCCGTCAGCTACTCAAAAGAAAAAAAAAAGGTTTGTTGTCAAATCACAGTGGTACCCAAAAGAAGAGTTGCAGGCATACATGAACATTGTCAACAGAAAACTTATAGAAATATGGGCAAAACCTCAAAAACGTGCCTGTCCAGAAAACAATGTGGAACTGAAAAATACCTGAATATTGAGAAAGGCAATCTGATTTTCTCTATTTCCATTTTTTAACGATTGGCAAACCATTAATCATGAACTTCATAGCAATTATGTATGATGAATCAAAAGCTTGAAAATTGATCTAACTTGTTGGGAGGAAAAATGAAGATACTGACAGACCTTTTGCCTCAAAATGAATATGTCACTTCCTATTTTGAGACGTCAAGAAAATAAATCATAAACTTTCAGAGGGAGTGTGTTCTCTTTGCTTAAAGTTTCATATCGTCTCTTTATGTCACCCAGCATCTCTTTTCTAGAAGCGAAAGGAACAGTTAGTTACTTCACTTACTTTTGAACCATGGAAACTATATCTGTATCTAAGGACAACAATTCATTTTTCAGTACATCTCAAGCCCTATTAAGGACCTTCTGATACAAACGCACAAGGATGGATCTGCCATTTCTAGTCTTTTTTTGGTTTTTGGCAATTAGTCACCGAAATATATGTCAAATGAGAAAATGCAAGAATATTTTAGTTGAAATAAATTGTTGAATTCAGATATAATTAGTATGTTCAGTTTGCAAAGACTTACAGCTTTACTTCCAATACCTCAATGAAGCAAAGATCATGGCTAATCACTTGACGTCAGAGAAAAAACACTTCCATTACAGCGTGATGATGAACACAACTAGAACCACAATTAAAACCACAATCCTCAATATGAATGACCTCTTTTTACACCATTCCCTAAAGTCAGCAGACAAAACATGCTCACACACCAATCATTGACACCAAACCTTCTAGATCCCATCTGAGGAATGCATCATTTATTTAACATAACCCACCTTTTCCCAATGCGTTTTGCATTCAGTATATTAACAAAATCCCTATACATAAAATACACTTCCTCAATATCAAATTTATAACCCAACACAAATTTACCAACTTCGTCTTGGAACAGTCATTTACAATCACTGCAGTATTATTAAATTAGTTTTCTCAACACCATTCATTACCATCCAGTGAGAACTTTGCATAAAATTGGGTGCCCACTAAAGTGATCGTTATTAGGTCATTGATGCTTTTTGCATAAGTCTTCATCAATCAAGACAATAAACATACAATCCTGTGCATTATTATGTCAAGAACATAAATCCCATCTTAGCCTGACACTGGACAAGTTAACCTTCCTAACTGAACAGGCTAGCTATGTGACACAAACCTTTTATATGACTTCATAGTTATTAAATTCATTTGACTCAACCAAGTATATAATTCTTCTCAATCTGCTTATACTCATATACTTTCTGTGAATTGTTTTTTTTTTTTTTCTGAACAATAATTTCTCAATCTGCTTACAACCAAGGATTTTTGTTAATCTAACAAAGTTGCAAACAGAAATGATGGCAGATCAGTAATATAGGATTGACGGGCCAATAGCTTGCGTCATTGGTCAATCTGTGACCTTGGGATCAAAATGTCTACATCAGTCTGTCAAGGATGAAGGCGAAAGATGGCATCTCCCAAGTAATATATTCTTGTCCAATATAATTGAAAAATGAGAAAAAAATCCAAATTTTGTTTACAGTACCCAATTTTCTTAAGCAGAAAACTACCAATTACAAAACTATCTTTTATTTAGCAGTTTGTAATCCTTTGAGCTTCATTAATAGTCCACTTCTAAGAAGCAAGGACACGGACATGGATACGAACACGACATAACACCGATAAGCAAATACACTATTTTCTTAGAAATGAGCCCACAACACGATGAAGTCACGTTGGTTAAAATCATAGTTTATTATTTTTTTAATGGATGAATAACCCTATTTTATACTAAATTAGTAATAAATATGTATATTTCTTATGTCTTCAACCAAAAAGTTTTCATGGAAAAATATACAATTGAATCAACGTAAATAAATTATACAATAACATCTTCAACATAGAATTATAGTAGAATAATAATAATGACATAACTTAACAAAATAAAGTAAAACTTAATGTTACAAATTTTTACATATCAATCAATATTTATATTTTAACTTTATCATTTTGTACTTTATAATTGTCAAAAAATATAAAATATAAGCAAAAATTTGTAACAAAAATATGCTTCAAGCATGTCCAAAATGTTCCCAAAGTTGACACAAGTGTATGCAAAACAAGTTAGAGTGTTGGCATCTCAAAAAAAAAAAGCATAAAAATATGTGGACACTTGTAGAAGGGTGCGTGGACATAGAAGGGAATAATACTTCTTAGGTCCACATTGTTACTTCACTTTGATTGTTACTTCACTTCATGAATGACAGTGCTTGACCACAAATATTTTCTTGTTTATCAGATGGATCAATTGGTAAGTCCAACAAAAAATAACATGTCATATCTAACTACATCACTCCCAACTTTTCATCAAATCGATGATAAAGAAAGAAGATTTGTGCAACTCATATTAGTGAAATTCCTTACTTTAATGTGACCATCATGAGCAATCAACAGATTATCTGGTTTCAAATCACGATGAACCACGTGCAGTGAATGTAAATATTCCAAAGCAAGCACCTGTAAACATGTCCATTCGTCAAAATGCTACACAGTAAGATGAAAACACTCAAGAAAATAAAGAAAAAGATACTAACCACTTCTGCTATATATACACGAGTGACATCCTCATCTAAGCAACCTAAGTTTCTCAACAATGAGTACAGGTCCCCTCCATTCAAGTACTCCATGACTAAATACAAGTTTTCACGACATGTAAATGAATAAAAGAACCGGACCTAAAAAACCCAATATGATGTCAGCGTAGATAGTTATATTCAGATGAAATTCAAATGATACATGAGATAGCAATCTGACCACAAATGGATTCCGAACAGAAATTAAAATATCACGTTCTGCTAAAATACTCTCAACAGCATTCTTACGAATCATATCCGCCTTTTTCAATACCTGCAAAGAGAGCACAAAGCTCAATATACACTGTTGCAAAATGTTCTTCACTGTTACCAATAAAAAAGCAGTTACAAGCAATTAGGGCTATGTGCAAAACCATTGGGAGACAACCGCAAGCCCAAGCCTCATGCGTGTCCACATAGGCGTCCTAGCTCAAGGCCATTGTCATTTGGATGCTTTGGATAGAAGACTCTTCTCACTTGGGCATTAAAAGTTAAAAGTCTTTCCGCAAAGAAATGAACTAGAAGGCTATGAATTCTATATCACGTTTATAGAATTAAATTATATAGAAATTTCATTTTCTCAATATTTAAGTATTATATTATTTCATTCCTGGTTAAATTTCAGAGTTATTAGGCTAACACTTCTCACTAGAAGTCGCTATTTTCCAAGTTGTTACCTTATATATGTAAAAGTTGTCATCATACATTTTCATGAGTTGAACAAAATTATCTCGAGGCTAGAGTTATCTCTGTTGTGGTGAAACCCCATATCATAATTGGTATCAGACATAGTTGGCTCACACCTGTCGTCACCATCTCGTCACAACAATATCACTACCAATTTGTCTTCTGCTGCCATCTTTACTAACCTAAATCATGTGACTCACCTAAATCATGTGACTCACCCTGCAATTCTCAAACCTACAAACACAGTACCCTTCTCGCAGAATACTGTTGCAAATTGCAAATTACCAATACGAAACTGCACAACCCAAACATTAGAGCCCACCTGATTGACCACCACTACTTCCACCAATGACAGCAACCTCTAGATCACCTGAAACCAAAACTTTTGGCGAAAGTCCAAATTTTCAGAACCTTCAAATTTTTTTCAAACCCTAGAATCTTCACAACCAAACCAATAATTGCCCTTATACAACCACAGGAACCTCCAACAACCTTCCTTCTAGGCATCTCAGTCATCACTGGCCAGTGGCCATTAAATTGCCCTCTCCAATTGTCCGAGGAGGTTATCATCTTATTGAAGTTAACTGCTCCATGTTGTGTAAAGAATGGGCTCCCTCTCTATTTCTCTGGATGGAGAAATTAACTTTTTATTATATGATTTGGTCAAATAGTTGATATGGGCAATAACTATTGCTAATAACCCTCAAGCAAAGTGACAAAATTTGCAACTTGAGTCACAGACTCACAAGGGCAATGTTCAGAATCACAACAAAAAGGCTTCTATTGAATTAGTTTGAGGGAGTCACACATCCACAATATTTTAGGGAAGAGCTTAACAACTGTTTGCCAAGATCTTTACATTTTACAGGAGGAACTCCAGGCCACATTCACAACCTCGATGGATGAGAATCAAAAGCAGCCTATACCACCTATTCCTTCCACATCCATTGCACCAGCAAAACCCCGACTCCAGTGGTTCAGGTTGTAGAAAAGATGCATGAACAATACTAAAAAGTAACCGCAACATCAAGATTTCTATAAATTTACTAGAAGGAATTGTGATCAGGTTTCCAATTGGTCTATGCACTTGGAGAATATTCTTTTCTTATCATACCATTCCTAATGATAAGAAAGTTTTTCATGCCATTGCAAGACACAGGTACCATAATCTAGAATATTCTATTCTTATCATACCATTCCTAATGATAAGAAAGTTTTTCATGCCATTGCAAGACACAGGTACCATAATCTTGCATGCATTATAGATTGGGAGGTAAGGAAGATTATGATAATTGGTATGATAATTCCTGCCACTTAAGAGGTGGCCTACTACAAGTTGTAAAATCATGAACAAGAGATAAAGATGTTGAAGTTTACACAAAGAAGTTTCACATGTTTTATGCATGATGTACTGGCAATTGAAAAACAGAAATACACACACACACACACATATAAATATATGTATACACACACACACACCCCAGCTAGTTTTCGTCATAAAACTTAAAAAGTTTGCCACGTCTTCCTTAGTCAAACAAGCAGTGTCCATAGTCATAGCAGAGCGAAGCAACATTCCTTCCTGAGAATTTTATGGCACAATGATTCTATTCCTTAGCACCAAAGTCTTTTTTGAAGTCAAATTCAACTACTCCTGCCACTTATACTCCATTTGCATCCCAATATCTTGATAAGAAAAATGTGCAAGTTACTTTTGCAATAATCCGGGGGAACAGACACCACATTTAGGATGTCCTCATCACAATATGTACATTCAAGAATCTAAGGAAGGTGATCCCATTGAAATTGATATAATTGATCTTTAAGAGGATCCTGCACTTGCCGAAGAAGAGAATAAATAAGAATAGATGATCCTAATGTAGTTTATACTCTTATGGTGAACTACAACTGCAATCCCGCTGACACCTCTCACTGTGTTTTGAAACTTCTCCATCAGAAATTATTGTGCAACGAAAGGATGGAACTGCATCCTCAAGATTGTTCGCCATGAATTTGATTTTCAAGAAGCTAGTTAAGGACCTCAGTCTAGCCATCATGAAGACCGAGAAAATGAACATGACATTCTATTCTTGTATTGTAAGTGCATGGGGAAATTCATTGTGTGGCTGTGGCTACATTGGATTTTAATGTGCATATTGCAGTTCATTACCAAAAGCTACAATAGTACAGTTCATTGTCATTGTATTCTTATTCTTGGTAAGCAATTTATGGTTGGAGGGACAGACTTGTATTAAAGGTGACTTTGGAATTTGGGTTTGTGATTTTCAAAATAATAATATTAAGTTTTGGCAAGTGGAAGACAACTCAACAAAATATTGTAAATGCTACATTGATAGTTTCTGTTGCAAAATTACTGGGGAAAAAAAACCCTTCGGACTATAAGTTTGTCAATTTTTTAACTCAGTTTACAAATTTAAGCATTAGAAACAGTTTAAAATTTGTAACAAAAAAGTCCAACAACATGCCGCAACAATTTACATCGATTCTGGGTAAAACCCACTCCTGTGACACCATTTTGTGACAGATATTTGATTCTATGGTTTGCCTAGCTACACTCACCAATAGTGAGTAGCCAAATGATGTGATCAAGTTATATATATTATACAAAGCTTATATTATAACAAATCCTCTTACTTAAGTGAAATCTAATTTATTTTATTAGTTATTTGCTTAGGGGAAGTAGTAGTTAAATTAAGAGGGGTAAAATGGTCATTTTAGCCTACCTGTGCTTCAACTGATGGTGTTGGATGGCTTAATTTGAGGCCTACAATTCTGCCTCTACAAGTGCCTAAAACTTCAAATGATTTTGGGAGAAAATTGTGCTGCAAGTTGAATAGAAAATACAAAGTTGGTCCTTGGTCGATTGGGCTGAATGGTGGGGCTTCATGTTGGCAGACACAAAAAAGATAATTAGGGCAAAAGATGCCAGCACTTGGCAGAGAAAATTAATAAAGGAGGTAGAACCTGGAAGTGGGAGCATTCTGTTTTACACACCAGAGAGAGAGAGAGACAGAGAGAGTGCATAAATGGTGGAAGAAAAGAAAGAAAAAACGAATCAGCACAGCCAGCAACATTAAAATTCCAGGGCAGATATTTGTCCTCTTATTTTTATTCAAGTTTTTTTTATTCCTCCTTTGAAAGTCCCATCAAGTATTTGTTGATATAAATGTCATCATTCATTAAGCAAAGCATAACTGGAAAGACTATGAGCTGAACATATAAATTAGCATCCTAAAGCTTTTTAGTATTTACTCAGAGGCGTAAGATGCTTATACGGCATCCCAGGAATGCTTGATGTGTCCTTTATAAATTTTTCTTTAGTTTCTGCAGTTCAGTTGATGATAAAAGATAACATGGAAAGTGATGAAAGCTGCAATAAGGAATGTGCTAACTAAATTTCCATCTTTATTAGATCTATGTGGAAGAGGATAAGCTTTTGTACTAATAAGGTCACTGTATTATAACCTGGAATACATTGTTTCACACAGCAAAAGCATCCTCTCTGCAACTCTAAGGATAAGGTTCCATGCATTCTATTTTAGCTCATTAATTCAAACCCCATGAAAAGGGAGTCTCTTGTACTTGGTCACCCTTTATTGGAGCTCTATTGGTGCCGGTAGACATAAGCAACTAGCATCACACATTACAAATAAGATCCAAAATCAGACATAATGTAAGAATAACAATCATTTTTAGGTTAGGGTGATATAACATTTGACTATCACAAAATGATCACAAATTTATAATATTTCATCCTCTATTCCTTTAATTGACACGTTAACTAAGAAAGAGAACACCTAACTAGTCCAAAAGAGAAGCCAAAATGCACAGAGACTAGCAAAAATTTAGAGAGAGCTTAAACAGTACAAGTGGCAGAAAATTGAAGAATATAAATGTGTAAGAGAAGAGTCCGAGGTCCTTTTTTGCAATTTGGATAAGCTTAGAAGGAAGAGGCTACTCCTAAATGTCCTTCCTTCATCTTTTGATTTACGAAAACTACTCTTAAATAGCTATAATACCAGTGTTTTCAGTTCCTGCTTTATCTTTTAGAATGACACAGCCATCCATTTTACATCATTGTTTCAGACACGGTTTCTTGATATATTGCTTCTCAGTTCTTAGTCGCCCTACATTTTGATCAATAAAGCATATGTGGTCAGAGAGCAATCCTACAAAGGGTAAATTTGCTAATAGAATATCAGGGAAAGAGCATCAACAGCCAGTACCTTAATGGCAAAAAGATCACCAGTTGTTCGTTTCTTTGCCAAGAAAACCCGACCAAATGCCCCACGGCTGATAGGCTTTATTATCTCAAAATGATCTATAGAAGTACGGTCCTTCGAAGAATGTATAGGGCTATTTCTTAGGCTACGAGGTACATCGTCATCCAATGGAGCATCTTCGTCAATAACAGTAGTTGTTATATCAATGTTATCATTATCAACCAACTCACAAAGCTGTAAATACTTCTCCCTGAAGAATTCCGAAGCACAATATCATGAAATAAGCATGGTGATGACACAGATGGTGTGAGTGATATCAGTGACACTGATCTTAGGAAAAGAATTAATAAAAAGTATAGTCACTTAGACAGAAATCTTTCCAACCAAAGATCACAAAATCCTCAAAACAGATCATGTAAAATCTTCTGAGGAAATTGCGGAAGAGTTCAGAATCTATAGCCATGTCTGTCTACCCAAATGGGCAGGCACACAAAAGTGGACAGCCTGAGTAGTTCATATTTAAAATCTACAAAATGCTATTTCCATTTTGCTTTTTCATGTAAAGGCAGTTTATCAAATTGAACTAACCGAATCAATTTCTCTATGCGTGCACCAAATGTCTCCACTGTAAGGGCATCGAATTTGCGGCGGCCAATGACAACTCTCAAATCTTCAAGACACGTAAGCAAATAGTTCAAAGAGCGGGCATCATCCAACGGTGTATTTGCTGAACACCGAGCAATATCTGCAAGTTCAACCATCTGCATCAACCAAAAGGTTTTTCAAAGGCATAAGATCATTAACAAAACAAGGTATGGAAATTCAGATGTTTGTCAATTATCAAGAAATGCACCATCAAAACTAAACTTGCACAGTTTCCACCCCTTGCTGTATGCTACTTTTACCAAGATCTCTTTCAGACTGACTTACATATTCCTTTTCCAAAATGGTTACCACAAAAATCTCCGGAATTAAAGAAACAAGACCTGAAATTGATAGTATATACCAAGCATTTCACCCAAAATTTTATTTATCAAGTTATTACAGAATCCTTATGATATCTGAGTTCGGAGAGGTATTCAAAAAGGTCGGAGGGTCTTTTTAGCTTCTGTTGTTCAGAAGTCAGAAGCAGATAGTCCATGTATTTTTTGGAGCACAAGTTGCTAGAATGAAATAATGAGGGCAGACTTCCCCAGGATTACATCACCTCCATATGAATAGACTTGCCATAGTGGCTGATTACAATGTTTCTTGTGATTTCCAGGTGTCTTGGTGTTTGTTTTCAGGAAGACCAGCTAGATTGATGAAGAATTACCAGAGTTGCATGACCTACTGAAGTTAATGTTGCCGTAAATTCTCGGAAGGATGACATCTTGCTAATCTTTAAGAAGTCCTGAAACATTTTCTTAAGTTCCTATAGAAAGACCTTAAAGCAAATGAAAGGGTGCATTCCATGGAAATTAGTTTGGAACCATGCTCCAAGGAGATCAGTGTTCCTTTGCCGGGAGATGTGTAGATCAGATATTGTACTTTGGAAACTTTGCAGAACCAGGGCATTATCTAGATTTCTTCGCAAAAGGGATACTGAGGATGGAAATAAGTTTCTAGCACTATTATATCCATGCAAATCCAGTTTTCAAATGAATAGGAATTCCTCAGCACAAGGTGCTAAGGTGAAAGATGAATCACCTGAGAGGGAATTGTTCCAGAACAGGAAGAAAAGACAGTATTTGGATGATGGTTTCTTTCTCTATTCTATGGCATACCTGGCAGAAAGAAATTAGATCGTGTTCAAGGATGAAGCATCAGTCAGTCCTATTTTTTATTGAGTTGCTTTAATTGTTATTTTACTAGATGAAGGGCTTTTATCCATTATATCTGGATATTATAAGTCATTGAAGACATCATTTTTGGGGTGATCTGTTGCACTTTTTGGTTCACTTGTTTTTTTTTTCACATTTTTTTTCTGTTTTCTCAGCCTTTTCTACAGATGTATTCATGTGTATTCTCATTACATAATCCTTTGTGTAACTTTGCTTTACATAGAAATCCCAAAAAACAAAAAACAATATACAGTTCTTCAGATGCGTTTCACAATTCTTTTCACCAATCATAAATAGCAGTAGCAAGGGCAAAGCCAGTTTTCTTCGCTCCGCAAATGAGAGTTCTCTATCTTCCCCATTTTTGTGCCTTTTTCGCCAGCAAGAGAGTCCATTCCTTTTCTTATATTGTTTATCATGATTGACATGTAGTTCAAGGGGACTGTGCCCTCAGTCATGCCGCCTCTTGTCTCACCCACTTCTGTTCATAATGGATCCATTAATCACAGATTTCAAATAAATTTGCATGGAGGATCAAATTTTAAAGCTTAATATATCCATCAGCATATCTACTAAGTTAGACAGCAAGTTTTGATGTTGGAAAGTTGTACGTTATTTTACACAAGTATCAAGCCCTATTATCTCCTAATGTTTCCACGATGTATAAACAATACAGTGAGAATTGCCCGGGCCTTTGTGCATCAATTCAATTTCTTAATGTGCTTTGGATAAGCAGTAGGCAAATTTGGCAAGTAGTAAGACAGCCTCAACTCAAATTTACTTGTTTATCCCAGCTCAAAGAAACCAAACTAAGCAATTTTAATAGCCTATATTGCTTCTTTGCCACCTTAGCTCTTCTTTCTATCAAAGTTTATCCTATTACTATTGCCAAATATGTATGTGCACATTTCTTATTTTAATTGAAAAACATAGACCTGTTGCATGAAACTTCCACCTTTCAGGCTCCAGGGGATTTAGATATTTACAACCTTACTTTTGTAGTAGAAAGAAATTAGTTTCGTGGTTTGAACTCATGACTTTCGAATAACAACGTAGAGCAAGCTCCCCTTCAATTATCCTTTTCAAAAAATGTCATATGATATGTTTAAAACAAAGGGTCTATTTAGTAAGTGAAAAAAGGGGAGTGTTTTTTGAAAATTTTCTAAAAAATAGAAAAGTTAAAAATGTGTTCAAATCTGTCTGTTTTTTATTTAAAAATCTGGAACAATTTGTTTTTCCATTTTGACCTGAAATTCAAAAAACTCAAAAAATTCAAAAAAATATTTTTCAGAATTTTCACTAGCTATAAAGCAATGTTTTCCACAATTTCAAAATCATACTTATACAATAATATTTTAAAAGAGTGTGATAATGAAAATATTATTTCATAAGTTCATGAAATTAAAATTTGTGCATTTGATAAATAATAAAATTTTGACCCAATTCATGATCAAATTTACTAGTATTTTTTAATATTTTTTTTCATTTGAGTTAATATTTTTATAATTTATTAACTTGATATGAATTATACCTACACATTTAAAAATAAAATTAGTAATATAAAAAATTAAAATATAATCTTTTAATCAATATTTAGATTACTGTTCAATATTGTCTATGATTTAATGAAATATTGTGTACTGTTAATTTAATGAAAATTAAACCATGTTATTATAATTTAAAGGATTATCGATATTAAAAATAGTGTCATTAATATATATTTTGATTTATTAACAATTAAGTACATAATTGAGCTCATAAAAAGTATGCATTTGCAGGCTTGGACTCAAGTAATTAATTTTGCTATGATAATATTAAATTTGAGATGGACTCAATAGTTTATTTAATTTAGCTCAAATAATATGAACCCATATTTTTAACAAATCAATAGTTAGTGATTAAACATTAACTATGCATATTCCATATACAAAAATATGTAGACAAGTGTTATCGTTTAGGAAGCACGGACACTCTCTTGGGTTTAAAGTGTTAGTGTCCAACATGTATCAAATACTAATATGCTCCAAACACGTTGGGAGACGTGTTGGATACGCTTCGACACGTGTTAATTTATTTTTTTTATTCCAACACGTTTCAAACGCGCTCCGGACAAGTTCTAACACGTTTTAGACATGGTTCGAACACGTCTAGACACGTTTGGACTTGCTTCGGACATGTCCCGACACGTTTTGGATATGGTCGGCCACATTTTAGACACATTGGATAATTTTATACTTTTTAAAAAATTATGGGCCATTTTATAAATTATAAAAGTTGTGGGCTTTTTTTTATAAATTCATAAAATTTAATAAGTTGTTCGATTTTATTCATTAAAAAGCCCATACCTTGTAAATTATAGTTGTTATTGCATATTATATAGCAATAATAATATAGTGTCACTGTATGTTATATAGTAATATACTATTACTATATATGATATAGTAACAAAATATTGTAATTTGTAACATACTATATTGGACATATCTTTTGTATTGAAGTTCAATAATATATTTTGTATTGTAGTCTACAAATAACTTATCAACATATAATATATATATATATTTGGTTTTTTAAAGTAATATTGTATAAATTATTTGTTTGTTACTTTAATAGGTTGTTAATATGTCATCTTTCGATGTCAACACTAATTCACCTTCACCTTACAATGAAGAAGACAATGATAAACCCTTATAAATGTATGTTACAATATATGACAAACTTAATAAAGGAGGTAAAAACATATATTAGCAATGCAGTTTATGCCATCAAATGAAGAAAAGTTCCTATATAAGGGTTCGTGCTTATCTACGAAAAATACCCTATTTGGGATTAGTTTTTGCAAAAAAATGATATCAAATGATATAACAACAATGCAAAAAATGGAAAATGACTCAAAGGTAAAAGTGCAAAATAATGCATCAAAAAAAGTCTCTTTGCCCAACCAAGTATCATTAAGCAGTGTAGAATCTCTCCAAACTCAATCTTCAATGGGGAGCTTTGTTTTAGGAGGGTATAATCTAAAGAGAATAAAGACAAATACAAGTGGAAGTACATCTAATCATATTTCAAAAACATTTAATAATACAATACACCTTCAATTACATATTGATATTGCTAAAATGTTTTATTCTTTAGGCATGCCAATTCACTTAGCAAGGAACTCGTATTATGTGAGTTATTATATCTTTGTGGCCACTAAATCACTTGTGGGCTATTTACCACTTGAATAAAAATGTTGATAACTACATTACTCCAAAAGAGAAAGGTAATATTGAAAGGCAATTACAACCTATTAAAGGAACATGAACGGAGAAAGGTGTAAGTATTGTGAGTGATGGGTAGAGTGACTCTCAAATAAGACCAATGATTAGCTTTATAGCTGTGACAAAAGATGGTCTTACGTTTCTTAAGGCGGTCAATTGTTCGGAAAAAACTAAGAAAAAATATTATATCTTTAATTTGAGGAAGTCATTAAGGTAGTAGGCCCTGACAATATTGTTCAAGTGATAGCTGATAATACAAAGAATTGTGCAGGTGCTAGAGCATTAATTTACCAACTTTATCTTCACATCTTTTGGACTCTATGTATAGTCCACATATTTAATCTCGCCTTGTAAAATATTTATGCCGCAAAAAATGTGCACAATTAAGTGGCATTTGATGAGTACTATTGGATCATACAAATTTTCGATGATTGTTTGTTTATCAAGAATTTTATTATGAATCACTCCATGTGATTGTCTATATTTAACGATTATGTTCTTTTAAAACTACTTTCAGTGACAACTATTTGTTTTGGCTCGATTATTGTTATGTTGAAGAGATTTAAACTTATTAATGCAACACTTCAAGCTTTGGTTACCAGTGAAGAATGGGGCACGTATAAAGAAGATGATGTGGGGAAAGCTAAACATCTGAAGGAGTTACTCTTAAATGATATGTAGTGGGATAACATTGATTATATACTTTCATTTATCATTCCTATATATGATACGCTTAGGATTTGTGACACCGACAAGCCTTGTCTTTACTTAATGTATAACATGTGGGATACCATGATTGAAAAAGTGAAGACTGCAATATATAAGCATAAAAAAACGAATGGAAGAACTATCCACATTCTATGATGTGGTGTACAACAATTTTATTGACTGATGGAGCAAGAACAATACCCCGCTTCATTGCGTGGCCCATTCTCTAAATCCTATATAATTAAAGTATAATGATTTATCATTTTTGTATTATCTAGTTGTATTTTCATTAAACAAAATTGAATTCAAATCTAATAGTTTATTCTTGGTTATTAAATTTATAAGGTACTATAGCAATCAATGGCTTAGTGAATGGCCAAATAGAGTTTCTCTACACAAAGACCTAAAAATTTCTCAAGGAAGGATGAAATATATGAAAATGCAATTCCCTAATCCGGAAGATAGAGCTAAGGCCGACATAGAATTTACTAATTTTTCATCAAGGGCAAATCAATTTGCGGATATTAATTCTATTAATGATCGCTATAATATAGATCTAAAAAGTTGGTGGGTTGCTATGGTCCAAGTGTACCTTCACTCCAATCTTTAGCTTTAAACTACTTATGCAATCATTTCCGTCATCATATTGTGAGAGAAATTAGAATACTTACTCATTTATCCATTCATTGAAATAAAATAATTACAAAACGTGTCAAAAATTTGATTTTCATTTATAACAATATTTGCCCACTTTCAAGGAGGAGTCTACAAAACTCACAAGGAGAAAATAAAATGTGGGACATTTATGAATATACATTTAACTTACTCGATAATATTGGAAAATAAGAAATTACACACCTCTCATTGAATGAGTCGGAGTTAGAGTGCGTTACTTTTAATAATGATGGTGATGAAAATGGAGACAATGAAGAAAATATAGTCGTGGAATCTTGAAAATGATATATTTTTTATAATTAAGTACCATTGATATTTTA
Organism: Nepenthes gracilis; assembly: GCA_033239525.1. Lineage (NCBI taxonomy): Eukaryota > Viridiplantae > Streptophyta > Magnoliopsida > Caryophyllales > Nepenthaceae > Nepenthes > Nepenthes gracilis. The sequence continues at coordinate 13,722,714 of BSYO01000013.1, read as the reverse complement.
TATTTATCCTTTTTGAAAGTTGTATCAATGTTATAACCCTTACATGAATGCAAACCACTATTCTTCCTATGATTTTTTTTTATGCGATTCGAGAAATATATATTTTTATTTTATATTTACTATGAAAAAGAAATATTCAATAATTAAAAAAATATAAACCATTATTTTAATTTACGTGTCTCCAACATGTCATGTCCTCAATTTGTAAAAAATAATGTGTCGACATATAGATGTCGTATCATGTTCATGTCCCGTGTCAGTATCCATACTTGATAGGCTATCATATATAATAGATCATAATTAGTAATCATATTCAATGTATGATTTGCTATCATACGATTCATAAGTTTTTTTTTTTTATAAATTTCAATAATGCTGAAACAAACTATCACAAATGAGTTTGATTATTTAGTTTATTATATATGAATATATTAAGTTTACCATGTATTTGTCAATTAATAATTTTTATCATATATTAAATGATTGAAAATTTACAAACAATAATTAATAAATATTAACTTATTAAAATATTTATATTTCTCGCAAAAATAAATAAACATGTTTTCCAAAAAAAGGCTTTAAAAGTGGAAAAGTGAAAGAGGAAAAGAAAACTAGAAAATAGGAAATAGAAAACTATTTTCCCAACTAAATTGGGCTAAGAGCCTTTATTTGAAAATCAGTTTTAGTTTTCTTTTTCCACAGTTTAACTAAAAAAGTATGCTCATTTGTTGTGTTACATACTTGTCCATTTTGAGAATTCGATGTCTATCAGAAGTATTAATATACTAATCATAATAATGGTGATCCTTTAAATTAATTATGCACAAATTAGAAATGTCATCATGACAAACAAATTATTAAACGGGATCCTAAATGATTATAAGTATCACACTTTTGGTTCCTCATATCAAAAACTATTACTGTATTTCAAGTGAGTAAAAACTATCAATTATAACTATTAAAAATTCTCTTTCATTTCTATGTGAGCAATTAAATTACCAAGAACTTTAAGGAAATTCTTATATTTTAAAAATATGTAGAAATTTGATTTTTTAAATAAAAAAAAAAAGTAAGTCAAATTACCTTGGTATACGTTTCAAAATTTTGTTGAAATTTATTTATATTTATGACTTTAGAAGGAAATGCTTCTATCTTCTTAAATTCTCAAAAAGTTTGTATATAACCAACAAATTTAGAAAATTATGAAAAATCTATCGTTACAATCATTTCATATTTTGAATTTTCTAAAGTCGGGTGAAAAGTTGGAAAATAGAAAAATACTGTTTTTATTTCCCAACTAGAACACTGAAATTTAACCTAATTTTCAAAGAATTTTAATCTACAACACAGCCTCAAATTTCCATAACTGAATAGACATAAAACATATTACAAGAGTAGGACTTAAATATTCCAAGGGCAAGGAATCATATGAAATCCTCAGCCTTAGACATCATTTTATGTCATCCAACAAACATGTTAAAGCATTAATTTGAGCATCCAATAAATTTGATGTACCTTTTGGTTGAGAATTCTCTAAATGTGAGCCAAATGTTCATCCAGCTCTTTCATTTTTAAGGTATTTTCTTATTTTACCAAACCCCAACCCTTTAGTCAATCATGACAGATTCATCAATTTGGGACCAAATTAAAGAATACTATCAATCTGCCTCTGCCCCTTTTGAATTATTACACTCAAAGTCTAGGGACCAAATAGGATGTTGAAACCACTAATCAGACTCCGAATCAACCTTAGTTTGTATAGTACCTAGAACAATTTAAATAGGCATGCATACATGAAAATTTGAATCTGAAATTGATAGAATATTTTATTCATTAACGTAGAATCATTCATTACACAGTACAAGCAGGTCAAAGTAATGGGTAGGCCATACTCTATTATGCTCCTAAGCTCGTTTATCATTTATCATTGATAGTATTCTTTAAGGGAAAAGGCACCCTAATTTTGTCAAAGATGGACTTTGTTACTTTATTACTTTTGTTAATAACTATTCACAAATTACTTGACTATACTTAATAAAAATTGTTCTAAGTTATACTCTATTTTCTATATGTTATATGTTAAAATTAAGGCCCAATTCTCTCCTTCTATACGTACTTAGCAAATTTTTTTAGCTTTATTTCATCATTTCTATCCCAACAAATAATTCTTCATAAGTCATTTTGTTCTGATATACCCCAGCATATTAGAGTGGCTGAGCTCTCTCATTCTACATGGTTGTTCCAAAGACCTTTTAGAGTGATATACTGCTAATAACTTGCAATCTTATCAATAGATGCCATCAATTACTCTTAAGGGAAAGATTTCTTGTCCCACTATTTTATGACAAGCCATTACATTTTTTTCCCATGAAGATTTTTAATTGTGTATGGTACCGCTGCAATATTCGACCTTAAGTGATAAAACATAATCACAAGTCTTTCCAATGTATTTCTCTTAGATATTTTCATACCCAAAATGTATTAGTGTTTCTATCCAAAATTGAGACGTTTTTTGGTATCCTCTAATGTCACCTTTCATAAATCTACATCGTTTTATTCTCATGTATCTTTGGTAAGTCCATCCCCTAAGTATCCCTCTTGAGAACAATATTTTTATACATGAAATTGTTCATAAAGTTGTATATCCTCCACCTTTGTCATATATAGCTCTTTATCCTCTCGTCATTTAGACTTGTGTTCATGATCCTTATTAGGTGTTTGGTTCCTCTTCGAGAGTTTAGCCAAAGCTAACCACTATTAAGCTGATTATCCAAACAATGAGTACTATTGTTTTTTATCAAGGAATTGATTTAGACTTTTTGATTACATTACACAAGGTTCATCGTAGCTATGCTCAATAACCATTGACTACTATGTTATCTTATGCTAGTATTTCATTTTCACATCGGGCTTTTGTTATCACCTTTGACTAGATTAGTGTGCCTAAATCTATATCCGATGCTTTTCTCATCCTAGTTGGCCAACAGTAATGGAGGAAAATATGGTTGCACTTGAGCATAATCACACATGGAATCTCATCTTTTTGCCTCCAAAGAAGAAACTTATTGATTGTAAATGAGTTTACATGATAAAAGTGTCAACTTAGGTGGTTCTCTTGCTCAGTTAAAAGCCTACCTAATGGTCAAAGGGTATACTTAGACTTATAGGGTGAACTAAAACAATACATTTTCTCATGTCACCAAGTTAACTTCTATTAGGTTCTTTATCTCATTGGCTGCTGCTCATTGCTTGCCTTTACATCAGTTAAACATCAAAAATGCCTTCTTACATGGTAATCGTCAGGAAGTGGTTTATTTGGAATAACCTCCAGGATTTATTGCTCATCAAGAGTCAAGATATGTTTGTCAGTCGAAGAAATTGTTGTCTATTTTAAAGAGTCCCTATGGGTGTTGTTTAGTGGAATAAATGAAGCTATGCATAAGATTGGCTCTCTTATTGTGATAGCAATCATTTTGTGTTCTATTATCACTCTAATATTGAGTATATTCTCCTCGTTATGTAAGTGAATGATATTGTGATTACTAGCAGCAATAGTACTGACATTATGGATCTGAAATTGATTTCCCAGAGTTAATTTTAGACCAAAGATCTTAGGAATTTTCATTATTTTTTTGACATTAAGGTTAGCGACTGTCATGGCATCTTTCTTTCACAAAAAAAAAAAAAAAATCATAGATTTACTTCAAAAATGTTATGGTGGACTAAAAACATTATGATGTTTCCTTGGATCCAAAAATTAAATTAACATTAGATGAATCTTTGCTAAATCAGAAAGGTACAGACAACTAGTTGGTGAGCTTAATTACCATACTATGACTCGTCCAAATATTATTTTCTTGACTAGTGTTGTGAGCCAATTTTTGTATTTTCTACATGGTCCTTATTGTGAGGTTATGGTGCCTATTATGAAATATTCCAAGGGTATACCATGGTGAGGCTTACTTTACAATGATCATGGTCATAATCAAGTCAGATTTCTTTTAACGTTGATTGGATAAGATCATCGTATGATCAAAAATCCACCACCAACTATTGTGTTTTTTGTTGGAGGCAACCTTGTGACAAGGAAGAGTAAAAAACAAAATATGACAACCATGTTAAGTGCAAAATCCAAATATCATGCGTCGGCACAAGTTACTTGTGAAATTATGTGGCTTTAATAATTACTCGAGTCCCTTTGTTGTCTCAATCATGGGGCTTCTCAATTATTCAATAATCAAGCAGCCATCTATATTGTATCAAATCTGGTATTTCATAAACATACAAAACACATTGAAATAAATTATCACTTTATTCATGATAAGCCCAATCAGGGCATAATTCACATTAGTCATATAAGATTTAGAGATCAACTTTCAAACATTTTCACCTAACCCTTAATTGATGTTCAAGTTACGTATATTTGAAAAATGATGGACATAATAAATATCTATACTTCAACATGAAAAGAAGTGTCAGAATATATTAGAATATACTATTTTAATATACTTTAGGATATGTTATGGTATATTCTTTGAAATGGTAGTGTAATATTTTGATACTTATAAATAATCATATATATATATATAGATATATATGTAAATAGACCTAACCCTAGAGTAGGGTTTTTTCTTCTCTTCTGATTTTTACAACTACTTACACTGAACTTTGCCCGTTCTGAAATTTCATGTCTTTATGAACATAAAATTTGTTTATTCACTTTTCACAAAATCAAAGCTAGATGCAAAATAAGAAACAAAACAATTACCAAACATTTTTTCCAGAATTAATTTTCTCCGATTTATGTATTTTAACATGAAACTAGATAACATAAACACCAATGTCATCAGCTTACTTTGCAAGATATTAGCCTATCACTAACACAATGTATTCTCAATTTAGGCATGTAGATCCACCAAAAAAAATGAGCAAGCAGAATCGAAGTTTAATCTTTCCTGAGAAAGCCCAGTGATTGATGACCTGCTCCCTGCTCCCCATTAGGAACTAATTGTGCCATCAGACATGCACAAGACAACATCATGGGACAGCAAAATTACAAACAAACAGGCAATGATGAATACAAAACTTTTTTTTTCTTTGGAGGGGGGAGGGAGAATGTAATAAGCATTCTATCCTTAGTATTCTTTGTAATACTACCTTCTATTTATGTTGTCCTTAATATTCTTGGTCATGCAACGGTCTACCTATCTTGTCCTTGATTTAGAGATCCAATCATGTACTACCACGTGCCTATTCAGTGCCATATGACAGAAAAAACATTGCTCAACAATTCACCTGCTATATTATGGATTAAGAAGCACCCATCAATTCAGATTCCACCCTCCCTCCACTTGGTGCATAATAAGACTATAATTAAATCTTTTCCTTTGTGAGAAGGTTGACATTCTCCACACATAGTAGTGTTTCTACTGTAAATTCCTAATCTCATCATTGCTCCAAGAGATACTGGAACACGAATCGAATATATTGTCCTTACCTGCCTGGTTCAAAACATTTATTGATCTCTGTTCACAGGAAAACAAGTATTTCTTGCAATAATTCTGGAATCCTATTTCCTTGATTTGGAAAAAGAAATAAACATATTAAACTCTTGTCAGGAAATTCATTCACAATACGGATCAACTCACGTGCACCAAATTTCCTCATACTTGTGTCCATGCACTTCAGGTGAGGCAAGAAGAAGAAAAAAGATATACCTGAGGATAATCTCCATGTTCCGAGTAAGCACCTTTACTAGAAAGAAGTAAATCTATCTGGCTGGTTCTTGGTGTCAACAAAGGGGACCTAGGAGTCACGCTACCAGCAGATGATGTTGCCATTCCCTGATCAGATTTTGGGCCAAAGCGAGTCTTAAAAGACATGGATGACAAACCTTTAAGGTCGTCCATAAAAACAGCATTATCAGCCTCCGGGAAACAGTCGAGCATGTCCTCTGAGCCCCGGCGAGACCACTCACTCATTTTTGGAGACAACACATCAGATTCTTCAGTAACACTTGAGTTTGATACTTTTGCAGCATCAGGGCTCCCTATTGCAGGTTGAAAATCCTTTTGCGAAAAAGACTCCATCATCTTCTCTAGAGTTTCAGCAATTCTCAATAGTCGTTCATCGACATTCAAGCCCTTTTGATCGCATCTATCAGCAACAGCACATATTCTTGAATGGTCTTCCACATGCAAAGTTCGAACCTCTTCCTCACAGATGCGGCAGATTATGGAGCTCTCATCAGAGACACTAGGCTGATCTACCCAATAACCCCAGGAAACTTTGTGCTGGTGCTTAGAAGGGGCAGAAGGATGACCAAGAGAATCTTTTGATGAAAAAACCTCAGATACCTCTCCTTTCTCCTGATCAAGACCTGAGATATTGTCCCTGTTTTTTAACAACTTTAAGTGATCCAACTTATTGTCAATTTGATCACTCTCCAGAGAAGCCTCCTTTTTGCTTTTAACAGCAGGAGATGGGAGTTTCTTCCAAGAAGATATACGATCCCTACTTGCAGGGGAATCTAAGTTGACTATGGCTTGAACAGCAGCAGGAGAAAAAATATTCCCAGTATGTACACCATGACCTTGTTGCTCCTGACTATAAGCTTTCTGAGCCTTTGCTCCCTTCGCAGCACTGAAACTCCTTCCATCCCCTCCTATTCCAGGAGTCATCCTTTTATCTGCAGACTCCAGAATCCTAGATTGACGAAGCTGATGGACATGTTCATCCTCAGCAAAGCCACTTTCCTTGTGGAATTGCAACAATCTGGTACACCTAGTAAGAATGAAAAGCATTCGAGTATGAAGCTGCTTGAGCATGCCTGGAGGGAACTCCTGACGCCTATCATCCAATTCTTGAACTGTGCCTTCACATTGAAGCCAAAACTCATTAGGTGAGGTCATAGCACAACTCCGAGCCAGGATAAGCAAGTCCTCAATAGTTTCCTGCCATTCAGGATGCGTGTATGCGTTCTTTTCCAAAATACCAACAAGATCAGCTGCAAATATTGCCAAATCCGAGTCGACTTCCTCCTTGGCTTTCTCAAACTTTGCCCGTATCATAACCAAGACCTCCTATGCGTCATAGTAGAAACAAATAAATTTTCAATAGTCATTCCATAGCTGACAGGAGCACATACATCCAACAAGAGTCAACCTACCTTTAAATTATTCAATCCACGAGGTTTCCAAAAAGGAAATGGTCGTACTCCTTTGGAATTCAACTCGTGGGAAAAACTTTTTATATCTGCTGGAAGCCTCTTTCTAGGTCCACTTGTAACACGGAGAATGGCTTGAAAACGGGGAGACTCAGACTCCTTTGGAGTTTCACATTCAAATGAAGTCTGGAAAACAATTTAAAATTTGAAGCTTAAAGTGAGGAAAGGTTTGGAAGAACTAGAAATAACTACATTCAAGGAATTTGAATAGCCAAAACGCAAATGATAACCTGGCCCTCCTGTGTACAAACATCTGAAGTTATTAGGGCTCCAGATTGCCCCCATGATGAATTCAGTTGTCCTGAACAAAACAAATTTATTAATGTGCACCAACTAAGCACGGTCAGTTAAGAAATACAACAACAATTACAAGAATCAGGGCTCTGGCAGGCCACTGATTGTCTACAAATCGTGATATAATTGTAGTGAAATCAATAACCATGGAGAGCCACAGGTGAGAAAAAGAACATATTTGATGCCACAAGAAGCATATCAAATAGCATTGTCCTCAATACTTGAACTTATTGCACAACACTGGTGCTTAATTTGAAGTATGATAAGTATGGATTGCATGATAAGTATAGAAATCCACAGATAACTCAAGAACTGCATATATTGACAGGCATTCCCAAACGAAAGCATAATAAGGACCTGTTTTCTTTTTTCAAAACATAATACGGGAGAGGATATATAGAACATGTATACTTTGTTTTCCTGTTGAGATGCATGGCAAAGTAATATGGTAACAAAACAGCATTCAGCTAGAAAGTCAAATACAAAAAGATACAAGAACATTCAATTTATTATATTTCATTCAACCTCAAAAATAGGCTGAAAATATTTACAAATTAAGTAACGCAAGCTATTTTCTGTTCTAAGTGACCAAGTTAAAAAATTTGAAAAAACAAAACCTTGCCTTCACAAATTTGGGCACTACACCATTTCCACCTGCTTCTATTGGTCTAACACCTCAAGTCGCAAACTTAATTCCTTCAGGCCCCCTCTTATCATCCTCAAACTACCTCACTTATAGGATGTCTTCCCTCAAGATCAACTCTCTAACTTGCATCAAACAGAACGTACCAGATAGATGGAAAAACACAATCACAGACTTCAAAGAATCCCAATACGAGATCAGGAACTTAACAGAATGGACTAATGATTTCAACTACACTTTGCACATACAAAAAGAAGAAATGGAATAGTATTCGTGGTTTTGAGTTCAGAGTGCGTAATGCGGGACACCTAAGCAACAGTTACCTCGTCAGAGGCATGCCCAGAGTGAGTCCGAGACCAAATACACGATGAGTAAAGGTCCAATTCTTTTTTTCTCTTTTTTCAATAGTTCATTTGTCTTCATTTATGAACTACCAATCATATTGCCAGTCTTCATAAATTGAAGAAAGTGGATGAAAAGTTTCTCATATTTGGACGATATTTTTGTTTGCAATCTTCAAGTTTCTTCTATGTCACTTGTACTGAATCACATATAGAACTTTTCTACCAATTCAATTTTATTATTTTCTATTCTCATTTTTTTATAGTTCCCAAATTTCCACTTATTCAGTGATAAGTGAAACTTTATCAAGAGTAAAGTTATGTACTCATGCTGAAAGCTATAGTGGGTTTTGCACAATTTAGAATTTTCTTTAAATTCACGCCTTAATTTCCAATAATTTAGAAAGTTTCTGTCAGAACAATTATTACCGCATTCCTTTAAATTCAACTTCTACTTTTAACATCATGTAGTGAATTGAAAAGGAATTAATTTAGAGTTCGCTTGCAGTGTTAGGACATGGTCCTACATCCACCGGTATGAGAACCAAATTACCACCAATGCAGCCTTCTCAGTGTTTGCTAATGTTTGCTGCCATATGGAACCACATCATTCTTCTCTCCCTTCCCAGACCAGCCACAACATGTTCCTCGAGCCCAATCAAAACTACTGCTAACAACACAGGCCACCAATAGTGAAAACACCACTGCTGACTAAACCCAGCACCCAAATCCACAATGACCCAATTCAAAAATCACAGTTCAGATACACCAAACTTCCATGACAGTCGCCGCACCTTTGCATACACTCATCTGAAATCCTATTAAAAAAACATGTCAAAAACACTTAAAAACCTTGCATGCACCAGCGATATCAAATCTGACCAATTCGAAAAAGTTGATTAGCCCTTTCAGCTTTCTCATGTTGCCACCCACCACTGAAAGCAATTTTCTACATATGTAAGCCCCCACATCACCCTGTTTGTCTCTACACACAGAAGCTGCTTGTGACATGTGTTGTCTACTGTCAAAATTATCATTTGAGCCAGCATATATGTACTCAGCCAAATTACTCTCCATTTATGTTCAACCAACAGAAAACATGCCCAAGCCTTTGATTTACCATTATCAGCTGATTTTTCCAGTTTGAGAAAACAAGTAGTGAATGCATAATTTGAGGCTTCAACTATTTGGGTTCACACATATTTACGTTTGTCCAGAAGCTTGATGCTATAGAAAAAAGTGTGAGAAAATTCTTAAACATGACCAAAGACTAATTGCAAACTGATGTGAATTTGCTGCATTGAAAGTTGACCCATTGTGTCAAGCAATGTGGGCCAATGTGTCACATCCAAGGATTTTCAAAGATAATTAAATTATATGTTGTGACAAAGGTAACTTTGTATGTTGATTTGACTAACTAATCGGTATATTTTGATGATACTTTTAGGGATCCATTTAAGATATAATAATTTGGAGTCAAAAGATTAAGTAATTTGAGGATTATTTGGAAATAATATAGTATTCTAAATTTTAGAAAGGACTAAATCATAGGAATGAAATTAAAATACTAATTGATAAAATAATTTGGGGCTTTTAATGTGTATCAATTGAGCATAAGTATGGAATAATTTGAAGATAAGATTAAGGCTTAATTATCCTTTAATTAGGATTAATTAATCTAAAAATAAATTGAGGACCAAATCCTACGCTATCAATTGCCTGAACCGAAGCCTAATTTGGAACAAATTGAGTAATTAACTTGATGTTAAGCTAAGATTATACCTTAGGGACAAATTTTCCAGCCACAATATGAACTAAAGTTGGCTAATTCGTGGCTAGAAATGGGCTCCTTCAAAACTAAGAAATGGGGAGCCGTAAAACAAGGGATGAAAGCTTCGTAGCCAAAATTCGATCACCAAACACATAATTTGACAGATTGAAGGGCTCCAAACACATCAATGGTGGCTTAAAATTTTGGAGGCAGGAAACTTAGCATGGACACAAATTTGGAGAATCAAAACCCAGTCTAAGAGGAAAGCTCAAAACTGAGAAGAAAAAGAAGGGAATGGATTCATATGTTTTGATTGGTAGGTAATTCCTTAATCTTCTTGTTATTTCATGATCCAATGCCTCTCTTGTATCCTAAATAATTGTTCAAATGTGTCCAATCTTCCGTACGAGGTCGAATTTGAGAAAAATTCAGATATTGCGCAAAAACAGGGGTTTGGGAATCTCAAAGAAATTTAGAGTCAATTCATAATGTTTGTGAAGGTTTGGGAATCACTTACCAAAAAAAAGTGAAGGTTTGGGAATCTCAAAGAAATTTAGAGTCAATTCATAATGTTTGATTCACAAATTTGATTCTTATAATTATATAAGGATCATACATGATGATTTTGATAAGTCTCATGCGTAAAAGGTTAGCAAACAACTTGGATCGGTGAGAAAAATGGAAACAAATACACAACGGCAAAACAGACCACAAGGGGGAAGGACCTATTCTTTGGGCCTGTTCTTCAGGTACAAAGAAGTGCTTGCTCTGCAGGGAAGCAGTACCTTGATGGCCTTTAGATGCTGCTGTGCACGAGGGAGAGGAGAAAAGTGTTATTTTAGTACATCAATATAACATTTGAGTATGATAATTTGTTCATTTAGTGGAAATAAAAAATTTTGGTGATTATTAGGGGTATAGAATGTATAAATAATTTCCAATGGATATATTTCTGATGACCCAACATTTGAATTATTTCCTAAGGATATGTTCTGGGTAACCCAACCTGACAAATGAATTTTATTTATATACTAATGGTTGTAATAATTGATAATCATGCAAATGCCAAGAACTAAGTTATAATAAGATTGACTAATGGACAGATTTAATCTCCCCTTGTGAAAACTGTCATAAAATAATGGATTTGATACCTCAATTTTATCAATTGTTTATCAAGTCTTGTTTGATTATTTCATTTTATCTCACATTGATATATTGTTGATATACCCTGTATCATGTCATATCATGATTCTTGATATTACTAGCCTTTGTAGAGTGAGGTAGCAAATTACATGTAAGAATGACATGTGACTCTGGAAGTTTTCATGGTCAAGTCTTACATAGTCAATACCATTTTACATTCCATATATTAGAGAAAGAAAGATGCACGAGGAGATGAAAATATACAGATCTATGGGCTCCAAGTACTCTAGTGTACTCATCATCATTCAATACCAAGGCCATTTAGGTAATCTCGATGATATGTTTATGTGATGTATTTTCTACAGTGGAACCTATGTGAGTTATTAAAATCTAGATATCTTGGATATTCAGATAGGAATCCTAACATATGGAATGGTTGTGAGCCTGTGAAGCAAGCTGGCATCACTCTAGGAATGATGGAGAGTTGTCAAGACTACAGAACAAAGGGCCCTACCACAAGTAGTTGTTGTGAAGCAATATGGCATTACCCTGGGAATAATGGAAAGTCATTGACACTATAGATGATCCTACCATCTAAAATGGTTATGAGATGATCAACCAATACTCTAGGAGTGATGGAGAGTCGTTGAGATTATTTGAAGATACCAAACTGATGAGTGCACAAATTCATCAAACAAAGGTTCATTGTAGAGGAAAATATGATCCTTAGATATTCTTCTTATTGAGCTCATTGAGGCAAACAGTCCGGTTCAGCAGGAGGGCGAAAAGTTCAAGACGCCACATTGTTATTGAGATAGTTGATATGGCACAGTTCAGTTTAGCCAAGGGTTGAATCTAGATTGCTTGGTCTCGTTCAGATCATCTAATTAGTTGGGCCAATGTGATATCTTGGAGCTCTATGCTCTTAGAACTCGGATGTTGATTCTTTATGTTATTTATCCTTATATGAGTTCCTTAGATTTTATTGATCTCTATTATTGTTGTATTATTGGATTTCATTGTATTCCTAAATTATGGATTTACTTGTTGGATATTTTGCTCATTTATTAAGCCTCTTATTCTTTCAGAATGGCATCGTAACAGTATTGGGACGGTAGAAACAGGTGGCTAAGGAGATTTAGAAGATGTTATGGTGTTGTTTTAATTATACAAGTTGAGTGCTTGGAACATAAGTCAGTAGGCTCTGTTACACTATTATTGTTTTATATATTGTAGTTATGAGACAAGAGTTGTTTAAATAAAGAGTGGTTATGTTTAAGTATGAATTGTGTTGCATATTATTATGGATTGCGAGAATTTCCGTGTTGCGATCAAGACATTTCAGGTTATGTGATCTAGGTCATGACATTCATGGCAACAGAGCATGACATTTTTGGTTTTTGAGCATGACAACCTATGCAGCAATTGTAGACTGAGTTCAAGTCGTCACATTTACGGTATAAGGGAGATGGGTTCTATGAACATACATTGAGGATCGTTGGGATTCATGATATTTGAGAACTATTAGGCAACTCTGCATAAATCTGGGACTTAGTCAAGAAGAGTATGAGTTGGGAATTAGGTAGAAATAGCAATGACCTTTGGATTTAGTGGAGCATTTGAGGACTTAGGTGTCAATAATCTTGAGAGCTTTGAGAACTTAGAAAGCTTATTGATTTTAGGAATTGTCAATATTTAAAGGAATATTAGGCAATTTGACAGGAACTCGAGATTTGTCTTATTGTAGAAATTCTAAGTCAAGGCAGGTTATTATGAGTTTTGGGACCTAGTCTTTATTTTGATAATTCTAAGTCTCTAGGTTTTGTGCTATAATGTTAATTATTTTTGAAAGATGTGAGCTAGGAGTCATATTTGAAGCTTAAGATCACAGTAATTTTAAGGACAATTTCTTAACAGGGGAGTATGTAACATCCCAGACCTAAGATACTTAGATTATATGTTCTGATGAAGGTAATTTTATACAATGATTTGGATGACAGTATATTTTGAGGATAGCTTAGGGAACCATTTAGGATAAAATTATTTTGAAAGAAAAGATTAAGTAATATGAGTATTACTTTGTGATAATATAATATCCCGAATTTTAGAAAGTACGAAATTATTGGGGTTAATTAAAATACCAATTGATCAAATAATTTGGGACTTTTGATATATATCAATTAGGCATAACTAAGAAATAATTAGAAGTTAGGATTAAGGCCTAATTATCGTTTAATTAAGATAAATTAAGCTAAAATGAAATTAAGAGAGGAACGAACCCCAATATGAATCACCTGAATTTGAAACTAAAGTCAACTAATTCGTGGCTAGAAATCAACTCCTTCAAGACTAGGAAATTGGGCGCCACAAAACAGCAACATTTGATCACCAAATACATAATTCAACCAATCAAAAGGCTCTAAACACATCAATTGCAGCTTAATCTACATTGCGGGATCTTGAGAGGCTTAGGGTAGACATTCTTACCCTTATAATACAAAGAGGTTATTTCATTGATTTGGACATGTGATCTCTAGGTCACAACAAAGCAACCTTGTTGCGCCAAGGCTTGTCCTATTATCCGCTTGTTTACTAGGACATGATATGAATGTTAAGTGTCAGAAAAATCAAAAAGTCTTCAAGCTGGTTACAGTCACTGGTTTCCACTCAAATGTGAGAACTACTACAGTCGCTGGTTTCCACTCACTAGCTCATCCTCTATCTCTGTTGTGCTCATTCAGCCATTTCTGCATAAAATAATAATTTTATATTTTACATGGAAATTCTCTTACGAACAGTTCCTTTTTCCATTTTTGATGTTGTCTATTTGCTAACATTTGTTTTGTTTGTACAGCTACAATGTTTAACCAACATGCACAGCATCATAGCATGTGGTGGTCAAACTGATATAACCAAAAACTTATTGATCTAAAAAATCATAAACAGAGGAATGAAAATATTGCTGAAATGATTGTCTCACTAAAGGCACGTAAACATATGAACTCTGCATTACACAAGTTCATAATAGATCATCCAAGGTCCAATTGTTAACGTGTTAATTCATGGTAGCTAGTTGGATAATCAAGTTAATATACAGCAGACCCAAGTCCACAGGTTTGCATAGCTATCCAATCATAATATTCAAAATACCAACTCCAGTTCAAATCACATCCCACATTCCGCTTGATGTCTTCAAGTTTTGAACCTGCCTCCGTATCACTTAATAATAACCAAGAGCCTATCAACCGCAATCAAAATCATCAACAGCAGAAACCACTTTCTTATTAACCCACAATCCCCACCTTGCAAACCAGTAGTCAAACAATTCCCAAACATAGGCTCATTCCAGATCACAATTGTGCCATTCTCTTTCAATTTCCAACCATAGTGGAACAGTCAAACCCCCTCATTACTGAACTAATACTCAATAGAATATGAAATCGAAAAAGTCAACATCACTATTTGACACCTTTGATTACTCAATTTTTACCAGGTGCACTCACGTTTACCAAGTCAAAGTTATACAAAAGACAATAATTTCATCCAACTTTGAGATCCAACAATTAAAGAATTTCAGATCAATTGTACAACTCTATAATAACTTAATATCCCTCTCAGATACACATAGTTATCTATCGAATCAAGAAGAAAATCATCAAGCAAGCTCCATCCATACCAAATAACACTTAACTGCCTACAATTTACAGTCACAATCCATACAATCACCATAATTGACTCGAGTTCCTAACAAAACACAAATTCATAAACAAATAGACTAGCACCATACTACTCGCATCAAAACAGCCAGAAAATCTAAATTCAATGAGACAAAGCATATACCTGCTTCAGATGATAGTCGAGACCGAGCGGTAGCACGCCGCACATTCTGCATGTTCAGGCTCTGGTCCGTGGACGGCCCACTTCCAAACGACAAACTCTCAGGACTAATTGCACTCGCAGCCCAGTTTCCACAACCAACATTATCCATCACACTCATTACCTTCTTCCCGCCACCTCTGCCGCCACTCCCATCGGACCCTAAACCCCCGCCGCCACACCTATCGGACCTCAAACCCCCGTCGCCACCACCGCTGCCAGTCCCACCAGGCCTTGAGAGATTGCTCGAGCCCACGGCTATGCCTTTATCAGATCGGAACCCAAAGAAGCTCTCCTGAGGCAAAGGTCCAGATCTCGTCTTGATCTTATTCAACCCTAATGACGACGCCAAAATCGGCGACACAGATGCCGCCACCGGCGCTGCTGCGGAGGACGGTGCCGCCTCGAGCTTCCACGCTAAATTGTCCTTCGTTTTAGAGTCAATTAGAGGCTCTTTTCCCTTCGCATCCTTCTTATACGCTGCTTGTTGCTTTGAATTACTCATATTATCCTTGGCTGCTTGCTTTGTAGAACTACTTGTCCTGAGACCACTGATCTGCAGTTGATCATCTTTGTTAGATTTAGCTTTTCTCTTATCGGATTTGTTAGGAGAGTTGGAACCGAAAGACCGAGGGCTGTTAGATTGATCTGGACTTGAAGAATCTGATTTCCTGGAAGAGAAAAACCTGCCCTTAAATACCATTTTGATAGAGAAATATTCAGGGTTTGGGAGGCTTGGCGAAGTCCTACTGTCTATATCACTACATATGTGCTGCGATTATGGTTGAGAGAGTGGAAGGGAGCGTGGCCGTCTTCGAATTTCTATGATTTGGATTATCTTATAGTTAGAGAGAGAAACGGACGAACGGAAATTTTGTGCAAGCGGATGAGCGTGGCTGTCTATATCCCGATAATTTTTACGTAAATTGGACGCGAACATCATAAAATTATGTAAAGTGTCAAATTTATCCAATAGTCTGATTTAACCACGTGATCATTAGTAACTCAAAGACTATACTAAAAGCAAGGCCAGCTAAAAAACTTCGGATAATTTTTGTGTGAATTATATTACATACATCGTAAATTTGCCTAAATAATAAATTTATCCTGTCGACTTAAGTTTTAGCTACATGATCACTCATAACCTAAAAAGTTACGAAGCTGATTATATGATGAATAGAAAAACTATCAATAACTTTTAACAAATTGCAACATTTACGTTGCAAAATCGTGCAAAAAATTTAAGTTGTCCAATTGGTTTGCTTATTCAATAGTATGATCAATTATATTCAAATGGTTATATCATAAAAACGAGACGAATTGATAATACTCGATAATTTTATACAAATTGCTATGTTAGAATCACAAAATTGTGTCAAAAAATGAAATCGTTTGATCGTCCTAATTTTCAACCATATAATTACTTATGACCTAAGGAGTTATGTCATAGAAAACAAAACAAATCATAAAACATCCAATAAAGTTTGTGCAAATTGCAACCTACATGTCACAAAATCATTCAAAAAAATAAAGTTATCCGATTAACCAAAGTCATTAGGCTATGTCATAGAAAACAAAACAAATTGGAAAAGTCCTAATTGCTTTTGTGCAAATTGAGACATGTATATTGCAAATAGCTCAAAGAAACAAAATCGTTCAACCAACTTAATTTTCAATCACATGAACGCCTATGACGTATGCAGCAATGCCGCAAAAAAGAAGACAAATTAGGGAACTCCTGATAACTTATTTTGCAATTCACAATGAGCACATCACAAAAGTTTGCCCCCAAAAAAAAACAAAGCTGTCCCATTTGCCTGATTTTTAACCACATGATTGGTATGAACAAAGGGGCTATCTATGGAAATGAGATGAACCCAAAAAACCCTTAATAACTTTTATACATATTCTAACATATACGTTGCAAATTGTTAAAAAAAATGAAGTTGTCTGATTGTCCTTATTTAATCACATGATCACTTATAATCTAAAAAAATAAAGTCTTTTTTTGGTAAGTAATGTGCATATTGAAATGAAAAATTTTATACGATCTATATTCTAAACCCAGGTTATATACGGCCTTGGATTTAGATCATATATGTTAGGGCTACCCAGTGTTTCACGTTACATGCCATATAGACAAAACAAAAAATAAATAGAAAATAAATTTAATTTCGACTAATGCATGCTAAAGGCAAATTCCATCTTGTCATAATGGATTTGTTGCATCAGTTCCGCCCAATGGAAATCATTTCTAAATTGTGTCGAATTGTAACTGTGATCAAATTGGCCAATTGTGCCTCAACCCTCGGTGTTGAGTGTTGAAAAGTTCGCTGATTACACTCTTTCCAAATGAAGTACATGTAGTAGCAAGTGTGAGGTGAAAAAAGTATACATTGATGTTCTTTTTCTTCCATTTAAAAGCTACTCATATTATGTTAGAGTTCCAATCATAATATAGACAACTAATTCCTGTATAGCAACACATCATCCTCCACACGTCATTTGAAAACTGAGCATTTGAAAAATAAGTGACATAACTTTCAATCCCATTATTGCAAAGTATACACATAATAGGCTATTGAATGAAATTGTTGATATGATTCAAAGTACTTAATCTCATTTGAATAACCAACCACAAAGTAAAAACATGTGCCTCAAACAAGATAGCCCACATTACTTTGTCTTTAGGGCCTTGGAATATTTCTAAAAAAGATTCTAAAAATATGAAGTCAATTGATCAGCTTGATTAACAAATGTATAATCACTTATTACTCAATGGATATACTATGATAATGTACTAAATAGGAGAACTCATTATAACTTTTGTACAAATTGCAGCACACATGTTGCAAGAGCACACAAAAAAGTGAAATCATCTGGTCGGCTTGATTTTTAATCATATGATCACTTATAACTTCTATGCCTATGCCTTGAAAACAGAGATGAATTAGAGAACTTATACTAAATTTTGTACAAATCGTAATGTACATGTCGACAAATTATACAAAAAAGTGAAGTTATCTATGTGATAGATCACGTTTCCTAACCGAAACTAGCATGGTTCTGATTTGTAAAATGGCCGCAAATTAATACAACCTGTATAAATATCTTGTACATTACAATATACAACCACAACATCAAAATATATAATCCAAAATGTCACAAAGCTATACGTGGCACCGACATCATAACTCCGGGTATGACGTCAGATCAGATAAGGTACCACTAGGCACCTATACAAACCATAAAAATCTGTGAAAACATATACAATCATCAAATACAGCAGAAACTAATCTATCTGTATACCATTAACATACACACACATCAATAGTACATATCTATCAAAATTATACAAAATGCTCCACAAAATACAAAATCACAAAACTAAGTCCTCAAACTCTTCCTCTAAGACCTGCAGCTTAATTAGCTCCTATTCTCTACTCTGCCTCATCAGGTATAAGAGTGTACTCATTTGGAGAAAAAAAAAACAACAAGAAGTAAGTCAAATACTTAGTAAGGTATAATAATCAATGACAATAGGCAACATATATAAAATAGAAGAATGATATATGAGTATAATATAAATTCATAAATATGAAGTATGATCAAATACACTTTTCGGAATATATTTAACGTTTTTATTTTATTTCTAATTCCTTTAGGTTTTAAAACACATATAAATTTTTTTACTTTGTGGACTAAGTCCAGTAGGCTTTACTAGCTAAGGGTGTAGTCAAATCAAGGAAAGGAATGTGTATGTATCCACACATTCTAAGCAGCAACCCACAGACCTCGAATTTAACATCCTATGGCGGATGGTACACCTTTTACTTGATATATTGGGCCAGATAACAGATAACATATACGTTACCAGAGCACCTCCTGTGGCCCAGGAGTAATTTCTCAATTTATCACAATAATATCCTAAAACTTGTTAGGAATTACTATCATTTGAAATACAAATCCTTAGTCCAAATTTGTAATTACTTATTCTTAAGGGAAGGCTCCACCAAAAACTTATACAGAGTTCTCACTCCCTAGAGAACGAATCATTAGACATAACAGATTATGGAGTTCCCTTCAAACACTTGCATAACTTTCATAATTTTTTGATACAGATATAGATAATTATTTTCTTCTGAGTTTATGTATTCACATGGTCTCAATTACATGCATAAATCATCATGAAATTTAAAACATGTAAGAAATTCTTACCATCGTGAGCAAAAAGTAACTTTAGAGTTTTTGGATAACAAATCTCTTCACAAATGCATGCAACATAATTTTCGGAGTATATACAAGATAACATATATACTGTACATATCGATCAACATCACCATTCACGTCCGACAATATTTTCAAAACACATAAAATTAACTTATATAAAATATATAACACCCTAATAGTTTGACTCAGATTATATAATCATAGGTTTAATATAATAATAAATAAAATGATATATTGATATTAATAAATATTATAAATAATAATGGAAATTAAATAATAAATAATAAATATAAGTAATAATATATTATAAATATTAATAATAAATTATAATAAATAATAGTATTAACAAATAATAATATCAAATGATATTATAATAAAATATTAATAATAAATATAATTATAAGTAAATAATAATAATAACAGAAAAGAAGAAAATAGAGAGAAAGAGACGAACGAAGAAGAAGGGAAGAAGGAAAGGAGAAGAGAAAAAAGGAAAAACGGGCACGAGGGCTACGGCGAGGGAGAAGGAAGGAAGGAAGTTGACGACCGAACCCTAAAAGGCGACCTTCCACTATTTAAGAAAAGGGAGGGCGCGCAATGCAGGGGATGGTTGCCGCCATGGAACCCGGGACATACAACTCATGCTGTCGATGCTATTCCTGGCTATTGCCGCTGCTAATCGCCACCGTGGATCTGGGCTGAAGTCGTCGTCGTTGGCTGGTGTCACTGTCGTCGTCGATTTGTGCCACTGCCGCCATTACCAGAAGAAGGAAACAAAATTAAGACAAGTTGATTTGAGTTTCTTTGCAATTAATCCTCTAATTGTTGCAATTAAATCCTCCTTTTCTCATTGTTGATGTTGAATTCCTCTTGTTAAATGTTTGGATTTTGGAGGGAATCGGCCGTATTTTGTTACGAGCCAAAATGGGGAAAAACAAAGCCTTGGCTTTGGACGGTGCGAATGGATTGGTTTCGAGGGGCTTATGCTTAATTGGGGCATAATAGCTAGTAAATTTATACTATAAAATTTATTGATTTACTTGTTGAATTATGAAAGTTGGGATTTTTCTTATTATCTGTAATAATTGGGATATGGCCGAGAGAACAATGCATCTATCTCTGTATTGCCATTGTGTGATTTCTGTGATGGAGATGGTGAGAAATTGAATTGGAACTTGGATGCTTTAATGGGATATATATAAACCCTGGGTGCGAGGATTTTATAGATGTGTGCGGGTATGTATGACCATGTGTGTGGGTGTATTGTATTGAGGTGTGCTGATGGCCACTGATTGTGTGTATGTGTAAAGCCGTGTGGTGAGAATGGTGCGTGTGTACTGCTGATGCTTGTGCTGAGTGTGTGCGTAATGTGTATGTGAGGGTGTGCAGGTGGTCGTTGTAAAGCTGTGTATGAGATGTGTGTGTAATTTGTTGCTGTAGTGTGAGTGAGTGAAAGCAGTGGGTGGTGCGCGGCTGAGGTGAGTGCAGTGAATGTTAGTTGCGTTAGTGTGGGTGTGGCTATGTGACAGAGTGTGTATGTTGAAAGCAAGGGTGTGTGAGTGGCCATGTGTGTGGGGAATGTATTTATTTATATAGATACTTATATATATGTATGTATGTATATGGATATATATGTATAAATAAATGCATATGCATGAGAACAAAGATGAAAAGTTGTGCAGAGGGCAATTACAGTTTGTCTATATTGCATTTAAAAATATATATGGGTATGTGTTTGGAGTTATGTATGTAAATTATATGTTGATTTTTACCAAGAGTGCTGGTTACAAAATAGGAATTAGTTGATTTAAACGTTGGCCTTAATTATAGGCATTGTACCGGAACAGTATGGAAGAATAGTTAAATAGTGAATTAAGTCAAAATAAATTATATCTTGGTTCCATGATAAATTCGTTTGTGTTAGATTTGCAGGTGTGAGTATGGTCTTTCTCAGCACCGAACGACAGTTCCATCATTGTAGTTGCTAAGCCCTCTCTGTGTTATATTTGATAGTGTGAGTGTTGGGATTATTAGCTTTCTACGGTTAAGGTTAAGGAAAGTGTATGAAAACATTAAGGTATCTAGTCGAATGGGAGGCTACGATACCTTATTGTGGTCTATACTTATTCGATACTGATTTTCGTATTATGGTGATAATGAGATATATTATTTATTATAGAAGAATACTTATAGCCATGTGACCATCGTAGAAGATGATATCAGGGATATCATTTGGCGAGGGGTATCATGGATGGTGTGGGTATCTACTAGTACAGTCTCTGGGAGGACTGTAGGGGTAGTGAGGATGCTACGCGGTCTTTGATTTACGGTGGCAGAATAAGGTCCAAGAAGATTCATTGTAATATTTCGTCATTGTCGATACCCCATGAGTTTGGGATTCGATTGAATCCACGAGTTGTAATCGGTAAAATCTATGTGTCGGATTTTACGATATCCGAATTCAGTAGATCCATTTGTTTATTGTTATTCGATTTTCAGATTGTTCACGTTGATATTTGCACCAGGAAGATCCCTTTTTATTCTTGTCAGATCAGATTATGAGGGATTTTCATTTTTTTATTAGTGAAACCTTATAATCTTTGTCACATTATAGTTAGAGTGACTCCTTATGTATTGGCATCATAAATGCGATGAAATGTCTTTCTTTGACGTGCTCATCTATTGGGTATTGTATTATTATTTTGTCATACAGTAAGTATTATTACTATCCTTCCTGTTTGTTTTGGATTTGCTATCACTTATTGGGCATTTGGCTCAGTTATTCATTTTATTAGCTCTAGATTTAGTTGATTACATACTACGGGCCGATGGATCTTACTTTAGCTACAGAAACTCGAGATAGATAAGATAGTGGAATAGAGGTTCATGAGAAGAAGTTCTAAAGACAGTTCATCGATCGAGGTTTTATTTAAATATGTTATCGAGACTGTATTCTCATAATAATAATATTGTATATATAGTTATTATTTCAAAAGAATTTATTATGAAAATTATAATTATGATGAATTTATGACGATGATTAAAATCCTAAGTTTCCTTGTGGTCGGTTTGAATTGGGTCGAGTGACTCAGGTTTGAGTTATTACAAAATATATGTGCATAAATATCAAATAATCAAAGTACCAACGTCCATAAAACTAGGATTTTAAATTTTTAAAACCAAATCATGCATAAATATCAATTTAAATGGAGAAAATCGAAGGGGGCACGGGTTAGGATTTTCTAGTGCAAAATATCACATAAATCTCACAAATCAGACATGAAATTGATAAATATGCATACTCAAGAGTCATGGGCTTTGTGAAATATAAATTTAATCGGGTATCAGAATAAAGATATCCAAATAAAACGAAACGAAAGTACAAAAAAATGATAGCGAAGGGTATAAGTGCACTTATCTCGACCTGATCTATTACTTCTCTAATTAGCTCCAAGTTAGAATCAAACTTGAAAACCGTAATTTCCTCCTTCTTTATCTTCACCTTCGTGCTCTCTCTCTCTCTTCTATTTTAGAAAGCCAGGGAAAATGACGATAAAGAGGGATGAGGTGACTTTATATTATGGGCCAGTGCTCGAGCGTCGGCTGGCGCACCCATTTCTGATTTCAGTGCCTGCTTCAAGTGCTCGAGCGCCCGGCTGGCGCTGCCTCACTTGTTTGGGCACTCGCGGCGCTGCCTTAGGCGTCCCCCACCACCTCATCCTATCGCTTTTGGAACTCAAATTTTTTCATATTTATTAAGTCTAATTTTGATTATTTTACCTTTATTACTCCTAATTATGATGTTATGAGAATTAGAACCTCACAATCTAATTAACTTAATTTTTAACTTCATGATCACTAAAATGAAATGAATCTGAGAATGTGTGAGAACTTTTGTTTAAATCACCATGTGCACGTCACAAAATTGCTAAAAAAATGGTGAAAAATTTCAATATACTTGATTTTCAACTACATGATCACATATGATCCAATAGAACAATTCCGTAAAAAAGTCAACGAATCGGAGAACTATCAACAACTTTTGAACAAATCACAACATTCACATCTCAAATTTGCACAAAAATCAAAGTCCTTCAATCAGCCTAATTTTTAATCAGATGATCACTTATGACTTATGAGACTATGCTGTAGAAAATTGAATGAATTGCAGAAAGCCCAACAACTTTTGTACATAACACGATGTGCACATTTGCAAAATTGAGCAAAAAAACAAAGTCATCCAATCGACTTACTTTTTAACTATAGAATCACTTATGACCACATGGGCTATGAAATAAAAAACGAGACAAATTAGAAAACTTCCGATAACTTTTGAACAAATTGTAATGTGCACATCTTAAATTTGAGAAAAAAATAAAGTCATCAAGTTTGCACGATTTCAACCATATAATCATTTATGGCCCATGGGGTTATTATATGGAAAGCAAGACGAATCAAATATCTCCCAATTAACTTTTGGGTAAATCATGGCGTACAATTCAAAAATTACAAAAAAACACAAAGTTGTCTAATCAACCTAATATTCAACTATATAATTATTTATGATCCAATTAGATACGCCATTAAAATTGAGGTAAATCAAACGACTCCCAATAATTTTTTAGCAAATTGCAACATGCATAACCAAAAATAGTGCAAAAAAGTGAATTTGTCCAACTAACTTGATTTTCATCCACATGATGAAAAACGAGAAGAATCGAAATACTCCCTACAAAATATTTGTAAATCACGATGTGCACATCAAAACAATAGTGCAAAAAATGAGGTCTAATTGGCTTGAATTTCACTCACATGATCATTTATCAACCCTAAGGCTATGCCCCCGGACAATTTTTATGAAAATCGCGCCGAGCACGTAGCCAAATCGCACCAAAAAAAGGAAGTTGTCTTATCAATTTGATCTTCAACCGCATGATTACTAATGATCGAAAGGCTATGCCATGGGAAATAAGGGGAGTCAAAGAACTCCTCACAAGTTTTCTCCAAATCATGACATCTAAGTTGTAAAATTGTACAAAAAATTCAAGTAGTCCAATCAGCCTAACTTAAAATCATTTATAACCCAAGGGATTATGTCATTGATTTGACGAACCATATCCTAAAATTTGTTATTAATCTTAATCATAAATTATTATCCTTTAATTATTATTATTATCAATTAATTACAACATAATCAATGGGATGTGAGCTTTATCTGTAAATATTCTAATTCACCTGTACATAAATAATAACTTAACATATACAAGATCTAAATACATTGGACGTCATCTGTGGCTCTAACATCAACCTAACAATATGATGTTAGTTTCATATTAAAAAAGATGCCTACTAAACTAATCATAAATAAAGCCGCAAAAGCAAATAACATTTATAAAATTTAACCATCTGAACATCACTTACAGAGAATACATTATTCCATAACATTCATCAAAACTAATCAAAAATTTTAAATCATTTCTCTCTCAGTCTACACCTAAAATCAACTACAAAATACAACTAAATACAATATATACAATTCTAAAACATAGGTTAGCAAAAATGATAACTCCAGAGGTATATACTAAACACTTTAAGTTTCACTCCAACTCATCAAGTATAAACTCATGCAAATCATCTAAAGGATTAGTAAAATAGTAAGACAATGAGTAAAATACTTAGTTAGGTACCAAATATAGCAAAAAACATGAATATACATATTCATACTTGAAATCATATTGTAGGAGGTAGGAATCATATAGAATAAAATACCATAAACATGCTTGTAATCTCCTGATTTTTTATCGTACTCTTTTTTTTTATATCTTTAATCACCATAATATGCTTCTTGTTCTTCTTTATTCTTATCTGACAAAATATATTAAAAATTTACTTATCTTTAAGGACCAAGGACAATAGGTATTACTAATTAAAAGAGCGGTTGATCAAAATCAAGATTATATTTTCTCTCAACATAATCAAACGCCTAACCTCCTATTCAAGAACCTATAGGCGGGCCATCTACATATTATCTCTTTATAAATGGTGCCGAAACTGTAATGTGGTATGTACTTATCAGACAATGATATTTTATTATAATATGCTAAGATATTTCAGAATATGTCATTCGTTGAATAGTCCTTGGTCCAATTTTTTAACTTTTTAATTTAAAAAAAAACTCTGCACTTTACTTCTTGGTTCTTAGTTCTCACTTTTTTGGAGAACAGTTTAACTCTTTTTTAATATAATTGCCGAATTTCATATCTTTTTCTTTCTTCATAATGTCTTATACATTTTATCATCATAATAAATTTATAATATGAAATTTGACATTAAAACATGCAGAAGAAAATTTAGGAAGCCTAATACAATTTTATTAAACTTGCAGTACACAATTAAATATACATTATATTTTTAATATATATAGATAACATGCAATAGTTTAAAATTAATAACTACAAAGCACAAATATGTAAGAATTATTTTAATACATCTAAATATGAAGAGAATTATGTAATAATAAATTAATTATAATACAAAAAATTAAATATGAGTTCTTGTGAAATTTCTTTGCAAAATCATGGAGAACTAACAAATATACATATTTCTTATACTTTTATTTTAAAATCTTAACTTCAATAAATATTATAATAATAATACTCTAAAAAAAAGAGAATAGAAAGCAATAAAGGAAAGTGGGAACTAAAAATGCACTTACCACAACTTGAAATACCAAAATTCTTACTTCAAACATTCTGAATTCAACTTCTCAGAGCTTTCTCCGTGTTTCTCTTTTCCCCTCTCCTTTGGCCCTTCTCTCTTTAATTTCGTCCCTCTATCTCCTTCACCGCTTGGAATGCGGTGAAAATTGAGTCTCGACTGACTTTATAATGAACTTGCACTCAAGCATGACACGGGCGCTGAGCGCAGATTAGGTGTAAGACAAATCCATGCTATTTTGGTTTCGGCATAAGTCGGGGTGCCCAAGTGCCCGATAGGTGTGTAGGTGCCAGCTTGGGGGCTTGGTGTGATACGCGTCTGATTTGTAGTTTTTCTATTTTTAACATTCTTTTTTATATCTTTTGACTTCAATTTCAATTATATTAACTTCTTTAATCACAATTACATAAGTTACCCAAAAAACTAGAACCTTACAATCGAAAATGAGGCAAATCAAAGAACTCCAAAGAACTTTATACAATTCATGATGTGCATGTTACAAATAGCAAAAATGCAAAAAAAAAAAAAAAAAAAAAACAAAGTTGTCTCATTAGCCTCTCTCCAACCATATAATCACTATGACCCAAGGAGTTATAACATGGAAAACAAGACAAATTAGAGAATTTATGATAACTCTTACACAAATTGCATAGTACAAGTCGTAAAATCTAGTAAAAAGTGAAGTTGTCCGGTTATGCTTATTCTTTAACCACATTATGACTTATGACACGAGGAGTTATGATATTGAAATATCACAAATTGGAAAACTCACTATATTTTTTGTGCGAATCAAGATGTGCCCATCTCAAAATTGAGCAAATAAATGAAAGTTGTCTGATTGGTATGATTTTTAACCACATAATCATTGATGACACCTAAGGTTATTTCGTGGAAAATGAGATGAATTGAACAATTCCTAATAACTTTTGACCAAATTACAATGTGCATGTTACAAAATTGTGTGAAAAAACAATATTGTCTGATTAACCTAATTTTCAACTATATAATCACTTATTAACCAAGGGCCTATGTTGTGACAGACCGAATTAACTAAATACCACTAAACATAATATCCGTCAACAAACTAAATACAAACCACAAATATTCAGCCATACAGAGGAATCTAGCAAACACAGGTTCCAAATAATAACACTATATTCGTGGCTCCAATGTTGTATTGTAAAAAATACAACGTCGAATTTAAGAGATGCCACTAGGTTTCAAAAACAAATTACAGTAATCCTGCGAAAGCATATATATAACCATCAAATACACAGCGGAAATATAACTATCAGTGTACCATCAAAATAGCCATAATACATCAAAATATTCTTCCAACAGATACATATATCAAAAGAATTATCATTCACAGCCTAACAACTTATGATCTCTACTCTTTCTCATCAAGCATTAGCTTGTACTAATCTAAAAATAAAAAAAAAGCAAGTGAGTGAGCTAATTGTTCAATAAGGCATAAATATAAATAAGGACAAATGTAGATATCCTTTCAAATAAAATTAGAGGAATGGAATAGGATTATAATGCATATATAAGTATCAAACATGATCGAATGATATTTCCGTAACACATTTATTTTTTCATATTTTATTCATAATTCCATTAGCCTTCAAAACATGTAGAAATTCATTTATTTTTAGAGACTAGGTGTGAGGTTTCGATTTTCTTAATATTATAATTAGAAGATAATTAAGTTAATATAATTAAGATTATGCCTAATTTATGTAAAAAAATTAGGTTATGAAAATATAGGAAAAATTGGCAAGGGGTGCTCGCCGGGCCCCTCCGATGGCACCGGGAGTGCTCGAAGCAGAATCAACAGTGCCTGCCGGTCACTCAAGCATGGAGGTAGGCACTGGGAGCAAAAATGGCCACACCTACCGGGTGCTCGAGCGCCTAAGCAGGCGCTAGAATCTGTGTAGGGCTCACATGCGGCGCGTCGGCCGGCAATATAAATACCCAGCAAGGGTTTTGAATGGTCATTTTTTAGCTTTCCATGTTAGAAGAGAGAGAGAGAGCTTGAAGGAGTAGAGAGAGAAGGAGGAATTCAAGTTCCCCGAGTCCGATTCCGGGTTTGAACTATTTAGAGAAGTGATAGATCGGGCTGAGGTAAGTGTATTCATACAATTTTCTGTCATTTTCCTGCACTTTCATTCCTTTTTCTTTGGGTATCCTCATTTCGATACTCGATTAAGTTTATATTTTATAATACCCATGGTTTGACCATGTATGTACTTCGATTTCACGTCCGATTTGTGAGTTTCATGCAGTAACCCACACCCGAAACCCTAACCTGTGCCCCCTTCGATTTTGCCCGTTTCCTTTGAGATTTATATATGATTTAACTTTAGAATCTTGAAACCCTAACTTTGTAAACGTGGATACTCTGAAAAGTTGGTATTTATACACATATTTTTTGTATATATCAATTTTATGTATTCTGAAAATATTGTGGACATGAATTATGATATTTAACCACATGTACATTATATATGTTACCTTGTATATGTTCCAAAAATTAGGTTGTATGTATTTGTGAAGGAATTTATTATCTGAAAGCTTTAAAGTTATGTCTGGCACTTGATGGTAAGAATTTCTTACATATTTTAAGTTTTATGATTATTTATCATATAATTGAAAGCATGTGAAGACATAAACTGATAAGATAATTATTATTTGTATTCGTATTATGAAATATAAAAGTTATACAAAGTATTCGAAGGAAACTCCACAATTTGATAAAATTGATTAACAATTCTCCTGAGAGTGAGAACTTTTATATATGTTTATGGCAAAACATTCCCTTAAAAATAAGTAAATAAGATTCTGGACCAATGATTTGTATTTCAGATTGGATAGTATTCCTTAACATATCTTAGGATATTACAGTGGTAGATCGAGAAATGCTCCTGGATCACGGGAGATGTTCTGGTAGTGTATCTATTATCTGGCCCTAGATATCAGGCACTATCCGCCATGGGACGTTAAAGTTGAGATTCATGGGTAGCACTTTAGAATGTGTAGGTACAAACACATTTCATTCCTCAATCGATTACTCTATTAGTTGGTGAGGCCTACTAGCCTTGGTCTGTAAAGTAAAGAAGTTCATGCATGGTTTAGAACGTAAAGAAAGAATAAGTAAGATGGAAAAGATAATTGTATTCCGAAATGTGCATTTGATCACACTTCATAATTTATGCATTTATGTTATGCTCTTATATCCTTTCTTTACCTTATATTGCATATATCATTTCATTGCCTTTGATTTTATTACACTTGCTGAATATTTGGCATACCATTACTTTTTTTTCCTCCAGATGAGTATGACCTTATGCCTGATGAGGTAGAGTGAGAGCTTAGGAGCCGACTAGGCTACAGATCTTGATGGAAAAACCTTGTGAACATAATTTTTTGATTTTGTATATTGTGGAGGATTTTGTATCTTTTTTTTAATGATGGCTATGTATGCTGACGTATGTGCATGATGATGGTGTATATATAGCATAGTTTCGCTGTTTGTGATGGATGTAATTGCTTCCGTAGGTACTTGTGGTTTGTTTGGGGATTTAGTGACATTTTGTTTGAGCCAACGTCGTACCTGAAGTTATGACATTGGTGCCACGTATAATTTGGTGGCTTTTTGGATCTTATATTGGGATGTGTGGTTATATATTATTCTATACAAGGATTATTTGTACATGTGATATTAGTTGGGTGGCCGTTTTACTGCCAAAACTTTATCGAATTTCGGTTAGGAAGTTGGTCTGTCACAGTTGGTATCAGAGATGAGATGCCTTAGACTTGATCTGAATTCTTATACGGAGCCTAGGATAGTATATGTTAGATGAAATAAGTATATGATGTGTGACAGACCAGCTTATAATCTTTTAATGACCTTCGTCAATAATCATACTTAACCAAATCAGACTAATATGCTATTATTTATCAATATATTAATTTTTGTAAAAAATTGGGTAGAGTCTCCTCTAAAATTTGGACAATAACCATACATATAACCTGAATAACCCTGTACAAGACATATAAAAGGCTAGACTTCAAAATTTAATCACAACACATATATAGGATCAAATCAAATGCCATTACATCCATAGCTCCAACATAATAATTTCAATTACCATATTGGTTCTAATAAGAGATGCCATCTAGGAACCTATACAAATAAAAAATCAGACCTATGGAGGCATAACTATATCCATAAACCACTTGCAGAAGTATATTATTCTATAATAATATACAACATGCCATATTAATACATAACATTTATCTCGTATCAGTTATTTACATTCACATGACATTAAACACATCCAAAATTCTAAGTCTCTGAGTTCCAACAATCTTCATTTAGCTATTCCTTATCTTTACTCTTTTTTATCAGATACCAGCTCAGTGGTTTTATCTGGAAGGGTAGACAAAAACAGTAAGGGGTATGCCAATTACTCAGCAACGTACTATAATAACAATGACATATAACTTTTCATATAATATATATATATATATATATTGAAGGAAATAGGAGCCAAAACATGTATATGGATAATGCAAAAGCATGAAACGATGCACGAACATGAACTTGGGCACAAAAATCTTGTCTTGCTTATTTTATTAATCTTAGTTGTTTCTTCCACTTATCTTAGTCAGAAAACATGCTGAAAATTATAGAATAACTCAAAACTTACTTGTCCTTTAGGATAATTTTATTATCATAAGGAATCAGGGCTAGTAGGCCCTATCAGTTAAGAGATCGAATAATCGATGATAAATTGTGTTCACTCCACACAATCAAAGGTCTTGATTCTTAATTCTTCATTATTTAGATCCCGAAGACAGAATAATCATAAGTTCATTTTTATTTTTATCATGAGGACAGGATGGCCATAATTCTTAGTTCTTATCCTCCATAATAACGCCTTGAGAAAGGTGGTCCACATATCACTCTATGGACGAAATTATCATTGATTACTATTGTAATATCCAAAGGCATGCTAGAGAATATTACCTACTAGATAACAATCCTTAGTCCAATTTCTTACTGATTTTAACTTAAGTAACTCTAATTCTTGTTTCTTAGCCTTAATTCATCATTCTTTAAAGGCACTTAAACTTCACATAATTAAGTTTTCAGATAGCCTTAGAGTTCTTAATAATTTTAAATAGTATATCTTTTAACAAAATTTCAGATAAAATCGTCCAGTAAGCTTGAATAATTCATTAAATAATATTTTCACCCCATAACTCAAAATTTACAAAAATCATACCTTTCTTTTCAAGCTTAGGCTTGAGAGAAACATTCGAAACAAAATTCGGACATAAAACACAAGCTAAATAATGAAATTGAACCCATAAATTATAATATTCATACTTAAATATATAATTAATTCATAAAATCATAAGAGAATTAGAAAGCATGCAATATTATATAATAAATTTTAGAGACAAGGATATTAGAGTAATAATATCCAAAAGAGGTAGCCAAAAGCAATAACAAGGAAAGACAAAACTTAGGGTACACTTGCCATAACCTGATTTACTGTTTTTCTTACTCTGATCGGACCGAAAATTATTTGAAATCTCTTCTCTTCATCTTTTTTTCTCTCCTTGCTCTCCTCTGCTCTGCTTGTTTGTACCCTAATCTCTCTTCCTTTTCCCTATTTAAAATATGAAATAGTAAGTCGGTGGACAAAATATCTAATCGGCGTTTGAGCGCCAGTCAAGCGAGCCTTGGGTGCACCATTACTGGAAATCGTGTTTGAGCACGCTTTGAGCGTGCTTCGGGCACGATCGCCATTGGAATTGGTGCCTCTAATTTTACACGAGCCTCCAGGGAGCGCAACACCTATCTTCCTTCGACTACGATCTAATCTCCATTTTCTCAAATCCATTTATCCTGAATTTAACTATATTAGCTTAATTACTGGAATTTACTATGTGTTAGAAATCCGTGCATTACAATCCTTCCCTACTTTTAAAATTTCATCCTCAAAATTTAATGAACATCAAAATCTCAACAACAGGGGATAATCCCTCCAGATTTCTTTCTTGCGTTCCCAAGACACATATTTGATGAGAAGATCTTTCCTAAAAAACCTTAACCATTTGAATTGTCCTAATTCTTAATACCTAATGTCTCTTATCTGATTCAAGATTTAGACCTTACCATAAGAAAAATTTCTAATCTCACACAATGGTTAAATCCACTCACAAGCTTACTTCCTTAATCATCGATACATAGGAAACATCATGATAATTCACCCAATTTCAAAGATAAGCCCATTTATCGACTGCCTCTCCGACTTAATATAAAATCTCAGTCGGACAAGCAGACTTTTACTTTGATTCATCCTAAATCTCAAGGATGGTCATTCATTTGGGACCTCAATCCCATTCTGAAACTTTTGAGCCAAGGGCTCATATACTTCTACTGTGTTGCTCTAATTAACAGTTTATTAGGACATTAAGAATCATTTTGCAACTCATGTTTATTGATTCCTATCAGACACCTAGGTTATCTTACAGCTACAAATGTAAGAAAAATCTTAAGGATATTGATACGACTAAGGCAAAGCCCAAAATCCTTAGATTACAATTAACCCAGGAAACGGAATTGAAGCAATCAATCGATAGCCTCGAACTCGAATACTTACCAAACTTATCGTTTCGTTGACATACCAATGAGCCAATTTATACATTTCAGTCGTATCATCCAAATTCACGATAAATGAGTTGCCCTTGTCAGCCAAATCCACAATTACCCAAATAGTACCTAACTCTTGTCATCCCAACATCCTCGAAATTGAAACAGTAAGGGCTTCTCATCTCATAATTCTATAACCTCACTACTTAGGAGGCGACTCTCCCTCCAAAAACCAAAGGCAAATGCCCCCTTTTCTTAAATATTAGGAGTTATTTGAGATTCACCCTACAACATCTCCTATGATGCACCGAGATAATACCCAATCTGAAGATTCCCAACATCCAATTATTAGCAATAATATTCACCTTTCTTGAAGGACACTGAAATTCATGACCTCGATATTCAGAATGCAAATCTTTTTCCCAAAAGCAAAATGTCTCACTTACTCGAACATTAAGATTCGTCCGCGATTCACTTTCCAGCATTTCGATAATTCCCTCAACATGAAGCGTCCATCAACTATAACTCATCACCCAAAATATCAGTAATAATATTCTTTTTGGTTGATGATACGTTTCATAAGTGTAATCCTTCAACCTCACTAACCCATGCTATTACTTGATCAACTTTTTCTGACTGACACCGAAACTCACCATTATAGCCATTAAGCAGATTTCACTCGCTTACACTACTGCATGATTGTTTGCTCCTTATGACACAAATATTCAGATCCTTAGAATATTGTAAGATACGGGTTTCTAAGATATAGTAAATTCTAGTAATTGAGTTAATATAGTTAAATTTATGATGAATGGATTTGAGAAAATGGAGATTGGATTGTAGTTGAAGAAAGTTAGGTGCCACGCTTGTTGGAGGCTCGAGCAAAGTTAGAGGCACCAATTCTAGTGGTGATTGTGCCCAAAGAACGCTCGAAGCATGTTCGAGTGTGATTTCTAGTGATGCTGCACCCGAGGCTTGCCCAACCAGCACTCGAGCACCAGTCATATATTTTATGCACCGACTTACTATTTTGTGTTTTAAAAAAAGGAAGAAGGAGAGAAATTAGGGCACAAACGAGTAGATTAGAGGAGGGAAAGGAGAGAAAAAAAGAGGAAGAGAAGGAATTTCAAGCAATTTTTGGTCAGATCAGAGTAAGAAAAATAGTGAATCAGGATAAGGCAAGTCTATCCTAAGCTTTGTCTTTCCTTGTTGCTGGTTTTTGCTATCTTCTTTTGAGTATTATTACTCGAATACTCTTGCCTCTAAAATTTGTTATGTAAAATTGCATATTTTATAGTTCTCTTATGATTTTATGAATAAATTGCATATTTAAATATGGATATTATAATTGAAGGGTTCGATTTTGTTGTTTAGCTTGTGTTTCTTGTCCGAATTTTGTTCTGAACGTTTCTCTCTAGCCTAAGCTCGAAAAGGATGGTATGATTTTTGTAAATTTTGATTTATGGGGTGAAAATATTATTTGATGAATAATTCAAGCATACCGAATAATTTTATCCAAAATTTTGTTAAAACATATGTTGTTTGAAATTATTGAGAACTCTAAAGTTATCTAAAAACTTAGTTATGTGAAGTTGAAGTGGCCTTTAAAGAATGATGAACCAAGACTAAGGAACAAGAATAAAAGTTCCTTAAATTATATTAAAATCAGTAAGAAACTGGACCAAGAATTGTTATTTAGTAGGTAATATTATCTAGTATGCCGTAGGATGTTATAGTGGTAATCGGGGATAACTCCCTCCATAGAGTGATATGTGGACCGCCTTCCTTGGGGAGTTACTATGGAGGACAAGAATTAAGAATTCATGGCCATCCTATCCACGGGAAGTAAATAAAGAGGAACTCATGATCATCCTATCTTCGGGAAGTAAATAAGAAAGAACTAAGAACCAACGCCTTTGATTATATGGAGTGAACACAATCTATTCTAGATTATTTGCTCCATTAGCTGGTAGGGCTGACTAATTTTGGTCCCTCAAGATAATAAAATTATCTTAAAGAACAAGTAAGTTTTGAGCTATTTTATAATTTTTAGCAGATTTTTTGACTATGATAACTGGAAGAAATAATTAAAGATTAATAAAATAAGCAAGACAAGATTTTTGTGCACATGTTCATGTTCGTGCATTGTTTCATGCCTTTATATTATCCATATACATGTTTTGGCTCCTAATTCCTTCAATATATCTCTTTATATATATATATATATATATATATATATATATTTTTTTTATATGAACAATTACATGTCATTGTTATTATAGTACCTTATTGAATAATTAGCTCACCATTAGCTGTTTTTGTCTACTCTTTTAGATGAAACCAATGAGCTGATACCAAATAAGAAAGAGTAAATATAGGAAATAGCTAAATGAATATTGCTGGAACTCGAAGACTTCAAAATTTGGATGTGTTTGATGTCATGTGGATGTAAATAACTGATACAAGATAAATGATATATATATTAATATGGCATGTTGTATATTATTATGGTATAGTATGCGTCCACAGGTTATTTATGGATGTAGATATGCTTCCATAGGTCTAATTTTTGATTTTTACATGTTCCTAGATTGTATCTCTTATTAGATCCAACATGGTAGTTTAAAAAACTGTGTTTGAGTAATGGATGCAATGACATTTGATTTGATCCTGTGTATGTGTTGTGATTAAATTTTAAAATCTATCTATTTATATATCTTGTATAGGGTTTATTACTCAGGTTATATGTATGGTTGCTGTCCAAATTTCAAGGAAGACTCTACCCAATTTTCAGTAAAAATTAATGTATTCATAAATAATAGCATATTAGTCTGATTTGGTTAAGTATGATTATTGATGAAGGTTATTAGAGGATTATGACCTGGTCCGTCATTAGGGGCCTCCAGCGAGCGCGACACTTGTCTTCCTTTAACTATGATCCAATATCCATTTTTTTAAATCTATTCGTCCCGAATTTAACTATATTAACTTAATTACTAAAATTTACTTTGTCTTAGAAACTCGTACCTTACAAGATGGTTAAGCTAGTTGAGTAGTCTTAGTTATGCTCATTGCTTACAACGCTAGCTATGTTTAATTGCGTAGAATTATGATGTTCTAGTTGATGCCCGATCTGTAATCTACCCCGTACCATTCTTATTTTAGAATATTCATTAATACTAAGTATGCCGCCAAGATGGAGGTCTACGCGTGGAGGTGGATAGCCTCGCGATCGAGAGGATGAGTAGTTAAATTTGCTAGGTCGTATGAGTGACATCATCGAGAGTATGTGGCAAAGGAATCTTGCTCCAGTGCTTGTTCCTACTCTACCCCTAGCTTCTACAAATCCTGGATCGTCTGCTTATGACCGATTCATCAAAGAGTGGGTTCCTGAGTTTCTGGGGGAGCCCAATCCAATTAAAATGGACACTTGGTTCCATAGGCTGAAGAAAATATTTGCTGTTATCCATTGCCCAGAGGAGGATCAGGTGTTGTTCGCCTCATATCGATTGGAAGGAGAAGCCCATCACTGGTGGAAGATGCAGAAAAGGGCCATAGGTGTGCCGGGCCTATGTTTGAGGACGCGTTCATAGAGAAGTATTTCCCATTCACCCTCCGAGTGCAGAAGGAGGAATAGTTCATCCACTTGAGGCAAGGCAATAGGACGGTGCCTGAGTACGATGTAAAGTTTATGGAGGTGGCTCGTAATGCTCCGTATATGGTCGAGCATGAGGAAAGGATAGCTAGAAAGTTTCTGCAAGGCTTACGGGATGATATCCACAAGCAGTTGGTGACCCTCAAGCTACTAATCTATGGAGAAGTATTGGATCGTGCCTTGATCCGCAAGAAAGGGCTTGAGAAGGAGGAGTATTTTAAGAAGAGAACATCTTGTAGAAGTGGTGTCAACACTAATTCTAGACCAAGTTCGGCAAGACCGCCAAAAAAAATTGAAGAAAGTGGACTAAGGGAAGAAGGCTAGCCCTGTTACAATAGCAAAGCAAGCTCCCGCAGATCCGTGTCAGCACTACGGGAGGCCTCATGGTAATAGGCCTTGTTACAAGGCATTGGGCGTATGTTTTAACTGTGAGCAACCTGGTTACAAGATCAAGGATTGTCCTTACAAGAAGAAAGCCCTTGCCCCAAAGCCAACTATTCCAAGAAAAGTGTTTGAAATCTCTGCCAGTGAAGCAAAGGCATCAGATGTTGTTGTAGAAGGTATTCTTCTTATTTGTGGTGCTTCAACTTGTGTGCTTTTTGATCTCAGATCCACCGATTCTTTCGTATTGCCTCAGTTTGCTTGTCGTTTAGTCTCTTCTCCTGTGATTCTCGATTTCTTGTTGGTTGTGTTGATACCCATGGGATCTTTTGTTGTGACTATTGTTTCAAATCCTGGATGTCTAGTTGAGGTGAATGAGTTGTCTTTGGTTGTTGATTTGATTCTTTTAGAGATACATGATTTTGATGTTATTCTGGGCATGAATTGATTGCCGAGGAATCATACAACCATTGACTGTTTTTACCAGAAAGTTGACTTTATAATTCCTAGATGTGAGCCCTTTCACATTTAGGGAATTCGACGGGTGGAGTCGTCTAGCTTCATTTCGGCTCTACAAGTTCGTCATTTGTTACGGAGTGGATGTAAAGCCTATTTGGCTTCTACTAGTGTAGAGGAGAGCCGTGAGTTATCAGCTATGGAGATTCCGGCTATGCGTGAGTTTGAGGATGTGTTTCTTGATAAGTTGTTTGCCTTATTGCAACACTGAGAGATTGAGTTTGGGATTGATATCATGCTGGGATCGGCACCTATTTTGAGGACCCTTTATCGTATGGGTCCTGTTGAATTAAAATAATTGAAGTAGCAACTGCAGGACCTTCTTGATTTGGGTTTTATTAGACCTAGTGTTTTGCCGTGGGGTGCTCCAGTCTTATACGTGGAGAAGGATGGGACTTTGAGACTGTATATAGATTATCATGAGTTGAACAAGATCACGATGAAGAACAAGTACCTGTTGCCACGAATTGATGATCTCTTCGATCAGTCACAGGGGACCCGTGTGTTTTCTAAAATCAATCTTCAGTCAGGATATCATCAGCTTCGCATCAAGTAGGAGGATGTGGCGAAGACGGCCTTCCGAACGAGATATGGCCATTATGAATTTCTTGTGGTGCCATTCGGATTGGCTAATGCACTGGCCGTGTTTATGGACTTGATGAACCGAGTCTTTTAGCTGTACTTGGATAAATTTGTTATGGTCTTCATCAATAACATCCTGATTTATTCAAGGAGCTGTGTCGAGCATAAGGAGTATTTGAGGATCGTGCTTCAGACCCTTCAGGAGTATCAGTTGTTCACGAACCTAAAGAAGTGTGAGTTTTGGATAAATGTGGTAGTGTTCATGGGCCATGTCATCTTTGATGGCGGAGTCTCAGTAGACCTGAAGAAAGTTGAAGCTTTGATCAGTTGGAGTCAACCAATATCGGTGACAGAGGTCCGTAGCTTTTTGGGCATGCTGGTTATTCTTGCTACTTTGTGGAGAATTTCTTTCAGATTGCTCTGCCTCTTACCCAACTGATGAAGAAGGAGGTGAGTTTTGTATGGACGGAAGTGTGTGACCAAAGTTTCCAAGAGTTGAAGGATCGTTTGACATCAACACCGAGTTTTACAATTTGCGATGGTTCCGGTGGTTTTGAGGTTTATTGTGATGCTTCTATGGTTGGCCTCGATTGTGACTTGATGAAAAATGGGATAATGGTAACTTATAGATCTCGGCAATTGAAAATTCATGAGAAGAACTATCCGACCTATGACTTGGAGCTAGCTGCCATTGTTTTCGCGCTGAAGATATGGAAGCATTATTTGTACTGCAAGAAGTTTCTTATGTATTCTGATTATAAGAGCCTCAAGTACCTATTTTTGTAGAAGGAGTTGAATATGAGGCAGCGGAGGTGGATCGAGTTCCTTAAAGATTGTGAATGTGAGATCCACTACTAGCTAGGAAAGACGAATGTGAACGTGGATGCCTTGAGCCATCGGATAGATTTCGTAGCATGGCTATAGATCAAGCAGACGGAGATATTGGATTGCTTAAAATTTTGCAATATCTAGCGTTATGTCAAAGGCAATAGGATGACGCTGTCTTTCTTATAAAAGTAGCCCGAGATCCTTCAGACGATTAAGGAAGGACAGGCGGTTGATCCATTTTTTAAAGATATTGTTGGAGACCTTGATCGAGACTCTCGGAGAGATTTGTGTCCACGCTGATGGAATCTTGTGCTTCTGGGATCGTTTGTGTGAATTTGACAATAAGGATATGAAAGAGGAAATCATGAAGGAGGCATACAGAACCAGGTAGACGATCGATGAATAAGATGTACCAAGACTTAAGAAAAATATTTTGGTGGAGAAATATGCTAAGGGAGATTATTGCCTTTTTTGGCCGACGTCTGATTTGTTAGCAGTTGAAGGCTAATAGGAGGAAGCCAATGGAATTGTTGCAGTCCTTGCCCATTCCAAGTTGAAAGTGAGATGATATCTTCAGGGATTTTGTTTCAGGCCTGCCTAAGACCTCGAGAAATCATGATACTATTTGGGTCATTGTAGATCGGCTAACAAAATCGGCTCATTTCTTATCCATTCAGATGACGTATTCTCGTATTGTTTGGTGCAGTTATATATCAATGAGATTGTTAGCCTACACGGTGTGCCAGCATCTATTGTGTCCGATTGTGATCCACGTTTTGTCTCTAAGTTTTGGGAGAGTTTGCACCGGGAGCTAGGGACAAACTTGAAATTCAGTACAATGTATCACCATCAGACTGATGGCTAGTTTGAGTGGACGATTTAAATATTGGAAGATATACTTAGAGCCTCAGTGATGGAGATGAGAGGAAATTGGGATGATCACCTGGCATTGGCTGAGTTTGCTTACAA
Organism: Nepenthes gracilis; assembly: GCA_033239525.1. Lineage (NCBI taxonomy): Eukaryota > Viridiplantae > Streptophyta > Magnoliopsida > Caryophyllales > Nepenthaceae > Nepenthes > Nepenthes gracilis. Next base: position 13,682,873 of record BSYO01000013.1, on the reverse strand, counting down.
CAATAGTTTCCAGGCAAGCAATGGCATGGCTCCTTTTGAGGCACTATATGGTAGGAAGTGCCAATCTCCCATCTATTCGGAAGAGATAGGAGAGAGGCACTTGTTGGGTCCTAATGTAATTCGGAAGACGTCGGAAAAGATTGTGGTAATTTTTGAGAAACTGAAAATGGCGCAGAGTCAATAGAAGAGTTATGCTGACCGGAGGAGATCCGAGCTCAGATTTGAGGTTGGAGATTTTGTTTTCCTCAAGATGTCATCATGGAAGGGAGTTTTCAGATTTGGTGTCAAAGGGAAGTTGAAACCGTGATTTATTGGGCCCTGTGAGATTCTAGAGAGAGTTGGAGAAGTGGCATATCATTTGGCATTGCCGCCGAGTTTGGATGAGGTTCACAATGTCTTCCATGTCTCAATGTTAAGAAAGTATGTCTATGATTCAACGCACATCATCATTTACGGCCCTTTGGTTATCCTGGAAGATTTATCGTATTCAGAGGAGCTGGCTCAGATTTTAGATCGAAAGGATCAAATCCTACGCTCGAAGACTATCCCTCTAGTGAAAATTTTATGGAAGAATCACTCCCGCGAGGAGGCGACATGGGAGAGGGAGGAGGAGATTTGAGACAAGTATCCCCATGTATTTCAAGGTATGCCTTCTTATTTAAATGTTAGGATTCGTTAATTTTCAGGACGAAATTGTCTTAGTAAGGGAGAGTTGTGAGGTTTCGATTTCCTTAACATTATAATTAGGAGATAATGAAGTTAATATAATTAAGACTAGACCTAATTCATCTGAAAAAATTAGATTTCAGGAACATAGGAAAAATCGGTAAGGGGCGCCCGTCGGGAGCCTCGAGCGACGCCGTGAGCTCCCAAAGTAGAATCGACAATGCCTGCCAGGCGCTCGAGCGCCAGGGCAGGCACTGAGAACAAAAACGGCCATTCCCACCAAGAGCTCGAGCGCCTGTGCAAGCGCTGGAATCAGTGCAGGGCATGCCTGCTGTGCACTGGCTCACGATATAAATACCCAGCATGGGCGAACAGTCATTTTTCGGCTTCCCACATTAGAAGAGAGAGAGAGCTCAAAGGAGTAGAGAGAGAAGGAAGAATCCAAGTTCCCTAAGTTCAATTCCGAGCTCGAGCTAGTTAGAGAAGTGATGGATTGGGTCGAGGCAAATGTACTCATACCCTTTCCTCTCATTTTCTTGCACTTTCATTCTATTTTCTTCGAGTATCTTCATTTCGATACCAATCAAGTTTATATTTTGTAATACCCACTGTTTGAGCATTTATATATTTCGATTTCACGCTTGATTTGTGAGTTTCGTGCGGTAACCTACACCCGAAAGCCCTAACCCGTGTCCCCTTCGATTTTGCCTATTTCCTTTCAGATTTATGCATAATTTAGCTTTAGAATTTTGAAACCCTAGCTTTGTGAGCGCGGGTACTCTGAAAATTTGGTATTCATACGCATATTTCATATATGTAGATTTTATGTATTCCAAAAATATTATGGACGTAAATTATGATATTTAACCCCATGTACATTATATATATTACCTTGTATATGCTTCGGAAATTATGTTGTATGTATTTATAAAGGGATTTGTCATCTAGAAGCTCTAAAGTTATGTCTGGCGCTTGGTGGTAAGAATTTCCTATATGTTCCATGCTTTATGATTATTGTGCATATAATTGAAAGCTTGTGAAGATATGAACTTATAAGATAATGATTATCTATATCTGTATCATGAAATATAAAAGTTATGCAAAGTATTTGAAAGAAACTCCACAATTTGATAAGTCTGATTAACCATTCTCCAGAGAGTGAGAACTTTTGTATATGTTTCTGGCGAAACCTTCCCTTGAGAATAAGTAAATAAGAATCTAGACCAAGGATTTGCATTTCAGATTGGATAGTATTTCCTGACATACCTTAGGATATTACAGTGGTAGATCGAGGAATGCTCTTGGTCTACGGAAGATGTTTTGCTGGTGTATCTATTATCTGGCCTTAGGTATCGAGCATCGTCCACCACGAGACGTTAAAGTTCAGATTTGTGGGTAGCACTTTAGAATGTGTAGGTACAAACACATTCCATTCCTTGATTGGCTACTCCGTTAGCTGGTAAGGCATACTGGCCCTGGTTCGCAAAGCAAATAAATTTATACATATTTTAAAACTTAAAGAAAGAATAAGTAAGACGGCAAAGATAATTGTATTCCAAAAAATACATTTGATCACGCTTCATGATTTATACATTTATGTTATGCTCTTATATTCTTTTTCTACCTTATATTGCATATATCATTTCATTGCCTTTAATTTTATTGCACTTACTCAGTATTTGGATCACCTTTACTATTTTTCTTCCTCCAAATGAGCATGTCCTTATGCCTGATGAGGCAGAGTAAGACCTTAGTAGCTGACTAGGCTATAGATTTTGATGGAAGAACCTTGTGGACATAATTTTGTGAGTTTGTATATTGTGGAGCATTTTGTATTTTTTTAGAGATCGCTATGTGTACTGATGTATGTGCATGATGATGGTACTGATGATGGTACATACGTAGCATAGTTTTCATTGTTTGTGTTGGATATAATTGCTTCCGTAGGTACTTATGGTTTGTTTGTGGACCTAGTGGCATCTTGTTTGACCTAATATCATATTCGGAGTTATGATATTGGTGCCACGTGTAATTTGGTGGCTTTTTTGATTGTGTTGGGATGTGTGGTTATATATTGTTATGTACAGAGATTATTTGTGCAGGTTATATTAATTGGGAGACCATTTTGCTTTCAGAACTCTACCGGATTTTAGTCAAGAAGTCGGTCTATCACACCAGGGCTAGTAGGCCTTACCAGCTAAAGGAGCGATCAAGCGATGAAAGGAAGGTGTTTGCTTCCATACAATCTAAGACACTACCCACGTAATATAACACCCTGTGGTGAGCGATATACCTTTAACCCGATATACAGGGCTATAGTCTTTGTTGTTACAAAAAATTTTCCTATGGTCGAGGGGCATTCCTCGATTTACCACTGTAATATTCTAAGGTATACTAAGGTTTATCAGCCACTAAATAAAATCCTTGGTTTAGTTTCTTATTTTTTTTTCATATTTCAGTTGGAAACTCTACACAATTTAATTAGTCCTTTTTCCTTGATTTTCTCATTTCAAGAGAAAATATCCATAACAGATAATAAATTATAGAGTTCTAAATTGCTTTATATAGATATATATTTTTATATTCTTGGGATACAAATACATATTTTCATACTCATGTGGACTTAGGTTTTTAACTTTAACAGATACTTTTTTCATAATAGATAGATGTACAATAATTATAAACTTTAGGGAACAGATGATTTTTTTCTAATATAAATAGATGAACAAATAGATCATAAATAGATAATTTTAATAATTTTACAGTATAAACTTAAATAGATCATAAATCATATTTCTCAAATTCCAATTATATAGCAACTTTGGACATATTTACAAATATAAAATAATAGCCAGAAACTAAACAATAACATGTAAATTGTAATACATGCATCTAAACATGAAGTTTCTTCATAAAAATATGAGAAAATAGTATAACATGTAATTTAGTCGGTAGAAGCTAGCGGAGCAGAGTATCAGAATAATGATACCCGAAGGAACAGACAAGAAATATTAACAAAAGAAAAACAAAGCTTAGCGTGTACTTGCATTAGCCTGATCTACTAATTATCTTCTTCGGAAATGGCTCGGTTCTACCCCTGTACCACTTTCTCTCTCTAGCTTTCTCTCCATTCTCTCTTTTCTCTTCTCTTTCTCTCTCCTTTTTTCCTACCTACAGTGCTCCAAATTTATCCTAACCAATTATATATATAAATATATATTAATATATGAAATGGGTCAAAGCTTATCTAAAAATTCGAAAAAGGACGGACCTGCCCTTGAGCGCAGCCGTACAAGGCACCCCACACTTGTGCACCCCTCGGGCATCCATCAGGCATAGCTATTATGGAATTTACGCCCTGGGTTGAGCTCAAGCGGAAATTATGCGTGAACATACTGGAAATTGTGCCTCTTCACCGCTCGGGTGCCCTTCAAGCGTGCTTTTCTCTCTCTTCCATTTTTCCTGATTTTTAATTTCCCGTGTACATTTAACTTAATTTCGATTATATTCGCTTAATTACTCATAATTACCATGTTTTAGAAATCGGTACCTTACAATCCTTCCCAACTTATAAAATTTCATCCTCAAAATTTAACAAACTTACATTCCTTAAGGAAATAAATGGGGATATTTATCCCGAATCTCTTCTTCTCTTTTCCACGTAGCCTTTTTGTGAGAATGATTCCTCCATAAAATTTCGACAAGTGGGATGGTCTTTTTGCGCAATACTTGATTCCTCCGATCTAGGATTTGTACTGGTACTTCCGTATAGGACAAATTCTTGTTAATAGCTAAGGGTTTCCGCAATATCGATACGTGGAAGACATCATGCACATCGGCCAAACTCGGCGGCAATGCTAATCAATAGGCCACTTCCTCGACTTTCTCCAAAATCTCGAAGTGTCCAATGAATCTCAGCTTCAGTTTTCCTTTCACACCAAATTTTTGGACATCCCCTCCAATGGTGATACTTTAAGGAAAACAAAATCACTGACTTCAAATTTAAACTCCAATCTCCTTCGATTAGAATAACTTTTCTGCCAACTCTAGGCTATTTTCAGCTTCTTGTGAATCAACAGAATTTTCTTCGATGTCTTCCAAATAACATCTGGGCCCAGTAGTTGTCTATCTCCCATCTCTTCCCAATGGATAGGAGCTCGATACTTCCTACCATACATAGCTTCGAATAGTGCCATACCGATACTTGCTTGATAACTGTTATTATAAGCAAAATCCGCTAAAGCCAAATGATTATCCCAATTACCATTCAATTCAAGCACTGATGCTTTGAGCATATCTTCTAGAATTTGGATGGTTCGCTCGGATTGGCTATCTATCTGAAGATGATAGGTTGTGCTAAACTTTAGATTCGTCCCTAATTCACGATATAGATTCTCCCAGAATTTAGAGATGAACTATACGGTACCGGTTCCCAAAACATTATAACTTTATCAATTTGGGTTAATATAATTGATATAATTAAGGTTAGGAGGAATGGATTAAGGAAAAATGGAGATTTGATCATTTTTGAGGAAAATGAGAGTTAGGCTTGTCATGGATTCAAGCCCAAAAGGTGGTACAAAATCTTGCAAGGCAGGCCTCATTGTAGGCTCGAGCCCAGCAGAAGGCACCAATTTCAGAATGTAGTGCGCTCAAGCACCCAAGGAGGCTACAAAAACAGAATACTCTTGGCCTGCTGTTCGCCTGAGCCACCTAGGTGGTGCCATTTGCTATAGACTTGCGCACATCGCACGCTCACTAGGCGCTTGAGGGCGGCTCTAGAAAGTCCCCACCGACTTCTTTCTGTTTATAAAAATGAAAAGAGAGAAAAAACCAGGGGGCATGAATGTGAATAGCAGGGGAGGAAAGGGAAGGGAAAAGAGGGAAAAAAAGGATTTTTAGCGGCTTCTAGTCCGATCAGAGTAAGGAACACAATAAATTAGGTAGAGGCAAGTATACCCTAAACCTTATTTTTTCTTATTACTGTTTTCGGCTTACTCCAAAACTCTCTTTTAAGATTTGTATCTAAAATCACATGTTTTTCATTTTTTCTCATGATATTATGAATAAGTGCTTGATTAAACAGGATGATTTTGATTGGTGAGTTTATTTTCAGTATATATTATTTGTCACATGTCTAAATTGTGTCCATGCATTGTTCACCAAACCCGAGAATGAAAATTGGAAAAATTTATGATGAAAAACAAGTTATGGCATGAAGATATTGTATTATGAAATATTTAAGCTTAATTGTGACGGAATGGATTTTTTTTTGCATTCTTGCCAGCGACCTCCCGGGATTGAGACCAACGTGTCGATAATCTGGTCCAAGCTGATCAAGCCTACCGATTACAGAATTACAGATGCCATCTAGGACCCATATACAATATCCATAAAGTATGTAACGGCAGCCAATCTATTAACCTACTGAAGCGTTTGCATTCATACCAATAAAACTCATTCTTTTGTATACATAATCATACAAGTCCAATTACAAAAATGCATATATTTTGACCGAATCATTACAATAAAACCATTTTTTTCAAGTAACTCCAAAACATGCGTCCCAATCCTTAGAATCATTCAGATGGAGTTTTAGTCACTCCATCTCATCAGGTACGAGCTCTATAGTGTCATCTGAAAGGAAATAAAACAGAAAACAGTGAACCGGTGCTCAACAAGGCACATGCAGATCTTTCATAAAGCTGTAAGGCGGATGTAGTTACATATGCAGCATGAATATTATAAAACAATAGTTGACTGGGCAAATACATAAACAACATGAATATTATAAAATAATAGTTGACTGACAAATACATAAACAGGAATGAAAATTATAAAACAATAGCTGATCGGACAAATAATGCAAGGAAGTTGGGAAGGCCAGAGTAGTCAAATTCTGGAAATCAGAACAGAAAATAGAGTCGGTCATATTATAAAAATTTCACTTCCCTTTTATTTTTATGGGTAAAAAAACATCGCTAGCGAATGAGGCAATAATTAAGGATAGATTGTGCACATCTCCTCACTATCACGGGAATACCTCATTATATAAAGCCCCGAGGACGGCTCTAACTTCCTCCTTGTACAAAGCCCCGAGGATGGCTCTCATTTCCTCCTTGTACAAAGCCCCGAGGATGGCTTTCACTTTCGTTATCCTCGATTACTACCATAATGTTCTAATGCATGCTAGAGAACTTTATCTCCCAATGCTAAAGTCCGATCTTATTCAACTTGTCACAAAGCCGGTTTACTTTTTTCTCTAGTTCACATCTCGGACGGGCATAAAATTTTCGGTCGTCATAATACAAAGCCGATTTCAAATTCATCTTTCTTATTTTGATCAAGTATAAAGACTTTCAATTGACATGGAATCGGTTTCAAATCCATAAATCTCATTCCGGTCAATAATTATAACGTTATGATTCAAAACCGGTTTACCTTTCCATTCTTATGCAATTCAGGTTCAATCATGGTAAACAGAAAGCAGAAAGCATGAATTAACCATGAAAGCAAGGTCATATTTTCAATTCGATCGTAAGGCAAGCATGACGTCAGAGATGCAACTTATCAAGCGGTAATTAAAATGGCAAGTTTAATACACTACATGCTGAAGCATTTAAATCTGAGGAGAACACTTGCGGTTTTCGACTTGAAACCGAAGTAAAATCTGAGTTAAAAGAGAAAGGTACACTTGCATTAAAACATTATTACAAATTAATCTTGAAAAACGAGGGTACACTTGCCTGACTGTTGACCGTCCACTTCGACTGACTTGAAGCTTTTTTCCTTCTTTACTCCTTACCCTCCCTCCTCGTCAGGGAATTCCACACCTGTCCCTCAAAGAAGAGAGATTAGGTGGAGTAAGTGGGATGGGTCACCTACTTGATAATTTCCTTCAGGGGTTAGATAGGGGTGAGTGGGGTAAGTTACCTACTTAGAACTTTCACCTAGAAGGTCAACGGGGCAATCTACTTGTTCTAATCAGATTGGGATCTAGCTGGGATCTAACAACAAAGTTGGTCCTTGTCTTCTAAATTCGGTAGCCCATTCTAGCCGGTCAACAGTTTCTTCCAAATTGGTCAACCTTTCTATTGGTCAACTTTTTCGGTCAACGCTTCTTACTTGGCTAACTTTTACTCAAAGCCAGCAACGTTTCTTTTCTCTTATTCAAGGTCGGTCAACATTTTTAAAAATCAGTCAACATTTTGATCAACCTTTCGGTCAACATCTTGACGCCGATCAACGTTTTGACACCGGTCAACATTCTGACGTTGGTCAATATCTCGATGTTGGTCAATATTTTGACACCGGTCAATATTATAACACCGGTCAACATTTTTTATTACCATTCTTTCCGGTCTTCCAGTTGTGTAAGGCCACTCTGGTTTAAGTCGAAATCAAAACACTTCGATTTTTAAGTAGTAATATTTCACTTTGATTTTGGGACCTCACAATTCTCCCTACTTAAAGAAATTTCGTCCCCGAAATTTTAATGAAGTTACATACCTTAATCAAATAAGTGGGGATACTTCCTCCAGATTTCTTCTACTCGTTCTCAGGTAGCTTCCTCAAGTGGGTGATTTCTCTAGAGGACTTACACTAGAGGAACCATCCTTGTACGTAGCTTTTGCTCCTTCTAGTCGAGAATTTGTAGTGGCTCCTCGACGTAGGATAAATCCTTATTGATTTCCAAGAGTTCGAATTCAATTATATGTGTAGGATCATAAACATACATCCGGAGCATGGATACATGAAACACGTCATGTACTTCTGTCAGACTTGGCGGTAGTGCTACTCTGTAAGCTGCATTTTCGATCTTTTCTAGAATCTTGAAAGGACCAATAAATCGTGGCTTGAGTTTTCCCGTTACTCCAAACCGTAATGTTCCCTTGGACGGTGAGACTTTTAGAAAAATAAAATCACTTATCTCAAAGCTCAATTCTGTCCTCCTTTTATCCGCATAGCTTTTCTGTCTGCTTTGAGCGATCCTCAAATTACTATGGTACAATTTTATTTTCTCAGTTGTTTCCTTTACGATCTCTGGGCCCAAAATCCTTCTATCTCCGGTTTCTTCTCAGTGAATCGGCGGCCTACATTTCCTTCCATATAGAGCTTCAAAAGGCGCTATGCCAATACTAGCCTGATAACTGTTATTATAAGCAAATTCGGCCAGTGCTAGGTAGGTATCCCAAGTGCCTTTCATTTCTAATACAGAAGCCCTCAACATATCCTCAAGAATCTATATAGTTCGCTTAGATTGGCCGTCCGTCTGAGGGTAAAAAGTAGTACTAAATTTCAATTCAGTCCCCAATTCTTTATGCAAACTTTTCCAAAACCTTGAGACAAAATAGGGATCCCTACCAGATACAATGGAGGCAGGAATTCCATGTAGTCTCACAATCTCATTCACATATAGCTGAGCCAGCTTATCACGTGAATAGGTCGTCCTAATTGCCAAGAAGTGGGCTGATTTTGTCAGCCGATCAACTATAACCCAAACGGCATCGTGATTTCTAGGAGTCCTAGGAAGACTCGATACGAAATCCATAGCAATATCTTCCTATTTTTAGCTTGGAATCGGCATTGGCTATAATAACCCAGAAGGTTTTCTCCTTTCCGCCTTCAATTGCTGGCACACGAGGCTTTTTTTCCACATAGGCCATGATATCCCTCTTCATGTTCCTCCACTAGAAAGTTTTCTTCAAGTCTTGATACATTTTATTTATTCTGAGATGGATGGTGTATCTAGACCGGTGGGCTTCCTTTAGAATCTTTTCTTTTAACTCCTTATCATTTGGCACACATAATCGGTCTCTAAACTTCAATGCCCCATCCGTTCAGATACTGAATTCAATTCAGGGCTCCTTACTTAAGTCGCTTGCAATTTCTACATGGAACGGATCATTAACCTGCTTTTCTCTAACTTCACTAATAATCTTAGGTTGGACCTGAAGGTAAGACAGGAGCATCCTATTTCCCTTAGCATATCGCCAGACATAACATTACTTCAAATAGTCTAATAACTTCATTCGCTTGATTTGTAATCGAGCCACAATTCCTGACCGTCGACTTAATGCATCCGCAACCATATTAGCCTTTTCAGATTTATACGATATCTCACAGTCGTAATCCTTTGAGAAATCAAGCCACCTCCTTTTCCTCATGTTAAGCTCCTTTTGGAAAAACAGATACTTCAGACTTTTGTGATCAGAATACACAAGAAATTTTTCACCATACAGGTAATGCTTTCAAATTTTTAAGGCAGACACCATAGCAGCTAACTCTAGATCATGGGTAGGGTAGTTCTTTTCATGCACCTTCAGTTGTCTAGACCCATAAGCTACCACTCTACCATGCTGCATCAATACACATCCCAAACTTGCCTGAGAGGCGTCATAGTACACCTCATAGCCTCCTGATTCCTTTGGAATCACTAATATTGGAGCAGTAGTCAGACTATCCTTTAACTCCTGAAAGCTCTGATCACACTCCTCGGTCCATTTGAATTTAACTTCCTTCTTTAGTAATCGAGTCAGGGGCATAGCAATCTATGAAAAGTTTTCCACAAATCACCGGTCATAGCCCGCCATTCCCAGAAACCTTCTAACCTCGGTTAACGAAGTTGGCCTACTCCAATTAGTAACAGCTTCTACTTTCTTCGGATCCACAAAAATACCACCATCGAAAATTATATATCCCAAGAACATCACATTCTCTAGCCAGAATTCACATTTTCCCAACTTAGCCTACAATTTTTTCTCGCGGAGCACTTGAAGTACTATCTTTAGATGCGTCTCATATTCCTCATAGTTCTTTGAATAAATTAGAATATCATCAATAAAAATCATCACAAATTTATTCGGATATTATCTGAACACTCTATTCATCAGATCCATAAAGACAGCAGGGGAATTTATAAGTCCAAAGGGCATAACGAGGAACTCATAGTGGCCATATCTCGTCCGAAAGGCAGTTTTGTCCATGTCCTCCGGCTTAATCCTCAATTGATGATAATCGAACCTCAAATCAATCTTTGAGAACACCCGAGATCCTTACAATTGATCAAACAAGTCATCAATATGTGGAAAAGGATATTTATTTTTTATCGTGTTTTTGTTCAAATCACAATAATCAACACAATGCCATAACGACCCATCTTTTTTTCTTACAAACAACACCGGTGCTCCCAAAGGAGACACACTCGGTTTGATAAAGCCCTTGTCTAACAGCTCCTGTAATTGTATTCTTAGCTCCTTTAACTTAGCAGGGGCCATTCTACAAGGGGCCTTAGAAACTGGACTGACGCCGAAAATAATAGAGATCTCAAACTCGATTTCCTGATGCGGAAGCAATCCAGGCAACTCCTCAAGAAATACATTCTCAAAATCGCGGATGACAAAAATGACCCTAGCTAGCACCTTATGACTTCCAGTGGTGCAAGTGCAAGCCAAGTAAGCTTTACATCCGCTTCTCACCAGATGTTTGGCATATAAGGCCGAGATCAACACCGGTATCTATTTCTTTCTAATGCCTTGGAAGAAGAAGGTTTCCATCCTTGGAATATTAAAATAAACCTTCTTCATAAAGCAATCAATGGTGGTATGGTTTTTAGCCAGCCAATCCATTTCCAGAATTACGTCAAAACCTCCAATGTTTAATAACACCATATCCATAATTAAACACTGCCTATCTACTTCCACTACGCATCCAGGATATAAGACATCAGTAATTACAGGGAATCCAGTAGGGGTACACACAGACAATTCATAATCAAATATACAAGGGATAGTGGCAATAAGACACACAAATCACGAAAAAACAAAAGAGTGGGTAGATCCTGAGTCAAATAAGATAGAGGTAGGAACTCCATAAACAGAAAGAGTATCTTCCACAATGTTGGGTATGCCTCCGGTTCCTGAATAGTCACTTCAAAGGCCTTAGCCAGAATAGTAGGCTTTCTCCCATCTAGTCTGGGGCAATCCTTGATTAGGTGGCCCTATTGTCCGCATTTGAAATAGGCTCCCGTCATCCGATGGCACGCCTACTCCGGATGCATCCTCCCACAGGAGGTGCAGTGTGCAGCCGACGTCCTTGAATCAACTATCGATTGAGCCGGCACAATACCCTTTCCTTTATCAGTCGTCCTTGTCTTTTTGGACGACCCAAAAGATCCCCCAGCAGATCCGCCACTGATACTTGCCCGGCTAGCTGCCCTCTTCACGTAGAATTTCTCTATCTCCACCTCTTGTTCGTAAATGACTACCCTGTCTAGTACATCGGCATACGTCTAAAACTTTAATGTGAACAGTTGTTTCCGAATATCGTCCCACTGTCATTGCTGAAACTTCTTCGCCTTTCTTAATTTGTCTTCTATATAATAATGCGAGAATCGGGACATCTCAGTAAATTTAGCGCCGTACTCAGTCACCGACATACTCCCTTGCCTTAATCTCATGAACTCCATCTCAATCTGATCCCGGCGATTGGATAGGAAGTATTTCTCCGAAAAAGCTTCCTTGAACATATCCCAAGTGATCATCTCGTAAGGCACTCCTAGCGCTCTCTTCCTCATACTCCACCAACTGTCCACTTTGCCCTCCAACTTATAGACGGCAAAGGTGATCTTCTCCTGATCCGTACACCCAATCGCTGTAAATATTTTCTTCATCATCTTTAGCCATATATCAGTTCATGCCAGATCGGGTTTCCCTAAAAAGTCCGACGCTCACTCCGTCGAGAACCGATCATACATGGTTGGAGTTAGGACGGTCGGAGCTGGCTCGATTGCAGGGACTAGAGCCATATGCCTGTGCTCGACAGACTCAACTACGTTGGTCATTCTTTCCAATAAATCTACATAGGCGACCTCCCAATCATGGGGTGTATTACGGCCATTCCTTCTTTCTCTCCCACAAGCCATCCTAAAATCAAATTAGGCACGATATTATAACCCCAAAAAATATTCATCAACTCATTAAAATTGAACTTAGGCTAGGTTACAAGCTTCCTTAGGACTCTAGTTGTCTTAGTTGCCTTGGCCTACTTCTTATGAAAATTCAGTCCTAAGACATCTCATCTCTCTGATACCAATTGTGAAGGAATATATTTTTTTTGCATTCGCTAGTGACCTCCCGGGATTGACACCAAGGTGTTGGTGATCTGGTTCAGGCCGGTCATGCGTACTGATCACAGGATCACAGATACCATTAAGGACCTATACACGATGTCCATAAAGTATGTAATGGAAGACAATCTATTAACCTGCTGAAGCGTTTACATTCATACCTATAAAACTCATTCTTTTGCATACATAATCATAAAAGTCCAATTACAAAAATGTATATATTTCGACCGGATCATTACAATAAAACTGTTTCTTCCGGGTAACTCCAAAACATACGTCCCAATCCTTAGAATCATTCAGACGGAGCTCTAGTCACTCCATCTCATCAGTCACAAGCTCTATAGTGTTATCTAAAGGGGAAAAAACAGAAAACAGTGAGCCAAAACTCAACAATGCACATGCAAATCTTTTGTAAAGCTGTAAGGCGGATATAGTTACATATGTAGTATGAATATTATAAAATAACAGTTGACCAGACAAATACATAAACAGCATGAATATTATAAAACAACAGTTGACCGGACAAATAATGCAAGAAAGTCAGGAAGGCCGGAGCAGTCAAATTCTGAAAATCGGAATAGAAATTAGAGTCGGTCATATTATAAAAATTTTACTTCTCTTTTATTTTTATAGGTTAAAAAAACATCGCTAGCGGAGGAGGCAATAATACGTCCTTGTACAAAGCCCCGAGGATGGCTCACACTTCTTCCTTGTACAAAGCTTCGAGGACGGCTCTCATTTCCTCCTTATACAAAGCCCCGAGGACAGCTCTTACTTTTGTTATCCTTAATTACCACAATAATATTGTAAGGCATGCCGGAGAACTTTATCTCCCAGAGCTAAAGTCCAATCTTATTCATCTTGTCACAAGGCTGGTTTACTTTTTTCTCTAGTTCACATCCCGGACGGGCATAAAATTTTCAATCGTCATAATACAAAGCTGATTTCAAATTCATCTTTCTTATTTTGGTCAATTATAAAGACTTTCAATTGATATGAAATCGGTTTCAAATCCATAAATCTCATTTCGGTCAATAATTATAGCGTTATGATTCAAAGCCGGTTTACCTTTCCTTTATTATGCAATTCAAGCTTAATCATGGTAAACAGAAAGCAGAAAGCATGAATTAACCATGAAATCAAGGTCATATTTTCAATCCGATCGTAAGGCAAGCATGACGTCAGAGATGCAACTTATCAAGCGGTAATTAAAACTGCAAGTCTAATGCACCACATGCTGAAGCATTTAAATCTGAGGAGAACACTTGTAGTTTTTGACTTGAAACCGAAGTAAAATCGGAGTTAAAAGAGAAAGGTACACTTGCATTAAAACATTATTACAAATTAAGCTTGAAAAACGGGAGTACATTTGCCTGACTGTTGACTGCCCACTCCAACTGACTTGAATCTTTTTTCCTTCTTTACTCCTTTCCCTCCCTCCTCGTCGGGAATTCCACACTCGTCCCTCAACTGGAGCTCAGGATATAAAGAAGAGGGATTAGCTGGAGTAAGTTGGGTGGGTCACCCACTTGGTACTTCCCTTCAGGGGTTAGGTGGGAGTGAGTAGGGTAGGTTACCTGCTTAGTACTTTCACCTAGAAGGTCAACGGGTTAGTCTACTTGCTCTGATTAGATTGGGATCTAGTTGGAATCTAACAACAAAACTGGTCCTTGTCTTCTGAATTCGGTAGCCAATTCTAGCCGATCAACAATTTCTTCCAAGTCGGTCAACCTTTCTATTGGTCAACTTTTTTGATCAACGCTTCTTACTCGGCTAACTTTTACTCGAAGTCGGCCAACGTTTCTTTTCTTTTATTCAAGGTCAGTCAATATCTCTAAAAATTGGTCAACCTTTCGATCAACCTTTCGGTCAACCTTTCGGTCAACATCTTGACGCCGGTCAATGTTCTGACACTGGTTAACATTCTGACGATGGTCAATATCTCGACATTGGTCAATATTTTGACTCCGGTCAATATTATGACACCAGTCAATATTTTTGATTACCATTATTTCCGATCTTCCAGTGATGTAAGGCCACTCTGGTTTAAGTCAAAATCAAAATACTCCGGTTTTTAAGTAGTAATATTTCACTTTGATTTCGGGACCTCACATTAATTGATATTGGTATTTAAAATATTGTTAGAAGTTATACTGTTAAAAATTATAGAGAACCCCAAGATTTATCTGAAGAATTTAATAATGCGAAGAAATATAATATCTGAAGAATAAGAATTAAGATGAAGATGCAAGGATCATGAATAATGAGTTACGATATGTAAAGGTGGTATTATGAAGTAAGAATACATATTGAAGGATTTTATCTGCAACCTGATTGAAAGTTATTCGAAAAGATTATCTGAAAGATATAATTATGTAAAGTAAAGTAAATCAGATAAAGTAGTCACTGAAGAATGAAAATTCAAGGCTAAGGAAACCAGATGATCTGAAAGAATTAGTTCAAGTAACCACTGATGATTGAGAATTAAGGTTAAGAATCATAAACCAAGAATAAAGATCCCCCAAATTAAGTGAAAATAGTAAGAAATGAACCAAGGATCATTCAGTAGGTAACATTCTTTGGCTTGCCACGAATATTACGATGAAGACTCAACGATACTCTAGCCACGTATCCTGGCCGCCTAGTGAAGCGGATGATATTTTTGGCAAACCTTAGGAAATTATAGTAGTAATCGAGGATAACTCCATCTACAAAGTGATACGTGGTCCGCCTTCCTCGGGGCATTACTATGGAGGACATGAATTAATAATCATAAGACTATGTATCAATGAGAAAGAAAGAACCAAGAGTTATGAGTTTAAGATCATCCTAGTCCTTGGGATGTAAATAAGGAGGAAAGACGAGATTATATATGCATATGAAAAAATGGTCCTCCTTGGGATAAGGAGGAAATATGAGATGATATATGGATGTGAAAGAATGGTCCTCGGAATGAGGACGAAACATGAGATAATATATGGATATGAAAGAAATGAAGAATTAAGGCCTTTCATTGTGTGGAGTAGTACAATCTATCATCGATTATTCGCTTCCTCAGTTGGTAGGGTCTACCAGTCCTGGTCCATTCAAAAAGATAAGATAGTTCTAAGCTATTTTGCAATTTTAGCAAGTACTTCAGTCTAAGAAATCATAAAAAGAATTATATAAAAGAAAAAGATAAAGTAATCAAACACCAACACAGCCTAAGCGGCAGCAAGTGGCCATAACAAATCATCAAGCCTGCTTCCCCTCAACCTTCTCAACCATAGATCTCACTACCACATCCACTTGGATGCCCACATCTCAACAGGGGGACACGGCTTGGATCCACAATCTCACAGCACCTCAGTAGCTTCATCAACAGCACTCCAGCATCATCAATAATGTTTGGCCAAAAGGAGATGATACTGCATCTGAATCAAAAAGCAGAAAACGACAGTAAAATCCGTATAGAGCAACATCAGCAGTGCTGCACCCGAGGAAAAAACAGCAGCTTCATGTTACTCAGCAGCCAGCGAGCATCATCAGTCGAATGCGAGGAAATCTCCCCATCCTCAACTAGCAAGTAGGTCCTAGGGACAGCCAGCTGAATTTCACCAAGCAAACAATCCACACCCCACCACAACGAACTCAAATTCATCAACGTCATCATGGAGCACAGTGCCAGCTAAATTACATATATATTTATATATATTTCTAGGTTGCCGGTCAAAGTGTTGACCAGCAACAAAGCACCAGCACCAAAATAGCTGATCTAGCCGGTCAGCATGCTCTCAACACCTGATTAGCCAATCTGGCCGGTTAGCGTTTTGACCGGTTAGATGCCCCTTTGTTTTTTGGTGATCACACCAACCTGGCCCAACAGCAATCCGAGCAGTAGGCACACGATCAGCTTAATGCTCCTTATTCGGCATCGACCCAGTGCCAACTAGAAAAACCCGTTCCATTGATCACAAGGCCATCACTGATCACCAGCCTGTCCAAACCTAAAGGGTTAGGTTCCATCGGTCGCTAATGTATTTGAAGGCATGGTTATTTTTGAGAACTGAAAGATCCAATTTATGGCGCGCCATATCCGTAATCTGAATAACCAGCTAGTTCTCATTAGCCCAGATGGAATCGTTGAAAAGACAATGATTACATTCTTTCCAGAGATAGTAAATCGAAGTAGCCAGTGTAAGTTGGAAGGAGAGCCCGTTGGGGTTAGGACCTTTCCATCTATTGGCTGCCCACAGAATATTCAAATGCAGTTCATTGTATGGCCACTGCATCCTAACCTTATGGCACATCTTTTTCTTTTTTGGCAAGTAATTAAATTTTATTAATGAAAAGAAAAAATATATTTAACCAATATTCTATCTCCAAGTGTTTTGCCGACTTAGATTTAGAACAGAGATGCTAGGATATACCCCGAGCACTGTGAAATATCACGAAATCCAAAATAAGGTAAAAAATGAAGGAAACAAAACAGAGATACTTCCGCGCAAGGCATACAACGAAGTATCCAATTCGGGCAAAATACGTACCAGCATTTTGGCAGATCAGTATTGTGGAGCAATCCGACAGAAAGCATAGTGCAGCAGGCCCTCCAAATTGACCAAATTCCATATCGGCCAAACAACTAATAGCATACTAGGCACAGAGCTTATCCATGCCGGGCAAACGGGCCACATCAGCAAGACACAAAACTGGCAGCAACACCAAACCGGGCAAAGTACAATCATCATCTATACCGGCAAATGAGCCACATCAGCAGGACACCGAACCGAGCAAACTACAACCTTCAAACACCCACCATTCCGGGTGATACTCCATGCCAGCAAAGGCATAAACTGATCAAGTTTTTTTTTCAACCAGCATTATGTAGCATTCCAATAAACGATAGCACGTGGTTGAGGCATATTGGGGCATACTGGGCAACAGTCCTACCAAATCTGCTTACCGAAGGCAGAAATGGCCAAGTCAACCATATCGGCATAAGTACGCATACCGGCATGTCAAAGAGCATACCGCCCAATAGCTCCAAACTGGCAGTCAGGAGTGAGAGCTAAGCCCAAACCAGCACAAGGCAATACCAGCAAAACCATACTAGCCAAAAAAAGAAAAGACCGACCTACCAACTTTTTTTTTTGAGCTAAGACCAAACCGGCAAAACCCATACTAGGCAACAAGCGAACCAGCCCATAGCTTTTCCAGAATGCTTACTCCAAATCGGCAAAAGACCATACCGAGCAATTCTTAACCTGCCCACTTTTCCATCACTTTTTTTTAGTAACCGACAAGGAGCATGCTGGTGTCAAGACGCATTTCAACACACCAGAGAGCCAAAAAGGACCGGAATGCATATTTTTTTAAGAAGAAAAGGCAAAACGACAGGGAGCATACCGGTGCAGAGGCGCATTCCAGCACACCTGAGCTCAAAACTCATACATTCCAGAATGGTCATACATTCATTTCAGGATGAGCAAACCGACCTGAATGCTCTCTCTCTTTCTTTAATTATCAAACCGGCAGAAGAGTACATCCCAATACAATCTGCCCAAAAGCATCGCCCATCCATTGGCGCCAGAGGAATTATTTACCCAAGAAGATAAATCCCAGTGAGCCAGCAAAGAGGTACACGATCAGCTTTACGCTCCATGTGCGGCTAAGACCTGTAGCCAGCCAGAATCACTCGTGCCATCTATCTCAGGGCCATCTCTAATCGCCATCTTGACCAAACTTAAGGGGTTAGGTTCCATTGGTCCTTAATGTATTTGAAGCCATGATTCTGTTGGGGAATAGAAAAAACCAATTTATGGTGCACCCTATCCGTAATCTGAATAACTAGTTGGTTCTCATTGACCGAGCTGGAGTCGTTGAAAAGCCGATGATTACATTCCTTCAAGAGATAGTAAATCGAAGCAGCCAATGTAAGACGGAAGGAAAACACTTTGGGTTTAGAACCTTTCCATCTATTAGCCACCCATTGAATATTCAAATGCAATTAATTTTAGGGCCACTGCATCCCAGCTTTATAGCACATCTTTTGACATACTACACTAGTGAATTCACAATTGAAGAAGAGGTGATCGTGAGTTTTAGCCTCAACTTGACAAAAGGGGCATTTATCCGAGATAGTGGAGAATATGCTAGGACGATCTAGCGTGCTTAGGCAGCGACGAATACACAGCCAAAAGATGAAAGCATGGGCAGGTATGGGGTAGGGACCCCAAACTAGCGAAGTCCATGCCACCTTTTCTTTCGGTGCACGAAGGAGGTCATACACAGAGTGGATCGAGAATCGACCATCCGTAGATAAGCTCCAGCTAATCGAATCAGGCTCTTTTTGTTGTGGCTTGTAACTAGGCATATGTTCAACAATGCGGTTTACTTCCATATCTTTGTCTTTTTTTCGATAAATAAATAAATTGTATTAAAATGAAAAAAATTTACAAAGACCTATATTCTAACACTAAGTGTTAGACCAACTTAAGTGTAGAACATAGAGGCTAGGGCATCCCCCGAGTACACGATACAAAGAATAAACAAACCACACACAAAGACACAACCCAATGGCCAAGATCAAACATGGGTAACAGAACCAACATGGTTCCAGATACGAACCACCGATGAGACAATGCGGTCATGGCAGCACATACTAGAGTCGCAAGCACATCAAACAGGGTAACAACAGTAGCCTTGGACATAATAACCTACAGAGCAAACACGAACACAGCAACCATGGAAATAGTAGTGACTATAGGCCTAACTACCACCACAGACGCACTAGAAAAGAACTCGGACATATCCGCGCAGACATAGGCATAAATCTTAGCCCTCATGCACCACGCTCCGTCAGCTACAATAGGTTGCCCAAGCTCCCAATTTTATGTCGACCTACAGCGAGATGACCGAAAAAAGGCCAAATCCAGCCAAACTTCTTTTTTTTTTGGCAAGAAAGAAAAGCCACCCTTGTAGTCACGGCCAGCGACGGCCAGAACTAAAGAGATGCCTCGATCCTCTGAACCATAATATAGAAGAAGGCATCAAGACATGAACCAATGTGGACAAGGTAGCGTAATTCAGAAGTGCATCCACATAAAGGAGATAAGTATCCAAAGTTGCGGCTGATAGCTCTTATGCAGCTCACTCAATTTTTTTTTTTTGTGACAAGAAAAGAGAGCAGCAGGCACTCTAAGTCAGCAGAAACCATACCAGGCAATTCTACCAAACCGTTCTTCTGTTCCTAAACCCTACCAGAGATTGTGACGGTATGCACCCTATCTTTGTCATTTGGCTAGTTCCACTCCCCATTCCTAAGACTTGCCTGGACCTTCGCATCAATGGGGAGGCCAGTGACGGTACGCACCCTATCCCCGAATTGATTACACGGTAGTCCCATTGGGTGCCAATTGTTCGACCATAGACACGTCTAAGAACCGTTTCCAATAAAGTATCGGACATGTGGTCGCATAGCAGAACGCAGCTTCATGATCTTCTTCAAGGCCCAAGGCGTTGAGCTCATGAACACACCAAAAGAGCCGGCTTATTAGAGCTTTGTTGCCCGCATGTAGGTTTTTAATCCCCAGGCCGCCTTCTGACTTAGGGCAACATACATCCTCCCAGGCCACCTTGGCCGAGGTCTTCTGATCTGTGCATCCATGCCAAAGGAACCGACGAATGAGGGTATAAATTTCCTTTAGAAGGCCTTTTGGGAGGATGAAGAGAGATGCCCAGTAAAGATGAATGGATGACAAAATAAAGGTTAAGAGCTATAGGCGCCCCCCAAACGAGATCCATTCGTTCTTCCATGAGGCAACCTGATTCTTAATACGATCAAGGAGGGAATGACAATTCTTGAGTGTTAGCCACGTGGTTAAAAGTGGCACTCCCAAGTATCTAACTGGGAGTTGTCCTCTCTTAAACCCCAGGATGGTAATGATTTCATTAGCATGGTAGTGATTTTCAGTGCACACAAAAACCTCGCTCTTCTCTTTGTTCGTCGTAAGACCAAACAGTAGTTGAAATTCTTGAAGGCAATCATTTAAAATTCGGGTAGATTCCGAATCCACCTTAGAAAAGAGCAAGAGGTCATCGGCGAATGCAAGCATTATCATGCGTGTGTCCTTGCATTTCCAATGGAATTGAAAAGATGGACAGCGACGGGCTTTCACCTCTATAATACTATTGAGCACTTCCATAACCAAAACAAAAAGGTAAGGTGACAGGGGATCGCCCTGTCGTAGGCCTCTGGGTCCTTTAAAAAACCCACCAATTTGCCGTTAATGTTTTTAGAGAACGACAGGGTGGTAATACACTGTTGAATCCAGTGATCATCTTGGGTAGGGAAACCCATGAGGTGAAGGGTAGCAATAATGAATTCCCAATGAGCAGAGTCATATGCCTTCGTAAGGTTAACCTTCATAGCACATCTAGGTTCACCCTTACTCAAATGGTAATGGTGAAGAAGCTCTTGAGCAAGCAGGATGTTGTCACTAATGTGTCGCCCAGCCACAAATGCCGTTTAGCATTTATCCACCAAATGAGGCAAAGTACCTTGAACTCTGTTGGCAAGAATCTTCGAGATGATCTTGTAAATTACATTGCAGCAAGAGGTGATGATGAGTTTCAACCTCAACTCGTCAATAGGGGCATTTATCTGAGATAATAAAAAATCTGCTAAGATGATTAAGTGTGCTTAGACGACGACGAACGTCAGAAGATGAAAGCACGGGCAAGGATGTGGTAAGGACCCCAAACCAGCGAGGCCGACACCACATTTTCTTTAGGTGCACGAAGTAGGTCATACACAGAGCGGATCGAGAAACGACCATCCGTAGATAAACTCCAACTAATTAAATCTTGCTTGTCCTGATGTGTCTTGTAATTAGGCATATGTTCGATAATGCGGTTCACTTCCACATCTTTGTCATTTTGCCATCTCCACTCCCCATTCCTAATAATTTTCTAGACCTTCGCATCAATGGGAATACCCATGATGGTGTGCACCCTATCCCTGAATTGTTCAAACAGAGGCCCCATTGGGTGTCAATTGTCCAGCCACAGACACATCTGAGAACTGTTTCCAATAATGTATTGGACATGGGGGAGCATATCGGAATGCAGTTTCATGATCTTCTTCCAGGCGCAAGGTTTTGAGCTTGGGATTTTAACATTCCAAATACAACGATTCTTTAATCAGTAGTTCTGAACCCAGGACGCCCAAATGGAGCCATACTTATTGTTAAGAAGTCTCCAAAGAAGCCGACTTATGAGAGCTTTGTTGCTCGTTTGCAGGTTTTTAATCCCCAGGCCACCCTCAGTCTTAGGGCAACATACTTCATCTCTGGCCACCTTGGCCGAGGTTTTCGCATCAATGCACCCATGCCAAAGGAATCTCCAAAGGAGCTTTCAATTTCCTTCAGAAAGCCCTTTGGGAGGATGAAGAGGGACACCCTGTAAAGATGAATGGATGACAAAATAGAGGTTAAGAGCTGTAGGTGCCCCCAAATGAGAGCCATTTGTTCTTCTATGAGGCAACCCTATTCTTGATTCGGTCAAGGAGAGGATGGAAATCCTTTATTGCTAGCCGTGTGGTTAAAAATGGCACTCCCAAATATCTAACTGGGAGTTGTCCTCTTTTAAACCCTAGGATGGTGATGATTTCGTCAGTGTGGTAGTTATTTTTTGTGCACACAAAAACCTTGCTCTTCTCTTTTTTCGTCGTAAGACCAGACAAGAGTTTAAATTCCTTGAGGCAATCATTTAATATTCGAGAAAATTTTGGGTCCGCCTTAGAAAAGAGCAAGAGGTCATCTACGAATGCAAGCAGTATCGTGCTTGTATCCTTACATTTCCAATGGTATTAGAAAGACGGACAGCTTCAGGCTTTCACTTCTATAATACCATTGAGCACTTCCATGGCCAAAACAAATAGGAATTGAGATGAAGGGTAGCAATAATGAAGTCCCAATAAACAGAGTCATATGCCTTCATCAGATCAACTTTAATAGTGCATCTAGGTTCACCCTTACCCAAATGATAACGGTGAAGATGCTCTTGTGCAAGTAGGATGCTGTCACTAATGTGTTGACCAGCCACAAATGCCGTTTGGCATTTATCAACCAAATGAGGCAAAGTACCTCAAACTCTGTTGGCAAGAATCTTTGAGATGATCTTGTAAATCACATTGCAGCAAAATATTGGCTTGTAGTCTGTCACCTTGGCAGGTGACTTGACCTTTGGGATAAGGCTAATGAGAGTTGCGTTCACCTATTTCAAGAGTTTTCTACTATAGAAGAAATCTTGAACCGCCTTTACCACCAAAGGACCTATAATGGGCCAGGATTCCTTGTAAAATTTTGAGGAGAAGCCATTAGGGCCAGGAGCTTTAGAATCTCCAATGGACAGGAGGGCTCGTTGAATCTCTTCTGCATGCACCGAAAGATACAGATCCTCTTAAACTAAAAGCAGGAAAGTATTACGGATATACGGATGAACCCTCTCCAAAACTACCATTGAAGTACCTCTGCTTGTGCCCAGAAGGCACTAGAAATGGTCCACAATAAGCTTCTTAACCTCTTCCATGCTCTAGGTACTTTCACCATCATTTTTTGTTAGGGAAAGGATTCTATTTCGGTTAGATTTTCGGGTAATTGAGTGGAAGAAATATTTCGTGCATTGATCCCCATCCTTGAGCCAGTGAAGCTTAGCCTTTTGGTGTAAGAGCTCAATTTCCTTTGTGAAAGCTCTAAGATAATTGGCCTTGTAAGATCGTTTGGCATCATTGGAGGATTCACTACCAGATTGGCTAGGATGAGTCTTTTGAAAATCCTCCAAAGCTTGACGCGCATGGACCACTTCTTCAAAAACACTCCCATCTTCTTAATTGAGGTCTTTGAGGAGTCGTTTAGTACATTTCAGATTATACATGAGTCTGAACATGGGATACCCATTGCTGTTCATCTGCCAAACTTCACTTACCATTAGCAAGAAACAAGGGTGAGAAGTGAGAAAGTTGTTGAATCGGAACATTCCTTTCCAATGTTGTTGTGTGTCCATTGATTGTAGGATACAGAGAGTATGGTCGGATAATCTAGCTGGAAGGAAGATGGCTTTATATGGAGTGTGACTGATGAGACAATTGGCATTCACTAACACCCAGTCGAGCTTCTTGTATATTCAAATAGAAGTGTCCCTGCCATCATGCCATGTGTAGTATAGACCTTCATGGCAGACATCCACCAGATCACACTCATTAAGGCAGGAGTCAAGGTCCATGCTACGTGCGTGCCAAATACCTCCCAATCCTTCCGAATGCGTCCGTATGGCATTATAGTCCCCTATAACAGCCCATGGTAGATCATGGGCAAGATCTCTCATCCTCCTAATGCTTTCCCAAAGATCATCCCTTTAGGCTTCCATATTAGCACTGTATATAATAAATAGGAGCCGGTCCTTCCCATCCAGTTTATAAGTAGTTTTACAGTGGATAGCTTGATCCTCCTTGGAAATAATATCTACATCAACTAGATTTGGATTCCTTCCGATCCAAATACACCCATATGAGGTATCGGAGTAATTCATATCCCATTTCCATGAAGGCATGAGGGTATGAGCAATTGAAGCGGCATTCTTTTCTCTACCTTTTGTTTCGACCAAATCAATGATATCACATCTAGAAGATATGATGAACTGACGAGTCTTATGTCTCATGATTTTACCATTCAATCCCCGCACATTCCACAAAGCAACACTAAGCATGGGGAGTAGGTGTGGGGGGTTTCCTTTTCACCCCTCCGTGTTTTTTATGGGCAGATTTCAACTGTGTACCTTTTGAGGAGGTCCATCGCATGCATTAGGACTAGGCGGATTACTTACGACGGCTGTCCTAGTCACTACAGATGATAGGTCCTTGGGTTGTGGCCTCTCAGATGTGGCATCAGTTGGAGCTGACCCCTGCCTACCCGAACCTTGTCCTTTGAGCAGCTTATTGATATTGGAACATGAGTAAGTCGAGTTAGGGAGTTGCAAGCACTGGCGCATTGAGCTATGACCCATATCGGCACCAAACGTCACACTAGCAGTATTATCCCAATTTACAAGGATCATCTAATGGTCCCATTCCAGCAGCTCCAATACACTGGTTGAAGATTCCAAAGCCTCCCAAATGCCAATCGTGGAAGAGATACCATTACTGTTCCCTAGAGCAATGGCATCCCTACCTAAGGTTCTTAGTTGATTTAACATTGGTTCATGTGGAGCTTTAGTTAAACTTCATGATTTCTCGCCCTCCTGATCACTAAAATTACGTTGGTTAGTATCCTGCGATTGAGTAGCATCGCTCTCCTTTTTTCTTTTTTTTTGTAAGTAATTAGGTTTTATTAATGAAAAAAAGAAAAGAAATACAAAATCACTATTCTATCTTCAAGTGTTTTGCCAACTTGACTTCAGAACAGAGATGCTAGGGCATTCCACTAGAATCGTGAAACATGTCACGAGACCAAAGTGTAGAAGACAAAAAATAAATAGTGTTACATCCGTCTACGGCCAACAACCAAGCTGGTCAAATAGTAGATAGCAGTGTCCATACTGACAGTCAAAATTCCTACTAGCTCACCACTACAACCTTGGCTTACCGTACGTCCAATTGCACCATTGCCGGTCAACGTGTTAACCAGCCTAATATTGGTCAACCTGTTGACTGGGATGTTGGCACTTAATCCTCTCGAGCAGAGACAGCAATAGTATTGCAACATCTTTGACCGACAACAAGCAACGTTACGCGAGAGCACCAAAACCGGCCAAAATACATCATACCGGGCAATTGGGTCAAACCGGAAAAAGGGATCCATACCGGCAAATGCGCTATACCGGGCATAATGCAGCTTCATTCCGAAAGAATGCACAAGAGCAACAGGCTCTCCAAACCTTCCATCTGGATATCGACATCATGCAAACTAGGCAAAATAAGACCACAAACTGGCAAAACTGCATACGGTTTTATGTGAGAGGGAGTGCTCGTTTGCACGGCCATCTCGGTAACTAATTTTGTAAAGCTGTCAATCGGGTGAGGTGCCATCCCGGTAATACACAGCATCCCGGGCATAAGCAAACCAGACAAAATCCTCAAATTGTCCAATTGATCCTTCCCGAAAATTTTACCCAAATAGCATTCCTTTATATAGAGCAGCAGTAGTAGTTCGACATCCAACGAAAAATCAACAGCTTCAATTTACTCAGCAGCCAGCGAGTATCATTACTTGAATGCGAGGATATCAGCCCATCCTCAACCAGCAGGTAGGTCCTTGGACTTACTTTTTTTTTAGCCTACCGGTCAACTAGTTGACCGACCAAACCCAAATTTTGGCGGTCAACTAGCTGATCAGCCAATAACCAAAATTTTCTAATCAACAAACTGATCGGCCAAAACCAAATTTTGCCGGTCAACTAGTTGACTGGCCAAAACCCTTTTTTTAAAAAAATATATTCCAACAAAGTGACCATTTCGATCAGAACACCCATCCCGAAATTGGCAGCAACAGTGTTTCATGCAAACTAGGAAAACCAAGACCACAAACCAGCCACACTGCATCCAATTTTATGTGAGAGGGAGCCCCGTGTGCACAACCTTCCCAAGCACTTGATTTCATTAAGGTGTAAATCGGGCGAAGTGCCATTTCGGCAATATATAGCATCCCGGGCATAAGCAAACCGAACAAATCATCAACCTGGCCAATTGATCCATCCCAGTAATTTGACCCAATCAGTAATCCACAAACTAGCAATAACTCAATACAGAGCAGCAGTAGCAGTTTTGCATCCAAGGTAAAATCAACAGCGTCATTATACTCAGCAGCTAGCGAGCATCATCAGTCGAAAGCGAGGATATCAATCCATCCTCTACCAGCAGCTAAGTCCAAGGACCCTTTTTGGGGGGGGGGGTTGCCAACAGCCTACCGGTTACCTAGTGAGCCGGCCAAACCCAAATTTTTCTAGTCAACTAGCTAATCGGCCAAAATGCCACCTCTTTTTCTCCAACAGCCTCTCAGTCACCAAGTTGACCGGCCAAAAAATAATCTTTTTTTTTGTTGATTAATTAGCTCGGGAGATTCAGGTGCTAGCGAAGTGCAAGAAACCCAAGGTCTTTTGCAGAGTAGGCTGCAGAAAGCTCTAGTTTGTGGCGGACGGTATCAGTTATTTGGGCAATAATTTGGAGCACATCTCTCTCTTCTTGGTTATAAAAAATACGATGATTCTGTTCTATCCAGATGAAGTAGATAGTTGTAACTAAGTGTAAAGCGAAAAGATTTAGCTTGTGCATTTTTACCCTTCCATCTACTTGCAGCCCACCTGATGTTAGCGCCATAATCTTAATAGTGCCAATAAATCCCAGCCTTAAGACACATGTGGTGCCAGACTTCAGCAGTAAATTTTCATTTGAAGAATAAATGTTCGTGACTTTCGATCTCATTGGTGCAAAAGGGGCAATTGACTGAAAGGTTCGTGAAGGAACGGAGACGGTCCGATGTACTCAGTCAACCACGAATACACAACCAAAGGATAAAAGCATAAGTAGGGGTGTGGTCGGGGCCCCAGACAAGAGAAGCCCACTCTGCTTTTCTCTTCAAACCCTGGAACAACTTGTAGGCAGATTGGATGGAGAATCATCTATCGTTGTTGGCTTGCCACTTGATCAAGTCTCACTTGGCCAAGTATGGGGCATACTGGGGCATGCAATCAATAATGTTAGAAACCTCCATATCATAAGCATTTGGCCACCTCCATTGGCCATGATGAATAATGTCCTTAACCTTAGCGTCAATGGGAAGACCCCGTAACTGTCATCAGTCTCTGGGAGAACGAATCGCAAAGCAGTCCCTTAGGTTGCAAATTATCGAGCCATAAGAATGTCGTGGCACCATCTCCGATAATATACTGAATGTGTTTGCAAGTCTCCACACGAATGGTCATTATCTTTTTCCAAGTCTACGGAGCAGGTTGAGGGACTTTGATGGTCCAAATGCATCTATCCTTAATGCAGTATGTGTGAATCCAAGACGACCATATAGACTAGGGATTTTTTGTGATGACACGCCAAAGTAGCCAACTTATTAACGCCTTATTAGAGGGTTCGAGGTTCTTAATACTCAAGCCTCCCTCTTCCTTAGGAGTACATACATCATCCCATGCGACTTTTGCCTGCATCATACCTTCAATACTCCCATGCCATAAGAATCTACGAATCAAGCATTCGATTTGCCGTAGGCTTGATTTGGGCAGAATGAATATAGAAGCCCAGTATAAGTGGATAGAGGTGAGGACAGAAGATATTTTTCCAGGATGAAATACGTTTCCTGACTCTATCAATTAAAGGGGTGTAAGTCTTTATAGACAGTCTAGCGGTAATAAGTGGAACACCAAGGTATTTCACTGGAAAATGTTCGAATTTAAACCCCAAAA
Organism: Nepenthes gracilis; assembly: GCA_033239525.1. Taxonomy (NCBI): domain Eukaryota; kingdom Viridiplantae; phylum Streptophyta; class Magnoliopsida; order Caryophyllales; family Nepenthaceae; genus Nepenthes; species Nepenthes gracilis. The sequence goes on along the minus strand of BSYO01000013.1, from coordinate 13,654,636 downwards.
TATTTTTTATTTTCTCAACAAGAGTGGCATTCCGGGTACAAATAAAAGTCTCACTCTTGTCACGGTTGGCTACAAGGCCCGATAGATCTTGGAATTCCAAGAGGCAATCATGTAAAACTTTGACAGAGTTAGGATCCATCTTGGAAAAAAGTAATAGATCATCAGCGAAGGCTAGTATCACAGTACGAGTGTCCTTGCACCGCCAATGGTACTGGAATTGGCAGTTATGGTGCGCTTCCAACTCAATGATTCCATTAAGCACTTCCATAGCCAGGACAAAATCATAGGGGGAGAGGGGATCCCCTTGCCTTAGTCCTTTAGCATCTTTGAAGAAGCCCACAGACTCACCATTAAGATTAATGGAGTAGGACGTGGTAGAGATTCATTGCTGTATCCACTCGATCATCAGAGGCGGGAACTCCATGAGCTGGAGAGTAGCAAGGAGGAAGTCCCACTGAATAGAATCATATGCTTTCATAATGTCAACTTTCATAGCACACCTAGGTTCTCCCTTGCCAGTATGATATTTGTGAAAAAGTTCCTGGGCCAGTAGAATATTATCACTAATTTGTCGACTAGCAATAAACGCTGTCTGACATATATCAACAAGGAAAGGTAGGGTGGTCCGAATCTGGTTAGCAATAATCTACAAAATCACCTTGTAGATAACATTACAATAGGGCAAAAATCCGTCACCTTGGAGGGGGAGGCCACTTTAGGAACTAAACTAACTATAGTGGAATTAACCTGTTTTTAGAGTGAGTGCCAAAGTGGGGGTTGGCGATTCTAGAGAGAGACACTCTCCCCTCTCTCTAAAATTTTAAATTTGTGTAGGTAGTTTTTAGGGTTACAGTCTCTGACTCTTACCTCACCGGCTTCGGCCATGGCTGGCCCTCCCAATGAGACACCTTCACTTCCCATCCCTCACTCCTCCACACCCTCTGCTATTCCTACTCCTCTTGTACATCCTCCTTCGAATCTGTCTCTCTCTGTTCTTACGCCCAAATGCACGGTTATTCTGGCTGCGTCCCGGTCATCAAATTCCCCTCCAATCCACTATTCCTCCACCTTGTCACTAGATGATTTTCCACTTCTTTCTGTTACTCGACCACCATTGTTGAAGAATGGTCTTGTACCAGCGTCTTCGCTCCCTGAGGGTTTGCTTGGGTCCTGTGACCGCTATCTCTCCCCTGCCAAAAAATGGAGTTCCAGTGTCTTCTACTGATGCCTTTCATCCATTGTCTGGGACCCCTAGTGTTTCGAGTGGTATGCTCCTTTTGGATTGTGCCCCCTAAAGTGAGGATAAGCCTTGCCCTGGTCCTTTACCCATCTCAGATGGTGAAGCTGAGGCTGTGTAGATTGCCCTGCCTACAAATACTAGTTCCACGTCTCCGGTGGTGCCTAGAGCCAGAACCGCCTCTGTTCCTTGGGCATCGGTGGCCAAGCAAGACCAGAGTCGAGGTAAGGTTCCTCTTCATTTCTTTAATCATTCGTTAAAGGAAGGGCATTCCTTAATTCCTCCTTAGGAGGTTATTCGACAAGGGGAGACCATGTGGGGTGATACCCTGGTGGGGTATTTCCATGGCAACCCATTGCACTTCCAAGCAGTCAATCACATAGTTAGGAAAATTTGTGGACGTTTTGACCTTAAGCATGTTATGGGCAATGATTAGGGCTTCTTTTTCTTCAAAATTTCTTCTTGTAATATCATTGAAAACTGCCTTGCAGGTGGGCCTTGGACTTTTGCAGGCAATCCCCTGTTTTAAAAAAAATGGAAACTGGGAATGACATTATCCAAAGAGGAACACAAAACCTTCCCTATTTGGATCACTCTATCTAATGTCCCTGTGGAATTTTGGACTCCCTTTGGGTTGAGCTGGATTACGAGTGTGGTGGGCGAGCCTATACAACATGACCCTGTTACTGAAAAAATGGAAAGAATGAGTTACGCCCATGCGTGTGTGGAAATTGGGGCTGACGCTCCACTGCCGTCCATTGTTCCTATTAGGCCCAGTACCTCAACTGAGCTTCTTTCCCCACCCAACATTGAGATTCAAATAGAATATCAGGGGAAACTTGCCTGTTGTAGCCCCTGTAACTAGCTGGGGCACTCTAATTCCCGATGCAAATCAGTGAAAAATTATAGGCTGACAAGATGGGTCCTGAAGGATCCATTGCACCAATCTCCCCATGGTGCATCCTCTAAGACTAGCTCACTACCTCGAATCCCTAAGAACGAGGAATCTGGTACTGGACATATCACTTGTTCCAATACTTTTGGGGCCCTTGCCGTGGTTGACATATCCCAGAATGAGGCTCTAGGGCTTACTGATGAGCATCTGAATCCATACCAGCTTTATGCCACATGTCTAGATCAGGCCACTGATACTGCTTCTCCTGAGTTGGTTGTGGATGTTCAGATGGTTGTTCTGCAGCCCAATAATGAAGTTGAGAAGTCTACAGTTAGTGTTAGGAATGTCCTTGGCAATCCTATGCATGATTTAGCTCGGATTGAGGGGGTACATGAAATTCGATCCTCGAGTGTGGAGCTTTCTATCAATGGTGTAGATTTAGATTTAACACCCAATTCTATCACCAAACTTTCATGTAAGTACCCCCAGGATACTTCAGATCAGGTTGAGGAGGTAGTAGACGATGAGGACGATTTTTACGACCCAACGCTTAATGCCCTCAAGATGTCGCTGGAGGCAAACGCTACTTAGACTTTTCTCGATTCATTAACTCTAGAAGGAAGAAAAACTGTGTATGATTTCACAGAAAAATATTTGCTAGCCGTAGCTGAAGAGACGAGGGATGAGTTCAAATCGTTTTCCCCCACTGGCTTTAACGGATTAGGACAATTGTTCGGGTGCATTATTTGAAGCTATCAGGTTGTTCGTGGTAGCTACGACTACTCCACTATATATTGCTTTTTTATCTCTTGTTGGGAAGAAGGTAGTCATTTGTTTTTTGGATACTCTTCTAAAAATAGAGACTAAATTCCCAAATTGTAATTTTAGCCAACTGAGTAGCTTAGTGGCAAGTCTCCATATAGTTGATGAATCTGCCACCATAGTGAGCCTTTTAGGAACTCCTGTCTCCTCCATTTTCTCACAGCAACGGTCTGATAGGAGAGTAAGTTATGTGTATTCCAATTATGCTCAAGAAGAGGCGCTGCAGGTTTCCACTCCTTCTTCAGAGCAAGATGGAACCTGAATCCAAGCCAAGTCGAGGAGACATAGAAAATCCAAGAACTCTATGGGTTCCTTAGGAAAATGCATCAGCCAGTTGTAGTTCTATTCCTGATCACCACTATCCAAGTAGTGTGGTCCTAGTTTGCCATTTTGGTGAGTATTGCGGAAATGCATGTGTTGATTGTTATGGTACGCTGATTTGATCACTTTACCGGCAAGGATCATTTGGACGGTATGTGGTTTTTTTCCGGTTTGCTTTGCCCGGTATGTTGCAAAATGCCGGAATGACTTTTTGCTTGTTTTTTTGAGAAAAATAGATAGGGATGGAATCCCTGGTATGTGTTTTGTGGCTGACAAGGATGGAATGTCTGGGATGGGTCTTCGGATGGAATGCCAGGGATGAAAATTCCAGGGATGGATCATCTCGGAATGGTTGTGCTGATATGTACCCTTTTGCCGATTTGGTTGAGTGGCCGGTTTGGTGCCTTTTGCCTGGTTGTGCTTTGCTCGGGTATGGTGTTCGCCAGTTTGTTGTCCTACCGATGTGATTCATTTGCCTGATGTCTCCAGCTGGATATGCGGTTTTCCTCCTTGGAGTGCAGTTGCTCGTCATACCAGGACAGTTGGCTTTTTGTTTGGGTTGGATTTGTCGGGATGCTCTCTTTGCCTGGATGACAGCCCTTTGTGGAACTTCAGGTTTGGCTTTTCTACGGGGATGGATTGGCTCTAGGTGGTGGTCTGCCTTTGTGCCTGGTATACACCAAATGCAGCATAACGGGCGGGCTGAGTGTTTTGATAAAAAAAAAAAGGAAAAGGGTTGGCAAGGATGGATTGCCAGGGATTGGTTTTCCGTAAGGAATGCCGGGGATGGGATTTCTATATGGAATGCCAAGGATGATTTCCTGGAATTCTAGGAAAGGACCGCCATGGATGGTTAGGTTTATTGGACTGGTATGGGGTTTCAGCGCGGTATGCTCCAAATTCCCAGGATGGCGTTTCGCCTGTTGTGTCCTTATATGCCGGGATGACATTTTGGCCGGTATGCAACATATTGCAACAAAATGCCAAATTGGAAAGCTGGTCTGGATGCAGCAGGCTACACGATGCAACAGTTGCCGGTATGGAATTTTGGTCTGATAGGGTGCATAATTTCGGTATGGATGAAGTGACCGGTATGGTCCCTTTGCCTGGTTTGACATTATAATAAATAAAAAAAAGGGGCTTTGTGTGATTATCTACCAAATGGCGAATTGTTAGTTCTTGGTTGGCCATGACGGCTGGATTGGTCTTCTCTGATTGGATTGGCAAATTTGGAAAGCTTGGTCTCCGTTGGACAAATGCCCGTAGTTTGGCCCATTAGGATGTAGGCAAATCAGTTTCCAAAAGGCCTTGATTAGTCCTTTGTATTGTTTCTCTGTTTTTCATGACATGTTAATATTGCTTGGAGTATGCCCCAAGGTTTTTGTTCTGACCTCAAGTCGAAAAAATACTTGAAGTAAGAACATAGATTTTTTTCCTTTTTTGTAATACAACTTTCTTACTTACCAAAAAAAGAATTAACCCATTTAAGCAGCTTTCCATGAGTGAGGAAGTCATTTATTGATATAGTCACAGAAGAGCCAACCACCTACCATAATTCTTTAAAGAATTTCGAGGCGAAGCCATCAGGGCCAGGGGCTTTGAAATCCCCTATGGAGAATAACGCTTGGCGAATTTCGTCCTCCTCCACTAGATTACAGATTAACATCTTGAGTGAAGTAGGAACTGTGTGCTAAATGTAGGGCGCAATTTCTCCTTGTCAAAAGTGCCTTAGGTGCAACCCATTCCTAGAAGCCTTAAAAAATGGTTTGTAATTAGAGTTTAGACTTCCACCTTTCCAAGGGTAGGCTGGCCATCCTCTTTTAGCAACGAAAGAATACAATTACAATTACTCTTACCGTTGATCATGTGGAAGAAAAAATGAGAGCTTTGGTCCCCCTCTTTCAGCCAATGAACCTTTACTTTTTGGTGGAGGAACTCAATCTCTTTTGCCGTGCTCTCCATTTGCAGCGCCGCAGAGGTGTTAGAGCAAGAAACATCAGGATTGGACTCTAGGCACATTTGGGTCCTTGTTCTCTGGCCTTCAACGTGACTACTTGGGAAGCCGTCATTATCTATTCAAGAATCTCTCATGGGCTTACATTACTCATTTGGATTCTTAAAGACAACAATGGCATTAGAAAGGGGTGCTTTTATAGGGCCTGGATCCACCTTTCCTAGGCTCGCAGAAACACGGCCAATTGATTTACCCCTGCCTTTGGAAGTATGTGGTGTGGGGTCCTTCATAAATCTGCTAGTAGGCCGATACAATTTTACAGGTTTGCAATGGGATTCGGAGTGTCCCACCTTGCTATATTTACCACACCGGGTAGGCTTCCATTGACAGTCAATTTTACTTTCAAAGAATGGTTGATTGGGTTGCACATCGGAGCTTCCCATCCTAACACACATTGTGGAGGGCAGGGAAGCGTCAGCTCTAACCTCCAGACACACACGTGCCAAGCTCATGCGTTCCATCTTTTTCGTGGTAGGATCGAGCTGTAGAGGCTTACCCACTGCACTCACAAGCCAGCTCAGGCCCAAGGGAGTCCAGAACTCGTTAGGGATGTTAGACAATGTAATCCAAATGGGGAAAGTTTGTGTTCCTCTTTTGAGAGAACCATCACTGGTTTCCATTTCTTTAGAAATAAAGGAAAGCCAGCAACAGTCCAGGGCCTCCCACAAGGCATTTTTTCATCATCTTACAGGAAGAAAATCAGAAAAAGAAAAATCCCTGATCATTACCGGCCACATCCTTCAATTCAACATAGGCGGATATTTTCCTAGCTATATGATTTACAGCATGGAAATGCAATGGGTTGCCGAGATGTAACATCGTCGGGCACCCACTTGTGAATATTGTCCGCTTTGCCACACAAGCACACATTTTTTCATGGCAGACAGCCTCCACCGCCCCCAAAATGCATCCACAAGGGGGGGGTATTCTCGCCCTTATAAGGTACGCTTCGTTCCCCTCCCCATCCAATGAGGGACATCAGAGTCCACCCCCCTTGGGAGCCCAGTGTCCACACTAGTACACCGAACCGGGCCCTGTCTCTGATACCATTTATAACGTCCCTGGGCACCACTTGTGAATATTGTCCGCTTTGCCGCATGGGTGCACGGTTTTGTTCCTGGCAGACAGCCTCCACTGCCCCCAAAACGCGTCCACAAGGGAGAGGTATCCACGCCCTTATAAGGCACGCTTCATTCCCCTCCCCATCCGATGTGGGGAAAAGTATCCCACCAGGGTATCACCCCAGACAGTCTCCCCTTGTATAATGACCTTAGAGGGAGGAGTTAAATCCACTATATCCCCACCCCCATGCTGAGGTGAAAAATATTGTAAGGGGAACTTACCTCCTATGGTAGCTATCTGAACCACCGCCGACATGGAATTTTGAGAGGTTCGGTGCGTCGATCTTAGTGAAGCCTTTGAATTAGGCAAATCCAATAAATCCTTATTACGCCTTCAAGAGTACCATTCGTAACTCGGCCCACCTTAGGAGAGTTGTGACGTTTACCACTTTGGGAGACAGATTCAGCATCCCTTCAGGGAAACTGAGTATTATCCTTTTCAGTCAAAACAGGAATTCTAGGCGAAGGTGATTTGGGATAATCTACCAGAAATTGTAAAGTAATAGTGGGCTCAACAAAGACACAAGAAACCTCCAAATATGGATTAGAGGTAGAAAGCCCTCGATTTGATGAGGAATGATGCAAAATAGGGACGGGTGAAAAATCTTTGATAGGCAATATCAAAGAACATGAGGAAGATACAGGAATTACAGAGGGAGAAATGATCCCAAGAGCGCCAGGAGAAGAAGAATAAAAAGTGGTATGGGAGGAAGGAGGTGAACAGGTGTGGCTAGTTAAGTCGATGACAGAGGAGGCGGAGATAGAGGAGGAGGTAAGACAAACTGAGAGTGGTTTTTGGCTAGGGGAAGAGATGGAAGAGAGGGTTTCTGGTGCCTTAGAGAATCCAGCCATGGCTGGGCGGCGCCGGCGAGGGCAGAAGATGGAGTGGGGTGGGCAATGGCCGGAAAATGTAGCGCAGGGTTTGAATTTTGAAATTTATGAGAACCTAAAAATTCATCTCTCTGATATTCAGTGTGCCGATTCTACAAGGGTTCCTGATGCAAGCCCTCCAGATGCTCCTAGGGAGATACAGGTTCATTCTGCTTTGGACAACCAGCAGTTCCTAATTGGCAGTCTCATAACTGTTTCTGATCAGGTTAAGGAGGTACAGGAAGATGAGGACGATTTTCAAGATCCAACGTTTAATGCCCTCAGGATGTTGCTGGAGGCAAACATTACTCAGTCATATCTTGATTCTTTAACTCCGAAAGGAAGGAAACTTGTGAGTGATCTTATGGAAAAATGTTTGCTAGCTGAAATTGAAGAGGCGATGACTGCATTCAAAGCTTCTTCTCCTCTGGTTGAGGCGAATCAGGATAGTTTCTCAGGTGCATTACTTGAGGCCATCAGGATGTTGGTCGTTGCCAAGACTACTCAACCATATATTGCTTCTTTATCCCCTAATGGGAAGGAAGTAGTTTATGATTTTCTGGATACTCTTCTGAAAATGGAGAATAAATTTTCAATTTGTAATTTTAGTCAACTAGGTGGCTTACTCGAGGGCCTTGATATAGTTGATGAATCTGTTCCTGAAGTGAGCCTTCTTGGAACTCCTGACTTCTCCAATCACACTCAAGAAGAGGCGAATCAGGTAACCACTCCTCCTTCCAAGCAGCCTGGAACTTGGAAACAAGCTAAGTCCCGGAGACATCGAAAATCAACTTCCAAGAAATCTAAGGGCTCTTTTGACAAAAGAGACGGCCAGAATAATGGTTGAGACTTGGTGCTTTGGGTACCTTTTTTCTGTCTCCTGAGAAAAAAAGGGGGGAAGTGTCGATCAGTGAGTTCACCGGCAAAAATGGTATTTGGCCGATCAACTCGTAGACCGGCCAAGCCAAATTGGTTGTTAAAATGCTGAAAAAAAAAGAGGGTTTTTGGTTAGTCAACTAGTTGACCTGCCAAAATGGTCATGGATCACGTTGGCTGCCGGCTATAGCAAGGAAGGCTTGCTGCATTTCTTCTGGTCAACAGGTTGACCAGATTGGAGGTGCAATTTTTGGAGCATGGTGTACAAGTTTGGAGGTGCACGGTCACCTCAGTAAAACATATTTATATTTATATTTATATTTATATTTATATTTATATTTATATTTATATTTATATGGGCCGATTAGGATGACTGATTGATTATGCCATTGTAATGTTTTTTTGTTTTCATGATATGTTCATGAGGCTCGGGGTATACCCTAACGACTTTGTTCTAACTTCAAGTCAGAAAAACATTTGGAGTCAGAGCACAACTTTGTATTTCTTTTATTTTAATACACTTTAATTACTTACCAAAAAGAAAAAGGACCCATCAGGTGCCAATTGTCAGTCCATATGTGTGTTTGTGATTCATTTCCAATAATGTACCGAATACAATGCCGCACTTCAAAACGAAGCTTCATAACTTTCTTCCAACTCCATGGGACAGAATTCAGGACTTCAATAGTCCAAACACATCGATCTTTTAATCAATACTTGTGAGCCCAAGAAACCCAGATGGACTCCGGATTATTTGTTATGATTCTCCATAGAAGATGACAGATAAGAGCCTTGTTTGATGCGTGCACGTTTTTAATGCCCAGACCACCTATTTTAAAGGAGCAGACCTCTTCCAATGCCACTTTGGCAAACGTCTTCCCATGCCACAAGAATCTCTGAATAAGCCCTTCAATTTCCTTCAGGAGATCTTTTTAAAAAATGAAAATGGAAGCCCAATAAAAAAGAATGGATGACAAGATAGATGTGATAAGTTGTAAGCACCCTCCGAATGATAGCCATTTGTTTTTCCATGATGCCATCCTTTTCTTTATTTTGTCAATAAGGGTCATGCAGTCCTTAATTGTCGAATGAGTAGTGATAAGCGGAACCCCAAGTCCACAAAACACTTGGAGATAAATCATAGGTTTGTGTAATTTTTTTATTTTTAATATAATTTTACTTACCAAAAAAAAGATAAGCGAAACTCCCAAATATCTAACTAGAAGCTGCCCTTTTTTATACCCCCAGGATGTTTATTATTTCATCCTCATGATTGGGATTATCAAGGCATACAAAAACCTGAATCTTATCTTTATTAGCCATAAGACCAAAAGTATTTGAAATTCTTGAAGGCAATCCTATAATATTCTGACAGACTCAGGGTCAGCCTTCGAAAAAAGCAACAGGTCATCCGCAAATACAAGCATCACCGTTCGAGTGTCCTTGCATTTCTAATGGAATTGGAATAATTGATTATGCCTAGCTATCATCTCAATTATTCCGTTGAGGACTTCCATAGCCAAAACAAACAGATAAGACGAGAGGAGGTCGCCTTGCCTCAGGCCTTTGGCACCTTTAAAAAAGCCCGCCGATTCTCCATTTATGTGAGCGGAAGTGTGAAAGAACCAGGACGGTGATGCTAGGGTTTCATGATGACCTTCTATTGTTCTCAAATGTCGATCTAATCTCTATTTCTATTCTCCAAGATTGCCTCAAGGAATTTGAAGCAATCTGTAGCCTGGTGGCGAACAGAGACAAAAGTGAAATTTTTATATGCTCTGACAATGAAATTTTCTGTCATGATATCTAGAATATTATAGGTTATAAATGGGGTAGACTCCCTATGAGGTACTTGGGCATCCCCCTCATTACCACTTGGCTCTCTACGAAAGACTCCAACCCCTGCTGGATAGAGTTCTTAAGAGAGTTAATTCCTAAAAAAATAGGTGTCTCTCTTTTTTTTGTAAGTAAATTAAATTGAAATAAAAAAATAAAATTCATATTCTATCTCCAAGTGTTTTTCCGACATGAAGAAATAATAGAGACACTAGGGTATACCCTAAGCAATATGAACATGTTACGAAAGACAAAGAAAAAACGTAGGATACAACCAAAGAACATCCGCCTAAAACCTACAATCTATACACAAAAGTCGATCAACCAGTTGACCGGCACAAACCACCCTCTTTTTTTATTTTTTATTTTTTTATGGGTGCTACCGGGTATAGTAACCATCCCGTCATTGCATCCCTACCAGTAGTTCTACATCATCCCACCAAAAGCGATATCGGTAAAGTTACAAACCTAACAAAATATTCGTCCCTGCACATGTGCTGCATGTTGGTGCAAACCAGTCAATAGGAACGCTGCCACCTTGATTCATTTTGAGCAAAGAGACCATACCGAACAAATCACCCAATCCCACATTCTACATCATGGAGGTCGAAAGCGGTCAATTAAACCATTCCGAAAATTGCACCATTCAACAAACCGGGCACAGTGACCATCCTGTCATAGCACCCATACAATCCTGGCAAAATATTACATCAAAAAATAGGGCAAAATGCCATCCCGGTAATTTACAGCAAACCGGGCAAGAACCACATACCGGTCAATTGAACCATTCCGGAAATTGCACCATATCAGCAAACCAAACACTTCTTAAGGTGGCTCTTTTTTGGTGGGAGGCTTCAGCTAATTTCATCCATTTTATCTATGCTTCATTCATACTGGGCGTCCGCATTCATCTTACCGAAAACTATATTAAAGAAGATGAGGGATATATCAGAAATTTTCTATGGCATGGCTCCATTCATGGAAAGATTGTTGCCAAAAGTTCGCGTGGAGGGTTAGAGAGAGAAGCTCTCCCTTCTCTCTAGATTTTCAAATTTCAAATTTGCGTGGGTGACTAGGGTTGCAGAATGCCTGAGCCCACGATGGCGCCGGTCATGGCCGGTCTCTTGGAAACTTCGCTTGGTCCTTCCTGATCATCCCCTCCATCTCATTTGCCTGATGCATGTTCCTCGTGGGTGGGATTTGCAGATGGTCTTGCCCAATCCTCTGTTTCCTTCCCTCGATTTTAGAGTGAAGTCTCAGTTAATCCCCTTGCTCCCGATGCTTCTTTCTTTGCAGGTATGAAGCAGCCGAAACAGTGTAATGTTAGCAAGCCGGTGCGGAATGCTTCTCCCTCTGCTATGGCTGATGATACAGCAGACGGGCGATGGCTCCCAACGCCAAAAGAAGGTAACCCTCTTCCTCCTTCGTCCTTTTCTGGGCAAGCTCCATCTGACTCCATAGATGGCATTCCTATGTCTTCCTGATCATATGTTGTGAAGAAAGACAATGGGGATGTATATGAGCTGATGAGTTTTTTCCCTCAAGGAATGGATGGGGATACTGTTATCATTTCCCCTCCACCTATCATTGTCAAGCAAGGTGAAGAGTTTTGGGGCTCTACTCTTCTGGTTTATTTTTATGGGAAACCACTTCACTTCCATTTCATTAATCACATAGCACGTAAACTCTGGGTGAGATTTTGGATTTGTCCTATTGCTGATCATGGTGCAGACTTCTGTCTGTTCCGGTTTGCCTCCTCTGTGATGATGGAAAAATGGCTGTCTACTGGCCCCTGGGCTTTTTCGGTTAACAAATTGTTTCTCAAACGGTGGGCTCTGGGCATGTCCCTAACTAAGGAGGATCACAAGACTTTCCCTATCTGGATCAATCTACACAAGGTTCCAGTGGAATTTGGGACCCCCGGGAGCTTCAAATATGGCCAGAGGAGGTAGTGGACGATGAGGTTGATTTTCACGACCCAACGCTTAATGCCCTCAAGAAGTTGCTACAGGCAAACGCTAATGAGGCTTATCTCGATTCTTTAAATCCAGAAGGAAGGCAAACTATGCACGATTTCATAGAAAAATGTTTGCTAGCTATAACTGAAGAGACGAGGGATGAGTTCAAATCTTCTTCTCCCTTGGCTTTAGCGGATCAGGATAGTTTTTCAGATGCATTATTTGAAGCAATTAGGTTGTTGGTTGTAGCTCCGACTACTCCACTATATATTGCTTCTTTATCCCCTACTAGGAAGGAGGTCGTCGTTAGTTTTCTAAATACTCTGCTGAAAACGAACACTGAATTCCCGAATTATAATTTTAGCAATCTGAGTGGCTTAGTGGCGGGTCTCCAAATTGTTGATGAATCTAACACAACTGAAGGGACGCCTCAGGTTGCCACTCATTCTCCTTCAGAGCAAGATGGAACCTGGAAGCAAGCCGAGTCCAGGAGAAAAAGAAAATCCAAGAAATCTATGGGTTCCTTAGGCAAATGTATCAACCGGTCGTAGCTCCCTTCCTGATCATTACTCTCTGAATAGTAAGGTCCAGGTTGCCGTTTTGGTGAGTATTACCGGACTGCACGTGTTGACTATTAAGGTTTGCTGATTTGATCAATTTACTGGCAATGATCATTTGGCTGGTTTGTGGTTTTTGCCGGTTTGCTCTAAATGCTAGGATCGTTGGCCACCTTGACAATTTGCCCGGTTTGCTTTTACCTAGTATGAAGAAAATGCCGGGATGGTTGACCAGCTAGCTTAGTTGCTTACAAAAGGTTTTGGGCACCCCCAAAAGAAAAAAAAGGGGAAGAAAAATAGGTTTTGGCCGGTCAAAGTGCTGATCGGCCAAATTGACCATGGCTCATGTCGGCTACCGGCTGTAGAATGGACGGCTTGTTGCATTTTTTTGGTCAACAGGTTGACCAGATTGGTGACACAATTTGGCATGTAGGGAGGAGGCTCTTGGCCGGCAACTAGTTGACCTGCATCTGGGCTTTGGCTGGTCAAAGTGCTGACCGACAAATTAGCTATTTAAGGATTTTGTCCGGTTTGCCTCTGCCCGGGATGTTGTGTTTTATGGGATGGCACCTCACCCGATTACTCCCTTTAAGATATTAATTACTCAGATGATTATGCATACCAGCGCTCCCTCACACATTAAATCCAATGCAGTTTGGCCGGTTTGTGGTCTTGGTTGCCCAGTTTGCATAATGCCCGTTATCCAGATGGAAGGTTGGAGCACCTGTTGCTCTGGTGCATTCTTCCGAAATGAAGCTACTTTGTGCCCAGTATGGTGCATCTGCTGATATGGATCCCTTTTGTCTGTTTGGCTACTTTATGCTCGGTATGGTGCATTTGCTGATATGGATCCCTTTTGCCGATTTAGACCAAATGCTCGGTATGAAGCATTTCAGCCGGTTTTGGTGCTCTCGCCGTAACGCTCCTTGTGCCGGTCATAGAATGTTGCAATCTTGATGCTTCCTGTGCTCGTGAGGATTTTGTGCCAACATCCCGGTCAACGTTGTTTGACCGGCTTGGTTGATGGCTTGGCGAATGTAATTCTGTTTTTTCCTTGCCTTTTAATTTGGATTCGTGATATGATTCACGGTACTAAAAAAATGTCCCAACGTATTTATTCTAAATCCAAGTCTGCAAAACATTTGGAAATATAACATAAATTTTGTATTTTTTTTCCTTTTCATTAATAAAATTTAATTACTAAAAAAAAGACAAGTTTCGTGAAGCTCGGGAAATGCCCCAACATCTTTGTTCTAAATCTAAGTCGGCTAAATACTTGGAGATAGAATATTAGTACTGTATATTTTTTTTTCATTTATAAAATTTAATTACTTACCAAAAAAACTAGTTGGCCGGCCTTTGTGGCTCTTGGCCAGTCTTCCTGTTGATCGGCCAACACCGGGTTACGTGGGTAGAAGAGGAGGAAATGAGAAGGAGAGAGTAGCATTCTAGTAGGAATGTTGGGCTGGAAGGAATGTTTGGCTGTTAGTTTGGGCTCTATTTTCTACTGTTTGGTAGGTTTGGTTGTAGACTGTTGGCTTATTTTGGATGACTATTTACGTTATATTACTTTGATGTCATATAATATGAGTCGGTTATTCCTTCCAAGATTAGGCTGGCTACCGGGAGGATGCCTGCTCTGGAGTGTTCAGCACTTGTGGAGGTTGAGTACGCCTAAAAACCTTTATGGTGTTGTAACTATCATCTCCTTGGCCATAGCAAGTCTTAATGTAGATCACAGGTTTTTCAGTTTGATGTGAAAGCTGAGATGCCTTAGGGCAATGTTAAGGATGTCTTGTTCAGGGATTGGGTTGGAGGAGAACAACAGATGACCTCTGGTCTGGCAGGTGCAGGACTAGAACCGGGGAGTTATCCTGTCCCTCCTGATTTTGGGGCTGGCCTAGCTTGCAGCTCTCTTGAGGATTCCCGGTCATCCCTTACTCGAGATTTGGTATCTAGTGACGTTGTTGATGAGCCATTGATAAATCCCATTACTCCCACATCAAGTATTGTTCATTTTTCCCCTGATGGAAAGGAAGCTTTTGGAGATATTGCATTTTCTCCCTTGATTTTGAAAGGTTTGCAACGGTACCGTGTTTCTGTTGGTGTTGCTTCAATTTCATATGCAGATATTTTGAAGCGTGGAAGTCATTCGAAGGAAGTTGATGAGCTGGGCACATGTGGAGCCCACGAGCTCCCTATTACAGATGCAAACTGTTTGGAAGTGCTAGGCTGCTCATTTTGTCATGAAGGGAATGTGGGATCTCTTGCTTCAGGATTTGCTCTATGCTCCCTCAAGTTTTTCTCAGAGATAGAGCAACTCAGTTCACTTGTTCTAAATCGCTAGCCTAGGCTTGGCCATTCATACTAGGTTGTCATAGATGATCATCAAGATGAGGACCTAAGCACTTGCCCCAATCTTGGAAGGATGAAGAGAAATCTTGAAGTGTTTAGAAAATAGTTCAATGCTTCTAGAGCATGTCCCATTGGGGACGATGCTTTTCCTGGGACTAGGTAGCTCTTTTCTAGAGGGGAGCAGAACCTGCAAGTTGACAGCTTGGACTCTCCTCTGAAAGGAATAGGGCCTAAAATCTAAAAAATCACATAGGCCCAAAGAGAAATGATCTCCTCGCGTCTAGTATTGTAAATCGGCTGGGTATTCCTCCTTGGAGAGCCTGTTTGCCTTGATGGCCTTTTTGGGAGTTCTGGTATGGATTGGCTAGGATGGTATGGTTCTTTGTATGGGTTGGCCAGGCAGTAAGGCTTTGCTGGGCTAGTTCGGACAGTGGGTGGATTTGTGTATTTTGCATGTATCTCCCATTTTGGGTTCATACATAAAAAAAAAAAAAAGGCATTCCAGCTAAATATGCATTTTTCCTCCTTGGAGTGCAAGCTTGCTAATCATGCCAGGACGGTTGGAATTTTGTTTGGTTTGGAATAGCCAGGTTGCTTTTCATGCCTGGATGACAGGGCCTATTCGGCATTACAGGTTTGGCTTGGCAGGATGGAATAGTTCAACTGGGATGGTTTGGGCTTTGTCAGTGGTGTGCATTTTGTTTGGTTGGTTTACAGGTTTGGCTTGGCAGGATGGAATTGCTCTACTGGGACAATTTGGGCTTTGTCGGTGGTGTGCACTTTGCTTGGTTGGGTTTTTTTTTTCCTGACCGAACGAGTGGCCTTTTTGGAACTAGCAGGTTGGATAGGCAGGCTGGCATGGTTTTGCTAGGCGGGTTTGGGCTTTGGTGGAGGTTTCATGCATTTTGCCTAGTTTTGTTTTTGTTTTGGCCGGAATGACGGTATGGAGCAAGCATCTTGGGCCGTATGTTATACTCCTGTCATGAATGATGGTTTGGGTTTTCCTGTCGGTATGCATCCTTTAAGTATGGCATGGGATACCAGTTTGAAAAAAAGAAAAATAGAGGGCAGGTTTGAGATATGCCCGGTTTGGAATTTTTGCCAGTTTGGAGTATGCATTCTGAATAGCAATTGGGGAGTTTTGTCTTTGCTCTCGTTCCTGTCTATTGGTTTGAAAAGGAAAAGGTAAAAACAGATGAAAAAGTGGGTAGGTTGAGAATTGCTTGATATGGTATTTTGCTGGTTTGGAGTAAGCATTCCAAAAAAAGCTATGGGCTGGTTCGCTTGTTGCCCAGTATGGGTGTTGCCGATTTGGTCTTAGCTCAAAAAAAAAAAAAAAAAAGTGGGCAGGTCGGTGTTTTTTTGGCTTGTATGGCTTTGTGTCGGTATGGTCTTAGCTCTCGCTCTTGACTGTCGGGTTGGAGCTATTTGATGATATGCTCTTTGACATGCCGGTATACGTACTTATGCTGGTATGGTCAATTTTGCCATTTCTATGTTTGGTTGGCAGGTTTGGTAGGACTGGATACACATGGTTGGAGGGAATGGTTTTCACGGTTTGGCCTGCCGATTTGCTTGTGATCGGCAGCTTGGAATCCCAGTCTGCATATTGCCAGTTTTGGAATGCGGATTGAGTATTTCTGTGGGCCACTGATGTGGGGGCTATGTCTGTGGATCCCGATTTTATTATGGTTCACTTGATCAGTTTGGATTGAAGTCAAGCGGTGGTTTGGCTGATGGCAAATTGGCCGACTTCTTCCTGTTGTATTTTTTTCGACCTCATGGAATGTTTCATGGTGGTACTCCGGGTATGCCCCAGTGTCTATATTTTATCTCTTTGTCGGTATAACACTTGGAGTTAGAACATAATTTTTATACTTTCTTTCATTTCAATTCAATTTTACTTACCAAAAAAAAGATTGTTGCCAAAGTTGAAGGGGTAGATTTTTGCACAGCTATAGACATTATTATTATTATATTATAATAATAATGAAGGGGAAGTGCCGGTCACCGAGTTGACTGGCAAAATGGCATTTGACCGGTGAACTCATTGACAGGCCTATGGACTACTTGCTCGGAAAGGGGGTGGTTTGTGCTAGTCAACTGGTTGACTGGCCTTTGTGGCTCTTGGCCGGTCTTCCAGTTGACTGGCCAACAATAGGTTACGTGGATAGAAGAGAAGGAAATGAGATGGAGAGAGTAGCATTCTGGTAGGAATGTTGGACTGGAAGGAATGTTGGGCTGTTAGTTTGGGCTCTATTTTCTACTGTTTGGCAGGTTTGGTTGAAGACTGTTGGCCTATTTTGGATAACCGTTTACGTTATATTACTTTGATGTCATATGATGTACCATGGTACTCGGTGAATGTTCTAACGTCTATATTTTAACTCCAAGTCGGCAAAATACTTGGAGATAAATCATAGGTTTGTGTAATTTTTCATTTTTAATGCAATTTTACTAACAAAAAAAAAATTTGCACAGCTATAGAAGAGGGTGGATTGGGTGTAAAAAACCAAGCGGCCGCCAATAATTTTTTTTGGTAAGTAAAATTGTATTAAAATAAAAAATTTATAAAAACTTATATTCTATCTCCAAATATTTTGCCGACTTAGAATTAGAATGTAGACTTTTGTTTTGGTAAGTATAATTAGAACATTGACTAATTTCTAATTTCTATTTCTAATTTGGAATTAGAACATGGACGCTAAGGCTTTCCCCGAGTACCAAGGAAAATGTCATTAAAACCAAAATAAAATTACAAAAGGAGACAATTGGCCAAATTGGTTTTCTTGGTAAGTACATCGGCCAAATTGTAGGCACCCAGATCGGCCATTTTCCTTCAACCAAACCGGCCAAAATGCAGTTGCATACATCTATCCAGACCAGCTAGATTGCGCACTTCCAAACGTTCTGGTAACAACACAAAATCGGCCAATTCTATTTAGACCAACCCGGCCAGATATCTTCTATCTGAATTGGTCAAATTGCAGACTTTCAAAACGGCCATTTACCATCAAAATCAGACCGGCCAAAACATCCACTTCGGCTTCAGCACCACATGAGCAAAAACCAATTAATCCACACTGGCAGATCTCCACTACACCAAACTGGAATTTCCAAACTCCACACCGGCATATGCAATAATCTTGGTTGAACCATCACTTCGGCAGACTTCAAGTGTCCTCGGCCATAGTAGTATGACCACGTTCAGATGAAGTAGTGTGACAGCCATTTGACGGTATACTCCATCTTGTCATGATGGAACGATTATTCTGGTTGCAATTAATGGAAATAATTCTAAGCTTCCTACGAACAGCGTTGGTAATAAGTTTGGCGACATTAAATTCATCTAAATAAGCTGCATTGTTGAACGTACACTAGTTTCTTTCACGCCAAATGTGGTATACAGTTGCAGCAAGGGTGAACCGAGAGGAATACGCTTTGAGATTCTGACCCTTCCATTTGTTGGCCACCCAAGAAATGTTTGAATGCCAATCATCATAGGGCCAGCCAATCCCAGCATGGCAACACATTATTCTCCACACACCCGAAGAGAAGGGACAGGAAAAGAACAAATGCTTATGATTTTCGCTACCTTGTTTACATAGGACGCAAGTCGTCGAACATGGAGTGAAAGAATTAATCTGGTCAAGGGTGCTGACCCTTCTGCGCATGACCAGCTAAAGGGTAAAAGTGTGAGTTGGAATATGCTTGTGCCCCTAGACAAGATTATACCAATGCACCTTATCTCTGCCAGACAAGATTAAACAAAGCCTTCATCTGTAGATTGTTTTGGAGGATAGTCACCAAAGACCCGAATTCTGTTTGGTTGGCATGGAGATATGCTTATCGTATAAGAGACCATTGCATTTGGATGATTAAAGTTTCAGACTAACCAACTTGGAGCTGGAAAAAACTCATGAAGCTTCGTCAGGTCCTGCACTCCAAGATATACCCACCATATTGGTAATGGTGAGGAAACTTTTCTATGGACAGATAATTGGCATCTATTTGGCCCTCTCTGGTCACCACTACTCTGAAAAATTGTGATGTGTTACTAGTTTACCTGAGGATGCAAAAGTCAGGGAGATCATCCATCAAGATAAATGGCAGTGGCCAAATCATTTTGACATAGATGTTGCTGATGTCATGAACTTGTTTTTTGCTAAGTAAAATTATATTAAAAATAAAAAAGTTACACACACTTATGATTTATCTCCAAGTGTTTTGCCGACTTGGAGTTAAAACATAGATGCCAAGATATTCCCCGAGCACTATGGTATATTATATGACATCAAAGTAATATAACGTAAATAGTTATCCAAAATAGGCCAACAGTCTACAACCAAACCTACAAAACAGTAGAAAATAGAGCCCAAACTAACAGCCTAATATTCCTTCCAGCCCAAGATTCCTACCAGAATGCTACTCTCTCCCTCTCACTTCCTCCTCTTCTATCCACGTAACCTGCTGTTGGCTGGTCAACAGGAAGACCGGCCAAGGGCCACAAAGGCCGGTCAACCAGTTTTTTTGGTAAGTAATTAAATTTTATAAATGAAAAAAAGAAAAACATACAGAACCAATGTTCTATCTCCAAGTTTTTAGCCGACTTGGATTTAGAACAAAGATGTTGGGGTATTCCCCGAGCTCCATGAAACTTGTCTTTTTTTTTTGTAAGTAAATTTTATTAATAAAAAGGAAAAAAATATAAAATTAATGTTCTATTTCTAAGTGTTTTGCCAACTTGGATTTAAAATAAAGACGCTGAAACATTTCCCAAGTATCGTGAATCATATCACGAAACCAAATTAAAAGGCAAAGGAAAAAACAGAATTACATTCGCCAAGCCATCAACCAAGCCGGTCAAACAGCATTGACCGGGATGTTGGCACGAAATCCTCACGAGCACAGGCAGCATCAAGATTGCAACATTCTATGACCGGCATAAGCAGCGTTACAGAGAGAGCACCAAAATCGGCCAAAATGCTTCATACCGGGCATTTGGGCCAAACCGGCAAAAGGGATCCATATCAGCAAACGCACCATACTGGGCATAAAGTAGCCAAACCGGAAAAAGGGATCCATATTAGCAAATGCACCATATCAGGAATAAAGCAGCTTCATTCAGGAAGAATGCACCAGAGCAGCAGGCGCTCCAACCTTCCATCTGGATATCGGGCATTATGCTAACTGGGCAACCAAGACCACAAACCGGCCAAACTACATCCGATTTAGTGTGAGAGGGAGCGCCGGTATGCATTATCATCCCAGTAATTAATATCTTAAAGCGAGTAATCGGGCGAGGTGCCACCCCGGTAAAACATAGCATCCTGGGCAGACGCAAACAAGACAAAATCCTCAAATAGCCAATTTGCCGGTCAACACTTTGACCAACCAAAGCCCAGATGTAGGTCAACTAGTTGACCAGCCTAGGGCCTCCTCCCTACGCGCCAAATTGCTTCACCAATCTGGTCAAACTATTGACCGAAAAAATGCAGCAAGCCATTCATTCTTCAACTGGCAGCCGACATGAGCCATGGCCAATTTGGCCGGTCAGCACTTTGATCGGCCAAGATCCTCGCCCCCCCCCTTTTTTTTTGGGCGGCGGTTGCCCAAAACCTTTCGTAAGCAACTAAGTTGGCAGTCAACTCGTTCACCCGGCCAAATACCATCCCGGCATTTTCTTCATACCAGGCAAAAACAAACCGAGCAAATCCTCAAGCTGGCCAACGATCCCAACATTTGGCAGCAAACCAACAAAAACCACAAACCCGCCAAATGATCCTTACTGGTAAATCGATCAAATCAGCAAACCATAATAGTCAACACATGCAATCCGGCAGTACTCACCAAAACGGCAACCTGGACCATACTATTCAGAGAGTAATGATCAAGAAGGAAGCTACGACCGGCTGATGGAGAATGAGTGGCAACCTGAGGCGTCACTTCAATGGTGGCAGATTCATCAACAATTTGGAGACCCGCCACTAAGCCACTCAGATGGCTAAAATTACAATTCTGAATTCAGGTCTCCGTTTTTAACAAAGTATTTAGAAATTTCAACGACTACCTTCTTCCTAGCAAGGGATAAAGAAGCAATATATAGTGGAGTAGTCAGAGCTACCACCAACAACTTGATGGCTTCAAATAAGTCATCCGAAAAACTGTCCTGATCCGCTAAAGCCAGATGAGAAGAAGATTTGAACTCATCCCTCGTCTCTTCAGTTATAGCTAGCAAACATTTTTCTATGAAATCATGCACAGTTTGTATAACAGAATGGGTCCTGTCCTTTAAGACTCTCCATTAATGACATATCAACTCTAATGACTTAATAATTAATACATAATAATTACTTAATGATTCTGCAGAAAGTTTGACAAAGTTTCCACTGTATCTGGACAAAAACCAAAAATACAACCTATCAATAATAACCTGTACATAGTAGTCACATTTTAAAAGCACAAAATTCAACCCGTTCACATTTAACACATCCACAAACATCCAAAAATCCATCACTACACCACTGCAAAGAATAATCATCATTCCTCCACGGGATTACAAACCAATATAGTAATCTTAGTTACTATATTGGATCATGAGAGACGCCATCTAACTTGTATAACCTAGGAACATACCTGCGGAAGCATACTATGTCTAAGTACCACAAACATCCACATCATACCGTAGGTTTACAATATTTAGTTAAAACATAAATCATACATACACTTACGTTAATACAACTACTATACTATGCACTAGCCTTCAAAATCGACAGCTTTTCCCGCAGATAATCTCTATCTTCACTCCTTTTCGTCAGAATTAGTTCATCAAGGGTTATCTGAGGGTAAGTATACAATAGAGGGATGAGCAAAAAGCTCAGCAAGGTACCATAAACATATTGACAAAAATGCACATATATATGGAAATTATAAAAAAAATTTAGAGAATAAGGTGCATGCATTAGTGCAAATGATGAAATGCATATTTTCATAACATACTCAAATCGTTATTGTGTTCATTTTCTTCTTTCTTTAACTTATTTTCTTCTCCCTTATCCTTTATTTATCTTGGGGGACCAGGGCTTGTAAGCCCTACTAGCGGAGGGAGTAAATAATCAAGGATAAATTGTGTTCAGTCCACATAATTAAAGGCCTTGTTTCGTAATCATGCATGCATCATTTCATGTGTCTTTCTCATCATGGAGATCATCCTTCATATTCATAATTCCTGGTTCTTTTCCTCCATGTACAACGCCCAAATGACGGCGGACCACGTATTACTCCATGGACGGAGTTATCCTCGATTACCTCTGTAACTTCCTAAGACTTGCCAAGAATACCACCTGCTTCACTTAAGCAGCTAGGACACGTGGCCAGAGTATCCTCTGGTCTCCACCGCAATATTCATGGTAGGCTAAAGAAGGTTACCTGCTAAACAATTCTTGGTCTAGTTTTCTTATTATTTTTACTAAAACTTTAATTCTTGCTTCTTAAAATTTTTATTCTCATTTATCAATGGCCTTTTCAGATTTTTTCTTCATAACAAACCTTTTATTCCTTAGTTTTTGAGGCCATCTCCTTCACTTTTTTAATTCTTCAGTTAGTTTTCCATGACATTTTACTGGATAATTTTAACAATAATATAATTAATACGTCCATTAGCTTACGGACTTCATAATATAATATACCCATATCTCCATTTTATTTTTCTCCATATTTATTTTCCATATTTTTCATCTTAGGTCTCAGATGAACAGTGATGAACATTACCCGGAAGGGTATTCGGATGCGATACACAACATTTACATTGAAAATGACCACACAGATCACAATACATATGAAAATTCATGCATTTATTCATAATATCATGAGAAATATAAAACAATATGGGGTATTACATACAAATTTTGAAAGAGAGAGATTTTTAAATAAACTAAAATTAATAAAAACGAAAATAAATGGTTAGGGTATACTTGCCTTTGCCTGATTCATTGTTTTCTTTGATCTGATCGAATCGGACGGCTTCATTCCCCTCCTTTTTCTCTTCTCCGTTCTTCCTTTCTTCCTCGCCAAAACCCTCCCTGCTCTCTCTCTTTTTTTCTTCCCTTCCCCCCTTTCTATTATTATTATTATTATTATTATTATTATTATTATTATTATTATTATTATTATTATTATTATTATTATTATTATTATTATTATTATTATTATTTTATACTATAATATATATATATATATTATTGACTACCTCCCAAAGCTTCTTTTTTTTATTGCTTTTGTTATTATTATTATTATTATCATTATTATTATTATTTACATTATATATATATATCGTGTTCTTTTTATCTCAAAACTTAAATCGATGCTCGGGTAACCGGACGGGTTTACCTCAGGCGCCGGCCCAACAATTCCAAATACTATCTAAACATTTTATAATATTAATTTAATTTTTTTTATCACTCCCTAATTTACCCACAAATAAATAAATAATTAATTAATTACTTAAATAAGCCCAACTAAATTGAATAGAAATATTCGGGATATTACAGTTTGCCTTCCTTCTAGATTTAAATAATCGAGATAAGCCTTAGTAGCGTTTGCCTCCAGCAACTTCTTGAGGGCATTAAGCATTGGGTCGTGAAAATCGTCCTCATCGTCTACTACCTCCTCTGCCGTATTTAAAGCATCTCGGGGGTACTTACATGAAAGATTGGTGATAGAATTGGGAGCTAAATCTAAATCTACACCATAGGTAGAAAGCTCCACACTCAAGGATCGAATTTTATGTACCCTTTCTACCTAAGCTGAATCATGCATAGGATTGCCAAGGACATTCCTAGTACTAGCAGTAGACTTCTCAGCTTCATTTTCGGACTACAAAACAACCGTCTGAACATCCACTACCTACTCAGGAGAAAACTGGCAGGGGTTCAGATGCTCATCAGCAAGCCCTAGTGCCTCAACCGGGGAAATGTCAACCGCGGTAGGAACATCCAGACATACTAGAGCCACTGAGCCAATAGAAGATTCACTTGGAGCAGTACCAGGATCAGGCCGGGAGAAACGAGCCGATTTCTCACCGGGAGGAATAAGTTACGGCTCAATATCAATGTAAATTGCATAAGGAAGTTTACACGGCCCTAATATATTCTTCATCAGAGAAGGATTTGGGCCTTTAAATTTATCTCTACCAAGGGGAGAACTGGGAAGAGCCTTTGCCTGAATCCTTCCAGTAGGCCTCGGGATCTTCAAGGAATTACAATGGGTTGCATTATTCCAAATACCTTTACAAATTTCACATCTAACGGGCTTCCATTGGTAATCAATGTTTACCTCATAGTAGGGAAGATCATGAAGTAGAGAAGAATTCTCAATCCTAATGTGCACTTTGGAAGGTAGATTTGCATTGACTCCAACTTCTATGCAAACTCTGGTGTAACTCATTCTCTCCAATTTTTCTGTAATTGAGTCGAGTTCAATCGGCTTACCCACAACACTTGCGATCTAACTCAGCCCCAAAGGAGTCCAGAAATCCACTAGGACATTTGATAGGGTGATCCAGATAGGAAAAGTTTTATGTTCCTCCTTATATAGAGGCATACCCGGTTTCCATTCCTTCAAAAAGATAGGTTTGCCTGAAAAAGCACAATGGCCTCCCGCTAGGCATTTATGCAGCATATATTTGGAAGAAAATCGAAAAAAAAGAAACCTTTGTCATTACCCGCTATGTGCTTCAGCACAAATCTAGACCAGATTTTTCTAGCAATATGATTAATAGCTCAATAGTGCAATGGGTTTCCATAAAAGTAGCCCACCAGGGTGGCCTCCCACATAGCCTCCCCCTATTTTAGGACTTCAGAGGGAGGGGTTAACTCCATAATATCCCCATCTCCAATCGGAGGAGGAAAATACTACAAGGAAACCATACCTCCAAGCGAGACCTTCTTGACCGCTGATGACGAGGAGGCAGTAGGGGTTGTGGCATCAGATCCCCTTAAAGACACAGAGCCTGGCTCAATCAGCACACTTTTAGGCTCGACATCTGATTCACCCACAGAGCTTGGGGCCAAATTTGGGCAAGGGAGAACCTCGCCAAGCAGAGTGCTGACATCGGCTACCTAAGAGGATTGCTCGCCAACAATAGAGCTGACGGAATCCTGAGAGACCGATTTAGAGGACCCAGGGGAGCGCAACGAAGTAGAACGTCGGCAAACAGAAAGAGAGGGAAAATCAACGCCAGACAAGGACGAGGAATGGGAGGTCGAGGGGAAAACAAAAAACCGATTTCTATCAGCTATGCCCCTTCGGGGCCGGCCATGCCGACTATGGCGGCTAGCAAACCCTATTGAACATAGCAATTTGAAATTTGAAAGCTAAAGAGATGAGAGAGCTTCTCTCTCTACACACCTTGTGAAACTTGTCATGAATCCAAAGTAAAGTGATAAAAATAAAGGAAAAAAAAATAGATTTACATCTTGCCTAAGGCCATTAACCAAGCCGGTCAAACAGTAGATAACAGTGTCCATACTACCTGCCCAACATTCCTTCTGGTCCTGCTAACATAGCATCCACACCGGGAGTGAGAGCATACCGGTCAAGTCGGGCAAAATAGGACCACCATTTCATCCTAAAATTGCCAGTCGTCCAAAGACACCTTGGAAAAAAACTAGTCCCACCTTATCAGCCTACCAGGCATCCATCACGTCTAAATCGGCCAAATAAAGACCTCTCCACCTATTTCGGTTCTGTGTGAGGGGAGGTATCGATATGCACAACCTACTTTCCAGACACCGTCAAAGCCATGCAAGGAAAAAGCATAAAGGAATTGCGACCATCCTTCCGAGTACTTGTGAGAGCAAGAGCCGGAATGCGTTACCATCTCTCAGCAGCACAATATGATAACTTCAGCATGCTTCAGCTAGTCACTGGAAGCAAGTCACTCGAGAATGCAATCCTAAAAAGCAGCGAAGACCAGGCATCCATTCTAGGAACGCAATCCATCCAATTCGGGAAAACGGCCAAATCTTCCAAATCGTCTAACTATCTCAGCAAGTGATCAGCAAAAACATCCAAAATGGCCAAATCTTCCAAATGGTCCAGCTATCTCAGCACGGGATCAGCAAAATCTACCAAATGCCCCCCTTTTTTTCTACTATAGGATTGTCGGTTAGAGTGTTGACCGACACCCATGCAACCAGCACCAAAATAGCCAATCTGGCCGGTCAACCCGCTGACCGGCCAGATGCTTCCTTTTTTTTTTTTTTACCAATTGGCAAATGGAACACAAATCACCACAACCACCAAGCAATGCACCACACACCTCCAACAACCCAACCGACAATCCTCAAAGCCGGATACGCCACTACTTGAGTTTTTTTTTTGGGTAAGTAATTAATTGTATTAAAATGAATAGAAAAAATTATAGAAACCAATGTTCTATGTCCAAGTGTTTTGCCAACTTGAATGTAGAACAAAAACGGTAGGGTATAATCCGAGCACTAAGTAACATACTAGAAAACTAACATAAAATACAACCGGAACAATCGGAGATACATATACTAGAAAAAAATATTTCTTGAGGATATACTAGAAAAAAAATACAAACGGTAGGGTTTATACTAGTGTGACTAAGGATCATGAAATATTAGCTAAGGAGATTCCTGAAATGTGTGAGTTTGAGGATATATTTCTTGAGGAATTATTTCAATTGCCACGGTCTCAGGAGATAGAATTTGAAATCGAGCTGATGTCAGGATCGGCACCAGTATCCAAGATGCCCTACAGAATGGTGCCAGCAGAATTGGTTTATACTAGTGTGACTGAGGATCATGAAATATTAGCTAAGGAGATTCCTATAATGTGTGAGTTTGAGGATATATTTCTTGACGAATTATTTCGATTGCCACGGTCTTAGGAGATAGAATTTGAAATCGAGCTAATGTCAGGATCGGCACCAGTATCCGAGATGCCCTACAAAATGGTGCCAGCAGAATTGAAGGAGTTGAAATAGCAATTATAGGAATTGCTAGATAATGGCTTTATCTGACCGAATGTGTCCCCATAGGGTGTGCCGGTCTTATTTGTGTAGAAGAAAGATGGAACTTTGAGGTTATGTGTGGACTATCGAGAGTTGAATAATATCACAATTAAGAATAAATATCCCTTACCAAGGATTGACGACCTTTTCGATCAGTTGCAGGGAGCCTGTGTGTTTTTGAAGGTTGACCTTCGATCCAAATATCATCAGCTCCGAATTAAACAGGAGGATGTAGCTAAGACAGCATTCCGGATGAGATATGGTCTCTATGAGTTTATAGTAATGCCATTCAGGTTAACAAATACTCCTGCTACTTTTATAGACTTAATGAACCAAGTCTTTCGACCTTAATTGGATAAATTTATTGTAGCCTGTATTGATGATATTCTTATTTATTTAAGAAATCATGAAGAGCATGAGGTGCATTTAAGGACCATGCTCCAAACCCTTCGGGAGCATCAATTATTTGCAAAGCTGAATCAGTGTGAATTTTGGTTGGAATAAGTGGGATTCTTTTGCCATATTATTTCTAAGGGTAGAATTTCAGTCGATCCAAGGAAGATTGAGGCCGTAGTGAGTAGGAGCCGACTAAACTTAGTGACTGAGGTCTGGATTTTTCTGGGCATGGCTGGATATATCGTAGATTCATGGAAAAGTTTTTCCTAATTACTATGTCGCTCACCAATTTGATGAAAAAGGAGGCCAAATTTGAATGGACCAAGGAATGTGAGTGAAGTTTTCAGGAGTTAAAGGACCGGTTAACCTTTGCGCCGATCTTAATTATTCCGGACGGATCATGTGGTCAAGTGGTTTATTGTGACACTTCTACGACCGGACTATGTTGTGTTTTGATGCAATATAGAAAGATCGTTGCTTACGGATCTCGACAGTTGAAGGTTCATGAAAGGAATTATCGAACCCATGATTTAGAACTAGCTGTTGTGGTATTTGCATTAAGAATTTGGAGGAATTATTTGTATGGTGAAAATTTTCTTATATATTCTGATCACAAGAGTTTAAAATATTTATTTTCACAGAATGAGTTAAACATGAGGTAGAGGAGGTGGATAGAATTCTTGAAAGATTATGATTGTGAAATTCAATACCGGCCACGAAAAGCCAATGTGATGGCTGATGCTTTAAGTCGCCAACCAAGCCTTGTGACAAGACTTTAAATTAAGGAGATGAAGATGATGGATTGCATAAAACATTGCGGTATCCAGTGGTAAGTCAAAGGCAACCGAATGTTGCTATCCTATCTTCAAGTGCAGCTGGAGGTTTTTCAAAGAATCAAAGAGGGGCAAGCAAATGATCCCATCTTGATGGAGATGGTTGGAGCCTTGAAGGACTCCAGAGTTGATTTTAATGCTCAAACTAATAGGGACCTAAGATTTAAGGATCGATTATGTGTACATGGAGATAAGGAGTTTAAGAAAGAGATTATGAAGGAAGCCCACCGAATCAGGTATACACTTCACCCTGAAATTAATAAAATGTACTGGGATTTAAGGAAAATGTTTTGGTGGAGAAATATAAGGAAAGAAATTGAGATTTTTGTGAATAAATGCCTTATTTGTCAATAATTGAAAGCCGACAGATGGAAACTGGCTGGACTGTTGCAACCGATGCCTATCCCAAGTTTGAAATGAGAGGACATTGCAATAGATTTTGTATCTGGTTTGCTTAGAACCTCAAAGAGCCATGATGCTATATGGGTTATTGTTGACCGGTTGACTAAATCGACCCATTTCCTTGTGATCCGGACAACCTACTCTAGGGATCAATTGTCTCGGCTATATATTAATGAGATTGTTAGGCTTCATGGTGTGTCAACCTTGATTGTATCCGACTGAAATCCAAGGTTTGTCTCAAAATTTTGGGAAAGCTTGTATAGAGATTGAGGACAGGGTTGAAGTTTAGCATGGCTTATCATCCCCAAACGGACGGCCAATCAGAACGCACCATTCAAATATTAGAAGATATGTTAAGAGTCTCGGTGTTAGAGATGAAAGGCAGTTGGGATTATCATTTAGCCCTAGTGGAGTTTGCTTATAATAATAGTTATCATGCAAGTATTAAAATGGCATCATTTGAAGCTCTATATGGAAGAAAGTGTCGATCGCCTATTCATTGGAAAGAAATAAGAGATAAGTGACTTCTTAGTTTGGAAACTGTTAAGGAGATGACATAAAAAATCAAGTTGATTCACGAGAACTTAAAAATAATTCAAAGTAGGGAGAAGAGTTATACAGATAAGAGGAGATCAGTATTGAAATTCAAAATCGGTGACTTTGTATTCCTGAAGGTATCGCCGTCCAAAGGAATGTCCTAATTTGCAATTAAAGAAAAGTTGAAACCGAGATTCATAGGACCCTTTGAAATTCTAGAGAAAGTTGATGAAGTAGCGTACCGATTAGTGTTGATGTTATCTCTCAGGAGGAACAATTTATTCTCTGTAAAATTCATCTTAAAGCCAGTAATATCTGTGGAGCCAACTCAGAGATTCTGCATCATTTCCTTTGGGACTCTCTTCGGTCCATTAGTAGACAATTTTCTGATATGGCGTGGGCGATATTGGGTGATTTCAAAGCCATAAGGACTTTTTCTGAAGGCTGGGTGGCAACTGGCATGCTAGAAGTTCCATGGATCTGGATTGTTGTCTCTTTAACTGCGATCTCATGGATGTGAGCCATGAAGGCCTTTTTTTTACGTGGAATGATGGCAAGGATTCCTCTATTCATATTTACAGGAAGCTTGACCGGATAGTTGCTAATAGAATTTGGTTAGTGCAATTTGGTGCTTGCAAAGCGTATTTTCTTCCTCCCAGACTATATGATCATTCTCCTGGTATCCTTAGTTTGTTGGAAGAGCCTGATCTCCGGAAAGGCATGTTCAGATTTAACAATTTACTTTCTTCTCATCCCTAATTTCGGCAGATCGTGAGTGAGCTGTGGCAAGCGGATGTTAAGGGAGTTCCTATGTTCCGACTTGCTACCAGATTAAATCTCGCTAAGAGACGCCTTAAACTTCTCAATCTTAAGCTGGTAATGTCCATGAGGAAGTTGCTTGTGCTCGAAATCTCTTAGAGGAAGCCCAAAAACAGGCTACTAATACTCGGGAGGAAAGGAAATGTAAGGCTGCTTATACAAGGGCAATTGTTCGTGAGATTGATTTTCTTCAGCAAAAAGCCAAACGTAATTGGTTAAAAGATGGTGACCAATGCACAAAATTTTTCTTCCGTGCAATTGCTAGCAGTAGTAATCGTAATCGCATCCTCTCTTTAATTAAGGATGATGGTTCCTATACCCAGAATATTAGCAAGGTCCAGCAATTAATCCTTGACCATTTCACAAGTATTTTGGGATCGGGGCGCAGTCACTTGCCGGATATGAAGGAAAGGCTCTGTCCATTTATTTTGCGCTCTCTCCCTTCTTCCCTACAGAAGGAGTTATGTTATCCAATTTCTAATGATGATATCTAGAAAGCTATGTTTTCCATTGGTGATTCTAAAGCCCCAGGACCTAATGGCTTTTCAGCAAAGTTTTTCAAGGATTCTTGGGATTTAGTTGGGCCTTCCGTCATTGAGGCAATTTGGGATTTCTTCACCCACGGTAAATTGCTCAAACAAATCAATGCCACGTGTATTAGTTTAGTTCCCAAGGTTAAATCCCCTTCTAAAGTTGGTGAATTTAGACCCATATCCTGTTGCAATGTTATTTATAAAGTCATATTCAAAATCATTGCCGATTGGACCGAGCTTGTTCTTCCTGCTCTAGTAGACTGCTGCCAGACGGCTTTCATGGCGGGGTGGAGGATTAATGATAACATTTTATTTGCTTAGGGGCTTCTACACAATTATCACACCAAAAAGGGTGTTTCACGTTATACTATGAAGGTTGATCTTATGAAAGCTTATGATTCCGTATAATGGGATTTTCTTATGACTATGCTGGAATTGATGGATTTTTCTCCTCAGATGATCTTGTGGATTCAACAATGTATTACGATCACCACTTTCTCCATTAACATTAATGGTGAATCTGTGGGCTTTTTCAAAGGTGCCAAAGGGCTGAGACAAGGAGACCCCCTTCTCCATATCTGTTTGTCTTAGCTATGGAAGTATTGAATGGGATAATTAAGATTAAAGCCAGGCGAAATAATGGTTTCCACTACCACTGGAAATGTGAGAGAACTAAAACTGTTATACTTGCTTTCGCTGATGATTTGATACTTTTCTCCGATGCAGATGCTACCTCAGTGCGCATTCTTAATGGGTGCCTTGAGGGGTTCCGGTTGTTATCTGGATTGTCTGCAAACAAAGAAAAATGTGAAATGTTTATTTGCTCCATGGATGATAGGCTGATTCAGGAACTCCATGACATAATGGGTTTTAAATTAGGGAAGCTTCCAGTCAAATACTTAGGCGTTCCCCTCATTACAACGCAGTTATCTGTTGCAGACTATAAGAGCTTGATTGATCATGTTAGGAATCAGATTAATTCATGGTCTAATAAACTACAATCCTTTGGAGGCAGATTACAACTTGTTCGATCTATCCTCATGTCTATTCACCTCTACTGGGCATCAATATTTATCCTCCCCAAATCTATTCTAAAGATCATGGAAGGTTTTATCCGCCGTTTCTTGTGGCATGGATCCATTAATGGGGGTTCAACAGCTAAGGTTGCGTGGGAACATGTCTACAGACCTCTGTTAGAATGAGGTCTTGGTATTCAAAATTTGCATAATTCTAACAAAGCTCTGATTTCCCACCTGTTTCGGAGGATTATTACAAAGGATACCAATTCTATCTGGGTCTCACAGATGTATATAAATAGGTTAAAGGATAGGTGTATTTGGACCATTAAGGTGTCATCTAATACATCCTGTGCTGGAAGAAAACTGTTGAAAGTTCGATATGCACTTCAGCCTCTTATCCAATTTTGGATAGCAAATGGAGTAGATACATTCCTGTGGCTCAATAATTGGCACCCAAAAGGCCCCCTTGCTAATTGTTTTTCCTCTCGGCTTATGTCTGTGACTGGACTGCCTTTGGATGTGAAAGTTGCTTCGATAGTGATTAACGGTGATTAGAGATGGCCGAATCCGTATGATATAGAAGTAGATCAGATCATTGACAGTATACCAGATTACCGCCCGGATCCAGATAGGAAAGATACTATCAGATGGTCTGCTGAACCAAATGGGGTCTTCACTACCCGTTCGGCTTACCGTATTTTCCAAGGAACCTCAAGCAAATGTAGTTGGGTATCTCTCGTCTGGGGCCCATATCATATTCCTTCACATGCTTTTACTTTATGGCTTGCCATTTTAGGAAGACTGAGCACGCTTGATAGAATTGAGAGATTTGTGAATCAAGGCAACACGTGCACTCTTTGCAAGATCTCTGAAGAAAATCACGATCATCTTTTTTTTGTGTGTCCCTTTTCGTCTGAGATCTGGGGCCAACTGTGTCACCGTGCTGGGATCAACTGGCCATACTGGGATTGAAAAAGGAATATCGAGTGGGCTTCATGTATTTGGAAAGGTAAGAATGCCAAGTCGCTCTCCTTTAGGCTCTCTCTTGCTGCTGCAGTTTATTTCATATGGCAGGAACGCAATAAGAGAATTTTTTATGATACTTGTGGTAGGACCTCTACTCAGATTACTAATCTCATAATGGATACGGTTTGTAAGAAGTTGAAAGTCAGTATTAAGGGTCATGATAGCTGCACCCGATATGTCATAACACGATGGAATTTAATGTTAGCTGATTTTGGGTTGTTTAACGGATGCCATAATCCTTAGGGTCCTGCTGTTATTTTGGATCTTACCAGTTCTCTATTTGGATGTTACTGTGCACTTGATGTACCACTTTTGATGTTTTTTCTTTTTTGGGGGTTTTGACCCAGTTTTCATGCCCTATCTTTAAGTTAATGTACTTAAAGATAGCTGGTGTGTTTTTGTAAATATTCCATTACATTAATACAATTACAATTACTTATAAAAAAAAAAAGGCTTACCGGTTAGCCTTACCTCCAAGTTTGGCCGATATTTATGATGTGTTTCATATATCAATGCTCCATAAATATGTCTATGACCCAGTGCATGTTATTAATTTTAAGCCTCTGACTATTGGTGAAAATTTATCTTATGTTGAGGAACCAGTGTAAATTTTAGACCGAAAGGATCAGGTATTACACATGAAGACCATCCCACTAGTGAAGGTTCTACAGAGGAATCACTCTATTGAGGAAGCTACTTGGAAACACGAAGCAGAGATCCAGAGCAAGTATTCCCAATTATTTCCATGAGGTATATATATAGTCTTGTTAAATTTCGAGGACAAAATCTTATTAGTTGGGGAGGATTGTAAGGATCGGGTTCCCAAGACTTAGTCTTTCGCAGCCTTAATAGGAAAATTGGCCAAGATAGATAGACAGCCGATTGAAAAATGCTAACTAACAGATCAAGAATTGTTAACTGGCTAGATATAGTTGTTGACTAGATTTCATCGTTGACCAGAATAGATGATTGCCTGTATTAGAAAGAAGATCGGTTAAGATGAGATATATGACCAGACTAGATTGTAAACCAGAGTAGATTGATGGCAGGAATGAAAAGTTGACAGGATTTAACGTGTAGTTGACCGGCTTTAATTGCAAAACAACCAAAGAAGTAGACAACCGGTTAAGAATTATTGACCGGCCATGATAAGTTAACCGACTAAGAGAAGTTCACAAGGACTAGAATAGTTACCAGTTAACCAGAATAACCATAAAACCACGGTTTGTATACGAACAGTAACAACCGAAGTCATTAGATAGAGACCAAGGTTGTTTGGAAATGAGACCAAGAGGCTGGGGACTTAGAGAATAAGAGTGAAAGTTGGAAAGACATTTAACCAACTCCCACCACTCAACTGACCTTTTAGAAAGGGAAAATGGAGTGTGAAAAGAAATATTAAGTAGGTGACCTACCCCCACCTACTCTCACCAACCTCATTGCTTATAAATACTAGACTTGGGAGTAAGGAAAGGAGTGAAAAAACATGAGAGAAGCAGGAAAAAGAAGGAGATGAAGGAGAAGAGAAGAGTCTTAGGCCAAATTTCAGAAAGGGATTCATGGATCAGGAAAGTGTATCCTATACTTATCTTTGGCTATTATTAATTCTTACTCAAATCCTTCAGGTATTATTATTCTAATGCCTTCTTTGCTACATTTCTATGTACTACATGTCATGATAATTTCTTTCTCATGCTTTTTTGAAGGAATTTCATGTTCAGCATATATATTATGTTTTACATGTAAAATTATGTCTCACAGTTCGTGCTTGAAAACTGTTAAAATCCCTTCCGTTTAAGCCATGGTACATGGATAAGTATATGCATGTTCAAGTACTGTCAACCCATATCAGTTTGCTTATTTCATCGGTTTGCATGATTGTTTACCGTATATAAAATTAAGATCTGCTCATTAGGAACTTCGGACGTTTGAAGCCAATATTTAAGAAAATTGGATTTGATATTTGACGGCTGAGTAACTGCAGATCTAAAATGTAGCTAGTTTTGACATATGATGGCCAAGTAGTTGTAGGCCTAAAATGTAACCAGTTTTGATATGTGACGACTGAATAGTTGCAAGCCTAAAATGTAACCAGTTTCGATATATGATAGTTGAGTAGCTGCATACCTAAAATGTAATCGAGTAGAGCTCCGGTCCGTCACATTTGGTATGAACACTGACGGAGGTCATAAGGGAATTATGGCCCGTTCCATCACAAGAAATATCATTTACTCAGAGTTGTAAACACTTGATAAGGTCGGGACTAAGGAGAATGGATTGAATATGATGACTAAAATGATACAAAGGGAATGCTTGAAATTTGACAAACTATAACCGGAATGATGATGACCCCCACAAGGCCATGAAAGAAAATTTATTAGATTATGAGTTACTCCCGTATGGATCCCATGCCTATTTTTTATGTAGTTGATGGTACACACAAGAACAACGTGCATTGAACTAAAATGAAAAAATTACAAAATGGCGTGCGACAGGTGCCTGTTATACGCATATGCATCGATTCCAGAATTGGGCTACCTGAGGAACACACGAGGGTTGCACAAGCGAAATTTCTAAATTGCTCGACACTTGAGGAGCGCCCGAGGGGTGCTCGTGCACCAATTGCAGTGGGCACCATGCGACATGCGTCTAACGAACTCTTGAGCATCGTTCCTAAAATAAATGCGTCTTATACAATTTGGGAGATTTCACTTTTGTAATTTCTAAAACTTTAAGCACTGACACTGTGGAAAAAAAGAAGAAAAGAGAGAGAAAAGGAAGAAGAGGAATGTTCAAGTATCAGATTGAGTTTCAAATCATATTTCATTTTCTACCGACCTTGGGTACATTATTCTTAAAGTTGAAAAAAACTTCTTACCAGTTTTATTTCTTCTTTTTTATTTTGCACTCGTTATTACTTGGGCTCATTTGTTATAAGGTATTGTGGCCTTATATTTATCTGATTTTTGTAACCAAATAAATTGTGTAGTTGATATATTTTAGACGTATAGTCTTATAATTTTTTCCTCTCAATCGTAAATGGGATTTTCTATATAAAATCTTGTATTCTTCATTATTATAGTTATTATTAATTTGTTATACATTATTAATTATTTGCTCACAGTTCAAACAAGCAGTCCAATTTCCAACAACCAGAACCATGGAATTGTAGCAGACTGATTATTCTGAGTTCTCAGATTGATGGGTGTAGTGATACTTTGTTTCTTACTGCGACTTAATTTTCTTTCCATGACTTTAGAACGGGAAGAATGCTAGACTAGCAAAGCACTGATAACAGCTACGATAGTCCGGGTCTTCCTGGTGTCTGCACATGAATGCCATTCATAAAATGAAGTGAGGTTTCTAGAAACATAAGTCATTCTATGAGTATGTCCTCTTTAGGTCTATGCTTGATTAATGATCAAAGGAATTGCAAAATTATATGTTCAATTCCCATGTGTGTATATATGTAAAAAAGAAGTCTGTTTTTCCCGTCAAGAAAAAAGCAATTCAAATTCCCCAAGGTTTCTATCAAGCACATACACTATAACATCAACACCTATTTGTGTCTCTATGTGAGCTTCACTTTTTCAAATTGATTATCCAACTTAAATCCCTTTTTTCTATTCAGCACAACGTAGAACACTCCCCACTTAAATTCCAACCCCAAGCCTGCTGAACTGCAGCTCTCAAGTGCCTCTTTTAGGCACTAGAACACATTAGATGTAAATATCGGTACTAATACCATTATCAATATTGAACACATCGAATAATACACGTTAATATAAGATAAGATTAAATTTTTTAAAAAATAATTATAAGCTGATATGAAATATCGTCCATGCATTACCAATATGACAATACTTCGTGATATAGTCTCAGTATTAGAAAAAATTCACATTGGGATGTTCAAATACCAACACATCTCAACCAATATTTTTATCATTAGCAAATGCACATGCTTAAATCTTACAAGATTTGAGAGTTAAAAGCTCCAAGAGTTTGCTCTAAAATCTCTCATACCAAAATTTAGATACCAAATACACATTGCCAGTTATATTATTACATATTTATCTCTCATAATTCAGAGTAGGTATATCTTAAAAATAATAATTATTAACCGTATGCAAATTCTCCGCAAATGTTCTATTTCAAATTTCATTAGAATGTATACTGTTATGGCTCTGTTAGAGTGCTTTGATGGTTCCTAGGGACGGACAACATTCCACGATCAACTCTAAAATCATAACTGCGTAACAAATATCCTTAATAAGGTAAAGTAGATCCAAACTACTTATAAATTTCCACCACCGAATTGAAAATGCAATTAAAAACCCACGGCTATCAATCCAAATAAATCCAAATGAAGTAGCGAAATTGAAATCCAAAATACAAAAGAAAAAAAAAACAACCTAAGAACTATTTCTCCACAAAAATAGCCTTCTATCCATCCTACTAGAAATCCAAATTTGCTAATCATAAAGAGGTTACAAGATACAATAATAGTGAGCCTAATATTAAATAAAGCATATATATATGGATATACATAAATAGAGCATGTAGAAGGACAATAATCGTGATCAAATATGGAAACACTAAAGTGTCCAACTGTCAATGCATCGATAAAATGTCTGAAATATATGAAATGCAAGAGTTAAATATTGAAGATGGGCTATAAATGCTTTCCTATAATCCCGAGTCATACGTTACTATTTAAGACCCATAAGTTGGTCAACTATATAATATTTTTTTATGGAAAAGGACAAATATTACTTTTTCTAACTCATAGATATTAGATTTAATTTTTAATTTACAAATAATATATTAAAATATATCTAAATATATTTCATCAATTTTTTTAAAATTGTCCTTATTTATTCAAAATGAACACTTCTACAACAAATAAAAATATAATATTTTTCTAATTAGATGAAAATAAATAATTTTTATAAATTTTAAAATAAAATTATCATCAAATACTTATATAAAACATGACATACATAGTTGATAAATCAAAAATTTTAAGATATGTGAACAAAAATAAAAAATCAGGCACATACCTTTGAAAACTCAAAATATTTAAACAAAATGAACATACATGCAAAGAATCGGTAAACAGGACAAAGAACGCGTACATGCATGCATGTGTCAATGAAAAGCAAAATGATAAATCATAATTTAAAAAACTATCTTAAAAGTAGACACAAATCTTCAAAAATATTCAGATGTTAAATAAATCAAGATGTACGCAAGATATGTGATGAACCTGACATCAAAATATCACATTTCCTAATGTTATATCACATTTCCTAATGTTCGTCATACTAAATACAAAATATAAATATAAAAATCCATTAAATGAACATCCATATTAAAACCGAAAATCGTTAATGTTCTGACTGTAAAACAGTCATCTAGCTACATATAAACCTGTACGATACACTATACAATATACCAATCTCTAATAGTTTTGACAAACACATGATCCATAACATGCCACAATCTTGTAATTCTGACAACAAATCAAGATATATTATCCTGTCGGACTAAAATTCGAGAAGATGCCTGCAATTTTCATCAAGCCTATGAAACCATTTCTTAATCCAATATATATATATATCACGTTTCTTCCATATCATACGTCTATTTCCGTAATTATAAAAAGAATACATACATACAATCTTTTTATCCAATAGAATTATTACTATACTAAAAATACAAAAGACAATGGCTAAATTATATCAAATAATATCCCAAACTCTAAATTTAGGCACTGATTCTTCATTCCTGCTATTCAAGCATAATTTCGTGATAATTATTTGAGGGGTTAGAGAAAACAGTAGGGGGTAAGTCGAATGTTCAATAAAACATATATATATATATATATCAAGGAATATGTGAATTTATCATCTGAATCATATAACACATATCGGAAGGATCAGAGATAATTGAATGATCATAAAATGTAATCATGAAAGAAGTGCTTTCATAAAACATTATAAATTTCTTTAATTCAATTTTTTCCTTTTTTAATCATCAAATCATAATAAAAACTTATTTTCATTTGGGACTAGGGTCAATAGGTCTTACTGACTTAAGGAGTGGTCAATCGAAGCTTGAATTGTGTTTACTTCTACATAATCACAAGCCTTCTTTTCTTATTCATGACTCAAATGAGGGCCGTTCACATACAATACCTATAAACGAGACCTTAACCACAAGCACCACATATTAGATAACGATCTTCTTCCATAATATATTATGGCACGCCGAAATATATTATCTGATGAACATTATTTAGTCCAATTTCTTAAATTCTTATTCCCTTAGAGAATTCTGCCCTTAAGTTTATGTTTCCTTCGCTCTTTCCCTTTTTGAAAAACGGTTCATAAGTTCTTAAATTAATTGCAGAATATCCATCAATAATTCCTTTTTCCATAAAGTTTGCACAATTGTTCTTTCCATGGCCATTTCTTAAATATGAGAGCTCCTCAATAATGTAGATAATATTAAAATATCTAGATAATAAAAAGTAACATGATATATAAACATTAAATACATAGTATATTTGAGCACGTAAAAATGACATGGAAAAATCTGAAAATCAAAAACTTGAAGCATTACCTAGTAAAAATAAAATATTTAGCCTCTAAATATGGAGAGAAAATTTTCATAACATATATATTTAAGATACAAGCAAATAAATGGTGGTTTTTGACAAATCTTGCTATAAAAACATACAGAAGTAACAAATATGCACATATTTTATATTCTTACTTCAAAATTCCAACTAAGATGAGTATTGGAATAATAATATTCAAAATGAGTGAAAATAAGCGACAACAACCGAAGAAAAAGTTTAGAATGCACTTACCTTGACCCGATCTACGAATTTCCTTACTCAAATCGTTCGGATTCAAAACCTCAGGACCTCTCCTTCACATTCTCTTTCTTCCTTTCTCTTCCCCTTCTTCTCTCTCTCCTCTTGCTCTCTTTCATTCAAAAATGGCAGAAAAAAAGAGTAGGTGCACCTTATAACCACTCCGGTGCTAGAGTGCAAAATCGAGCGCTGCTTAGGCACAAATGTTTTGGAATCTATGCCCAAGTGCATATCAGGGGCCCGCTTGGGCGTGATTGTTTTGGAAAATATGCATAAGCACGCAACAAGCGCTCATCGAGCGTGGCCATTCTGAAAATTAGCCCTCGGGCACGCCTCGAGTGCCATTCGGGCATCAAGCCTCCCACATCCATACATACTTCTGATGCTTAATATTTTTGAGCAACTTAAACCTAATTTAATTATATTAAATTAATTACATTTAATCTTAACGTTTTGAAAATTGAAACCACACAAAATTTATTCAATAGAGATGAAAAGGAAGC
This sequence comes from Nepenthes gracilis, assembly GCA_033239525.1. Taxonomy (NCBI): domain Eukaryota; kingdom Viridiplantae; phylum Streptophyta; class Magnoliopsida; order Caryophyllales; family Nepenthaceae; genus Nepenthes; species Nepenthes gracilis. Next base: position 13,614,789 of record BSYO01000013.1, on the reverse strand, counting down.
AGTGCATGTACTTAATAATTGTAATTGAAAGGTAAATAACAAATTATATAAAATTATTATCTTAAAATATAAAAATAATATTATAATAAAAAGTATTATCTAAAATTATATGTGTATAAAATATTATCTGTAACCAAAATTAAGATTTTATAAAATTATATTATATTTTATTTTATATATTAAAAAATTTATAATTCATGTTAGATTACTTATTTATTTTACTCTCATATTTCAATTAAAAAATTAATAATACCTTAATTTTATTTTTTCCACAAACTCTAAAATTTCGTAATTCAGAAGAAAAATGAATTCTCTACCAACTCTAAAATTTCTAACACTTCACGACGAGAGTTTTAAAACTCCACTTTTCAACACCAACTACTCAAACAAAATCATGTTAAGTTTGAGTTATATTATGAAATATCACGGCCTTTGTACGAATAAATAATAATGATAAAGATATTAAAATAATAATTATTTATAAATAATTAAAATCTAAATAACGTAAACTATATCGAATATTTTATATTAATACTGATGCATCCTTGGATCTGAATTTCGAACAGATTTGGGCTGATCCGTTTGTTTGGTTTTGGCTCCATTCACCGAGTCTGAATTCTGCACACCACTAAAACGAACAAGAGGTCAGTGTGCCGGAGAAAAGTCATCCCATCGAAAACACTTAAACGTTCAAATCAGTAAACAGCCTTCGAAATCTGGGACGGTAGCTGAAAATAAGAATTGAGAGGAAGAGTGTAAGAGTACGTGGGTTTTCAGATTAAAGAGAGGCAATGCCGTCTCTTGAATTTGGATGGTGGGTGAAGGCAGTAGGCATCTGTTAATAGGAAGAGCGCCTGTTTGCCTTTGATTTGTGTTCTTTCTCGCAGTGCATTTGGATACTTGTAGAGAGACAGTACGAAAGCGTTCTGGAATGCGTATTTGAAAGCATATGTTTGTGTAGTCGAGAGCGTAGTAGTCGGCGTGCCCTGAGTGAGGACTCTAGGACTCATTTTAATGATGGTAGGGTGATCTTTTTTTGATTAGAAGGTGTGATCCCCTGTACCATGTTTAGGCGGTCTTTCTTGTGATGAAGGTACGAGTTACCTAATTAGTTGGAATTGCTTCCTTCTTGGGCGAATAGCGGCTTTTCAAATTACCTGCTTTTCTTTCGTGTATATTACCATTGGAAGGTTCCAATTGGCAGGAATTAAGAAGATCTGGCGCCTTCCTTATGGGAAAGGCGTTGATCTTGTCAATATCCTTTTTTGGAGTTGGTTGGATTTATGTAAGGCGTAAAGTTAGGAAAAGAGCCGTTGCTGACCACCTACTAGAGCATGGGCCCAAGTGCTAGGCCTGTGAAAAACCTTTTTATTTTTGACTTGTTATTACAGTGATTCTGATTAACACACGGGTTGACCGTCCTGAGCACGAGTTGGCCTTTCGCCTATTCCTTAATTGGTCAACGTTGGCGTTGACCTTCAGACGCTCGCGTTGACCGTCAGATGCTCGATTGTGCCTTTTAGGGTTTGGGCCTTCTTTAACTATTGGGTCTCCTTTGACTATTGGGCCAGCCCAACTATAGTATACCCATCAAATACCAAAGATAATATAATAAATATCAGCTCTTATTAGATAATAAAATAAAATTCTCACCAAATACTTGTATAGAATGCAACATGTAAGGTTATATGCACCATATTTTATATTTTTTTACAATATTTTTAAATATAAATATACTCATTTAAAATATTTACTTGTTTAATGAAAATCAAATGAAATATTTAAATATTCAGTAAAATTAACTAAAATTTTAAAACGTTCAATGAAATACACAAATGCATATAACAATATTTAAAAATGGATATGACGGATGACATGCATTGTATAATAAAACAAGAATTATAAATAAAATCAAAGAAATTTAAAAATATATTGAATAATATATTTAAATATATTTACCTTTGTCATCAGATTTTATTGATTTGATTTGAAAATTTTTTAAAATTTCTTTCCTTCTCCTTCTCTCTTCTTCTTCCTTTTTCTCTTTTTTCTTTCTCACTATTCTCTATTTTTTTTACCACGCAAAATGACCAAAATTGGGAAGGGTTCTTATATACTAAATAGGCACATGAATGCCCATTAAAAGCCCATCATACCCCATTCACATGCACATGGTCACATAAGTGCCACACTGGCACAAATACTTCTTTTTAACCATGCATGAGTGCTTTATTAGGCACACCTTATGTGCCACATATTTTGCGTGAATCATGTATAAACTTCTTATAAACACCGCTTAGATGCACAGTTTCCACTTCAACCACATATGAATGTGGAGATATGTGCCATTCAGGCGCTGAAATAATAATGGCCGTTTGGTTAGTTTAGTCTTTATTCCTATATTTTTGTGGTATATTCTAGGAATCTGTTATTTTCGTTAGTTTTGTTATGTGCATATATTTTATTGGCACTCTATAGTTAGGTTGATAAGAGTGTATGAAAACTCTAAAGTATCGAGTCGAATGAGAGGTTATGGTATCTTAGTGTGGTTTATACTTTTCTGAAACTGAATCCATATTCCGAAGGTTAAGGTTATTTGGAGGAATACTTATAATCCTGTGAACATAGTGCGCGGGATATTGATGGATATTGTACTAAGGTGGTGTTGGGTTTGACTTGTTGATATGAGTATTTTTTGTTCCCAAAGGAGCGTGAATTAGAAAATTACAAAATATGTGCGGGTTACCCGATGGGCTACTGGGAATAATATTCATATGGATTTGATACAATACTCGTATAGTACGGCTGGTAAGTATCACGAGACTATAGGGTCTCTTGTCAAACTTGCAAGCATCGTTACCTCGAGGGTTACCCAATTATGGGCGGGTGTGTGGATTGATGGTTTACAGCAATATATAAGATCCAAAGAGACTTTCATGACATCGGATATAATTGGGACCTCATATGTGATGGATTTGACGGAACCTAAGCTATCGTTGATACTTGGATTCGGTAGAATCCGATTCACTTCCCTACGTCTTGTTGTCATATGGCTCTTGAGTCGGTGATACAATAGGTTGTTGAATCTTGGATAAATGCTGATTTATTTTATATAATTATTATGTTATTAATATTCAAGACGTTTTATTACATTTTGTTTATTTATTTACTTATTGAGTATTTGGCTCACCTTTACATTTTGTTGGCTCTAGAGTAGAAGTTTCTGACATGTTAAAAGAGATCGTGCTGTTATTGAGGAACTACGGGATAGAGACGATCTTGAAATTATAAGCTTGTGACAGGGAGCTCTAGAATTAGTTTAATTGGTCTAGGTTTTATGTAAATTATATTATCGGGACTGAGTCTCAAAGATTATAATATTATAGATATTTATTTTTTTTTATAAAATTTATTATTAGAATTATAATTATTATATTTTATGTAGTGATGTATTTATGAGGTTATATATAATTTTGGATTTTCGTGTGGCTATTTCGGGTCAGATTGGATCGGATGATTCGGGTTCAAAGCGTCACATATCAACCTCATAGTCATGATAAATCCTTAAATTTATCCATGGTAAGTTAAAATATGGTTTTAATCATGAGGTAAGCTTACTTGTCACTTGAATATCATTTGTATTACCATTTTCTCTACCACATTTTAATATAAAAATTGTTTCGAATAGCATGATCATTGGCGTTTCAAATATCAACTTAATCACTTATTTTTCTTCCACAACTTAGACTTTAGTCTAGTCAAAGCGTAAACATTCATCTTTAAAATGAATTTATTAAAAGCCGTAATCTCATGCATTCAATTTGGCCATGATGTCCAAACATCCAAAATTAATTTCAAAAACAATTAACTACTTGAAAACCTTATAAAACGCTTAAATTCATTTGCAACACTTTATTACAAAGACTTTGATAAAAAAATCCTTTTAATATTTTCTTCTACCATAATACTAAAATATTTTTGAAGATATTATGCTCCATAATTCTTTTAAGCAACTGAATATAGTTAAATATACTTTCTTCACTTAGTTTTCTTTAAGTATCTCGATTTATAAGGCAACAACACCATGGGGTCCATTTTCCTCTTAAGAACACATCTGGTCATCCCATTATCTTGGCATGAAGATCATAAAATTATTTACAACATAATCTTTTTAAATTAGACCAATTATATCTTTATGAATTTCTCATGACTCAAGGTTGATTTTTTTTTTTTTTTACTTCAACATGCTAAATCTTTTTTAAAATTGTCGCTTTAACTTTTTCATAATGAACTTACAAGAATTTAAAAATGAAAAATTACTTACTAATTTCTTCAAGATAGTTTCCTATTCATACAAAATCTCACTCAAACTCTCATTTTATCTCCTTCACCAGCTTGGTTTTGAGATGGAATGGTGTGAAGTCTAATGCTCCAAACATGGTTTTCTTACTTTAATAAGGCTTTTTGACTCACCATCACAGAAAATACAAGGAGAATTAGAAATAGAAACTAATGACACCTTGCTTCCACCTAATATTCCATATATACTTGTTGGGTTACAAGTCACTATCATATGAACTCATACCCATTTGATATACTAATTGGTGGTATGAATGATGAATATTTTCACATGTACTATTCGTGCGTGACTGAGCCCTGAGATGCTAATTCCAAAAGTATCACACTCAAGGCAAGTCTTAGGCGCCATTTTCAGAAACTTTGCGCTCAAGCCGTGCTTACCGGGCACTCGAGTGTCAGTTTTAGAAGCTTTGCATTGGAGCCACACTTGTCAGATACTCGAGCCCGGCCCGGAGGATAAAAATGCAGTAACTCGTGTTAGGATTTTACCACTACATTTGGAGTGCCGTTTTGAGAAAGAAAATAAGAGAAAGATAGAAAAAATGGAGAAGAGAAAGATTTGTGCATCTGTTTGTATTCCAAATCAAGTTTCAGTCTTCGTCGACTATGGGTACGCTGCTCTTACTACTTATAAGAACGTTTATTGAGTTTTATTTCTTCTATTTCATTTTGTATTTTCTATTGTATGGATTTATTTTGAGATAAGGTAGTTTGACCTTATATTTGGGGTTTATATAACCAAGACATTGTATAATGGAGATATTTTCAGACTTGAATCCCATTATTTTTTTCGCTCATTTAAAAGAGAGTTTTTCACATAAAAACTACGTCTTTACCGATCATCTGTAATTGTTGTTTACTTGTTATATGTTATTATTTGTTTTTTCATTGTTCAAATAGTAAATCAGACCCTAACAAGTGGTATCACAGACATGATTATTTGTGCTATGTATTATGAATTGTTTCAATTGATGGAGGTGGGGAATAAGATAATTTGTTTGAATGGCAAAAAATGAGATATTTAGCAGAGCAAGATGAAAGATTTTCTGTTTGTAAAAACAATACATCATTTGGTGTTTGCTACGCAAAAACCCAAATCAAAAACACAGGAGGAATGGGCGTTTGAGTATAAACAAATTTATGGCTATATTTCACAATTTGTGGACGACAACGTATATAATCAAATTCGGAATGACACCACGCAAGGACCTTGTGGTAGAAGCTTGAGACACTTTATGCTTTGAAGACCGATAATAACAAATTATTTCACTTAATAAAATTTGTGCAAGTAAGGTACAAGGAGGGCACATTTGTTGTCGATCACTTAAACGAGTTCCAAGGATATGTGGATCAGTTGAGTAGTACGGGTATCAAATTTGATAATGAGTTGTTCAGCTTGTGGCTATTAACTATCTTGACCTTATCGGACTCTTGGGAAGTGATACGAATTACCAGCGCCAATACAGTTCCAAATGGCATGGTGACTCTTGAAATAGCAAAGGAAACTGTGCTTAATGAGGAGATGAGATGTTAATCACATTGGTTTTCTTCTTTTCACTCCGAAGTGTTAGTCTCTGTATTTACGGGAATGAGTAAAGGGCGTGGCCCTAAATCTGGAGAGAAGAGCCGGAGCAATTCTTGATCGAAGTATCAAAAGCTCGAGTACCATTACTATGAAAAGAAGGAACATATACAAAAGTATTGTTGCAAGTGGAAGTGTGAAACTACAGATGATAATTAGAAAAAGGCAGACAAGGTCCAAGATGAGGAAATAGCCTCTATTGTTACCAAGAATGATTTTTGATTGGTGTGTCAGGAGGATGACGTGATCAATCTTGCAGATCGCAAGACAAATTGGGTAGTGGACAGCGTTGCATCACTCCATGTCACGTCACAGAAAAAATTCTTCACATCTTATACTCTCGATGATTTTAGAGTATTGAAGATTGGTAATAAAGGGACATCTCGAATTGTTGGCTATGGTGATGTATGCCTCACCACCAACAATGGAACAAAATTGTTGCTGAGGAATGTCTGACATTTCATGGACATTTGGTTGAATCTGATTTTAGCAAGCAAGCTCAATGATGATGGCTTTTGCAACACTTTTTATTAAGGAGAGTGGAAGTTGACTAGATGGTCTCTAGTTATAGCTCAGGGCAAATAGTTTTTAACTTGTATGTGTTGTAATCCTCAATTGCAGCGAGAGACGTCCATATTGCTAGAGGTGAGGAGTCTTCAAATTTGTGGCACTGACAGTTGGGCCATATGAATGAGAAGGGGCTAAATGATTTAGCCAAGAAGGACTTCCTTCGAGGTACAAAGGAAGCCAAATTGAAGACTTATCCTCATTGTATGGTGGAAAAGCAACGGTGAGTTCATTCCATGGAAACTCGTCTACAAGGAAAGCCAATCTTTTTGAATTGGTTGACACCAATATATGTGGCCCTTTTAAAGTGAAGACACTCGGAGGAGTACTATATTTCATCACATTTATTGATAACTATTTTCAAAAACTTTGGGTGTATCTGTTGAAAATGAAGGATCAAACCCTTGACGTCTTTGAACACTTTCATGCCTTAGCTGAGAGGCAAACGGAGAAGAAATTAAAGTGCATCCGGAGTGACAACGGCCATAAGTATATTGAAACCTTTGACGCATATTTCGGTCTTACGTAATTCGACACCAAAAGATTCCATCGAAGATATCGTACCTGAATGGCACGGCCAAACGGATGAACAAGATAGTAATGGAGAGAGTTTGCTGCTTAATTTCGGAGGCAAAGCTCCTTGGCTCATTTTGGAGGGAAGCCTTGAGGACCATGACTTATGTTATTAACCTATCACCGAGGGGTCCACTAAATGGAGAAGTTTCAAAAAAGGTGTCGTCCAGAAAGGAAGCATCCTACGACCACCTATGTGTGTTCGGGTGTAAAGTCTTTGTTTACATCCTGAAGGAAAAGAGGACCAAGTTGGAGCCAAAGACAAAATAATGTGTTTTTTTGGCTATGGGGAAGATGATCTTAAATACCGACTCTACAATCCGATTGAGAAGAAGATAGTTTGATCAAGGGTTGTCGTGTTTGTCAAGAATAAGATGATTGAAGATATTGGCAAAAAGGTGAAGGTCGTTTCCAACAATGATGACATCTGGGTTTGCGATACAAATTTTGAGCGCTTGATATTGGTGCCTATTCGTTATGACGATGGCAATCAAGGCACTGTTGAGGAGGAAGAAGACCATGAGACTCCGATGGAGATGAGGGTGATGCTATTCCTCATGATATTGCTGAGCCTACTGAGACCATTCCACTTTGACGATCCATGAGAGATCAAAGACCCTCTATCCGTCTGTTAGCTAATGAGTATGTGTTACTTACCGATGGAGGGGAGTCTGAAAACTTTGAAAAAGTTATGGAGGATGAGCACAAAGTAGAGTGGATGGAAATCATTTAAGATGAGATAAAATCACTGTAAGAAAATCACTCGTTTGAGCTGATGACACTGCCAAATGGAAAGCGAGTATGGAAGAACAAATAAGCCTTTCGCTTGAAGGTAGATGAGAACAGCCTACAATCGAAGCATAAGGCAAGGCTAGTTGTGAAAGGTTTCAATCAACGAAACGGTATCGACTTTGACAAGATATTTGCACTGATTGTGAAAATATTTTCAATCTGGGTGGTTCTCGAATTGGCGACGGTTCTTGATCTGGAAGTAAAATAGTTGGATGTGCGGACGACATTTCGTCATGATGACCTTGAGGAAGAGACTCATATGGAGCAGCTGGATGGATTCCGAGTTAAGGAGAAGGGGAATTTAGTGTTTTATCTGAAGAAAAGCCTGTATGGGTTGAAGCAAGTTTCGGAATAATTGTACAAGAAATTTGAGTCTGTTATGGTGGGTCAAGATTACTAGAAGACTATTTTGTATCAATGCGTCTTTGTTTAGAGGTTTTTTGAAAATGATTTTATTATTCTCCTACTTTATATGGTTATTATGCTGATTGTTGGATACAATACCTCTCGAATCACCAAATTGAAGTAACAAGTCGAAAAATACTTTTCCATAAAGGACTTGAGGCCGGTGAAGCAGATTCTGGGTATTAAAATATTTCGCGACCGCAAGACAAGGAAATTGTGGATGTCCCAGGAGTGCTATATGGAAAAGGTGTTCCAACGTTTCTATTTGGAGAAGTCGAAGTAGTGAGCACTCTGTTGGCTAATCACTTTAAATTGAGCAGCCAGCAATACTCTTCCACCGATGATGAAAAAGCAAGCATGAGAAGCATACCCTACTCTTCGACCATGGGTAGCATGATATATGCTATGTTGTGTACAAGGTCAGATATTGCTCATGCTGTTGATACAATTAGTAGGTTTCTATCAAATCTCGGTAAAGAATATTGGTCTGTGGTAAAATGGATATTGAGATTTCTCAAAGGAACTTCCAAGTTTTGTTTGTGTTTCGAAAGTGACAAGCTATTTATGGTTGGGTATACCGATGTAGACATGGCCGGCTATGTTAACTCTCGAAAATCCACTTCGAGATATCTAGTTATGTTCGCTGGAGGATAATTTTTTGGTGAACGAAGTTGTAGAAGTGTGTTACTCTCTCCACCACTGAAACAGAATTCAATACTGTAATAGAGGTAAGTAAAGAGATATTGTGGATGAAGAAATTTATCCAGGAGCTCGGTTTCAAGTAGGCGCGATATGCGCTGCTTTGTGATAATCAAAGCGTAATTAACTTTTGTAGAAGCTCGTCATTTCATTCCAAATCGAAAAACATTGATGTGAGAGGTCATTGGGTGCAGAATGTTGTTAACTCAGAGTTATTAGTACTGAATAAGGTCAGAATCGAGAAAAATTGATCGAATATGACGACCAAAGTGTTGTAGAGGAAGTTTAAAATTTGTCATACTATTGTCGGGATGATGATGATTGCCCCCACACGATTGTGAAGAAAAATTTGTTGGGTTATGGGTCACTCCCGTGTGAGCCCATACCGTGGTACGAATGATAAGTATTTTTGCGTGCAGTTCATGCACATGACGAAGGCTTAAGGTGCTGATTCCAAAAGCAACACACCCAAGGTGTGCCTTAGGCGCTATTTTCAGAAGCTCTGCGCTTGTTGGGTGCTTGAACGCCATTTTCAGAAGCTCCACACTTAAACTGTGCCTGCTAGGCGCTCAAGGACAGCCTGGACGATAAAAATGCGGCTAACATGTGTTAGTGTTTTATCATTGCAATTTTAGCGCCGTTTTGAGAGAGAAAGAAGAGAAAGTGAGAAAAAAGAGAGAAGATGAAGATTTATGCATCCGTTTGTATTTTGAATCGAGTTCTAGTCTTCGTTGACCGTAGGTACACTGTTCTTGCTACTGAAAAGAACGTTTATCATGTTTTATTTCTTCTTTTTCACATTGTATTCTCTATTATATAGACTTACTTTGAGATAAGGTAGTTTGACCTTATATTTGAAGGTTTGTGTAACTAAGATATTATATAGTGAAAATATTTTTGGATTTCAAGTTCCGTGGTTTTTCTCTTTCATTCAAAAAGGAGTTTTCCTTATAAAAATTATGTCTTTATCGATCGTGTGTAATTGTAAGTATTAAGATTTCATAATTCGATAAGCTAAATAAATTCATGTAAAAATTAAGATCAATAAATGGTAAACACCCAGAAGCCAGGAACTCACCCCTAAATACTATAAAAATTTATTTGATAAAATCGGCTTTAATTCCTGTTAATAAAGGACAAAACTAATGATAGGGAACTAGTATTTAGCCTACAGGAACTAGTAGCCAGAGAGGGAAGGAGAGAGCGTTTGAAATTTTCTATAAGCTTGAGTACACTAGAGGGCGTTTAGTAGGCGAGATAGCATACCTGTGGAATAAATCTCCATAATCTTTTATAGCCGTGGGCTTCCGCTTCTTTCCTTATGTGGCGAGGCGGGATGCCCGTCTTCTGCAAGGATCGTTACCATCCTTAAGTGGCACGTGGGTGTCGTCCAGGGCTGCAACTGTCAGGAGGGAGGATTCCCTTCCTTCCATAGAGATATCGTGCACAGCAACAGTTAGGGTGCCATCTATAGATCGCGTGCCGATTCGTGCGTTTTCCTCCTAGGATGCGCTCTGATTATGGGAGGTTGCTGTTACAGTAGATATTGCCTTTCTCGGAGATGTGGAGAATTACGACAAATGATTGCTGAGACTTGGGAAGGCGCGTGTATGCCGATTTAAATATGGGCCGCGTTTATCCTACACCACGCTCGGCTTGCTTTCTGAGCTTCTCCGGTCAACATCAGCGTTGACTGTCCCAGGTACAAGTGGGTCGTCATTAATCTTGAGCCACTTACTCCTTTTGGGCCGGCCCACTACTAACATCCTCATCACTAGCCCCCATGCTGGTGGCCTGAGATTTTGACTTCCGGCATGTTCACGATTGGATGCGTCTAGTTGTGTAACTTGTAAAGAGAAAGTTTAATGAGAAAACTTGCAGTTGTTTTTTGTCTTCATCTCTCGTTTCCATGCATGTTTTACTATCTTTTATTTTTCGCTCTGAGTCCGTTGACCGCGTTGCTTGAGTCTGTTGACCATTATGCTTGAATTCGGTAAACGAAGCGGAAAAGAATGTTGACTGAATTCGTTGACCGCAACGTTAGAATTTGGAGGGCAAAGCGAGAGAGAACGTTAACTGGATTTGTTCACCGCAAAGTTAGAATTTTGACGATTGAACTGGAGATAACGTTGACCAGATTTGTTGACAGCTATGTTAGAATTCGGAGAACTGAGTTGGAAAGAACGTTGACAGGATTCGTTGACCGCAATGTTATAATCCGGAGAACTGAGCTGAAGAGAGTGTTGACTGGATTCGTTGACCACAACGCTAGAATTCGGAGAGCTGAATTGGAGAGAGCGTCTAACGGATTTGTTGACCGCCACGTTAGAATCTGGAGAATTGAGTTAGAGAGAACATTGACCAGATTTATTGACTGTAACATTAGAATCTGAAGAACTGTGTTAGAGAAAACGATGACCAGATTCATTGGCTACAACGTTAGAATTCGGAGAACTAAGTTAAAGAGAGTGTTGACTTGATTCGTTGACCACAACATCAGAATCCGGAGAACTAAGTAGATGCACTAGTTGATTGGATTCGTTCACCATTGCACTAGAATCCGGAGAATGGTGTGGGTTGAGATTGATGCATCATTTCGTTATTCAACCGGACGGGCAATTGAAGACCTACAGAGCTGTTTTGGGACTCATGCTGCTCTGAGTGACTGTCGTTCTCTTGCCACGTGTCGTCGGGTAGGGAAGTTGCAATCCGACCAATTAATTCACCAGAGGATTTGACTTGACTGTGCCCTCTCCGGAATTGACACATGTCTATTATCATTGCCACACCTTTTCGATGTGCTGCTTTTATTTGACGGTGCTGACCTTTATGAAAGCCACACTATCGTTCAATTTTTCCCACTCTTTTGTTTCAGAAAAAATCTTAAGTCTATGTTCTCTCATTCTGCTGTACTCTCATGGCTTCTTCAGTTAATGAAATTTCCTCAGTCATTTCTATCGATGAAGTGAGAGAATTATACGTTCAGTATAACATCTCATCCCACATTGTGTTCTCGATGACTGGGGAGCGGGATAGGGATTGCTTTCCTCCAGGTCGCCACATCACCGTATACAAGGCTCACCTGTGGAGTTGGCTTCATCTGCCAGTCCTAGAGGAGATTATGCGCATTCTCACGGAGTTTTGTGTTCCTATCACACGGCTTCACGCGAATGCCATGTGTTATTTTTGTTCATTATGCATATTCCTCCGCCATTATTCGCGGTTGCTGACGATGGAGGCCTATCAGGGTTATGTTCCGGTTCACCCAGAGTGGGGACTGGATTTTGTTGTCTCCCTGGGAACTGCACATTAGCAGTGCGATTTACGATTCTGCAAAAAACTAGAATGACCGATTCTTTTTTGTTCAAGTTGCTGACGATTGGCCCTTATCTCGGGATTGGGATATGGTTCCTGAGAATTTCATCGGGAAGCCTACCAAGAAAGAGGTGGAGGCAGTGGAGCCATTGCTACAACTGGTGAGGGTGCATTTCTCTGAGTTCAGGACGGATCACCTGGTTTCCAGGGAGGAGGCTAAGAGAGCCCGTTGGGGTCCTCCCTCATCGGTTCAAAAGTTTCGGGCTCTATCATCAGTGGCATCACAGCCCAATAGGAAGGCTGGCGCTCTCACCATCGGTGATCCTCCTAGCAGCCCCAGGAAGAAGGGAGAATGTGCCACCGAGCCTGGTTTCTCGTCTTCCACCGAGCCAGATTACCGTATGGTTGGTCGACTAGTTGGTGTTGGAGAGTGCTCTAGGGTTGAGGCTTCTATGGCAGATTTTGGAGCTATAGAGAGAGTCGCCATGGGAGGCGTTGGTGTCGAGCCATCATTCTCAGGTGACTTGGTGGCACCAGTAGAGTTGGCTCTTGAAGCCACTAGATTGGAGGATCCAGTCGCTGAGTTTTTTGCAGAGCTGGAGTTAGCCGTCGTAGAAGTTGTTGAAGCGGGTGGAGTTATTGCAGAGCTGGCCCAGGAAGCCGTCGCTTCAAGTTTCTCAATTGTTCTGCCGGAGGAGTTTGCTGGTGAAGCTGTTGTGGAGCGGGTTCAGGAGGTTGCTACTCCAAGTCTCTCAGTGGGCATGCCGGAGGAGTTTTCACCGCCTGGGCCTAAGTCACAAGGCCTATCAAGAAGGAAGAAATGCAAAGCCCTTCCGGTAATTCCCTCGAAGCTGTGTTGCTCCCTTTTCTTATTTTTCTGCCGTTGTAGCTTAATTTCTTTTCTTCTTTCTTGCAGCAAGAAAAAATTATTGTCGCAGTTTTGAAGGGGCTGCGCCAAAGTGATGCAGTCATTGGCGACCGGGAGGAGGAGATTCTTCAGCTTGGGGAGCAGCTAAGCCAAATGAGTGCTCAAGTTCAACAGCACCAGGAGGAGAAGGCTGCACTCCAATTATTGCTGTCTGAACTGAGGGTACAGTTGTCGGGGCTGGAAGAGAGGGTTGTCAGATCTAAGAGGCTCACGGATGAACTTCAGGTGAAAATAGTCTTGTTAGAGAACGAGTAGTCTACTTGCCTGCGCCCTGAGGAGGTCAGTCAAGCGCTGTGGGCCAGGCTTTAGGAAGGCGTCAACATTTGACGGAGGATAGTCAAGATTGTGGATCCAAACTTTCTTGTTAGCATCCTTGATCTTACGAACCATGGTGCCTCGCGGCATCGTGACCTGGTTGACTTCTCTCGAAGCAGACAAGAGCCTCTCCCACGTCCTCCTCGGAGCTCTGCCCCCTAGTTGAAATTTTTGTATATATATATGTTTTTTTGTATCCCTTCTTTGTAACAGCCATTGTATAGTGAATATATTAATGAGAAATCTATTCCCTTAATGTCTCAATTTCCATGCATTTGCTCCACTTTCCCTCCTTTTCTTATATGCTTGCTTTTTGTGCCGGTTGGCCAACTTGTTGCGCTGCTGTTTGCCGGTCGTATCAGAACGTTGACCGTCTTAGGCTGCCAACTTAATGAATTTGTATGGCGTCTGTCTCTACATTCTGCAAGCATGCTTTAAGTGGGCAAAGTCAGATGTTGCTTCACGCTGAAGTGACGTGACCCTTCGAACTCCGTGTGGCACCGCTTTTGGCGGAAAACTTTGCCTATGTAACGGCAGTTTCTCTCGTGGATCTGCATTTTCAGGTCGACCTTTTGGATTCAAGGAACGTTGGACCCTCACGCCAATTGGAGCTGATTGGATAACCTGTTAGTCATGGCCGAAGGCGTGTTCGTCATCCTCCAAGGGATTCTTCATCCCCGAGGGGCCATCAGGACGAGTTGTGACAAACTCTTGCACATGTGATGTTGTACAAACTCATACTTTTTATATATAGGAATGCTTTCTATTAAATGGATTGAATTTTCACATTATGTGGTGCTGCCATTGTTATGATTTTGGACGGCCAGCCTTCTACCGGGGTGTTGTAGATTGATTGTGCTATCTCCTGCTGGAGGAAGCTATCACGTGTGCCATTTAAACCCCTAAGGTTTTGTATTAGATCACGAATGGGACACTTGGGATGGAACTAATGTTTAATTTGATTACTTATGGGTCGCTGGGCATGAGGCTAAGGTTTAAGTAAGCTGCTGACGGGCTACTTGAATGACCAATGTTTAAATCAGCCGCTGACAGGCGATTTGGATGACCAAGGTTTAAATGCAAGCGAATAAAAATCTGTCTAACTTAGGGAGTCTAGGTCATCTATTTTTTATACAACCTACAAGCAAACATTCATATGGAGACAAAAAGAAAGAAAAGAAGAAGAGAACATGTAGATGAAAAGGGAAAAGAATATTTTTTTACTAACAATAGGGTATGTTACAAGCACGCCTCAAATCACACAGATGACCTACCTGGACCTTCATTGGTAGCAGTGCTTTAGATGGACTGTGTTCCACGTCCGTATGACCAACTTACCATTTTGGGTTCGGAGTTTATTTGCTCCATTTCACAGAACAGTTGAGATAAGGAATGGGCCTTCACAATTCAGAAAAAGCTTGTTCTAATGGGCTATTTTGCCTGTGGCCTTTATGCTCCACAAGATCATGTTGATAACTATAAATTGCTGCACTTTCACTTTCTTGTTGTAATAATGGGCGATTCGTTGTTGGTAGGCAGTTGTGCGCATTCTGGCAACGTTGTGGGCTTCATCTAACAAGTCTAGGTGCTTACTAATCTTTTGGGAGTTGCCTAGTGGATCAAAAACTTTGATCCTATGACTTGGGAGCCCGATCTCGACCAATATCACACCTCAGTCTCATAGCAGAGGCTGAAGGGTGTCTCACGAGTTAGTTCATTGGGAGTCGTCCGGGATAACCATAGCACAGTAGGTAGTTCGTCGATCCAGGAGTCCCCTGCGTCATTCAGCTTGGTCCTCAGACCGTGCAGCAGCATCCAATTGGTGACTTCCACCTGTTCGTTCATTTAGGGCTATGCTACAGAAGTGTGGACCAATCTGACATTTGGATCAGTGTAATACTTGGTGAAGCGCTTTTTCGAAAATTGGGTTCCGTTGTCAGTCACGATGACCACAGGAACACCGAATCTAGTTACTATACTCTGGCGGATAAACTCCAGGGCAGTGGGGCAGTTTCAACTCATTTAGTGAAGTAGTCAATGCCCATGATGATGAATTTTTTCTGCCTAGTTGCAATGGAAAACGAGTTGAGAATATTGAGCTTCTAATGCGCGAAGGGCCAAGGTGCTTAGAGGGATCTCGGTTCCGCGAGCGGTTGGTGGTGAAGGCTTCCATAGAGTTGACAATTCTCACACCTTCATAAATTTCAGGGCGTCCTTCTTCATCGTTGACCAATAATATCCCTGGCGCATAACCTTGAACACTAGATTCTTGTCGCTAATGTCTGATCCACATATCTCGAGGTGGACTTTGCTGAAAGCGTAGTCGGACTCCTCGGCGATAAGACACCGAAGGTATGGAGTCGAGTATCCTCGGCGATATAGTCTTCCATCTACTATAGTGTATCAGCCGGCCGTCTTTTTGATCTGCTTAGCCTTATTCGCGCTTTCTGGCAATGTATCATTGACCAGATACCTCCAATATAGCGTCATCCAATTTTTGCTATCAGAGACTTCCATCGCTTCCTGTTCCTCTATGCTAGGAGTGCTCAAAACTTCTGTCATGTCCCTCAAGTATTGCTCTAGATTTTCAATCGCTGCTGCTCTAGCAAGTTGGTCGACCTTCTAGTTTTCAATCCTGGGGATATGGATCAGGTTTAGTTTGTCAAATCTTTGGATCATGTCATTTGCCTTAACCAAATATTTAGCTAGGAAAGGGTTGCACGTCTTGAAGCTCCTGTTGATCTGGTTGACGACTAGTTCTAAGTCACTGCAGGCGGTCAAATGCTTAGCAGAGCATTCTTTGGGTAGTCATAATTCGGCTAACAGGGTCTCGTACTCTACAATATTATTGGTGGCCGAAAAATTGAGCTTTTAGGAGTATTTCATCACAAACTCATTTGTAGTCCTTAGGATCCGTGTCTACCTCGCCATGTTCATCGACGATTGGGGTCGTGGTCTCGACAATGAAGTCGGCCAGGGCCTACCCCCTAATGGTTGGCTTGGGTCGGAATTTGATGTCAAATTCTTCCAATTTGATGGTCCACTAAACCAACCATCCGGAGACATCAAATTTTTGAAGGATGCCCATCAATAGTAGGTAGGTAAGGATGACCACACGGTGAGCCTAGAAATAGGGTCTCAACTTTCGTCCTAAGAAAACAAGTGCCAGAGGGAGCTTCTTGGCACGCAGATTGTGGGTTTTGCGCCGGTCAACGTTTTACTTACATAGTAGATTGGCTGCTGTGCATCAGAATCCCGGTGTATCAAGATTGAGCTAAGAGCCACCTCTGATATTGCCAGGTAGAGGTGCAGCTCTTCTTTGTCTCTTAGTGATGTTAGCAACGACGGACTGATCAGGTACTACTTCAATTTGTCGAAGGCAGCCTGGCACTCTGTCATCCACTAAAATCTGTTTGCCTTTGTCCCCCTCAAAGCCTCGAGGAAAGGTTGATACTTGTCTTCCAACTTAGCCAAGAAGCGGGAAAGCGCTGCCAATCTTCTGGTTAGCCTCTAGGCATCCTTGACACTCCGTGGCGGAGACATGTCCATGAGGGCCTTGATCTTCTTTGGGTTTGCTTCGATTACTCGTTAAGAGGTGATGAAACTCAAGAATTTTCCTTAGGACACTCCAAAGAAACACTTCGATGGATTTAACTTTATCTGGTGTTCACAGAGTACCTCGAAAGATTTAGCTAGATCGTGAATATGGTCATTAGTGGCCTTACTCTTGACGAGCATGTTATCTACATACACCTCGATATTGCAGCCTATCTGCTTTTCAAACATCTTATTCACGAGCCTTTGGTAAGTTGCGATCGCGTTCTTCAAACCGAAAGGTGTGATCTTGTAGTAGTAGGTACCTTGATCGATCAAGAATGGGTGTGCTCCTCGTTCTCTGAGCTCATTTTGATCTGATTGTAACCTGTGTACGAGTCCATAAAATTCAGCAACTCGTGGCCAGAAGTAGAGTTTACTAATAAGTCGATCCTGGGCAAATGGAAGCTTTCCTTTGGGTAGGCCCTATTGACGTCAGTGAAATCGATGCACATCTATCACTTTTCGCTGCTCTTCTTGACTAGGACAATATTGGAGAGACAATCCAGGTACTGGACTTTCCTGATAAACTCGACATGCAACAACTTCTTCACCTCCTCTCCGATGGCTACGAGCTTTTCGATAGAGTGGTTTCTCTACTTCTACCTGACGGGCTTGTGGCCGAGATAGAAACTCAACTTATGGACCATTACTCTGGTTGAAATCCCCAGCATGTTGACGGGCATCCATGCTAAGACATCCGCGTTTTGCCTCAAGAAGGCTAATAGTTCATCACGTAGAGGTCAGCAAGTGAGCCCCTATCTACACACACTTTCCCGGGTATTCTGGGTTCAATGGTAGGAGGTCGACGACTTTGCCAAACTACGCCTGCTGCAGAGTAGCATCGTCTCAATGGTCTAGTTCCTCTACTTGTCTCTCGACGCCGCTTGGAGCTATTTGTGACATGTAGCATGTCCGTTCGGTTATTCAGTTACTTAGTACTTTACCAATACTGCATGCTATTGGAAACTTCATTTTCAAATGCAGTATTGAGGTGATGACTTTGAACGCCGCCAGGAATGGTCAGCTTAGGATGGCGTTGTGTACGGAGGGCAGGTCGACAATTGGGAAGGTGAGTATGTGACTCGTCGTTCTGGGATACATGCCCAGGGTCACCTCTAATTGTATTGTGCATTGGACGGCTATTGGTTCATTATCAAGGCCATACAGTGGTCCTTCAGCTTATTTAAGTTGATTCTTTTTGAGCTCTAACTTAAAGAACGCATCGAGGTAAAGCAAATCCCTTGAACTTTCATTATCGATGAAAACTCATTTCAGTTGGTAGTCAACAGTATCATTTGAAACGAGTGCAGATACAACTAGGGATCAGTATGTGAAAAAATTACATGTGTCATGTCGTTATCGCTAAAACTAATAACATTTTCCTTCACCCTTCGCTTTTTGCATCTAACTTGCCTCTCCTGGTGATCTGTCTGATGGGTTTGGGAGGCTTGGTGGTCACCATGTTGACCACATTCGCCTTGACCCGGTTCCGTGGTTAGGGCTGATCGGACCGTTCTTCGCCTACGGTGCCTGAACTCTGTCCCGGATTTCTCAAGAACTTGATGAGATGGCCCCTTCGAATTAGCTCCTCAATCTCCCACTGAAATGTCTTGCATTCTTCTGCAGTATGTCATGGAGATTGATCGCAATACTTTGCTGGATCTCCTCCCTTTGTGTTCTACTGTGGCTTTGGCCACTTAATGAACTTTTTTCATGGATCTTGCATGAGGACATTAGCCCAAGTGTCGTTCAGTGGATTTGGGTTGACGGGCCTACACTCCTACCGGATCAGTGGCCCGATCTTAAGTTACTTCCTTCAGGGGTTGTTTGCCGCCCCATTCTTCTTCTTTGCCTCGGTCGGGAAAGTCTGAGGCTAGTCAGTCCTCTCTGGACGCTTTGCTTCATTGGCCTCTTTAGCGGTCATGTATGCTCAGGTGATGGCTTCCGTTTTTTAGAAGTTTTGCGAATTTTTGTTGGCCAAGT
Organism: Nepenthes gracilis; assembly: GCA_033239525.1. Lineage (NCBI taxonomy): Eukaryota > Viridiplantae > Streptophyta > Magnoliopsida > Caryophyllales > Nepenthaceae > Nepenthes > Nepenthes gracilis. The sequence goes on along the minus strand of BSYO01000013.1, from coordinate 13,595,674 downwards.
GCTTGAAGAAGTTGCTTGACCCTAACACAGAGATGAAGCTGCCGAGCTTCTTCTTTTCGATGAGCTTGGGGATTCTCCTAACTTCTACCGTGAACTGCTCCAAGAACTTCATTGCGTTCTCAACCTGCTTCTACTTGATGTGGGCAAAGTGCCACATCTATTATTCTTCTTGGTGGCTGGAAACGTACTGGGGTTGGAAGAGATCGGTGAGGTCTTGAAAACTCCAGGTCGAGTTTGAAGGAAGCCGATGGAACCAGATCTGAGTGTCTTCCTTCATAGTGAGGGAAATACATCAGCACATTGCTGCCTCCTCCAGGCCCTGGAAGCTTAGAAGGGTGCGAAAGTGATCCATGGGATCAGTACTTCCATCATAAGGATCTAGGGCCAGCATCCTGAACTTAGCCAGTATTGGTCGAGTTCGAATCTCCATGGTGAAGGGAGATCTCTTTAGATCGGCTGTGTGCTCATCGTCGTCCTTCAACATGCGGTTCCAGTTTTTTCGACCTTTTCCTCCACTTCGAAGCAGTTTCTAGATCTTTTGGAGTTGAGGGTAAGTTCTCAACTCTGTTCTTAACACCGTTCTCTCTACAATGCTGCGCATCGTTGGTCGGCTGCTACCACTTGTGGATCAGATAAGCCGAGAGGCTCCTTCCTGCATGTGAGGCTTTTGTTCGTCCCGAGAGTATTGGGGATTTCTTCTTTTGGAACCCTCATCTGGAGTTCCACTGCCCAAAGCCATTCAAGGCACTGCCCAAGCGCCCCTCAAGCCTTGAATGGCTTTGGGCGTTGGAGGACATTGGGATGTGAGAGTTGCCTGGCTTCGAAATCTTCTTGGTTGGTCTCTTTTTTCTCTGACCTTCTCACTTGGAGGCCGGAATGGGGGTTGAGGAGGATTGAGCTTCCTGCTTCTTATCCTGGCGTGTGTAAAGCATTTGGAGTATCTAAGGCATTTTATTCATTTGCTCCAATATAGCTAGGAAAATTGGGAAAGATTACTCTTCGGCTTGACTACTAGCTGAGTGGTCGTGGTTGGGGGAGGCAGCTTCTCTAGCGGGAACACTGGTTTGAGCCCTGATATTCACCATTTTGTTGGATAATGTTAGTTTAAAAGATGTAATTGATCGGCTTTTAATGAGCGTTTCCACAGACGGCGCCAATGATGCGTCCTAAATCCAAATTTCAAACGGGTTCCGGTCAAGCTGGTCCATCGGATTCTGGTTTTCATCTACTGAGCTTAGGATCCTACACACCGCAACTTTAAATAAGAGGTCAGATGACGGCGAGATTTGGTCTTACTGAAAACACTTCAATGCCTTTGTATTATAATGAATGTGTAATTTATGCTTCTACGAGATGACGTATGGATCTAGTTGCTTCTGCAATTTTGTTTGTTGGAGTTTAAATTTGGTTTGGTCTTAGATTGTTTCTCTCTTAGATTTAATATGGTAGTTAGGAGTATTGCGTTAGAGTCATTGGTAGTTACGAGATGACTTGTGTTAATCTTGTGGATGAAATGTAGTTGTGTTGTGAACTAAATTTTTAAGATCTGGTGGTTTATATTTATTGTAGGATTGTTTATGATGGGTATACTAGAAATGGACTGGACCCAAAAAGTCAACAAAGGCCCAAGACGACGGTCAACACATTAACGGCCTAGTTGGAGATCAGGCCCAAAAGCTGAAAAGCCCAGGACGGTCAACATTGGCGTTGACCATCCAGGCGGCCAACTCTCTAGCAGACAGTAAACTCAAACGTCGACCGTCCTCATTATGCGCATTGAGCCCAAAGAGGCTTTTCTACAGTAATGGGCCTGGCTCGCTTAGGCCCATGGCCCATCAGGCGGCTAATGACCGACATCCTCCACGAGGGCGGCCAACACACACGCAGACGGTCAACTCGAACGTTGATCATTCGCGTTTTGCACATTGGGCCCTAAGAAGCCTTTCAACAGTAATGTGCCTAGTCCGTTTAGGCCCACGAATCATCAAAAGGCCAACAACGGCTTTCTAGGGATTTTCCATGATCTCAGCTGGCACCAAAAAGGACTTTGGCAATAATGACACCTCCCATATAAGGAAGGCGCCAGATTTTCTCCAAATCTTTGCCAGCCCGAGCTTTCCAACGGTATCATGCATAGAAGGAAAGCGCCCGATTTGCACAGCTGTTGTGGCCGCCAAAAGGAAACGATCTTGCATGATTTGGCAACTGGCGCCGGCTCCCAAAGGAAAACCAGCCAGCAGATCATGGAGGCAATCCTACCTTCCAAAGAAGGAGGATCGCCCTCTCCAGCAGATCACGGAGGCAGATCACGCCTTCTTCAACGCTTCCAATCGCACACGCTTCGTTCAACACTTTCAATTGCATACGATCTCTGCAATACGAACGAGTGCTCTCAGAGATTTGCCTTCTCTACCACCCACATTCTCCAAAAACCTTAAGGCAACAAGCGAGCCCTCACGGCCGTTTACTGCCTTCCCACCTTCCAGATTCAAGAAGACCTCACGTCTCTCCTACATCTGGAACAAGCACTCTTTCTATATCTCTCTCTCTCAATTTCAGTTTCTTCCTATTGAAGACTGTTTGACTGACTTAAGCGTTGGAGTGTTTTCGGTGGGACAACTTCCCGCCGAACACGCTGACCTCCTATTCTGTTCAGTGGTGTGCAGGATCCAACTCAGGAAATGGAGCCGGAGCCAAGACAAGAGGATCATCTGAATCTGTTCGAAGTTTGGATCTAGAGACGCATCATTGGCGCCGTCTGTGGGAAGCGCTTACAAAAGCCCACCACAAAAATCTGCACGAACTCTCTCTGTTACTTTCTGATTCTACAATGGTGAACACGAGAGCCCAAGTTAGCGACCTCGCTAGAGATGCTGCTAACCCTGACCAGGACCACGCTGCTGGTGCCATGGTCAACGGGGCCGCGGGCGAAGTTCCACCGCCTTACTTTTCACAACTGGTAGAGCAGATGCAGGACAACAATCGCCTGCTCAAATTACTTTACACACAGAATGAGCAACGATAATAAGCGGCTCCACCAGCAGCCATCCCTGCTCCTGCCACCAAAAGGGGTGGCCAGAGGAAGAAGAAGCTGGCCAAAAGGCCCGAAAAGACTGGAGACAATCTGGCTCCGGGTCCTCCCGCGTTCCTGGCCCGAAAAGGCCTATGGAACGCTCCGGGAGTACGTCTCCCCCAGAAAGCCCATAGAGAAGAAATCCCCGATACTCGCGGGTAGAAGACCGCAACGCCATCCAGGAGCGAGCCTCTAGGACAGCCAGATCCACTGGAAGCAGTAGCCGACTTGCTGCTGAACCCTCCAGGGACAAGACGGAGTTGAGGGACTACCTCAACTCCAAACGATCGGCAAACGTCGCTTGCGTCGATCCATGGGTGGACAAGATCTGGAATCGTGTGTTCTAAGAGGAGGAGCGCGCCATTGACTTGGACCGATCTCCTTTCACTGCGGAGATCCTGAGTCGTCCACTGTCGTCAAAGTTCAAGATGTTGTCCCTTGACTTATACGATAGGGGGCAGTGATTCGGTTGATCACTTGGATCACTTCCGCACCCATCTGAGTCTACAAGGGCTACAAGACTCAGCGATGTGCCGCTGCTTTCCGCTCACGTTGAAGGGAGACGCTCGAATCTGGTTCCATCAGCTCCCTTCAGGCACTATCAGCAGTTTCCGTGAACTCAAGGATCTCTTCCTGGCTCAATACGCCTCGAGCCGATGGGAAGAGAAATAGCCATGGCATCTCTCCCACATAAAGCAGAAACCGAGAGAGAACCCATGGCGTTTCCTGGATCACTTCGTGGCGGAAGCCAGAAGGATCCCCAGGATCACAGAGGAGATGAAGTTGGGCAGTTTCATCTCTGCGCTTACTTACGGTGACTTTTTCAAGCACTTTGCCCACAAAAATCCTCAAACTTTCCGAGAGGTAGAATCCATCACCAGGGCCTACACTGCAGCAGAAGAGGCCAACGAGGCAAAACGTCCAGAGCGGGTGGATCAGCCTTGGCCGTTCCCTAGTGAAGGTAAGAGAAAGTACAGCGGAGGAGAACACTCCCGCTAGAAGCAGCGCCGGACTGGGCCCCCAGAACGCAAAGACTATGGGCCCACCAGTTTCACATCTCTGACAGACACGCGCGCCAATATCCTCATGCAGATTCGTGGAGAAAAATTCCTAAAGTGGCCCAAACTGCTGAAGAAAGACTCTGAAAACCAGTCGAAGTACTGTGACTTCCATCGCTCTGCTGGCCATTCAACTGATGATTGCAAGACGCTGCAAAGGGAGATCGAGGACCTGATTCGCAGAGGCCACCTCACGAAGTTTGTTAGATGTCTTGGACAGAGCTCAGGAGCGGCTGATGAAGAGGGGCAGAAGCAGACTCCACCCCGGAATAGGATTGCGGCAGGGGTGGTTAACATGGTCACCACCCGACCTGCCAAGAACCCGACAGATGGCAAGGAGCAGCAGACTAGGAGGAAGAAGCAGCGCACAGTAGACAATACGATTAGCTTCGATGATAGTGACTCAACTCATGTAATGTCCCCCCATACTGACCCCCTTGTTATCTCAGCACTTGTTTCAGACGGCAGTTCGGACTACCAGCTGAAACGAGTCTTTATCGATAATGGAAGTTCTAAGAATTTGCTTTACTTGGACGCCTTCTTTAAGTTAGGCCTAAAAAAGAACCAACTAAAATCGGCCGAGGGCCGTTATATGGCCTTGACAATGAACCAATGCCCGTTCAAGAGACTATTCAATTGGAAGTTACCTTAGGGACGTATCCAAGGACAGCGAGTCGCACACTTATCTTTCTAGTAGTTGACCTGCCCTCCGTTTACAACGCGATATGAGGCAGGCCATGCCTGACAGTGTTTGGGGCGGTCACCTCAATTTCGCACCTCAAAATGAAGTTCCCGACACCCTACGGTGTGGGAAAAGTGTTAGGCGACCAAATAATCGGGAGGACATGCTATATGTCTCAAATTGCCCCAAGCGGGAGCACTGGCACGGTGGGAGAACTCAATCATCAAGATGAGACCACCCTGTAGCAAGCACAGTTCGGTGAAGCCACAGATCTGGTCCCACTAAATCCGAGGGAACCGAAAAAGTGTGTGCTGATTGGCGGCTCACTCACTGGCACACTGTGCACTGAACTGATTGCGTTCCTGCAACGGAACACCGATGTATTTGCATGGACTCCTGCTGACATGCTTGAGATCTCGGCCGAGGTGATGGTCCATAAGTTGGGCCTTGATCCTGGCCGAAAGCCGGTTAGGCAAAAATGGAGGAATCATTCAGTCAAGAAACTGATCGTCATCCGAGAGGAGGTGAAAAGGCTACTGGACGCTGGGTTTATTAGAGAAGTCCAGTACCCAGATTGGCTTTCAAATGTCGTCCTGGTTAAAAATAGCAACGAAAAATGGCGAATGTGCGTCAATTTTATCGACGTCAACAAGGCCTGCCCGAAAGACAGTTTTCCCTTGCCCAGGATTGACCTACTGGTTGACTCCACGGCTGGACATGAGCTGCTCAGCTTCATGGGCACCTATTCGGGTTACAACCAGATTTGAATGATTCTAGAGGACGAGGAATATGCATCGTTCATGACAGACCAGGGCACCTATTGCTACAAAGTGATGCCCTTCGGACTGAAAAACGTTTGAGCAACTTACCAGCGACTGGTCAACAAAATGTTTGAAAAACAGATTGGTCGCAACATGGAGGTCTACGTCGACGACATGCTCGTCAAGAGCAGAGTCACTGGCGACCACATACGTGACCTGGAAGAATCGTTTGAGGTGCTCCGCCAGCACCAAATGAAACTGAATCCAACCAAGTGTGTCTTCGGGGTGGCCTCTGGAAAGTTCTTGGGTTTCATCGTCTCCCAGAGGGGGATCGAGGCAAACCCAGAAAAGATCAAGGCCCTCGCTGACATGGCTCCCCCACGACGCGTCAAAGACGTCCAGCGACTGACTGGGTGGCTGGCAGCTTTGTCCTGCTTCCTCACGAAGTCTGGTGACAAGTACCAGCCCTTCTTTAAAGCCCTGAAAAGGACAAAATCCAACAATTCCAGTGGACTGCTGACTGCCAGACAGCCTTCAATGAATTGAAGTAGTATCTGGCCAGCCCAACATTGCTAGCGTCACCCAAAGACGGAGAGGAGTTGTACCTTTACCTGGCAGTATCAAAAGTGGCCCTCAGCTCCGTCCTTGTGCGCCAGAATCCGAAACCCAGCCAGCCGGTCTACTATATGAGCAAAATATTGACCGGCCCAGAAACGCGCTATCCATGCGCTGAAAAAATGGCCCTAACACTTATCTTCGCAGCACGGAAATTAAGGCCATACTTTCAGGCGCATCGCATAGTGGTCTTTACTGACCAGCCGTTGAAAGGCATACGCCAGAAACCAGACGTTTCGGGACGGCTGGTAAAGTGGGCTATCGAATTGGGTGAGTTCGATATCGAATTCAAGCCCAGACCTGCATGAAAGCACAGGCTCCAGCTGACTTCATTGTTGAGACCACGACCCCAATTCAAGAGGAACAGCTCGCTAAAAACGCCGAACAACCCAACGAGGTCCCAAAATGGACACTTCACATGGACGGATCGTCCACGAAAAGTTGCAGCGGAGCAAGGGTGGTCCTTACGACCCCTGATGGATTCGAGGTTAAGCATTCCCTCAAACTTGACTTCCCAGCGACCAATAACGTCGCCGAGTACGAAGCCCTGCTAGCCGGCTTACGATTATCAAAGGAATGCTCTGCCAAGAGGTTGGCGGTTTACAACGACTCCGAGCTAATCGTCAACAAGGTTAACGGGGGCTTTGAGGCAAACAAACCTTGCTTGGCCAAGTACTTGGTTAAGGCGAACGGGGCCGTCCAGAGCTTCGACAAACTTACCCTGGTTCACGTTCCTCAAACTGAGAACTGGAAGGCAAACCGGTTGGCTAGAGCCGCTGCTGCCGAAAACCCAGAACAGTATTCGCTGGACATGCGGGAGATTCTGAATGCTCCCAGCATTGAGAAACAGGAAGCAATGCAGATTTCCGAGACGGAAAACTGGATGACACCCTACCTTAGATACTTGGCTGACGGATCGCTCCCAGAGGACGCCGAAAAGGCCAAGCGAGTTGAAAAGATAGCTGGCTGGTACACAGTAGTCGATGGCGGCTGTATCACCGCGGATGCTCAACTCCGTATCTCCGCTGTCTATCTCCCGAGGAGGCGGACTACGCGCTGAGTGAAGTTCACCTCGGGATCTGCAACGTAGGCGAAAATACCTGGCCTTCAAGATCATGCGACAGGGCTATTATTGGCCCTCGATGAAAAAGGATGCACTAAAATTTGTAAAGAAATGCGAAAGCTGCCAGCTTCACGGCAACCTTCACCACTAGCCGTCCTCTGACCTAAAGTCACTTCAGATTTCGTGGCCCTTCGCGCAATGGGGGCTCGATATTCTAGGCCCATTTCCCATTACCACGGGACAAACGAAGTTTATCATCGCGGGCATCGACTACTTCACCAAGTGGGTCGAGGCGGTCCCATTGGCAAAAATCACGGAGCACAATGCACTGAAATTTCTTCGCCAGAGCATTATCTGTAGGTTTGGCGTCCCAGAGGTCATAGTGACCGACAACGGGACCCAATTGTTCGGGAAACGCTTCACCAAGTATTACACCAACATTGGCATCAAGCTGGTCCACACTTCGGTGGCATACCCCCAGGCCAATGGGCAAGTGGAGGTTACGAACCGTACGCTACTCCACGGGTTAAAGACTAAGCTGGAAGACGTCGAGGGCTCCTGGGCTGACGAGCTCCCATCCGTCCTCTGGTCTTATCAGACAACCCCGAAGGAACCACCACGCGAGACACCCTTCAGCCTTTGCTACGGGACTGAGGCGGTGATCCCGATCAAAATCGGGCTTCCGAGTCTTAGGGTGGAGTCTTTCGACCCACAGAATAACTCCCAGAAAATCAGGGAGCACTTACACTTGCTGGAAGAGGCCCGCGACGCCGCCAGAATACGGACGACAGCCTACCAACACCGAGTTGCCCGGTACTACAATAAAAAGGTGAAAGCCAGGCAATTCGACGTTGGGGACTTGGTCCTACGAGGCGTTGAGGCCACAAGCAAGCTGGCCTGCCGGCAATAAGCTCTCCCCAACTTGGAAGGGCCTTTCTTGGTCTCCGCCGTCCTGCGAAACGGACCATACAAACTCCAAAACCAGGGCGGAAAGTTGGTCCCTCGAACGTGGAACGCGACCCACCTCAAGCGATACTTCCAATAAAGAACCCAGGTATGCACTCGCCCACTTGTGTGCATTCATTCGCATGGTTGTTTTAATTTGGCAAAATAAAAAGTTTACTTCGCATATAGGACCCTTGTCTTTATGTGCATATATATTCTGTGTTTGCCTTGCAGGTTTACCCGACCTAGACTGCCCCTAAGTCGGGAGGGTCTTCACCCTCTCATTAAATCCTGGTCATCCAGGTGGCCCAGAAGCGGTCTGAAACCCTGGTCATTCAGGTGGCCTAGAAGCGGTTTGAAACCCTTGTCATCCAGGTGGCCCGTAAGCAGTCTTAAACCTTGCTTATCCAGGTGGCCCATGAGCGGTCTAAAACCTTGGTCATCCAAGTGGCCCGTAAACGGCCTAAGCCTCAGTCATCCGAGCGGCCCATAGCAGTCGTACTAAACCTTGGTCATCCAAGTGGCCCGATAGCGGTCTAAAAACCTTAGGGGGCAAGTATAACACATGTGACGACCTCCTCTCGGAGAGTAGCAACGTCAGTCAACGACGGTCGAAGGGAAAAACATTTCTTCTCCAACATTGGCTGCCCAAGTCATCACTTGCACGACGCCACCGGGTTGGTTAATACAACCACCTACCCAGCTTAAGGATCTTATTCCTTAGGCAGCCAGCCAGCAAGGTTGACCGCCCCACGCAATAACCCTCTCAACAAAAGGATAACGTGATCGAACAGCAACGAGGAATGTTTCTTCTCCAACGCTGACTGCCCAAGTTTCCACTTGGACAGCACCGCAAGGCTGGTTAACATAACCACCTGCCAAGCCTAGGGTCTTAGCTCCTTAGGCAACCAAGCAACGGTAGCCGGCCAACCAGGTTGGCCGCCTAATACAATGATCCACACAAACACAAAAAGCAATAAAATTTAATGGACACCAACTGGGAAAAATTCCCGTTTTATTGCATTTAATTGTGTTACATTATTACACCGGTGCAAGAACAAAGAAGAAAACACAAACGGCTGTCCCTGGCTATCATGGAGGATCCCCTACAAGGTCTTCTTTCCGCTGCGCCGCTCTGTTGGATTGATTGATGAATTCGGCTGGAAAATTGGGATCAATCAACCGCGCAATGCGCCGGCCGACGTTGATCCCCTCCAACAATCGCGCGTGCAGCATGCCTTCAAGCTCAATGGGACAGATGCGGAGGGCTAAATCATTCTCCAGGTCTGTGATCCGGTCAGCAAGCCGCTTCTTGACTTTATTATGTCGATCATCCTCCTTCAAGCGGGTGACCTCGGCTTTTAACTCAGCATTCTCCGCTTTCATGCCCGCCATGATAGCCTCAAGAGCAGCGGTCTGCTCGCGGAGCTCCCCTCCTGAGGCAGCCAGCTTAGCCTCCAGCCAGGCGATCTCAACCTCCCGGTCCACAATGATGCGATCACGTTGCTCCACCTCCCGGGAGAAAGTTGAGAACAACCTTCTTGACTGCACAAGACAAAAGAGAAGTGTGAGTTACAAACACAAGGAAGAAAGAAATACAAGGAAGCCGTTACAGAAATCATACCTCGTAAGTCTTCCTCAAGGGCCTCACAGGCCTGGACTCTAGACCTGACCTAGCTGGTGGTGGACTAGGAGATGACGAACCAGGAACATCCTCACGAGCCATACTCACCGCTGCCTCCTCCAGAATGCGGTCTAAAAGCTCATCCTCATCCGCGACAGTGGCGAAATCTTCTCTCGCAACCTCTGGAGCAGTCGCAGCGGGCCCCTTCCCTTTGGTTGCCTCTGGAGCGGCTGCTAGAGGATCAGTCCTTGTGACGGCTCCACAATAAAAACCTGCAAGCCCTCTGCCATATCGCGAGCTGGCTCATCCGCAGACTCCATCCAGGCAGCACCTGCGACCACCTTTGGCGCAGGCTGAGCTAGGATGACTCCTCCAGCCTCCACTAGCCTTTCTTCAATGACCTTCCCCGCTCCCGCAGTGCTGCCAGATCCACCGCAGATTCCAACAGCCACATAATCAATATGCGACGAAGAAGAGGAAGGCATCCCAATTACCCTCTCAGTAAACTCCTCCTCCGTGTGCCTCGAGAGGATGATCACACCCTTTGAGTCCTCAGGGTTCATCATCATAACCGGAGGGCCTGGTTTCTGAACCGGCATAGTGGCCCCCAGTTTACCTTCTTGCACTCCGCCCGGGAGACCAAGAAGTCCCTCTTAAACTCATTGGGGTTAGCTTGTATAGCCTTGGTTAGCCATGCGTAGGCGGTGCAGTCCGCCACAAACGGCGTACCAAAGTACGCCTCCAGAATCTCGCCCCAGTTCCTCGCAAGAAACCATTTCTCCCCCACCTCCATGTAGAAGAACCGGTTTTTCCAGTTCTTCAGCGAGTCGTGAATGGCCGTACTAATTTTTATTCCAGTACAAGGAGTGAGCGTATCCACTCTCCCCAATGGTTCAATTTGAACACAACCCTAACGCCAGACATCCTAAACTTCTGGCCAAGCTTTCGAGCAAAAATACACAGAGCACAGAGATACCTCAAGGCGTTGGCGTGAAACTGGGCAATGGGAACTCGCAGAGCCTTCATGATCGACTCCAATTCTGCCGGCAACGGCAGGCGGAGGCCGCTCCTCAGATGGGCCTCGTAAACAGTAATGTACCCCTCCGGTGGGGCAAAGGCCTTGTCATCCTTGCCCAGAATCCTCCAGGCTGTCTCCTTGGGAATAATGAACTCAACGCACAATGCCTTTATGTCGTTCTCTCTCAAAACGGACGAGAAGTCTGCAACAGAGGCCATGATCAGGCAAAAGTTTGGGTTCTTTAGAATGGCTTGTCTGAGAAACGAGAAGGAAGAAGACGAATGGTTTTGAAGTTTGGAAAGAAAGACTTACGCGCGAAGCACAAAACCCCTCATTAAGGACGCCGTCAGGATCGCCACGTGTCGCCTCCCTACTTGGCCCTATAAAAGGCTGATATCTGGCGTATTAATGGCCAGGATATCTGCCCAACCAAAGGGAGACACTTGTCGCACTCTGCCTGATAAACCGGCTAATAGCCACACAAGATGCTTCTAGAATTGGCCAAGACGGTTAACAATTCTGGTGCTCCGGAATTGACCAAGACGGTCAACAATTCTGGTACTCCGAAATTGACCTAGACGATCAACGATTCTAGTCAAACTCTCCTTCACGCCTTTTCATGAAGTTCCACGAGATCCTTAAAGTAAGGAAAGGCATCCCATCATGAACATACTGGAGCCCAGACTTCCGGCCACTAGCATGGGGAGCTAGTGATGGGTATACCAGAAATGGGATAGACCCAAAAAGTCAACAAAGGCCCAAGACGACGGTCAACACATTAACGGCCCAGTTGGAGATCAGGCCCAAAAGTTGAAAAGCCCAGGATGGTCAATGTTGGCATTAATCGTCCGGGCGGCCAACTCTCTAGCAGACGGTCAACTCAAACGTTGACCGTCCTCATTATGCGTATTGGGCCCAAAGAGGCTTTTCAACAGTAATTGGCCTAGCTCGCTCTGGCCCATGGCCCATCAGGCGGCTAATAACAGACATCCTCCACGAGAGTGGCCAACACGCACGCAGACGGTCAACTCAAACATTGACCGTCCGTGTTTTGCACATTAGGCCCTAAGAAGCCTTTCAACAGTAACGAGCCTAGTCCGTTTAGGCCCACGAATAATTAAAAGGCCAACAACTTCTTTCTAGGGATTTTCCATGATCTCAGCTGGCACCAAAAAGGACATTGACAATATTGGCACCTCCCATATAAGGAAGGCGCCAGATTTTCTCCAAATCTTTGCCAGCCTGGGCTTTCCAACGGTAACATGCACAGAAGAAAAGCGCCCGGTTCGGAAAGCTATTGGCCGCCTCAGAAGGAAACGATCTTGCATGATTTGGCAACTGACGCCGACTCCCGAAGGAAAGCCAGCCAGCAGATCACGGAGGCATCCTTCCAAAGAAAGAGGATCGCCCTCTCCACCATAAAAGAAACCCTGGATTCACCATCCAGGGGACGCCTTCTTCAACGCTTCCAATCGCACACGCTTCCTTCAACACTTTTAACTGCATACGATCTCTGCAATACGAACGAGTGCTCTCAAAGATTTCCCTTCTCTGCCACCCACATTCTCCAAAAACCCTAAGACAACAAGCGAGCCCTCACGGCCGTTTACTGCCTTCCCACCTTCCAGATTCAAGAAGACTTCACGTCTCTCTTACATCTGGAATAAACACTCTTTCTATATCTCTCTCTCTCAATTTCAGTTTCTTCCTATTGAAGACTGTTTGACTGACTTGAGTGTTAAAGTATTTTTGATGGGATAACTTTTTACCGAACACGCTGACCTCCGTGCTGTTTAGTGGTGTGCAGCATCCAACTCAGGGAATGGAGCCGGAGCCAAGACAAGAGGATCATCCGAATCTATTCGAAGTTCGGATCTAGAGACGCATCAGTTTATATGGGTTATTTGTATGATTTTTAGCCCATTTTTAGAGAAAGTTTTGCCTAATTTTCTGCAGACTTTAATCTTTTAAATTTAGGCATTTAAATTTATTTTTTGGCTAAGTATGTCGATAAACGGAAGGTCGTAATGGATAGGACCCATTCCGTCATAAATGGTATCAGAGAAAAGAGATGCCCTAAATATTATCTTAATTGTATGCGAAAGTTTAGGATTGATTAAGATTGAAGAAATAAGTAGATGAAGGCGTAGAATGATTAAGTTGGATTAAAGAGTCTGAGGTATCTTAGTTTGCATAAGTTAGATTTGAGATCAGTTGGAATTTAGTTTTTATGTTGATTGATATTGATTTTAGGTCAATGTTAATTGATTTTTGATTTAAAGATCTAGGTTAATTTGTTCTAAGTTGAGGTAAGATGAAGTAGTTAGGATTAGATAGGGTGTTTAGGTGTTTGCCGCAAAGTTATTGCTAAATTATATTAAGTTATTGTTAATCCCTCTCTCTAGCCTGATTTCTTGAGATCTACTAATATTACGATGTTTTGGCTATAAAATATAGCATGGCCAGTAGAAGAGGTAGAAGTAATACCCATGGAGGTGCTACTACTCCCCAGGATCTAGAGGCTGAATACATAAATTTTTTAGGGAGATTGACAAACATTATTGAATCAATGGAACAATGCCGCATGGCTCCAATCCCTATTCCAAATCCAGCCCTAGTAAATCCCGACCCAACAGCATATGAAAAGTTTACAGCTGAGCGGGTACCTGAATTTTTAGGAGAACCAGATCCAGTGAAATCAGATATTTAGATCCGAAGATTGAAGAATGTGTTTACAATTATTTAATATTCAGAGCGGGAGAAAGTCACCATTGCAACTTATAAATTAGAAGGGGAGGCTAATAGTTGGTGGGCTATGAAGAAAAGGGTTTTGGGAGTTCCTGACGAAGAAATTTCTTGGGAGATGTTTGAAGAAACTTTTATGAAAAAATACTTCATTCCTAGTCTCTAGAATCAGAAAGAACTAGAGTTTATGCGGCTTAGACAAGAGAATCGTATAGTGGCAGAATATGATGCAAAGTTCACTGAATTGTCCCTGTATGTGCCATATATTGTGGAGGATGAAGTAAAGAAAGCTAAAAAGTTCCAATAATGATCAAGGGAGGAAATTAGAAGGCAATTGGTGACATAGAATCTCCAGACTTATGTTAACATCCTGGATAGGACTCTGATATTTGAAAAGGAGTTTGAAAATCAAAGGTTCTTCACTAAGAGAGTTGCTAGTCGAACGGGTTCCAGTGCGGGATCAGGTCTAGGACCCTCAGGGCTTTCTAAGAGGACGAAGGTGTCAGACAAGGGGGAGAGTATCACTAAGGTTCAGTTAGTGACGACCTCCCACGGGTCAATAATTGATTGTGCTGTATGTGGAAAGAAGCATGTTGGGAAGTCCTATTATAAAGCGATAGACGCCTATTTTCATTGTGGACAGTAGGATTACTAAATCAAAGATTACTGACTACCCAAGAGGTTGGAAGCAAAGAAGCCTACTATTCCAGCAAAAGCTTTTGCGGTAATTGTTCAGTACACTGAGGCACCCTCAAATGTTGATGAAGGTATTCTTTTATTTATAGAAATTTGATTTCTGCTTTATTTAAATTGGGATTTATGTATTCTCTTATTTCCTCATATCGTTGTCCCATGGTTGTATCTTTGTATTCTTTTATGGATCTTACGAATTGTGAAAGTTAGTCAGTTGAGTATTTATTGTAGGAAAATGGAGCATGTGGCATTGGGATCCCGTGTAGAGTTGTGTTGTGATTGTTGTTGGTTGTTGGAGGTTTGGATTATTGGATGTATTATGTGTTGTATAGGATATTTCATTAGTTTTTGTATGGTTTGACGGCCATATTAAATAGGAAACTCTGTCAGATTTTTAGCAAAACATACGGTTCGTCACAGTCGGCATCCTTGATAGTATGATTTGAATTTATGGGAGTAAAGTGATGACTAATTGGGAAAATCAATTGAAGTTATAAAGGTATATGGTCTTCTTAGGATTCGACAAGTATTTCCCCAGGATAGTAAAGCCATGAGGCATTTGGCTTAGGAATGATCGGTATTTATAAGAATGAAATATGCAAAGGTCGCCTTCGAGGAATTAAGGGTAAATTATTGGCCATTTTGATTGGGTTGACCCCTGATGGGTCCAGCAGGTTACGGTAGGATAAAATGTTTTGAATTGGTAGATACCCTCAATATAAGTGGGGGAGGAGCTTACGAATTAAATTTGTTTCGCTCGTAGTTAGAATTAGTCGACGAGGATCTCGCTTTAAGGAAATTATAGGTGTTGTCCCATGATTTTGGAAGTTTAAGAAGATGAATCATAAAGGAGGAATGAGATATATCATACGATGTTTTGGGAAAAATCTAGGACTATGTTTCTTGTATGTATGCGGATTGTTGTCCTTGGAGTAAGCGAAGGAGGAGTCCATAATTAGCGTTACTCCACTGTAGGTTCAAGAAAGTAATTGAGGTCTCCGTTTGAAGAATTTGTGGGTATTGTCTTGGAGATAACTTTTGGCTAATAATTTTAAGAAATCAAATAGCTCCGTCACTAAGGAAAGACGATCTTATGGTATTGGGACTATTTGTGGATAAACTTGTCTAAAGATCTCAAGGATGAACCTCAACGTCTTTACGAATAACGGACCCTAGTACTGGCAAGTAATATCATGGCACTAGGATGTTGTATTTCAAATTGGGGGACATAATCATATTGGAAGTATTGGAGTTATGAAATTTTGAATTAAGAAGTCCTCATGATAGTGTTTCAGGATAATTAGACCAATTCGTTCATTTTAAATTATTGGGAATATGTTTGGATTTAATCAGTAGGCTCGATCTTGAGGTTGTTAATAATTTAAGTCTTGAAATTTGCGTGATAATAACGAATTCTTGAAGACTATTATAATTGTGATTTCTGATCTTATGATAATTTGATGAATTGTGGATATTGTCTTTCGGAAGTTGTTTTAAATCATGATTGTCGTATGCCTAAGTGCCTCATATGAGTTGATGGGTATAAGTTGTAAGAAGATTTGAAATCCGCAAAATAAATGATTAGAAAGAATAGTGTGTGTGCGGGCTCACAATTTCTGTAGGTCTTGGGATGTGATTAAAAAGGCTCAGAATGAATGGCCATGTGTTTCAAGGATATATAGTATGAATTTTGTATTTTAGAAAGAAGTCAGTTTGAGGACATACCAGCAAAATAATGAGAATGTAAGATATTTTACACTCAAGGTTTACTTGTGATTTGAGATTTATGTCGAATCTTTATTAAGTTTCATCAAAGAATTTCGGGCAGTAAGATAGATTAGAAATGATGGAGAAGTATAGTCGAATGATTTATA
Organism: Nepenthes gracilis; assembly: GCA_033239525.1. NCBI lineage: Eukaryota > Viridiplantae > Streptophyta > Magnoliopsida > Caryophyllales > Nepenthaceae > Nepenthes > Nepenthes gracilis. Next base: position 13,579,523 of record BSYO01000013.1, on the reverse strand, counting down.
GCCAAATAATTGAGTAGAGTTGTGCAGCGGGAGTGTGGTGAACTCATATATTTTAAGGTTGAAATTGAGGTTAAGAAGGAATGCTCATTTTTTAGGCTTAGTAAAGGGAGATAAGTAATCATTATAACCCATTTAAGGTTTTGACTTAAGATGAAGAAGTAACTAATAAATTGGATACTTAAAATTTTCCTACGATAATCATTTAATTAAGGAAATGACTTGGAAAAAATTAGAAAGATTTCCTGCAATTAAGGAAAATTCAGAGTTTGTCAAATTTCGAGGACGAAATTTTTATAAGTGGAGGAGATTGTAACGACTGAGGTTCCAAAACATAGTAAATTATTATCATTAATCTAAAATAATTGAGATTAAGGTAAATGATATAGGAAAAAATGGGGATAAAATTAATTCAGAAATAAAAAGGGCCATCACGGCCTCGGTGCCCAAGTTGCGCCCAAGGCACAACTTGAGCCCATTTAATAGAATGGGGTGCCTGAGCTACGCCAGAGGCGTCATCCAGGTGCGAAAAAGTGTGAAAAACAGAATGTCGCGCTCGAAGGGCACTCGACGAGTACTTGAGTGCGGCTCTTCCTTGTGCCTTGGTGCTTGAGTGTGTTCTCGAAAGTTCCACCGACTTGGGGCTTCAGTTATAAAAGGGGGAGGGGAGGAGAGAGGGGGGAAATACGAACGACAGAAGCAGGAAGGAGAAGGGGAAAAGGAAAGGAAGGAGAAGAGAAAAGAGAAAAAGAAGAATTTTTTTGCCACATCAGGTCCGATCAGAGTAAGAAAATCAGTTAATCAAGCTAAGACAAGTGTAGCTTAAACCTTGTTTTTCGTTTTTACTGCTTTAAAATATCTCCACTTTGACTTTTATACTCTAAAACCATCGTTCCTTGAGTTATGTTACAAATGTTACTTATTTCTCATGGCTTTTGGATTAAATCCTATGTATATGTATTATGATTTTGGGCTTTGATTTCATGATTTGACTCAAGTTTTAGGTTCGATTCTTGTCCGGAAGCTTTGCATGAAACCTTAGAACGAAAATTAGGGATTTAATGCTTAAAAATATTGAATCTTGAAATGTAAATGTTATTTGGTAATTTGTTAAAGTTTATCAGATGATTTTTACTTGGAAATTTTGCATGAGAATATCCAACCCTCACGATATAAAAGAGGGATATGTATCTGAATTAATAAATTGAGAACATCCAGCCCTCATGATGTAAAAGAGGAGGGAATTATATTCTGAATATTCAGTCCTCACGGAATAAAAGAGAAGGGATTTGTATTTTGAATTAATAAGTGAAACATCCAGCCCTCGTGATGTAAAAGAGGAGGGATTTGTGTTTCGAAATGAGGATTTTGAAAGAAATTATGATAGAATTATTTTCAGATAAGGATCAAGAACCAAGAATAATTAAAGAATTTGTGTTTTTTATCCAAATTTAAGAACTAAGAGATTTTTTTATGATTATGCATCGTATTCATGTTTATGTCTCGCAGCATACATATTTGATTCTGTTTATTTGTCGTTCTACATGTGCATAATATTAGTGTATTCTTGCTAATTTGGGCTCATTTATTGAGCTGTTAGTTCACCCCTTTGCTTTCTATTCCCCTCCAGATAAATTGAGGCCTGATAAGAAGGACCAAAGATAGGAGTTGGCTAGTAAGAAGAGGACTCGCTAGGCTTGAAGATCCTCGAAGGACTTTGGGAGACTTTTAAGATTTGTAATTGTATATAGATAACCTTATTGATGAATGCCTTTGTATTATAATGAATGTATAATTTATGTTTCCGTGGGATGACATATATATCTAGTTGTTCCTGCATTGTTGTTGTTGGAAATCTTCTGTAAGCATGAGTACGTTAGAGGGCGTTTAGTAGGCGAGAGAGCATGCCTCTGGAGTGAATCTCCATGGCCTTTTATAACTGTGGGCATCAGTTGCCTTCCTTAAGTGGCGAGACGGGAAGCCCACCTTCTATGGGGTTCGTTACTCTCCTCGGGTGGCGCGCGGGTGCCATCAGGGGGGAGGATTTCCTACTGTGGCGATATCATGTGCGACGACCGTTAGGGTGCCCATGTAGATCGGACGTGTATTCATGCACCTTTCTTTCGAGATGCGCTCTGATTCTGGGAGATTGCCATTACAATGGATATTACCTTTTTCAGAGATGTGGAGAATTATGGTAGATGACCGTTGAGATTTGAAAAGATGCGTGTAGGTCAATTTAGATATGGGCTGTGTTTATGCTGGGCCATGCCATGCCTTTTTGCTGAGTATCATCGGTCAACATCAGCGTTGACCATCCCAGGTACAAATGGGCTGTTATTGATATTGGACCACTGAGTCTTTTTGGGTCGGTTCATTATTGGCGTCCCATCAATACACAACAAAGAAAAATGAGGAAAAGCACTATAATCATGCTTCCCGTAAAGAATTGCAGTTAGTGCTTCTATAATGTTTTACCTGTATGTGTAATTTCAATATATTTATAAGTTATTATAATGATTTGAAATATTAATAATATAGATCCAAAATTAGAGATATTGTCATTCAATTAGGAACTGTAAAAAAAAGGGAAAAGGGGATTTAGAAATTTTGATGATTTTAAGGGCTTACTGCCATACATTTGTACTATATTATTTTTTTAAAAAATAAATATGTTACAATTGGATATCCAAAATTTATTTGATGAAGGGTACTCCTTAATAATCCTAACTCAATAAGTTGATTGAATAAGAGCATTGTTTTTTTAGATAAATCATAATATCTTGTAAATAAATAACAGTAATTTATATATTTACAAAATCATTATGTATATATTAAATTTTTATAAATTAGTGACTACATATCTATTAATCTCCAAATCTTTTGGATCAACGTTGCAACTGAGCTAGTATTCATTTTGATAGGTTTGATGATTCATGAGGCTAGCCTAGAATTCAATATGCTAATGGGAGAAAGCCCAGATAGCAGTGATTCACTAAAAGAACCTTTCAACCTAAAGTCTAGAAGGTACTGCAGTTAATCCAAATAGTCCAACCCAAGAGCGTCTAGCAGAAAATGAGCAATTAGGGTTAAACAATGGACTACTATAGTTGTTGTCCCTCCAACTTAGTAGCTAACGACCTTTATAGCTCCACGAATGATTGCAAGCAACTGTGACCAGCGTACTACCCTCATGATCGTTGAGACACGAATTACAAATGACAATTGTATGAACACTATCCCTCACGATTGTAGAGCCATAACGTTTAAAGATAGTTAAACTAGTATCCATTCTATAAGTACCCTTTTTCCTTTTCCTCCATAGGACAGGAATCAACATCCATCCAGAAGCGAAAATGCTCAGACGAACAAAAAACCACTATTCGACGAGTGTATCTCTCTCTGTAAGCCATTCCATTTGCGAGTGCATCATCTCAAAACCACTTGTTATTTTGAGCATACCTAATGGAGTTTAGTAATCTACTATATAATCAAGCCCTTATACTATTGTATTGACGCATACTTTCTTATCATCTTATCTTTTTCTTCTAATTGAAAAGGTTATTAACTTGAACATCGAACGATATATTAGGGAGCAAAGTGTTGAATTCATTTAACTTATTATTTGTTAGTTATAGTGTGTAAGATTTAAATTTAGATTAATAAAAATCAGATCCGCTTCTAATCAAACTCTCAAATAAAATAGCTCCCTAATTCGTTCAATAATTTATATTTAAAGACCCATTATATTTAATTTTTTTATAGTCATTGTCTTTTTTTTTTTTTTGTCTAGATGAAGGTCAATCCAAAATAAATAATAAGATATTGGATGCGACATTTTAATATGAGAATGGGCACATAATATGCAAGGGAGTAAATGGTCATTATCTCAAGTTTGGTTAGTGAGAATGTAATTTTTTTTCTTACCTTATTCCTTCAAAATTATTTATTCTATTGTTTGGTTGTATTTTGATAAAAAATAAATATTTTTAAAGAAATAATTATACTCAGATTTCAAGAAATAACTATTACCACATCCTTATTGATATTAGTTATTCCCGGATAGTTGGAAATAGCTATTCTCATATTAATTTTTTTATATTCTGAAAATACCCATATATACACATACGTAATTATTTGATATATAATTATTTAATAATTATATTTAATAACAATTTATTATATACATATAATATTATATATACATAATATTTAATAAATATTTAACACGTAATATTATATCAAATATTTAATAAATATTTGATATATATACGTAATTATATATCAAATATAATATTTAATAATACATAACATTATATCAAATACTTATAATTAAATATTTGATATATACACGTAATTATATATACGTAATATTTAATAAATACTAAATATATAATAATACATATTATATACTAATACATAATATTATATTAAATATTATATTTAATAATACGTAATGTTATATCAACTAATTAATAAATATTTGATATATATATATACACATAATTATATATACGTAATATTTAATATGTGTTATATATTTAATAATATATATTATAGTAAATATTTATTAAATATATATTTTTTATGATAAAAATATATATTACACTTAATAATATTTTAGAATAATGTATATATATATATACATATATATGTGTATATATACACTTATATGTATATGTATATATGCATATATGGAAAAATGATATCTTTTTTATTCAAAAAGGATAACAAAATTATTATGATAAATTTTTATATTATTTTTTATACTATTTTATAAATAACATATTAAAATATTAATTTTTAATTTATTTAATTTAAAAATTAAATATAAAAATAATAATTTTTAACTCTATTTTTATTTTATTTTTTAAAAATAATTATTTTATTTTTATTTTATTTTTTATTTTTTTTTTAAAAAAACTTCGGCGACGTATTCGTATAATTTGTCCTCGCGATGGGTGATCTTCAGTCGGCGAGCATGGATTCTTCGGCCTTATGTTCGCTTCCGGAGGACGGTGAGGAGAGCGGTGAACAACAATCACCATCGCAGCGACCATTGCCGCCGCCACTTCATCCTGCTACCGCATTTTACGATTTTCCAGATCGTCCTTCTCTCCAGTAACTTCCAATGTTCCCATAACGCAATCTTCTCTTCACCCTAATGTTTAGTCTTCTTAGGAAAACAAATCAGGGAAAGACTTAGAATTATCATGTGTTGAACAATAGATTGACACTTCCCATGTATGTAAGGGAGCAATTGAGTAAATTTGACTGGCTTCTAGATAGAAGTCTTCGAATTTATGTAAAAAATAGCGAGTTCAAACCAACGTGCTTGAGTTTTATGAACTTCTCACTGAAACTGAACGTAATTTATTTTAAAAAGTAAGACTTTTTTAAAATCTCAATGTAATCACTTGATTTGCCTGCAGACTTTTTTTAAAGTATTGATCAAGCTTTCTATTAACTGATAGGATTTATTTGTGCAGCAATCAATCACAGAAGTACTCACCCATAGATTGGTTAGAGTATTTTGACCAGGAGGATGATGTTTGTATACCAGGTTCAGGAAATGTGAGAAACCGTTTGTCTTTTCTTTAGTTCTTCAGTTGAATTTCAGCTTTATATTCACTTTGAATATTCTTCTTCACCTTTTTCCATCTTGTCTGCCCTTAGGTATTTCATATTTATAAGGCAGGATTAGAAGGACCAGTTGTGTTTTGTCTTCACGGAGGAGGTTATTCCGGGTATCTTTTATTTCCTCTCTCTAAAACCCCTTCTATTTCACCTGGAAAGTGGATGTTTGAATTTGTTATTTGAATGAATGTATTTGTTCTAGGATGTCTAATGGGGCTCTCTAAAGTGAGGCCTTATCAGTTATTAAGTTTTCACTCCAAAGAGTGGAGGGTTTGATAAGGATAATTAATATGAGTTTCAAGCTTTGAAGCTCTTTAATGAAGAGTATCATTGTATCGGGAGGCTGTTGGTGCTACTTCCCTGAATTCCTTTTTATTGTTTTTACAGTGAATTGGTGCAAGCTCTTTTGACTGATTAGTTTGGATCCTGTTTGCCTTCGAAATTCATATACTCTCCATTTTCCTTATATTTTTTTCCTTTGAGTAAAATTGCTCTTAGAAGAAAGAAATGGAATGGTATTGTAACTTATTTTCGTGATGATGAAAGACAAAAGAGAAGAGGAAATGGTAACGAGAGAAATAAGGCATATAAGCAGCATTATGTGTAATATTAGAAGACCTTTTTTTTTTTCCCCACTTGAGAGACAAGCCTAACATGCCACAATTTCCCTCTAATAATTTTTTCCAAATTGGAAATTTAATTCCTAGTCTACTAACTGTACATTATTGAACCATTGTATTATCTTCCTCTAATTGAATCCAAGCCTAGTTAAAAGTGTGTAGCTCTGTCTTGATGTAAAATCTCTCCCCCCCCTCTCTCTCTCTCTCACTCTCTCTCATTATTAATTTTCCCTTTTGCTTCTTATTTTTAGTTGTTTCCATCACTGAGGGTTCAAAGTTTTTGGTATTTTTGGTCACGTATGTTCAGGACTTGCCTCTTTTCTCTCAATAGGTTTAGCTGCCTTTGCATTCTAAATAATTGCTAGCTTTACCATCTTTAGATTGGCACGATGGGATTAATTCAAATTTGCACATTTAATGATTTAAACAAATTTGTTGTACTGTAAATGATGTTCGGGCATAATTATGAATTTTGAGAACATTCGGTGAAGTTTTTTTTTATTCGTCTAATTGACTGAAGATTATCTTGTGTGCCAATAGTTGACTTGGTGCTTAGATTCTTGTAAAGGCACATGTGATTCTACTATGTTATATCCTTAACCCAAGTGGGAAGTATGGTAATATGTCAGATTCTCGTAGATATGGCCAAATTTATAAGTTCTAGTGTTGGACACTGTCTGTTTGTTATAATTGCTTAAAGAATTTTGCAACATTAAAGCAGTTTCCTTTCGTGGATTTCACATGTATCATACGACATTAAGGTAGCAATTGATATAAAAGAGTTGAATTCCCATAACTTGGAAGAATCAGATGTTTTATACTCTTTAAAAAAATGATAGGCTATTATATACTCATGTTTGGGGAACACTTCACATTTCTTTGGTTTGAAAGAAAAATTCCAAATTCACCTATATGATAACTACCATGCCAAGATATATTGGGCCTAAAAGACCTTTTTGTAGCCTATTATTATTGGTGAACAAGTAAAGACTTTTTGTTGCTTCTACAGCTCTTAAACAAGGTGATTCATTGGTGAAAGAAAAATTCCTAACTTACCCATATAATAACTACCATGCGAAAATATACTTGGCCTAAAAGACCTTTTTATAGCTTATTATTGGTGAACAATTAAAGACTTTCTGTTGCTTTGAGAGCTTTTAAACAAGGTGATTCATTGTTACGTTGGTTCATCCTTGTTATGGAGGTGTTCAGTGAATTTCTGAATTTGGCTTCTCAAGAAGAATTTTTAGAGGGCTTCAAAGTTGGAATGTCTAATGATGAGATGTTCTATGGTTTTTTTCCCTCATTTATTTTGCTGATGGCACTTTTATTTTGTGCAGTGTGTCAAAGCTGAATCTGCTGTATTTTAGATGTGATTTAATTGCCTTTGAGCTTGCTCTGGCTTGAAGGTAAACTTTCAAAAATATACATTTTTTGAACAAATGATTGTAAAAAGTCATAGCAAACCTAGTATCTACTTGTACTAAAAGACAAGGTAATTCCTCTTAGACAATAAAATATGTTGACATGAGAGGGAATGTATTTACTAGTTATATCATTTATAATTGCTTGAATCTCAAGACGCTCTTTAAACCAATCATAGACATTATTGAGATAGGTAAACTAAGGAGAATCCCCTTTTGAGAAACATATATGTGAATTTCATCTTATACGGCTCAAGCAGAAACTCAAAGTACTAGTTGTAATAGATATGTAATAGAAACATCCTTATTCTACAATTTAATCTCCTCTGAAGTGAAGATGTGAAGGAATGAAAATCCAAAGGTTATGGGAACAACATAACAATAGATAATTTAGAATCAGAATAAGTCCATTCCAGGGGACAAATTAATAGGAAATGCGTAAGAATAATAATTTACTCTTATGAAATGAAAGAGTTTCATGGAAATTGTTTTCATCGTGGGATATCTTTAAGAATGAAATAGGAAGAAGTGTTTTCGAATGATTTCCTTCAATTCTTCCCAATATGGAATGTGTAGTTGTTGATGTGGAGGGGGTTGCTGAGATCCTTGGCTGTAAACAAGGTGCTTTTCCATGCTGCTTGGTGCAGTGTATGGATATTTAAGTTTGGGAACTTGCAATTAAGAAACACCAAAGCACAGTGTAATGATATTTAACTTTGGGATCCTTCAATTGAAAAATTCGAAAAGAGACATGCTCTTTCAAAAAAGCAATATTAGTGCAAAGGTAGGGGATTAACTAAGCATAAATTTTCAAGCCTTCATAGTAATTTTTTTATTTGTCTCTGTTCCCCCTTCTGAGTTCAGTTCTTGAAAATTGAGAAGATGGTTAGCCGTGGGACTTGGAAGACTATAGCGAAGATTTAACATTTTGTAGTTTCGTACGATTTTAGAAGAGATGTACATATATATTTCTATTGGAATTGCTGTTGTATATTATAAAATAATGGACAATCAGATAATATAATCCACCGTGCATGGATGAATATATATATACTTCCGCAGGTTACTATGGTTTGTTTCAGGTACCTAGTGGCATCTCTCTATATCCGATGTTGTGTCTGGAGGCATAATGTTGGAGCCACGGAATAATTGTGGTAGTTTTCGGATCCTCTGTTGGATAGTTGTGTTGTCTAGATGTTGGAGTTTGATTTGACGGATTTTTGGATATGTTGAGGTTGTATATTCGTTGTACAAGGTTATTAAACAGGTTATATATTTGTTTGGCGGCCGCTTTTTTGTCGAGACATTGCCAAATTTTCGGTACAAAACTTGGTCCATGATAGGGTTCAAAGTTTTTTGTATTTTGGGTCACATATATTCAGGACTTGCCTCTTTTCTCCCAATCTGTTTAGTTGCCTTTGCATTCTAAATAATTGCTAGCTTTACCATCTTTAGATTGGCACGATGGAATTAATTCAAATTTGCACATTTAATGAATTAAACAAATTTGTTGTACTGTAAATGATGTTCAGGCATGATTATTTATTTTGAGAACATTCAGTGAAAATTTTCTATTCATCTAATTGACTGAAGATTATCTTGTGTGCCTAGAGTTGACTTGGTGCTTAGTAAGATTCTTGTAAAGGCACATGTGATTCTACTATATGATATTCCTATCCCAAGTGGGAAATATGGTAATATGTCAGATTCTCGAAGATATGACTAAATTTATAAGTTCAAGTGTTGGACACTGTTTGTTTGTTATAATTGTTTTGACAATTTTGCAACATTAGAGCAGTTTCCTTTCGTGGATTTTACATGTATCATATGACATTAAGGTAGCAATTGATACAAAAGAGTTGAATTCCCATAACTTGGAAGAATTGGATGTTTTATACTCTTCAGAAAACCGATAGGCTATTATATGCTCATGTTTGGGGAACACTCCACATTTCTTTGTTTTGAAAGAAAAATTCCTAATTCACCCATATGATAACTACCATGCCATGATATATTGGGCCTAAAAGACCTTTTTGTAGCCTATTATTGTTGGTGAACAAGTAAAGACTTTTTGTCGCTTCTACAGCTCTTAAACAAGGTGATTCATTGGTGAAAGAAAAATTCCAAACTTACCCATATAATAACTACCATGTGAAAATATACTTGGCCTAAAAGACCTTTTTATAGCTTATTATTGGTGAACAAGTAAAGGCTTTCTGTTGCTTTGAGAGCTCTTAAACAAGGTGATTCATTGTCACCTTGGTTCATCCTCGTTATGGAGGGGTTCAGCAAATTTCTGAATTTGGCTTCTCAAGATGAATTTTTAAAGGGCTTTAAAGTTGGAATGTCTAATGATGAGATGTTCTACAGTTTTTTCCCTCATCCATTTCGCTGATGGCACTTTTATTTTGTGCATGTATCAAAGCTGAATCTGCTGCATTTTAGATGTGCTTTAATTGCCTTTGAGCTTGCTCTGGCTTGAAGATAAACCTTCAAATTTATATATTTTTGGAACAAACGGTTGTAGAAGGTCATAGCAAACCCAGTATCTACTTGTATTAAAAAATAAGGTAATTCCTCTTAGATAATAAAATGTGTTGACATGAGAAGAAAAGTATTGGAATATATTTACTAGTTATATCATCTAAAATCGCTTGAATCTCGAGACACTCTTTAAACCAATCATAGACATTATTGAGATAGGTAAACCAAGGAGAATCCACTTTTGAGAAATATATGTGCGAATTTCATTTTATACGGCTCAAGCAGAAACTTAAAATACTAGTTGTAAGGGATATGTAATAGAAATATCTTTATTCTACGATTTAATCTCTTCTGAAGTGAAGATGCGAAGGAATGAAAATCCAAAAGTTATGGAAATAACGTAACAATAGATAATTCAGAATCAGAAGAAGTCTATTTTCAGGGACAAATTAATAGAAAATACGTAAGAATAATAATTCACTTTTATGAAATGATGGAGTTTCATAGAAATTGTCTTCGTCGTGAGATATCTTTTAGAATGAAATAGAAAGAAGTGTTTTCGAATGATTTCCTTCAATTCTGCCCAATATGAATTGTGTAGTTGTTGATGTGGAAGGGGTTGCTGAGATCCTTGGCTGTAAACAAGGTGCTTTTCCATGCTGCTTGGTGCACATTGTAACGATATTTAAGTTTGCGAACTTGCAATTAAGAAACTCCAAAGCACAGTGTAATGATATTTAACTTTGGGATCCCCCAATTGAAAAATTCGAAAACAGACACGCTCTTTCAAAAAGGCAATATTAGTGCAAAGGTAGGAGATTAACTAAGCATAAATTTTCAAGCCTTCATAGTAATTTTTTTATTTGTCTCTGTTCCCCCTTCCGAGTTCAGTTCTTGAAAATTGAGAAGATCGTTAGCTATTTTCTATGCAGTGAAAGTGAGAATCCCACAAAATTTCCTTTTGGCAGTTTGAGTGTGAACTTTAGAATATTGAATGAGTGTTTGCTTGGCAGCTGACCATAGAAGCTTCTTTTGGAGAAAAGTTTTTCCGTGTATTTATGGAGGTTTGCATTTTTGATGATTTTATAAGTAAATGCCAAGGAGTCGGTATTATTTGTGGAGGCATATACTAAGGGGGTGGATTTTTTTTTCTTTCAGTTAATTAGTTCTCGAGTTGGCTGCGGGCTATCTTTTTTAGTAAGTACGGGCTTTCTATGGTATTCTGGAAGAACAAGTTGTTGGATGATATGCTGTTCAAGGAGAACACTTTTGAGTGTTTTCTGGCTTGCAATTACTGGTGTGATGGTTCTGATTATTTTTAATGAATTGACTCCAAACATGCTTATGGTCATATTCTGGTCCCTCGGTGTCATTGAGGACCACCTTTCTGATGGGATAAGGGACCCTAGAGGCGGCTCTCACTATGCTTCCCATGTTCGATTTAACACTTACCTCTGCATAACTATTAATTCCACACTGTTTGGGCTGGGCTTGGTTGTGCCTAGATAAGCTCTGACAGAAGATGCTCTCTAGCAAACCAGATAGCCTCACTCAGGGCCAGCAAAGGGAAGATCCTTGTTGCTAGTATTAAGCCCAGTTAGGTCTGTATATCCTGAATTCTCATTCTTCCACATAGCCAGTGTAGGATAGGGTATCATGGACGATTACATTATCATAACAATGCCTGATGAGTCAAGATTATATTCTGCGAAAAATTTATATTGATTGTTAATATTGTTTTAGCTTTTCTACATTCATTCTATTAGTTCTGCTAAATGGTTATTAGCCAAAGTTATGCCTATACTTTGCTAGGTGATCAAGCCATGAATAAACACTTGGTTCTCTTAAATCTAAAACACTCTCTCTCAGGTTTCCCCAAATTCCTCTCTCCCTGACTTCCATTATTTTATCCCTTCTTTCTTTTTAACATTAACTTAGATGATGTCAGTATGAATCGTTAAACATAACCTTCATTCTTCAAACTACTGCTCAGTAATTGGAAGCTTCTTCTCTGAACGGGCTACCAGAGTAATATAAGGAGCCAAGGGCCATCACAAATTAATTCAAATCTCTGTGAGTTACCTAGTTCCATTTTTATCAAGCAGAGGATTGATTCTTATTTCTTCAGTACATATATAGCAATTTATTTGTTTCCTTCCCCCAATGTAGCTAGTTGCCTCTCTTTTTTACTTATGTAGGATGGTTTTTTTCCTTAGTTCTTGCATGCAAGATCTAGGAGATATGCTGGGTTCCTGGAGGACCAATCATGTTCTCTCTTGTCTCGAAATTCTTCTTTTAGCTTGGCACACTAATACAACAAAGTCAACAGTACATGTATGTATAACTTAAGCAAGAACAGAAAATTACTCAATAATAATCATTGGTAGATGGGGAATAGATATAACTTTTAGTGTTCAATAGGGTTCATTACAGTTAGAGGATTCTCTTTCGAATGACGAGGATAGCATGGTTTATAGTTTGAATAGTAGTGGACCTAGTGGTTCATTTTCTATTGCTTTTTAATTTGCCTTATGTTGTAAGAAGAGCGATCACTTTTCATGGATGATCTTTTGGACATCTGGTGCTCCATCTATATAGCATGGATATAATATCAATATTGGTTTCTGTTGTAGCCTTACGAACATCAGCCATCTCGGGTAATACATATTGGCATTGGATACAATTTGTGATTTGGAAACTTGGGGAAAAATGCTGGCCTACCTATTGGAAAATATCAGGTGTGTCAATATATCGCAAATTCACAATATATCGTCGATATAGATATATATCATGTTTTGCTGTTGTATTAAGAAATATTGGCATTAGGGGCCCAATGCCGATATATTTTAGCCAATATTTTGGATACCGGTTAACATTTCATTCCATTGTCTAGACTCTAAGTTTTAGCTTGGGAAGCTGTTTGGGAACAGTTCTCACTCTTTTACAACCTTCAAATGAGGGGGGGCTTGAGTCTTACCAACCAATGTGTTCTTTCTCATCATAAGCATAGTTATTAAATTCCATTTTTCTGCATTATGAGATTTCTATTGAGGCTTGGATGGCTGCTTATGGTCCATTACATGCTCAATGGGTGCATGTGAAGTTGGTGAAAGCTGAATTTTTATCTTGGCGGTGGTTCCGTCGCAAGGAGAGTAAAGATGTGCACCTTTTTCATCCATTTAGCTATTCTGTGGTTTGCTTGTTGTGTGATAAATAAGATGATTCTTCTATCTATCCATCTGTTCGTCGGTCTGTTGGCGTTAGCTTTGTTGTCACCATGTGAATGGTGGGACTTGGCCAATTTTGCCCGTGCTTGATGACAGTATTTTATTACAACCTTTTAAAAAATATTTCAGAGTACACTTGAAACAACTTGAAGACTTTTGGGAAAAGTCAAAAGTGAAATTGCTAATTTAATTCTGTTTATTATTTACATTTTAGCTTTCCCTGGTCATACAATACTTCAATTGGGTCATGAAGTGAGTCAAAAGAGTAGCTTAATGAATTGACTTCATTGGCATTAGAACCAGACAAGGCCGACAGAAGTAAAGAGCAGCATCAGTTACTACAGCAGAAGTCCTCAAGAACTATATCAGAATTACAGAAGGTGAACAAATAGCAGCTTGCGCTTCTAATACATCAGCCACAAGACTGAACAGGGCCAAACGACTAGATCAGATTTCTACGTCTACTGCTCCCAGATCAGAAGTGCTCTCAGATGAATATTAACTGCCTTAATTCAGTTAGCACCAATGTGCAATGAAGTGAAGAGACAGGAACAACAATAATTCAGGATAGCAGCAGCAGCAGCAGCAGCAATGGTAGTAAGTGAAGTATGAAAGGTGAACCAACAGAAGCAAGCTTTGCTGGAAATGCCTGCATAATAATACTAGAACTTGGATTGCCAGCATAGTAATATTAGAACAAGAATTGTCAACGTAGCAAAGCAAAGAATAGCAGATCAGCATGTCCGAGCACAGCAGCACTTCACAGCGCTGCACTTCAATCACTTCAGGAACAGGTCACCAATCCCAAAATGATCCTAGCTCAGCAATTTTAGCATTTCTTAGTTCTGTTTCATAGTTATTAAGGTAGTTGTGGGAGTTCATTAATCTGATAACAACTACCAGATTCTGCATCATTATTTCCTGAGCTTATTTTCTGGTATTCATGCATAGAGCATTGTAAATAGAGTTGCCATGTAAAGCAATAAATATCTTGGTAATGGAATGAAATCTGAATTCTCCCCCTAAGTTTATCTTCTCCCTCTATTTCTGATTTCATTCTTTCTATCTGTCTAATTTTCAATCCCCTAAACCTCACCTGCACTTCTCTTATTCATGTAATCGAGTGGCAGATCAAGTCACTTACTTTACAATTGGTATAAGAGCTGCACCAATCCTAGGGACATAGCTTCCTAACCAACCATCAAACACAAACCAGAAACCAGGCCAAAATTTCTGCAGCTCATGTTCGGCAGTAAGTCAAGAAAAATTATTCTACTATGGTCCCTGCAAATGGGTTTCATTTATGATCTAGCGTACTGATTCTTTTGATCTGAAAGATGTCAAAGAGCCATTTTATTAAATTACTAACTCGGTGATGGTTCTCCGGCTGTTCTTTATTTCTGCCATTACCTTTTGTGTAACTACTATCAGGTTATGTGCTGTCTTCATAATCTCTCTGCTCATTTAAGTTGATTATAGAGAGTATCCTTTCTTTGTGCAATTAGCAAATTGTACAGTGGCTATTGTTGATCTTCACTTGAAACTTCTGCGAGGAGATTATATAAATTGCTTTTCATTCTGCAATCTTGCAACATTAAATCCATTTCTGGTTCTGCAAGTCCATTAACCAGGGCAACCATCAGATGATTGAGTTGAGTGTATTCTTCTTGATTCTGGCTTCATATTTAGCACAAATACATTGGCTTGTCTTCTTGACAATCTGGTGGAAAATGCTCCTTGATCTCTCTTGAATTCTGGTCTAATTTGCCAACTTCAGCAAGTTCTGTTTGGCTTCAGATTCAGCAACTGTTGCATAGAAGATTTACTCATGTTTTTAAGTTCTCTTTTTGCCTCCACTCTTGAAACTCTTGCTGACAAATCTTACAAATCATGATTTTCCTTTCATCCTGCAACTTTTGATTCTTGCATATTAACATTTGTTCTGAATTTTTTTCACCACATTTTAATTGAGCATAACAGCATTGAAATTCTTTCATTGCCATTTATATCACCTGCATCCTAAAATCCAATAATTCTATATTTTATAATCCTCAATTTCTTCCATTGCCCAAAATTCATGGAGTATACTAAATTTCTGGCAGTTGAAATTCCAAATCTACTCTGCCCATCACAAGGGAAATATTTATTGTTGATCGTTTTGGCTCTGTTGAGGAAATTACTCTCACTCAAAACTCAAACACATTCTTTGCCTTTGTGCAATGCCACTCCATTCAAAAAGCAAGGAATGCAAGAATCTTGCTTAATGGGAGACACATATATGAAAATTGTTGTAATATAAATATTTAGTTTTTCTGATGTTGCAAGACAGAAGATCCTAGCCAAAGCCTTTTAGCACATATACAGAATTCTCTCACAACCATTGCTCGTGATATTCCAAGTCTTCACACCATATGGGAATATTGAAGATATTGTCCTGTCTCAAACTGCAATCATTTCTTAAGCCTTCATTATATCCCAGTCACTTATTACTGCTACAAAAGCAAGACAGATGCTTCAATGAAAATGTATATATTGTGGCTATTATATGATGGATACACATTACTGGGTGCAATCTACAATCCACGTGAACACCAGTACATCTGTTGAGAGACTGGAACTACATAAACTTTCAAAGCTTAATAAATTCATCTTTAAACAATTTTGAGAATTAGAAGGCTTACGAAAAAGGAGCCGGTCTCTACATTATGATCGTGATGAGTCTTCATATGATGAGAATGATTTTGAGAATAATTGCAAGGGTTCTTGTTCTAGCTACATTGAACTATGAAATTGTACAATTCCTAAAACCTATTGCTCAAAATCTGATGGTAGACTGTAAGGTATTGGTTTCTAAAATATGGTAATTAGGAGTAATTAAGTTAATATAAATGAATCGAGGTCAAAGGATATGGGAGAAATTGGATTGAAAAACCCAAAGACCCGGAATTGGCAAAATCGGGAACTGACTTTGTAATCCTTGAAAAGTTAATCTGTAAATAAGATTCAAGTTTTAAATTATGATAATCGCGATTTATTAAGTTAATATAATCAAACTTAGCGTCTAAGGATATGAAAAATTGAGTTAAAAGAGTCGAAATGGGTCTCAGATGGCGCGTGTGCGAAGCTAGCTCGATGCAGCCTTGACCCAAGCCTAACCCATGCTTGACCCGTGCCTAAGGCGCGACCGGGGCACGAAAAACAGAATGCCACGCCCGAGCACGAATTCAAGATTGAGCGCGCCCGAGGCACGACATTCAGTGTCTCGGTGCTCGAGGTGCCAATCTGGGTATTGAAACGCGCGAATTGTTTTCTTTTGCAATTTTTCGGAAAAAGCAGAGAGAGGAGAGAGAGAACGCAAAGAAGAAGAGAGAGAAGGGGAGATCGAGGCTCTCGGGTCCGTTTCCGACTTAGAGCTAGTTGAAGAAGTTGTATATCGGGTCAAGACAAGTGCACTCATATGCTTTTCTTCCTCTTGTTACATCTTTTGTTCCATTCCTTTCAGGTATTTTTGTTCCGATACTCGTCTGAACTTATGTTTTATGAAACCCATGTCTTGAACATGCATATTTGTTGATTTCATGTCCTATTTGATAGCTTTATTGCGGTATTGCGTTCGTGAAAACCCTAACCCCACGCCCCATTATATTTATCTGTTTATTTTGAGATTTTTGCATGATTTGACCTTAGAAAATTGGAACCCTAGCTTATGGACATGAATATTAGTATTTATTCACATATATTTTATATATGTTATTTTGTGTGTATTTTGAAAATTATGTTGGATGTTTTTGTGAATAGATTTGTTGTCTAGAAGCTATGAAATTTTATTTGGCTCAATGTGGTAAGAATTTTTTAATTTTCTCCAAACTTTATCTTAATTTGTGCATGTATTTAAAGTCAGGTAAAAACTTAAATCTACAAGAATATAAAAATATATATATGTATTACAAGAATATGGCAATTTGTATATGTATCCAAGAAATATAAGAATTATACAAAATATATGAAGGGAATTCTACAATTTATTATGTTTGATGATTTGTTCTCCAGGGAGTGAAAATTTTGTGTAAGAATATAGTGGACATTCCTTTAAGAATAAGTAATTATGAAATTAGACCAAAGATTCATATTTCAAATGGTAGTATTCCTTGACATGTCTTAAGATATTATAGTTGTAAATCAGAAATAAAATGTAGATTAAAAATTAGTTCCAAAAATGCATTTGATTATGTTTTATCTATACGTATTTGTATTATACTCCTATTCCATCCCCTTAATTATTTTGAATATATTGTTTATTGTCTTTGATTATATTGTACCTTACAGAGCATTCGACTCACTCCTTATTGTTTTCTTGCCTTCAGATAAGCACGAGCTTATACCCGATGAGGTGGAGTAGAGATTTCAGTTGGCTTGATTGAGGACTGGGAAGATTATCTTGTAGACATGGATAATGTGGTTTTGTACTTACGTATGGAGGATTTTTTTTGTACTTTCTGATGGACATGTATTTGTTATATTGATGATGTGTAGAATAATTTAGTTTCGCTGTGTATTGGTGATTGTATATACTTTCGCAGGTTATTATGGTTTAATTTTAGACACCTAGTGGCATCTTTTATGAGTCAACATTGTATCCGGAGATATAACATTGGTGCCACAAGTGGATTGTGGCATTTGCATCCTATATAGTGTTTGTTGTTGTGATATGTATGCTATTGTATAGGAAATTGTAAGGTTTATGTTTTGTCTGACGGATATTTTGTAGGCGGAACTTTGTCAGTTTCCGGTTAGAATATGGTTTGTCACATAGACAGCCTTGCTTCAGATTCTAAAGTTGAAGGCTTTATATCAAGTTTTAAATCATTTAAGCTGTAGATTGATCTTGATAAAATGACTCCTTTTTGCATCCTTTCCAGCAGTAGATTGTACTCAAATCTTATTCAGAAGAGAAATATAATCCACGTTGATGACACATCAGCAGCAGCCTTCTGATTTCTAAATTCTCCGCCAACGACTATTGCCGATGAGTTATACTGTTATACAAGTGTAGATACACTTGCTAAGCCAGAAACTTGAGGAACCAAGACACAAGTAACCTGCCCATGTTAAGCTTTAGTTGATCTCAACTCAGAACTGGAGATACATAGTGTTTACAACTTAATGGAGAATCATGAGCATGCCCAAACCACCCCTACATCTTCACACCTCATTAGCACCTCATGTTTCAATTCAAATCCTACTCTTACATCAATCATATTGTTACCATACATCAATCATACCATAGCCCTTGAATTCCTCTCTACCATGATTATCAGCTCTTTACAACCAAACTTAATCATTAAGACAAGATTGATAGCAACCATTTCACCCTTCATCAACAGGTCCAAGATCATTGTCTTTTTCCTCTAACCTGGCTCACACCTTTCTTGTTAAATCCGTAGGAATGTCACCCAAAAGGTTGCACATAGATGATAGCACACTAGTCCATTGATCAGCCAAGGTTGCATCGATCTTCTTTTTTGTCCTCCATTTAATATAAAAGGAAGATATTTTTTGTTAAAATATCTTATCATTAGTAGTAGAATATGCTTAACGTTAAAATAAGACATTTTTATAATAAATTTTTCTGTAAGGGTATTTTGATCTTTGTATTAGGTTGTATATATATACCCCTAACCCTAATTGAGAGGGTCTTTCACAAAGTTTCTTTCTCCTCTTTTGTTATTCTATATGATATCAAAGTATTAATCGCTACCGCTGCCATTGCCAACCCCTACCGTTGGCAACCCTTCTTTGGAAATTGGTGTGCCTTGCCTTGTTGATTCAGAGTCCCATATGAATTTCATTGTTTGAAGCCGATTAATCCTTCATTCTGTCAATCTAGGGCTTTTGCTCAAAACATTAGATCCAATTTGTTTGTGCTCAATTTGACAAATTTGGAATTTTTAGTCTGATTTCTCACGTATTTGGGGGTCACCATCATGTGAGAATGCTTCACCAACTATGAATCAAAGAAATTTTATGGTATTTATCGTGTTTATATTTTGATTGACTTTGCACAAGTTTGTTTCTCTGTTCTTCACTATTTTTGGTTATTTTCTTTCAATTTTGGTCGATTTTCCTCTGATTTTGTGTGGGAGATTACGCTTGCATTGATTCTTACTTATAGAAGCCATTTTTGTGTTGATTCTATCCCTGGATTTCATGTTCATCAGTTCAAAACCATAGCCACAAGTTGTTTCCCAATAATGCTATAGTAAGCATCAAAGGTGGGAGCAAGCCTGTTTGATTTGGCAAGCTGCTGTAGTAAGTGCTCATTCGGTTATATTCATTTTACGGCACTATTTTTTAGTTCGGTTTGTTTGTTGGTTCTTTGTGATTATTGTGGCAGTTGATTATTATATCTACTTGTTATGAGGGTAAAGATAACTATAAAAAATTGATGTGTTTCCATTGTGGTAAAATTAGATATATCCGATGTTAGTACCGGAAATTGTATGGTAAACTTGCTACAATCTCTAAATGGTCTATTATTATATCTAAGGAGGAATATTCAATTTTTGCTAATCATGTCTCTTTATCTACATCTACTCTTGTTTGGATGGGAAAACCCACTGCCTGTCTTTTGACATCTCCTTAAGATTGGTTAATTGATTATTGTGCTTCAAATCATATGATTAAAATTGCAGTTATCTTATTTGATTTTAAGTTATACTTTTATAGATCTAGCGTAATTATGGCTCATGGCTCTTTTACAAAAGTCAAAGGAATTAGTTATGTTTGTTTGATCTTAACATCACACCTATCTTTGGTTTTATTTTGCTAAATTTTCTTTTTAATATGCTATTTTTGAGCCAGTCCACTCAAGAGTATCAGTGTTGTTTTGTGTTTTTCCCATTCATTATGAATTTTAGGATCCTGTGACATAGAGGATTATTGTTAGAGGTCGTCGTATGCCAATCTTTACTTGTTGCTGGAAGAACTACTCTCACTGTTTGTTCTAGTGCTACATCTGCACACCCTTTGAGATTTTTAGTCTAAAAGATTTATTTCCATCTTAGGTTTCCGTCCCTAATTTATATTTTGAGTCATGTCAATTTTTCAAACATCATTGGAGGTCATATTTCTCTCAAGTAAATTTATGTGCCTCCACCCCATTTGAGTTGGTGAACTTGGATATCTGGGGGCCTTGTCCAGGCCATCTAAGTTCAGATTTTATTATTTCATTATCTTTGTTGATGATTAATCACGAGTTACTTGATTATACTTGATGACAAAATATTTTAAGCTACATTCTATTTTTTGTTGTTCTATACTAAGTTAGGAATTTTCTACTTGTACTAGTGCAATTGGGTTGCTCAGGTTCAATTACAGTCACAGTTCTTGAATTTAAATGCGAATGAAATTTAAGATAAGGAAAATATATACTTAATTGAGCGATAATGGTGTATATTTTTCTTTATTTTTGCCATTTCTATCCTAACATGGGATTCTTCATGAGTCATCTTATCCCAATGTACTTTAAAAGAAAGGAGTGATAGAACAGAAGAATAGGCATTTACTGGAGGTTCTGAAGCTCTCTTATTCCAAATGAGAAGTTCAAAGATCGTTTGGAAATGAAGTGCCGACAATTTCTTATCTTATTAATCGAATGTCATCACTTATCTTCCAAGGGGGATATTATTTATCATGTGTTATTTCTCTAAAAAGATCATTTAGTTGTGTATGTTATGGTCCTGGTAGTTGGCCTCAAGTGATCAAGTTTGATCATAAGTATTTACGGCGTATTTTTCTTAGATATATTTGTATTCAAAAGGGGTGCTAATGCTGCTTTCTAGGATTGGGATGTTTTCTTGTGTTATCAATGTCACATTTCCTAAGTGAACACTACTTTATCCCAAAGTGTCTTCATTGAGTCTAGCACCCAGTATCCCTCTTGATAATGATATTTTATTTATAAGATTGTTCATGAAGCTGTATCTCCTGCACTTTGTCATATGCATCGCCTCATCCTTTTGTCACTAAGACTTAAGTACATAACCCTCATCGGGGGTTTAATTATTCTCCTAGAGTAGCGCTTGAGTCATCCCCAATCGAGCTTGTTCTTCAGTCTACAGCTATTATTGTTTCTATTTAGGGGATCAATTCAGATATTTGAATTGCATTATGGACGATGCATCACAGTTTTGCTCAGCATCCTTTATATAAGCTACATTATCATATGTTGTATTTCACATTTTTAGTGGGATTTTATGTCTGCCTTAAACTCTCTGTCTGTGTGCATGGATCTATATTTGAGACTTATCTCTCGTCTTGGCTGGCAAACAACAATAGAGAAAGAGATGGCTGCACTCGAGCATAATTACATGTAAGTTTTGGTCACTTTGCTTCTTGGAGAGAAACTCATTAGGTGTAAATGGCTTTACATGTTACTCAGTAAAAGTTAATCTGGATAGTTGTCTAGCTCGATTACAAGCTTGTCTAGTGACTAAAAGATATATTCAGACATATAGGTTAAATTACACTAATTCCTTTTCTCTTGTTATCAAGTTGAATTTTATTTGGCTTCTGTTTATCACTGCCTTTACCTCAATTAAGTATGAAGAATGTTTTCTCACATGGTGATCTTTGGGACGAGATTTATTAAGGGCAATTGCCAAAATTTGTCATTTAGGGAGAGTTTGTATTTGTTTGTTGGTTGAGTCCCACCCAATGTACTTCATTGTTGAATCAACTCTACCATGAGTCCTGCCAAATGTACTGTTAAAAGGTTGCAGTTTTGGAATTCATGGCTTGTGTGGAATTGTACATGCCCCACTTAGGTTATTAAGGTGATGGATTAGTCCTTGATCTCTTCCATCCTTTTCCATTATCACTTAAAGACTGTCACTTAGGAAAACTAATGCTGTATATGAAAAAGATAATGCTGATTTTTTTCTTTTGGAGTTTCTTTCTGCAGCACTAGTGAATGTAGCTCAAGTCCTCCCATTGTTAATCAGCTTGCAATTATATGATTAAAGCTTGTTCTGTTAGATTTGATTCTCACAGGGTTTGTGGATTAACTGGAGAGCATATTGTCTGCAAGAAGAGGATATGAATGCATACTCACAACCAACTGATTTTGTTGTTTTCGAAAGACTCATTACCTTGCTAACACAAGGCTCATGTTGCAACTTTATATGCCTATTCAGTTATTTTTTGTCCGCGGTGCTTTTCTTCTTACAATTCTCTAGAACTCAGAGAACACGTTTTCATCAATTTGGGGGAGTAGTGGGGAACTATTATGAAGGCCAAATTATTTTTTTAGTAATTGTTTGATTTTGTGCTTTCATAGATGATTTAATATTAATTTATCAATTTTAGTTGTTTTCTAGATGTTCATAACATCTACTATCTTCTAGGGTTTAGGATTTTATTTTGTTATCTAGTCATCTTTTATTTTATAGAATGACATAACTATTCATGCCTTGACAATTGCACCTTAGGAGTTATGTTTATTCACATAGATATTAATTTTCTTCTCTTGTATCTGGTCTTTACTCCACCTTTTCCATTCCTTTCCCCTTACCCTCTTTGCTTGTTCTACATTACTTCGGGTCTAACTTATTTTATGCTGTTAGGTGCACTTGTCAATCAGTTGTTGCCTATTGGTTGATACTTCTCTGCATATTGAATAAAGTCAATGTTGTCTAGTTCAGCATTTGCCACTATATGTATATGATTTGTTTAAAATAAAGTATATAAGGAACATACTTGCCATTATTATTTATGATTATTTATGGGATTATTTTTGGTGCAACAAACACATTATTAATTCACATGTGAATGGAATATGGTGGACATTCCTTTAAGAATAAGTAATTATGAAATTAGACCAAAGATTCATATTTCCAAATGGTAGTATTCCTTGACATGTCTTAAGATATTATAGTTATAAATCAGAATAAAATGTAGATTAAAAATTAGTTCCAAAAATGCATTTGATTATGTTTTATCTATACGTATTTGTATTATACTCCCATTCCATCCCTTAATTGTTTTAATATATTGTTTGTCTTTGATTATGTTGTACCTTACACGATCTGCTCACTCCTTATTGTTTTCTTGCCTTCTTAGATAAGCACGAGCTTATACCCATGAGGTGGAGTAGATATTTCATTGGCTTGATTGAGGATTTGGGAAGATTATCTTGTAGACATGGATAATGTGGTTTTGTACTTCGTATGGAGGGATTTTTTTGTACTTTAAGTGGACATGTATTTGTTATATATTGATGATGTGTAGAATAATTTATTTTCATTGCATTGTGATTGTATATACTTTGCAGTTATTATGGTTTAATTTTAGATACCTAGTGGCATCTTTTATGAGTGTATTGTATCCGGAGATATAACATTGGTGCCACAAGTGATTGTGGCATTTGGATCCTATAGTGTTTTGTTGTGTGATATGTATGCTATTGTATAGGAAATTGTAAGGTTTATGTTTTTGTCCTGGACTTGATATTTTGTAGGCGGAACTTTGTCAGCTTTCGGTTAGAATATGTCTGTCAGTCACATAGACAGCCTTGCTTCAGATTCTAAAGTTGAAGGTTTTATATCAAGTTCTTAAATCATTTAAGTCACTGATTGATCTTGATAAAATGACTCCCTTTTGCATCCTTTCCACAGATTGTACTCAAATCTTATTCAAAGAGAAATATAATCGTTGATGACACATCAAAGACAGAGCTTCTCGATTTCTAAATTCTCTCCGCCTCAACGACTATTGTCCATGAGTTATACTGTTATACAAGTGTAGATACACTTGCTGAAAACTTGAGGAACCAAGACACAAGTAACCCGCCCATGTTAAGCTTTAGTTGATCTCAACTCAGAACTGGAGATACATAGTGTTTACAACTTAATGGAGAATCATGAGCATGCCCAAACCACCCCTACATCTTCACACCTCATTAGCACCTCATGTTCCAATTCAAATCCCTACTCTTACATCAATCATATTGTTACACCATACATCAATCATACCATAGCCCTTGAATTCCTCTCTACCATGATTATCAGCTCTTTACAACCAAACTTAATCATTAAGACAAGATTGATAGCAACCATTTCACCCTTCATCAACAGGTCAAAAGATCATTGTCTTTTTCCTCTAACCTGGCTCACACCTTCTTGTTAAATCCGTAGGAATGTCACCCAAAAAGGTTGCACATACATGATAGCACACTAGTCCATTGATCAGCCAAGGTTGCATCGATCTTCTTTTTTGTCCTCCATTTAATATAAAAAAGGAAGATATTTTTGTTAAAATATCTTATCATTAGTAGTAGAATATGCTTACGTTAGAATAAGACATTTTTATAATAAATTTTTACGCAGAAGGGTATTTTGATCTTTGTATTAGGTTGTATATATACCCCTAACCCTAATTGAGAGGGTCTTTCACAAAGTTTCTTTCTCCTCTTTTGTTATTCTATATGATATCAAAAGTATTAATCCATCACTGCCGCCATTGCAACCCCTACCGTTGGCAACCCTTCTTTGGAAATTGGTGTGCCTTGCCTTGTTGATTCGTAGTCCCATATGAATTTCCATTGTTTTGAAGCGATTAATCCTTCATTCTCATTAACTGGGGCTTTTGCTCAAAACATTAGATCCAATTTGTTTAGGTGCTCAATTTGACAAATTTGGAATTTTTAGTCTGATTTCTCACGTATTTGGGTCACCATCATGTGAGAATGCTTCACCAACTATGAATCAAAGAAATTTCATGGTATTTATCGTGTTTATATTTTGATTGACCTTGCACAAGTTTGTTTCTCTGCTCTTCACTATTTTTGGTTATTTTCTTTCAATTTTGGTCGATTTTCCTCCGATTTTTGTGGGAGATTACGCTTGCATTGATTCTTACTTATAGAAGCCATTTTTGTGTTGATTCTATCCTGGATTTCATGTTCATCAGATTAAAAACCATAGCCACAAGTTGTTTCCCAATAATGCTATAGTAAGCATCAAAGGTGGGAGCAAGCCTGTTTGATTTGGCAAGCTGCTGTAGTAAGTGCTCATTTGGTTATATTCATTTGACGGCACTATTTTTTTAGTTCGGTTTGTTTGTTGATTCTTTGTGATTATTGTATAAGTTGATTATTATATCTACTTGTTATGAGGGTAAAGATAACTATAAAAAATTGATGTGTTTCCATTGTGGTAAAATTAGATATATCCGATGTTAGTACTGGAAATTGTATGGTAAACTTGTTACAATCTCTAAATGGTCTATTACTATATCTAAGGAGGAATATTCAATTTTTGCTAATCATGTCTCTTTATCTACATCTACTCTTGTTTGGATGGGAAAACCCACTGCCTGTCTTTTGACGTCTCCTTAAGATTGGTTAATTGATTATTGTGCTTCAAATCATATGATTAAAATTGCAGTTATCTTATTTGATTTTAAGTTATGCTTTTATAGATCTAGCGTAATTATGGCTCATGGCTCTTTTACAAAAGTCAAAGGAATTAGTTATGTTTGTTTGATCTTAACATCACACCTATCTTTGGTTTTATTTTGCTAAATTTTCTTTTAATATGCTATTTTGAGCCAGTCCACTCAAAGTATCAGGTGTTGTTTTGTGTTTTTCCCATTCATTATGAATTTTAGGATCCTGTGGCATAGAGGATTATTGTTAGAGGTCGTCGTATGCCAATCTTTACTTGTTCTTTGGAAGAACTACTCTCACTACATTTGTTCTAGTGCTACATCTGCACACCCTTTGAGATTTTTAGTCTAAAAGATTTATTTCCATCTTAGGTTTCCGTCCCCTAATTTATATTTTGAGTCATGTCAATTTTTCAAACATCATTGAGGTCATATTTCTCTCAAGTAAATTTATGTGCCTCCACCCCATTTGGAGTTGGTGAACTTGGATATCCTAGGCCTTGTCCGGGCCATCTAAGTTGATTTTATTATTTCATTATCTTTGTTGATGATTATTCACGAGTTACTTGATTATACTTGATGACAAAATATTTTTAAGCTACATTCTATTTTTGTTGTTCTATACTAAGTTAGGAATTTTCTACTTGTACTAGTGCAATTGGGTTGCTCTGTGTTCAATTACAAAATACGAGTTCTTGAATTTAAATGCGAATGAAATTTAAGATAAGGAAAATATATACTTAATTGAGCGATAATGGTGTATATTTTTCTTTATTTTTGCCATTTCTATCCTAACATGGGATTCTTCATGAGTCATCTTATCCCAATGTACTTTAAAAAGAAAGGAATAGAGATAGAGCAGGAAGAATAGGCATTTCTTGGAGGTTACAAGCTCTCTTATTCCAAATGAGAAGTTCAAAGATCGTTTGGAAATGAAGTGCCGACAATTTCTTATCTTATTAATCGAATGTCATCACCTATCTTCCAAGGGGATATTATTTATCATGTGTTATTTCTCTAAAAGATCATTTAGTTGTGTATGTTATGGTCTGGTATTTGGCCTCAAATGATCAAGTTTGATCATAAGTATTTACGGCGTATTTTTCTTGGATATATTTGTATTCAAAAGGGGTGCTAATGCTGCTTTCTAGGATTGGGATGTTTTCTTGTGTTATCAATGTCACATTTCTAAGTCAACACTACTTTATCCCAAAGTGTCTTCATTGAGTCTAGCACCCGATGTGTCCATCTCTTGATAATGATATTTTATTTATAAGATTGTTCATGAAGCTGTATCTCCTGCACTTTTGTCATATGCATCGCCTCATCCTTTTGTCACTAAGACTTAAGTACATAACCCTCATCGGGGGTTTAATTATTCTCCTAGAGTAGCTCTTGAGTCATCCCCAATCGAGCTTGTTCTTCAGTCTACAGCTATTATTGTTTCTATTTAGGGGATCAATTCAGATCTTTGAATTGCATTATGGACGATGCATCACAGTTTTGCTCAGCATCCTTTATATAAGCTACATTATCATATGTTGTATTTCACATTTTTAGTGGGATTTTATGTCTGCCTTAAACTCTGTTTGTGTGCATGGATCTATATTTGAGACTTACCTCTCGTCTTGGCTGGCAAACAACAATAGAGAAAGAGAGATGGCTTTCGAGCATAATTACATGTAAGTTTTGGTCACTTTGCTTCTTGGAGAGAAACTCATTAGGTGTAAATGGCTTTACATGTTACTCAGTAAAAGTTAATCTGGATAGTTATCTAGCTCGATTACAAGCTTGTCTAGTGACTAAAAGATATATTCAGACATATAGGTTAAATTACACTAATTCCTTTTCTCTTGTTATCAAGTTGAATTTTATTTGGCTTATTTTATCACTGCCTTTACCTCAATTAAGTATGAAGAATATTTTCTCACATGGTGATCTTTGGGGCGAGATTTATTAAGGCAATTGCCAAAATTTGTCATTTAGGGAGAGTTTGTATTTGTTTGTTGGTTGAGTCCCACCCAATGTACTTCATTGTTGAAGCAACTCCACCATGAGTCCTGCCTAATGTACTGTTAAAAGGTTGCAGTTTTGGAATTCATGGCTTGTGTGGAATTGTACATGCCCCACTTAGGTTATTAAGGTGATGGATTAGTCCTTGAGCTCTTCCATCCTTTTCCATTATCACTTAAAGACTGTCACTTAGGAAAACTAATGCTGTATATGAAAAAGATAATGCTGATTTTTTTCTTTTGGAGTTTCTTTCTGCAGCACTAGTGAATGTAGCTCAAGTCCTCCCATTGTTAATCAGCTTGCAATTATATGATTAAAGCTTGTTCTGTTAGATTTGATTCTCACAGGGTTTGTGGATTAACTGGAGAGCATATTGTCTGCAAGAAGAGGATATGAATGCATACTCACAACCAACTGATTTTGTTGTTTTCGAAAGACTCATTACCTTGCTAACACAAGGCTCATGTTGCAACTTTATATGCCTATTCAGTTATTTTTTGTCCGCGGTGCTTTTCTTCTTACAATTCTCTAGAACTCAGAGGACACGTTTTCATCAATTTGGGGGGGTAGTGGGGAACTATTATGAAGGCCAAATTATTTTTTTAGTAATTGTTTGATTTTGTGCTTTCATAGATGATTTAATATTAATTTATCAATTTTAGTTGTTTTCTAGATGTTCATAACATCTACTATCTTCTAGGGTTTAGGATTTTATTTTGTTATCTAGTCATCTTTTATTTTATAGAATGACATAACTATTTCATGCCTTGACAATTGCACCTTAGGAGTTATGTTTATTCACATAGATATTAATTTTCTTCTCTTGTATCTGGTCTTTACTCCACCTTTTCCATTCCTTTCCCCTTACCCTCTTTGCTTGTTCTACATTACTTCGGGTCTAACTTATTTTATGCTGTTAGGTGCACTTGTCAATCAGTTGTTGCCTATTGGTTGATACTTCTCTGCATATTGAATAAAGTCAATGTTGTTTAGTTCAGCATTTGCCACTATATGTATATGATTTGTTTAAAATAAAGTATATAAGGAACATACTTGCCATTATTATTTATGATTATTTATGGGATTATTTTTGGTGCAACAAACACATTATTAATTCACATGGGAAGGAATTCTCAAAGTACAACCACCTGCACAGTTTTATCACATCCTACATTTCAAAGGTATTTGGTGAGCATCGGATTCCAAAAATATAGGGGGATTTGCTTTAGTTGGATGCAACGAGGCTGTCAGATTTTCTTAGTTCATTGAAAATACAATCACCTCTATGGGCTCACATCCTGTTCTCGTACTGTAACACAAGGGATCGAATTCAAAAAATATATGGGAATTTATTTGCATATGCTTGACGCATCTAGGCATGCATAAGAGCTACTAATTAAACGAATATCTAAATGTCAAAATTAAAAGGTCAAAGTGGGAGTCAGGTATAAATGTTTGCTATGACAAAAATCTTTAGAAGGTTATTGGGTGACACCCTATGGGTGTAAATGTTTAATATATTTTGTTTCTCATTGATAAAAGAAAGTCAGGGTGGCATTATAGAAGAAAAAAAAATATGAGAAACGTGTTTGATGTGGCCCAGTTAGGTATAATTAAGACTGCTTAATGTGCTTTTAAAAGATGTTAAAAATTCAGAAGTGGCTCATTATAAAAGTGGCAAAGGAAGACCAAAAAAGGCTAAAAGAAGCACAGACATGATCTTGCATGTTTAGATTTAGTAGAGGACGTGCCTACAACAAAGCTAAAAAGAGGTGAAGAATATATGTGAGAAAGGGGTACTTTGGTCTAGTTGGTTTTGTTTCTTACTAATGGAAAAAAGTAAGTCTTTAGAATGTGAAGAGTTTAATGGTAATAGATCAGGTGACATTGTTGTATGCCTTTGTTTAAATGGTGAGCACTCTTTCGATAATGCTTGCTCTTGGAACCCATATGATTTGAGAATGCAATATTACTTATCGGTTTACGGTTAGATGGTGGCACAAATGTCAACGAAGACGGTTAAATATCCTACCATGTTTTGTTACTTTCTCATGTGTAACAAAAATATTTCTTGCTTAAAGGAAATTCCATTGCTTTGGCTTGCAAATTCCTTGTAAGAAGAAATTCATCATCCATGGGTCACACATATACACACACACACACACAATTAAGACAACAGAAGGATCCTGTGTGTAGGAGGAGGATTTTAACCAAGTGTAATGTGGTTAAAAGGGCACTGTGAGTGACCGGATGTTACAAAGAGGGATTGTCTTCAGGTGAGCAGATGTTGAAGCTATGGAAGGGAGAAGCGTGGCGGTTCAATCCCTCTTGTTGGCCTATCTCTACAATAGAAGGCAATGAAACATGTTGCGAAGGCCAATTCATTAATCAACTGAATGGAAAGTTTCAACTTTTAATCATATTCTATTGCCTCACAATTACAAATATACAGTTCAGGGATAAAACCATGGGTACTGTTACCATTGATTATCGAGCATAGATGGTGGGAGATGTTGGCCTTCAGGTGTCTTTGGACTGGAAGTACTCTTTGGAGAAAAACATATAATGCACATTGCTCTCTGTAAAAGCAGAAGGAAAGTTCTATAGTGGTGTGATGCGATTGGCTGAGTGAAATTTAGTAATGGATGGTTTTAGGATGGAAATGGAAAGATGATAAGGAAATCAGAAAGTGGACGGGAGAGATAGAATAGAAAGTAGCTAAGAATGAGGTGGAGAGAGAAGAGATAGAGAAGCAGGAGATCAGGAAGATAGCAGAGTAGAGGAAGAAGGGAATTCAGGAGTGTAGAACGACATTCATTCATCATCATCTGTTTTACAACTGCTGTCATGCTATTATACGTGGCTGCAACGGCCTTTAACTAATAAACAATTCCATTTACTAACTACTGCTATTTCTTTAGATTTAATTTTATTAATTTCTTAATTCATAAAAGTTGAATAAACTTTTAATCATTAATATTCAAAACTCAATTGTTTAATCCACTGATTTTTGACCCGAAACCTAAAATCGGAATGCGAACCTATAAGTTAAATACCGTTAAACGACCCGAATTAAAATAATAATTCAAATCACAGGATTCAATTATCACATTCAAAAGGAGCTCCAAACATTGACAATTATAAGTCATTGAGTTATGTGTAAGGAAGAGCGTATTAGCTATTAATATTAACTTCCAGAATTTAGAATCCAGACTAAAAGCGTCAATATATAGAATTATAACAAATAACAATTTAACCAAACTAACAAACTTAAATTGCTGCTTCTTCTCCAAACAATAATTTATTAACTGTTTCAACACCCAAAATTTAAATTTTGAATAGCTGTCTTTCAAACTGATCACTTACAAGTTACCTTAAACTCTCTAATCTAAAAAGTTTACGAAAACAAAAGAAAAAGTGAGCTAATTACTTAGCAAAACATATATAACTTTTATATATAGATATATATCGAAGAAATATGTTGTATAATAACTTGCGGTCTCAATCTACTACATCTGGAGGGAGAGAAATCAACGTGTCTTCAAGAACACCGCGTGTAATGAAGCCCAGCTGGCCCACCAGATTACTGCTGCTGTTTGGGGCAAGCTGGAGTTTTCTCATGTTGCGGCTGCCCGTAGAGACAGATCGGTTCTAATGAGATGGACCATCCCCCTTGCGGTCCTGAACGCGGACTCCGATCCCTGACAGTTACCTTCATCTGGAGTGTTTTTTTTTTTTTTTTTTTAGCTGGAGCTGTTTCGCTTTAGGCCGGAGTGGCTTGAATCCGGAGTTGCAGTTAGCGTAGGATGAAAAAATAAAAAAATAAAAAATAAATAAAAAAAATTCGTTTTGTCCTGGCTCTTGAGAACTCCGGATTCCGGAGTGCTTTTTGTCCTTGCTCTTGAGGACTCCGGATCCGGAGTGTTTCTTTCTGTGCTTTTACTTTGCCGGAAAAAAAAAAGAGGTTTTGTCCTTGCTTTTGAAGATTCTGGAATCCGGAGTGCTTTTTTTGTTCGCTTCTTTAGCCGGAGCTGTTTTCTCTTCTAGTCCGGTGTGCCTTTTTGAACCCGGAGCTGTGAGGCCGGTTGCCTTGGGTCTATTTTTTCCGGTGCTGCCTTTATTGGCTGGCCTAAAAAAAAAAAAAACTCTGTCCTGCTTTCGAGGATTTGACCAAGCGTTTGAGGTTCCGGAATCCGATGTGTTCTTGTTCGCTTTAATGGCTTGAGTGGCCTTCATGCCTGTTGTTACAAAAATTGAGGATGGCGTCTCCCATGTCCGGATTGCGTTATGTTTTGCCAAAGTCCGGAGTGGCCATTCGATTGATAAATTCCAAAGTCCGTTTATATGGACGGAGTGGCCTCTGTTCTCTGTATGGTTGGTGTAACGACCCTGATTATCGAGTTCTAAAAATCTGGTCAACGACAGTTGACCGAAGAAGGTAATAAGAAGCGTAAATTGGCCTTAGGATAAAATTTTAGTTCGGAAAAAAAAAAGAACTCCGGATTGTTATTCTAGTCCGAAATTTTTCCATATAAAAGAAGTCCGGATTTCACAGTCCGGATTTTCTTGATTAAAAGAAGTCCGGATTTTCTAGTCCGGATTTTCTTGATAAAAAGAAGTCCGGAATATTCCTTGATGCAAAATAAGTCCGGCTTCATCCGTGAGAATCAAGTCCAGTCACTTTCAGAAAGAAAATCTAAATCGGCCTTCAACATGTTTTGAAATCGGGTTTTGTTCCATTTAAGGCCGGAGTGCATTATAAGGCCGAAGTGACTTGAAGGCTGAGTGGCTTTGTGTGTTGGAGGCCGAGTAGTTTAGTGACTTTGTAAGGCCGGAGTAGAATTGTGGGAAGAAAGCCAAAGTTGAAGATCCTATCAACAAGCGTTGACGGAGGTCATGAGAGGATAATCCGTCAACGCCGATAGTTGACCGGAATGTGATTAAATGAGAAAAGTTAAATCCTGCTAAGTTAAGTTAACCCAGAATTTAATGTGTTTACATGAGAAAACTAGGTTCAGTTAACCAGAGATTTAATGTGTTTACATGATAAAGCTAAATTCAGTTCACTGGAAATTTATGAACTCCTTGGGAATATAAGATAATAAATGATCTAATTAATAAGAAACATTTCCCCTGGATCATTAATAATAATCATCATTAATAAGAAACATTTTCCTTGTATTGCCAATCAATTATGGAGGCTATCAAATTCAAGGTCTATAAATAAGAACTAGAAGAATTAGAGTAAGGCACGTAATAGAAATTTCAGAAAGAGCAAAGTAGAAGAAACCCATGAAGAGTAGAGTTCAAGGCAAGGTTGAAGGAACCAGGCAAGATACTCACCCCTGTTTTCAAGTTCATGTTTATGCATGATTTCTATGCTTGTATATTTGATATTATATGAACTTATATGATATTTATTCTGTTCTTTTAATATCTGATGCTTACGATTATTTGTCGATAATTGCATGCTTAAGGAAAATACTTCATGATATTCGGTTTTGTATGATTATCTGTCAATTTATGTGAACTTTGATAATTGTATGTTTGTGAAGAAAAGTACTCCGTCTTAGAAGAACTCTGCCCTTTTGAAGTTAAGTACTCCATCCTTTTACAGAAAAGAACTCCGTCTTTTTACAGAAAAGAACTCCGTCCTTGATAAAAAAAACACTCCGTCCTTTGAAGAAAAGTGCACCGTCCTTTTACGAAAACAGCTCCGTCCTTTTATGAAAACAGCTCTGTCTTTTTACAGAAAAGAGCTCCGTCTTTTCAGAAAACGACCCGAAAAACTTCTTTTTTTACAAAAAGAGCTCCGTCCTTTTAATAAAGAAGCAGTCTGTTTAAAGAAAAATCACTCCGGTTTTAGAGCTCCGGATTTTAAAGAAAAGTACTCCGGTTTTTAGAACTCCAGGTTTAAAGGAACTCCGGCTTTTAAGTACTTCAGGTAAGAACTCCGCCTTTTGAAAAGAACTCCGCCTTTAATGAAAACGAACTCCGGTTCTCAGAACTTCGGAATTCGAAAGAACTCCGTCTGAAAAAGAACTTCGGTATTTTGAACTCCGGCATCGTGAACTCCGTCGAAAAGAAAAGAGCTTCGGTTTAAAAAGAATAATGTATTAATTTGGACAAATAGTGGAACTCTATGACTTTTGAACCATAATGAACGGCCATATAAACTAAGAACCGAGTCTCCATTAAGCTTGTTGTAAAGATGGATGAAGGATATTGAAGTGACACTCGAGGATGCCTCCACGGGCCACGGGAGGGAACCTTTTTGGTGGGATAAGACTTTTGGCCCTGTATGTCGGGATAAAGGCATTACCTCCCGCCCCGGGGAGCATAATGAGGGGATATGGCTTAAGGTTGTGGGGTTACACACAACCCGTCCTTGAAGTTGTCCGCTTCCGTCCGGTCCCTAAAGATGATAAGAACCCTCCATGATTTTTATGAGTTTTCAGTAGACAAGACAAGAAGCAAAAGACTAAGAAAATTCCAAACTAAAAGACATGATGATTTTCGTATTATATTCGCTTATATGTATATGTTATGTACTCTGTTTTCTTTACTTAACAAAAAAAAAAATGTACTCTGTTTTCTGCATGTGAGTATTTTTTTGGGCTTTGTAGCTCATTCTTGCTATTTTTCAGATGATGAAAGAATTATGGAGGATGAAGTTGAGTAGAACTTTGTGGAGTATCAAAGTGGTTTGGCGAGTCGGAGCAGATTTTGAAGAGCTTTACTTTTTGCCTTTTGATGTTGAATAGACTCCGTTGTTTATGCATTTTATAAATATTTTGAATGTTAGTACGTTTTCGTGTTTTCCTTTGAGGATTATGTAATAAATATTATTTAGTAAGCATCTCAGAGTATTTTGGTCTGGCTAACTTCAGAGTTGGACGGACAAGTTTGAAATTAAATTGATGGGCCAGCGTTACTTAGTTCGGCTTCATGAGATCCTGTGTTTGATAAAAAAAAATCGGGTCGTCACAGTTGGAATGGCCATTATCGCTCAACAACTGGAGAAGGCCGTTCTGCTTTTTGTTCACTTTTGGACGGAGTGGTATTGTAGCAGAGGCTGGTGCGTCATTTGTACATTTTCTGACTGGAATGATCTTTATTATCTGGAGTTTGCCGTTTTCGGAGTGCAATTCAAATGCTGAGCAAGTTTTTTGTTTTCAATGTTGATTTTGATATTGTATTCTTGTATTCTATGACATTTGTCATGGTTCAGGGTTTCCCTACTTCTATATTCCCTTTTTCAAGTCAGCAAAACACTTGGTAATGAACATAACTGTTTGTACATTTCATTTAAATTTTAATGCAATTAATTACTTAACAAAAAAAAAAAAGAAAAGCTAATAATATAATCTCGCAAACATGTCACATATAATCCATAACTGATGTTCAATTATGCTGATTGTATAAATACATAATCTTACTCAAATCTATATTTTCAATATCAAATATGCAAAACTATGCAAATATATAAAACTTGCTCAAAGTATGATAATGCACGAAAAATGGACTAATGATTGGTAATGACCTTATCAACAAATGATAAATATTATAATTCGGATTATAATTATTTCTACATAATTAAAAACATACACTCGGTATTTAAGACCTATATATGGGCTATTTACATATTATCCTATAGATGGGATTGAACGTCACTTTTCTGACCCGTAAATAATATATTTGACATTTGATTTACTAATAATATATTAGAACATATTTGAATACATTTCGTCAATTCTATATAATGATCCATGCTTAGTCAAATTAAAAATTTTACTCAAATACTAACATAATTTTAAAATTTTTTTATATCAGAGAAAATACTTTATTATCAAATCTTATGTAGAGTTTTCTTCCATATTCTTTCAAATATATGACATGTAACTTTATTGTTAAATTTAGAAACATGCAAAAGTGTTTGTATAGGGATCAAGATGGTTTTATAATCTTTCAGCTTTTTTATGAAATTAGAAAGCATGTTGAACATTAAAACTTAAGAATTTAGGAATTAAACACAATTTATGCAAATATTTCTCAAATATAAAACATGTGTGTACAATTATATAATTAAGAATTGAAGACATGTGAGAGCAATATTGCTGAAATTCAACATTTAAATGTAAGGCACATGGATTTAGGACATTAGTTTCATAAAATTGCATGAAATGGGAGTGGAATCATATGCATATAAAGTATAAACTCTTTAACTACGAAAACACTACATGCAAGAGTATTTGAAAAAAAAAATTTAAAGAAATCAAAAAAGGACAATAACAAAGAAAATAGAGCTCAAATGTACTTGCCTTTACTTAAATTTATTAAAAATTTCTTTTATTTCTCTTGGTTTCTCATTCTCCTTCTTTCTCTTTCTCCTCTCTCTTTCCCCCTTCTCTTTCTTTCTCTTCTCTCATAAATTGGCTAAAAATGACCCGAAATTAGCCAAGGGACCTCTTTATAGAAAACTAGCATCTATGCGCTGGTCAAGTGTGGATCAGGTGTTAAAACACGAAAATACGCATGAGCGCTGCAAATGTGTTCATTAGTGTGGGTTAGGTGCTGGTTAAGCGCCACTCGACCTAACTTATTTCAGTTTAAAACTTAATTTGGTCAAAAACCTTGATTAATAATGATAATTTATTAGCTCAATTGAATTAATTATCATTAAAAGAATAATTGGGACACATACTTTACAACTGCCCTGTCCTAAGCCCTGCAAACCAATTTTAGCTGCTGTAGTTTTAAGCTGTGCGTCCTGTTCTAATGCTTTTCATGACAATATTCTCCCCCGTATCTTTTCCTTGTCCTCAAGGATAAAATTTGGAAACTGAGATTTCATGAATGTTTCATCTTCCCAGGTAGCATCTTCCTTTTGCAGATTTGCCCTCTGAATCAATAATTGTTTTACCCGCTTTCTTTTCCTTTGTATTGTCTGTGTTTTGTGGTAGTTAATATAATATACAACTAAATTAATATTATCCTATACAAGCATTATGAAAATGAAATGGCAGCAGCTCCTAAAAGGGTTCTTGTAAGTATAACAAGAATCCATTTGTTGACTTTACGAGAGCAAATGGTAAAACCATATGAGGACCCCTTGTTGATGAATACTCTCCCTTTGTGTTTGAAATGTGAACTGAAGTGGAAGATCAATGTGGCAGTCGTGTGTATTCGAGAATATTAGTATAAGATGTGTAGGCAGTAGATATGTATATTTATACATATTTTTATATACGTGAGTGTGTGTATGATTACATACATTATATTTGTATAATGTGGACGGTAGTGTAAAATATGTATATATAGCAGTGGCATGTGTGTGTGTCTGTTAAGGCAGTGTGTGTGAATATAAGTGGGTGCATGTGTGTGTACTGCTCATGTGTATTGCTTATGTGTGTCGGTGTATAGTGCTATGTGTGTGAGAGAGTTGTGTGTGCAGGCAGTGGCAGTGTGAGGTTTGGTAGCGTGTGTAAAGGAATATATTTATATGGGTGTACTCGTGCGTAGGAGAACCATGTGGGTGACCATGCATGTTTGGTTTTAGAAAATGGAGTTGATGATATTATCCAATTTTATTCGAAGCCTGTTAAATAAAAAGATAATTATATATATATTGGGATCATTAAATTTTCGTTGGCCTGTCTTTGGACTTTCTCTC
Source organism: Nepenthes gracilis (assembly GCA_033239525.1). Lineage (NCBI taxonomy): Eukaryota > Viridiplantae > Streptophyta > Magnoliopsida > Caryophyllales > Nepenthaceae > Nepenthes > Nepenthes gracilis. Next base: position 13,542,004 of record BSYO01000013.1, on the reverse strand, counting down.
ATTCCCGTGATAGATAACTCTTTACATGGACTTAGACGTATGCGTACGTTTTTATTGGTACTCTATGGATAAGTAAAGTAAAGTGTACCACGATTTTACAGTATCCAAATGAATGAGATTTCATGAGACTTTAGAATAGTCAATACTTTTCTAATACCTATTCCATTTCGGAGGTCAAGGTTGTTGATATTGAGAAAAGATACTTATAACCTATTAACCATCGTAGATGATGATATTAGAGGTATCATTGGCGAAGGATATTGGAGATAGTATGAGCATATTCGAGTATAGCCTCTGGGAGGATTGCAGGGGTAGTAGGGATACCATAGATATCGGATAACCTCGTGGTATTTATCTAGTCGTTGGGGCATAACTACATGATCTTTGGCTCACTATGATAGAATAAGGTTCATTGAGATTATTATTATCTCGTATATCGGAGATTATTATTATCTTGTGCAGTTGTAACCTCATGTTGAGCTGATGATCAAATTCGGTAGAATCTATGTTGCATTCCTGATATTCATTATTTATATGGCTTTTTGGATCATAGACACGACATGTTATTGAATCTCGGATAGCAAATTATATATTACATATTATTATTAATTTTATATATCTGATATTATAATCTAAGATGCTTATTTGTAGTCCCATATTGTTGCTTATATTTACTTCTTGGGCATTCGACTCACTCTTGTATGTTCTTTTCTCAAGATTGAAGATGTATCGTAGGTACTAGTTGGGATTTATGGGATTATTATATAGAGATAATTCTGGAGTTAGTGGCATATGAGCAATGGTGGAAAATATTTCTTTAATTATAAATGTTATATTAATGATATATTTATGAGGGACTTTATGGTATGATAATTTTTAGTAATTTGATGATTTTGAGTTTATATATATTGATAGTTTTAGAATTTATGATGGATAATTAATGAATTCAGATGATTTGAGATGTTTTCACAGGAACAGTCTGGGACGAGTTTAGGGACTCGGGCTTAGGTCGTCACAGTTATAGTTAGATCACTACTTTATATATTATTTATTTCCTTTTGAGTTATATTTCCATTGTTGTAAGCTTATACTTTGTAAAAGCAATTAATGAATGAAACTTCTCGAATATTATTTGTCTTTATTGCATGACTCTGATATTCTCGTATGCTTTGCATACTTGAAGCGTTTAAATGTTACTTTTTATTGTATAATCTTCTAATAATCTGAAAACCCAGACCATTGGCACTCGGTCTTTTGACAATCCAACTTATAATAATTTATCCCGAATGCTCGGTTAGAATGTAAATTAGTCAAATTAGTTTCAAGCACGACAGGGTCATGTATTGTCAATCTGCCACCTTAGAAAGTGAAGTGTCAGGGTATGATAACCTATTTTGCATTAGAGATTTGCCAATCTAGGCGTTACACTTGCCAGCTATTTGCAGGCTGTATGGGGAGGCATAGCGCCAAGCCATCATTACTGGCATAGTGAAACTGATACATTGTGACATTATCTAATGCGGGCACGTGTCTTAGCCAGTATAGAAACACACCTCTTCGGTAACCTTAAATGACGCCATTTTTGGGCTAAAAACTTTGACTATTTATTCTCTTGTCCTCAATTATTTCTGCACTCTTTTACTTTCTGAATCGCTTTGCCTTAGTTTACTTTTGTTTTCTTCTTACTTCCATGGCTTTTCAAACTGCGTCCTAGGGCGACGCTACGATGCAATTTGCCCTTACTAGTAAAGAAGTTGAGGCTCTGTACAAAAAGTATAATATTTCCTGTGTGATTCCGTACATAATGCCCAGCGTCATTCCTTACTGGTAAAGGGAGGTCTTCATCTTCCATTTGCGAAGGAGCCATATAAGATCTTGGAGGCTCTAGAGATTCCAGTGGATCACCTCCACCTCAACACTCTTCAATATCTGGTTTCTTTATGCATCTTCTTTCATTCCAAAAAGCTTCTTCTAGATGCTTGTACTATGAAGATGATCTTCCAATTTAACCAAGATGCAGATTGGATTTTCATCACCCCCTACAAAAAGTATAAAATAAGCGGGGGGCAGATTCAATAAAGAGTTGGAAAGACTATTTCTTTTATAAAATAGTTTCTTTTGACAGGAGACTTTCCAATAATTAGGGCCAAGTCAATGGCGTCTATGCCAGTGATGTTTTAGATATTGAGGATCGAATGGCTCGGCAATTGACGAGGCTCGTTGAAGAGAATGCCGCCATCACTGCCATGCCATTTCATCAACCTAAGAGAAAGCTAGGAGATATGTTCATCCGTGATTCCCTTAAAAGAGTGGCTAGTAGTGTAGTTCCCTCCTCTCGTTGCTCGTCTAACATTAGTTGGATGCTTGACGTGGCCCATGAAGCGATGATCGCTGAAGAAGTTAGTGTGTCATCGTGGAGGTCGGGCTCTACTCATTATTCTCCTGTTCATCATGTTTTCAGAGAGATGACTAGACCGGTTAAGGGCGTTGAGCCCCCAGTTGATTCTGTAGTAGGAATAAATGACTCCTCAGCTGGCGGATCAGGTGAACCGTTTAGGTGGCTTTGTCATCGATTAGGTGAATCGGTTCCAATTTTAGTTGCTTCGTCACTTGATGTATTCGTCTCCATGCCTCCTGCTATTTTTGTTGAAGAGGGTACTAATAACAATTAGGTGGCTGAGAAAATTATTGGGAATAATCCAGAGGTCGTAGCTGCTGAATTGGTGCCTTGCCTGGAGACTTCAACACCTGAGCTCTTGAAGGCTTCAGGAGTATCTCATTCTCCTTCGAGTTTTGAGGTGTCGCTCTATATCCATGTGTTGCCGCTGTCATATCGGATGCCTCCGTCTGCATTTGGACCCGAGGATTCTCTCGATCCATCTTTTCTGGAGGGTTCATTTCACCAATAGCATCCATCCCATCTCAAAGTACTGTTTGTAGAGCTTTTTATTTTGTAGTTATGTTCTTTATTATTGTTTTTGGCTGATTGTTCCATCTTACTTGATAGTTGTAGGAAGTGCTTCACCTGATAGTAGAAGTTTTGTATTAGCTAGATGTTGAGATTCCTTGCCTATCTCAGATGTATGTTGATCCTGCAATACTCAAAGAGATGGAGATTCGGGCGGATAACGCCATTGTCGAGGCTCAATAAAGTCGAGAACAGGTCGCTTTCCTCGCCTGAGAACTATCCAAGTTACAGGCAAGATCCCAAGAGCTCTAAGATGAAATATTTTTGACTCTAGGTTGGATCATTTTGCTCGAGGATAGGCTTGAGGAGGTTGAGCAGCAATTTGCTGATCTCCGGAGTAAGTACGCTTGACTCGAAGGAGAGCTAAGGATTCGATTTTATTCAAAAGAAATTGGCCACATGTTGGACGTTAGATTCTGGGACGGCATTCGTGACTGCAAGAGGATTATGTCCTTGGTTGCTCTCAACTTTCCTTTTGGTTTCCTTGATTCGAGAAATGCTGAAGCTTTTTTCCGATCAAATTTTTTTGATTTCTTGGAGATAGGTGGGGAGCATTCGCCACATTCAAGGGGGGCTCTCAGCGTGTTCAAAGGACAAATATACACACATCTTTATTGATATTTGTGCACTGTCCACATCTATTTGGACTTTTGATATCTGCATCTCTTTATGTGTAGTATTTATAACAGAAATTATTTATGCTTCACTTTTTTGTTGGAGATTTGGTTTTTGCTTGAAATTTTCAAACTGTAAAACTAGCAAGGTTGTTAAGTAACTATGTGCTATTTAAAAGGTTTATGTTCACCAAGTTAGGTTCTTGGTGATGAAATGAAGGAAGTAGGAGTCTAGTTTGAACTTGAATTGGCCCTCCTCTTTGGGCCACTGATTGCTCAACAAAAAATAGTAGAGAAATCAAAAAGGATGTTTTAAGAAATAAGTTATGCTCTTTTATTCGAGTTTTAGGAATGAGGCAATATCTTGTTATCTTCGGATGAACTCTCCATGTTGTAAATATTAATTCTTTAATAAATCAATTAAATCATTTAGACCATTGTCACCGATATTTCTTCATTTATCTTGGATTGTTTTGTTTAAAATTTGTTTTGTATGCCAATTAAGTGTTGTTGCTATTGTCCCAGAGCTTGGTTGGACGTATGTGTCCAATTATACTCATTCCTGTTGGAGGATATCATAGCATTGAAAACACCTCTTTATGGCCGATTAGGTTTGGTTGCCATAGTCACCGGGCATTAACGGAGCCTAAACCATCACCTGGACTTAGCTAATGGTGCTCATCCCTATTAGAGGGACTTGTTGCACTTGTGCGTTGGGTACTAGTTCGTCGATCGTTGTTGACTGATGGTACTCTCTTCTGGGGAAAGACATTGTCACATGCATGCTGAAAAATCCTCTAAGGTTTTATTTTGCTTTGACCACTTAAAGGGGGTTAGACTTTTGTTTTTAAGCCCCAATGCCGTTATCCTCGACCTCACTCAGGTCACACGATTTATAGGATTGAGGTTTAGAGTCTGACCTCATTTAGGCTGCTCGATTTATAGGATTAAGGTTTTGACCATGTTTTAGTAGGTCGATTCACAGGTGAAGAATTCCACCTGACATAGCGATAGTTTAGACCTTTGAATATATAGAATAACATGCAAGCATTCACATGAATATGAACACCATAATAAATGAATGATTTTTTTTTTTTTATTGATTGAAACATGATTACATCATACAAGTAGTTTGCATGACATGTTCAAAATTTACTTGTGCTTGGCGAAGGTTTACTGATAATATTTTTTGAGGTGAATGACATTCTATATCCTTGGAACCAATTTTCCGTTCTAGGTGCATAGCTTGTACATATCATTTTGGAGAATCGTGGAGACAAAGAATGACTCCTCCCAATTTGGGGATAGTTAGTTCTTGTCGACGATTTTGCCTGTTGCCTCTATGCTTTATAGAACTAAGTCTCCCACCTTGAATTAGTGTGTTTTTACCTTCCTGTTATAGTATTGAATGATCCATTATTGATAGGCCGTTGTGCGCAACTTTGTTGCATCTTGGGTTTCTTTGAGTAAGTCGAGATACTTTCTGAGTTGTTGGAAATTGCTTTATGGGTTAAAATTTTTGACTTGAAAGTTGGACAGACCGATTTTCATTGGGATGACCACTTCAGCCCCATACTATAAGTTGAAAGGTGTTTCTCATGTAGGTTTTCTTGGTGTTGTCCTATAGGACCACAACATGGTAGGCAGTTTGTCCACCCAGGAGCTTCGTTTTCAACCTGTGCAGTAGGGTTTGTTTGTTACTTTCACTTACCCATTCACTTATGGATAGGTGATGGAAGTGTGAATCAACCATATTCCTAAACTCATACAGTATTTGGTAAACTTTTGTCAGTGAATTGGGTTTTGTTATTGTATACTATGACTTAGGAAATCTCAAATCTATATATGATACTCTACTGGATAAACTCTATGGCGTTCTACTTGGTGATCTGTACCGATAGAGAGGTTTCGATCCATTTTGTGAAGTAGTTGATTGTGACTATGACAAATTTCTTTTTCCAAGATGCCATGGGTAAGGGGCCTAGTATGTTGATTTTCCACTGTATGAATGGCTATGGTGATTGCATGGTCTATAGTTCTATGTGCAGCTGATGAGGAATGTTACTGTAAATTTGGTAATTTTCATATTTCTTCATGAATTTTGTGGCATCTTTCTTCATCATTGGCTAGTAGTAACCCTATTATATGACCTTAAATACTAGATTCTTACCACTAATGTGTGATCCGTAGATTTCAAGATATACCTCACTTAGTGCACAGTTAGCTTTTTTTCAGCGTGAGACAACTAATGTAGGGGACTAAATAACCTCGACGGTATGGCCTCCTATCTATGATAATGTACTAGCCTACTATCTTCTTTATGCTTTTGGTGTCATCTAGGTTTTCTGATAGAAAGCTTTCAATTAGGTACTTTCTATACAGAATCATCCAGTTCTCGACATTTGAGATTTGGAGTATTTCTTGCTCTAGGGCTTTGATGCTCGAGGCTGCAAGAACTTCTCACATGTCTCAATCGTACTGCTCAAAATTTTTGGTTGTTACTACCGTCACCAGCTGATCTATCTTCTAATTTTTTTTCTTTGGTGATGTGGAGTATTTCCATCCTATTGAATACTTTGGTCAGTCCCTTCACTCTAGCAAGATATCTTATGAACAATGGGCTAGATACTTTGAAATAACTAGTGACCTGATTGATGATTAGCTTCAAATCACTGTGGACGATCAGGTTTTTTGCCAACCATTCCGTTGCCAGCCTAAGCTCAACTCGTATGGCTTCGTACTTAGTGACATTATTGGTTATTGGGAATCCGAGAGTCCCAATGGTGACCTTCCATCATGGCCATGTCATCAAGACCCTAGAATCCCAACAAAGTGCAGAATTGATCTAGATAGTCTATCAGATCGGAACTTCCGTCATAGGGTTCCAAGGTTTGCAGTTTGAATTTGCAAGGCAGTTATTGCATCTGTATTTCCCTCATGAATGGTGACCTTTTTAGATCGACAGAGTGTCTGTTAGTGCTTTCTTTGAACAGCTTTTACTCGATCTTTCAAATTCGCTCCTCCACTTGGGAGGTGGACGTAGTCCTCTTAGTATTGAGGAATGTCTTCAACTCTAAGTAATTCAGAGAGATGTATGGATTGGCTGGCTATGGCCCCTCCTTGGCAGGGTGTTGCACGAAGCCTCTTCTTAGGCTGAAGGCCTTTGGTTGTTTCGGTAGTAGTGTGGATTTCATCGAGTTTTGGTTTTCATCCCGTGCTCTAAGATTTAGTAGCCTTCTAACTGTGACTAGACCCTGTCGCTCATGACCTCTTGGGCCTCGAGGTTATCAGGCCGCTAGATCACTACCTATGGCTGGGTTGTCGTCATGGGAGAGTGTCTTTTGTTGGTGCACTTACTTGAACTCTGGTATTTACTATGTTTGCTTTATTCTATTGTGTTTTTAGACTTTTCGTCGCTACACACAAATGGCGCCAATAATACATTCATGGATCTAAATTATTGAACAAATTAGGGGACCGTCTTATTCGGGAGTCCAATCGATAACATGTCCGATCTTCATTACTTTGAACATAGATTGTATGCACCACAATAGACGAACAAGATATACTAAAAATACGGGACTCATTTTTTAATATATCTTTCGACACTTAAATTAGAAATCTTTCTATACGGAAGAGAAAGATAGGAAGGAAAAATGTAAGGATGTAAGAGTGTATGGGGATTGAGTGTACAGTAGAGGATCGAGCTCTAATGGGTGTGCTTAAACGAGTGAGCAGTTTTGAGGCATTGCGCTCATGTGTTTGAGTGACTTTTGCTTGTCTGAGCAGTTGTCTATTTGGATGCTCTTTTGTCTCGATTTTGGGTTCCCTTTTCATGTGAAGGAAATGGTTATTTATAGTGTAAGGTGCCGGTTTAGCCATCTTTGGACATTATAGCTCTACAATTATGAAAGTTATTACTTGTGTAATTGCCGCTTGCATTTAATGCCTCAATAATCATGAGGGCTTACTCTTATAACTGCTGCCTGTATTTATTGGTTGGATTGTCACAATTTTCGACCATTGATTTGATGCAGTAACTATTGGTAATAATCTATTGATTGTCTATTAATGCATATTTATTATTGGATAGTTTCAGATCAAACCATTTTGGTCAACCGTCGTACTTTTTGAATCTTGGGTTAGAGGGTGTTTTGATGAACGCTCGCTACTTGGACTCTTCTTTCTTTTGTGGATTGGGTTTTGGATGGACCCGTAGATTGCCTTACCCATCAAGTAGAGCTTTTATGCTGAAATCATATTGTGAAATAAGAACACAAGATTAGTAAAATAGTTTTTGAGAAGCAATAATATCTATAAATTCTTTTTTTCCTTTTTTTTTCTCTTTTACCTTTATGTATATATTATTCATTTCAAATCCGTTTATAGAGTTAGAGGTTTAATCAAGAGTTATAATGGATATACTAATAAATTAATTAAAAGATTAAAAATATAAGAAAGTTGATAAATATAGATGTTATTTTGTAAAATTTTAAAAAATAAAAAATAATAATTTGCAATCCAGAATCCGTGGTGAACTCATAACACGAACCATTTTCATTGAGGGCCTGACCCGGGAATGTCTCGGGCACCGGCTCTATGGACGGGCGAATGAGAGGTGCGGTATTTCTAACTTTGGAGGGGATGATCAACGTCACAACGTGGACTCTTCTGACTTGCGAGACCGAGATTCTTTGTATTTCTCATTTTTTCTCAACATCAAAATCAAACAATTGAACAGCAACCCTATACCCCTCAACTCAACTCCGAATTGCAGGTACGTCTGATCTTCCGCGCAAACGATGTTTCTGCATATGTAATTGCATGTGCTATAATAATCTCTTTAATTTTGCCATAAATTCCATTTTCTTGCTTTTTTGTTATAAGTTTCTTCTATCGAGTTGGTTGATTTTTTGATTCACAAGGATCTTCTGTTGATCTTGGATTCAGATATGGCTATTGTGTCTGATGAAGCCACTAGCTTTTGCAGCCACTGGTGATGTTTTCATTCTCTTGTTCTGCATCATTTATGCCTTCTTAGGTTTGGCATCAGGATTAAACACGAGTTGGAATATTTATCAAATATTTGATTCCGTTTAGTTATGAAAATTTTTGTTTTGATTTAATTCGTTGGTGCATGTGATTATATTTGCTAGCTTTGTAGATAGGGTATGCCATTTTACACGATCGATTAATTATTTTTCTTTTATGAATCCTGATTTGGGTTCTATGGAACCGAAAGCAAGAAATACTGATCAATGAAATTTCCGGGGCCTAATGGTATAGGAACAATGAAATTTCTGGGGCCCAATGGTAGATCAACCTGTGTACAATGATCTTCAATTATGGGCCCCTTGCTTTTGTATATCGATAGTAGATCTAGTAATGAATTAAATGGTGTGTGTTCTCAGTGACAGAGCTGTCCCTTCACCAAATATTGAATTGCACTATGCTCACTGCTCTCGGAATCTTGAAAGATGTGGAGTGTGTGGCGAGATGGTTCCAAAAAAGCATGCTGAAGAGCACTATTTAAGCACCCATGCCCCAGTAAGTGAAGTTGTTTGAGTTTTGTTTATACTAATAATGATTTTATGTTGTGTTCTAGAGGATGTTGTTTCTGATCTCTGATGTTTAGTTTACCCTTCTTTTTTAGTTGTGTTTTTTGGAGTGAAATAAAAACTGCATCTGCAAAGCAGAATTAACTTTATGTAAGCTGTAAAGTATTCTTGAAGTGTTTGGATTGATTCATGAATAGATGCAACAAAAAAGATTGATGGATAATATCTGCTTTAACTTGTTAGCCTTTTTCAGCTGGAACTGATGTACTTTTGAAATCTTTGTTCATCCAATATATAATTTTGTTGGAAAAGAGGCATTGGATAGGATGACTCATTCATAGGGATTATACAAAACATAAAAAGTGCCAAAGAGCCTATGTAAAGACTCCAAGAAGAGTAATAACAAAAAAGTTGCAGTTTGGTTGATGTAGCTGGTATTTGTTGTAAGAAGCCTATATTTAAGAGGAAATCAGTGAAAAACTTGAAGTATTTGCAGAAAGTTGACAAAATCAGTAGAAAGGAGTGGGATTTAAAATTTTTGGATGCAATCTCTGGATAGGTTAATAGTTTTGAAGGAGAAATTCAGGATGACGTGTATATGAAAAATGATTGCAGCTATATTAGAGTTCTCTATCAAGGCTGCACAAAAAGCAGATGTTAGTCTGATTTTGATAGTATCTTTCTGCTTGATTTTTCACAGAAGTAGCCGAAGCCCTCTTGTTTGAGCATTTTTTTTCCTTGATATCTGATGTTTATTTATATGGGTAGTTTCTTTCTTGTCAGTTCTGCTTAGAAGTAGGCCTAGCAGTACAAGAAGCATGTTCCTTAGGTTTATAGATCCTGGATAATGCATTGGCCGCAGCATTCACACACCCTTCTAAATTGAGTTGTATATTGTAGGCCTAACAATTGAAAGAGACTCTTCTGCAACATTACTGTTGTAATTTGCTATTTAAGAAGGTGTTTGAGTCTCTGGTGATCTGTTTTGATAACAAAGTGGCTGCCCTGCAGATGATTCCTCAATTCGTGTGTGCCTTCAAAATGGCTTCTCTTGTATAGGGTTACAGTCCAATAAACTGATTCCTCAAATCAGTAAGGGACAGCTGAGTAAAGCAAGCTAGGGACAACAAGGCAGTAAGAGAATGAGTGTGTAATAAGATTGAAGTCTACATATATAGTTAACAACTAATGCTACTTAGATTCAGTTAGAGTAGTGAGTTGAAGTTGTTGATGGGGGAGTAAGCTGTTAGTAATCTGTTATCTTCAATTAGATTCGTCTCAGTTGTGGTACTATAAAAAGCTTTCTTTATACTGTAAAGAGATTTTGAATGAAGTCATTCGGAGCTTCCCTAGCTTCTCCTGAACTACTAAAATTCTGTCAGTGTCTTCGTCTCTCTAAATTCCTCTCTTTTCCCTACTCTTTTTCTCCTCTGCTTCTGTCCTAAATTCAGCATTATAATGACTGAATTCCATTGAGCTGTCACAATTGTTACCAGAGCAGACGCTGTACTGTCCTTTTACCACCACAAACCACAAATGTTAAGAAGGAATAAAAACATGGAGTAACAACTCAAACAATGGTAACAAGAGGCCAATGATAAATTTCAGCACCAACTACACGGAGGGTTTTCAGCCTTGAAACTTGAAAATCAGACCATGTTGCATGATCAAGATGCAAGAATTGATGTCAAATTGGAAGCATTCTTCAAGATGGAGTATGCTTTTTGCAGCAAAGATTGAACAATAGAATCGAGTGTGAAAGCCCATAATTCAGTACCTCCTTCAATGGAGAATAGGCCTTTGATGTTATCAACTCTGGTTCCAGAATTCGTGGAACAGCATCACAGTATGTCTAGCACCATCATCTTCCTTTGTTAGATTTCCCCCTTTAATGGAGATAGCCCTTGTAGGGACTAGAAAATTTACTAAATACTTCCTGCTTTTTAATGTTTCTAAGAATTAAAAGATGGACATAGCTTCTATGTGTTTTATATGGGTAGGCTGAAATTTGGTATCATGGGTATGCTTTTTGGCAAGGTTATGTGGCTCATGCCCCTCAGGATGTTTTAAAGGACATATGTGTGGATGATTTAGTAACAAAGCTAATCCTGATATTGTGGAGGATTTTAACAAGAACGACATGTTGATTGTCAGGAACAATTTGCGGATTTGAAATCTCACATGTTGGGCCTTAATTCATCTTTTTTTGATTCCTAGAACTGCATACCAAAGTTTGCCTTACACCAATATTTTAAAACAACAAAACATGTTTGAGAAATATCCAGCCATTCCATCCAACAACCCCGCCTTACCTACCACTAGTCCTACTTTACCCTTGTGCTGAAAAAGAACAATGGGCTAGTACCTAGCAATTAAGTATAATGAGAAGTTTTACCTCAGACATAATTGCAAAGACAAGCAACTTAATGCCTTCATTGCTGATTTGAGCTCTGATGCTTAACCGTACGAGGAAATGCCAGAGGAGAAACCAATTGAACTATCAGTCCATATGCTATCTGGATCTCTCATAACAATACTATCAAGATTAGAGGGGAAGCTCAACAAATACCATTTATTGTCTCGATCATCAGTGGAAGCACACAGTGGAATGGCTACCAACACCAGTAGCTGTATCAAAGAGACTATTCCATTAGCTGCTATAGCAGCTAATGGCACCATACTGCTATTTTTATTGGCAAATGCAAGGGCATACTTTTACTGAGGACTGCTCTCTTGTGTTACTGTGGTATGGTTTTAGGAGTTGATTGAATAGGATATTATAACCCTCTGTTATTTGAATTCAGAAACTTGAAAAGGATGGTAATGTAGTGGAACCAATGCATGACATAATCTCTTTCCCTCTCTATAATTTCAGGCCAGGGACTGCAAAATTGTTTACACTATGAGGAAGGATTCATAGCTCAGTTTTGTACCATGTCTACACAACCTGACCTGGTATCTATTGACCCTAGTCTACAAACCTTACCACATATCAGGGCAATTTTCAGGAACGACTTCCTTACTTTCAATGAGATCTCATGATCAACAAATTCCATTGGTTTCTTCTGCTCAATCTGTTAACTTTCAACCATGTTGGTATAGTGATTTAAAAAAATAAAATTAGATTAAAAGACTTGTCACTAATATATTATCCGACCTTTCACTGGTCCTTTTGCTTTTCTTGTGCTTCTTGTCAAAAAGAAGGATGACACATGGAGATTTTGCATTGACTACTGCCAGCTCAACAACATGACAGTTAATAATGAGTTTCCAATTCCAATTATTGATGACCAATTGATGAAGACATTATGGACATTTCAAATTAGAAAAGATGTGAGATCTATTTGATTTTAATGTAATTTAATTTAATTTTATTTTATTTGATTAGATATTTTAATTTATTTGATTTCGAGAGATTTTATTTGATAAGATTTTATTTATTTTTTTGAAAATTATGTCACATTATTTTCTCATTTTGAGACGTTGTTAGTTAGAAAATTATATTTATTTTCTAATTAACCTAGGAGTAAGGTTTTATATAATGATCATAACTTTATTATTAAGGCGTTATGGGTGAATTGAATGAATATTGAATAATTGTGATTTCCTTCTCTCTTTACTGATCTTTATTTCTTTTTTCTCTGTTCACTTATCCTATTTCTTTTCCTTCTCCCAATTTCTTCTCCTCCTTCCCTCCTCCCCCTTTCCCGGCATCACCTATTGGATGAATTACACAGTGCATCTTATTTTCCCAAACTGGATCTCAGGGCAATGATATTCCTAAGACAACATTTAAAACACATCATGATGATTTTGAGTTCAAAGTGATACCATTTGGGTTTATAAATGATCTGGCAACCTTGCAGGCCCTTGTGAACCACATTTTGCTCCTTTCCTTAGAAAATTTGTGCTACTTTACTTTATGATGTACTAGTTTATAGCTCTTCCCTATGTCCCATCTTGAGTGTGTTTTTATGATCCTCAGGCAACCGACTGTATGCTGAATGATTTAAATCCTCCTTTGCTCAAACCCAGAGCAGTTACCTTGGCCATGTCATTTTTGGCAAGGGTGTAGCTACAAATTTTCCAAAATTTCAGCCATGCTGCTGGGGCCAACACCAACCTGCCTCAAAGCCTTAAGGGGCTTTTTAGCTTAACTGGGTATTACAGAGATTCATAGAACCTTATGGCAATATTTGTATACCATTTACTTATTTGTTGAATAAGGATTCTTTTTGTTGGATAAGTATCTGCAGCCTTTAATCAATTAAAGACAGCAATGTCAACACACCGATCTTAACCTTCCAGATTTTTATCTGGCATTTGTTTTGGAGACTAATTCTTGTGAGAGTGGAATGGGGCTGTTTAACTGTAGAACAGTTGGCCATTGGCTTATTTGAGTAAGGTCTTCAATGCCAAGAGTAGGAGCTTATCAATTTGAGTGGGAATTATTGGCCATCTTAATGGATGCTAAAAGTGGAGGTATTATTTCGATGGCAATCGATTTTCATCCGCACTGATAATCAAGTTCCAAAGCACCTATTGGTAGAAAGAATTACTTCTTTTTTGCAGCAAAAGAGACCAAGCTTTTGGGATTGCATTATGCCATTATATCGTTCACTACAAAAGGGGTAGATAATGTAGTAAGAGATGGCCAGTCAAGACAGCATGAAGCTGCTAGCTGTAATACCATATTAGTAATTATCCCAAATTGGCTTCCGGAGGTATCACACAGTTATCAATTGAATTCCCTTGCACACTGTGATGACCTGAACTCTAACAAGACAGGCATGAATTTCCCAGTAGAACCTATAATCAAAATCAGAACATGATTTAGGGACTTGTCTTCTATTTGAACAACAACAAAAAACATTTTAATAATCTCAGGTATATATTTATGTGTGATGTACTTTCCCAGTGGAACCTATGTGTATTGTGTTGTGATATGTTTAGGATATTTGGGATATCAAGTTATTTATTGATTGACTAGTCAAACCATAGACGTGTGGTCATTGGTGCTCTTGGCATTGCCCAGTGAGATAATTGGGAGTAGTTCTGGTTATTTGGATATTACCCAACTAATGGGGGAATTTATTCATTAGCCTTAGGTTTGCACTAGTAGGAAATATAATCCTCATAGACCCTTTCTTGTTGAGTTTTCATATATGGTATGATTATATGAAAAATCATGGAACTCACAATTATAATATATCCCATACGATGCATTTGGAATATCATATGTTCTACTAAGCTCATTATACCCATGAGTTGCTGATATGATATTTGAGTTCCATGCATTTTCATTGGCCTCTGTGACTATTGTATTCTAAATTATATAATTGCTTACTGAGCAATTAGCTAATTTATTGTTATTTTCAATCTTTTACATATTAGCCTACAGGTGATCGTGTCTTTTGTATAGTTGTTTGGAGGAGAGACTTTTAGCGAACTTTTTATTACTATAGATAATTGTAGTAAGTTTTTGTAGTTTTATTTATAATAGGCTTATGTAGATTTAATATGTATGAAATGTATAATGAGGAATAGAGAAAAATGTTGATGAGGTTAATAATGATTTTGGGAGTATAAGTATGTTGTTGTTACAAGTATCTGGGTTTACTGGATTTCAGCATCATTATCTGGACATTTGAGGTAGTTTGGTCTAGGTCGTGTCAAACTCCAAGTTATTTGATTAACAACTCCGATAATACATAGAGTTATTGATGCTTTGCTGTCAACTATTAGTAAATAGTAACTTAGTCTAATGGAAACAGATAAACATATTTTTCAGAAAACTGCACAGATAGAAAAGTGAATAAGGGACAAGAAAACAAAAAAAAAAAAAGGAAAACAAAAAAGATATTTTCAAATAAATTGACAACTTAATGGAAGTTATTCACTATAATGCTTAAAGAGAAAGAGAAAGAGAAAGGAACTTAAAGAGAAAGAGGCCGAGAGAGAATTGGAGGTGGTCAGCAGAAGCTATGGCAGTTTAAACTCCATCCATATTTGTTTACATTATAAAGGAAGCCCTTTACAGTATTACATCTGAGGAACTAATCTGTTATTGAGAATAACATATTACTAACAGCTTACTCCTCTATCAACTACTTCAACTAACTGAATCTGTGACAGCCTTGCTCTTCCTTGTTGTTGCTTGCTGATTTGGTGCTAAGCTGAATTTGCTTATTGGATCATAACTACTCCCTAGAAAAAGAGCAGTCTTGTCCTCAAGACTAAAATTTAGGAAACTGCATGGAAATGGTTTATATCTTCCCAAGTTGCATCTTCCTAAGAGAAGTTGGTCCAATGTATCAAACAATTGGTACTGGTTGCTGATGCCTGAGAATAGTTCAAGTATTGTTAAATGCTAGAGGACTGATGATGAAATCATGATGTTTGTCCATAAGTGGGAGGGTCTGAGATGTAATGACTGTGTCACGAATCTTATTTTGTGAGAAGAGAAACATGGAATATTGGATGTAGCTTGCAATATGGAGGAAAGTTGAGTTTTTAAGCTACAGGATCGACATTAGCTTCCAGTGCAATGCCTAAAATATTAAGCATAGAATATTGGAATGGTTATGTCACTGATCTTCTTTTTGAGAAGAGAAACATGGATGTAGCTTGCACTGTGGAGAAAGGGAGAGTTTATAAGTTACTGGACCATTTTAGATTCGACTGCAAAATGGCTCAAAAATACTTGCTGGCCACCTTCAGATCTGTCTCAAGGCAATGACAGTTTGCCTATATGGCTGCAACTTGACATAACCACATCACCAACCTCAAATACTCTCCCAGACCGATGCTGATCTCAATACAGCATCTTTCTGTTTTGAACCATTTCCAGCTGATCTTTCAATAATGTATATTGATGGCTATTCTATCTTGTAGCAAACATTTTGTTGTTGCCACTCTCACATCAATTTCCAAGTGCAGGAGTGTAAAACAATATAATGCCTGAAATGGTGACAAGTCAGTAGTGTTGTGGTAAGAGGAATTGTACCACCATTCAGCAAGTCATTGAAACCATTGCTTTGGTTTCTGTGAATCATGTATCTCAAGTCTCTAGGCACTGATTCACTCGTCCTGTTTGGCAATCAGTTTCAGTGTTACGTTGTACTCATGCAATTGTGTTCCCAAACTCTTAAAATTTTCAAAACAAGCTAGAGAAAACCTTGTCCCTGTTGGTAATTATCCAACAAGTAATGCCATGTAATTTGGCATCATGGTCAAGAAATAGTTGTACTATTGATAATGCAGTGAAAAGGAAGGGATAGTGTAGTCAAGTGAGCATATTTAGTGAACCTGCCTACCACCACGGATAGAATCCTTCCTTTCTGATTTAGGGAGACCCTTTATGATAACCATGGTAATATCACTCCAAGGATGAAGAGGAAAAGGAAGTGGCTGCAGTAAGACTGGAAAAGGCTGACTATCTGGTTTGCTTCTCTGGCATGTATCACAACTCATCACAAAAGTATGAACTTAACGTTTGAGGCCAGGCCAATAAAACATCTGTCTCAGTTTCCTATAAGCGCCCAATATACATGAATGCCCTCCTAAGGGTGAAGAATGCATTGTAGCTATTATCTTGGATTAATGGTGTAACACCCTAGTATTCTATACTTGGGTTGATTAGACGCATGATCACAAATTAATAAATAATTGAGGTATTTAATGTGCAGGTGACATTTTTGGGGTTGATAATTAGTATTTGGGCAAGATCCAATGTTGTTAAAGGTGCAATGTGCATCAAGGCGCAAAGGGCTATAGGGCCAAGGTGCAAGGCTTAGGCATATGCTTGATGGAAGTGAGGTGCCCATTTATACAATATGTATATTAGATATTCTTATAATGAATTTTAATTATTTAAGCAAATAATAGAATTGAAACACCAAAAAATATTTATGAAAATATCATAAACTCATTGTTCCACTAATAATATAAAAATGACAATAAATAACCATAGCTCTACACAAATGAACAACAACAATGTAATTCATTAATGGGCTTGAAACATTGTTATCAAAATATCACAGCAAAGACTAATATTTAGCATTATCATTAAATAAAAGTTCATATATTCTTCTTTCTTCACTTATAGGCTCGAATTATTTATTTATCTTTACATGTCCTTCTAGATTAGAATTTGTATTATTTATAAACTCCAATAATGTAACACTAGAGACACTTAAACGTTCAAGGGTCACAATATTTCTAAACTTAGCATGATATGTATTTTTATTTACTCCAATAATTTTAACTATAAAACCATTTTTTAAAAAAATCATCCTTAAATGTAAATTTATTATTCTCATCATAACCTTCATTCATTCATTGAATTGGCTACTCATTACTTTTATCAATCCCAAGTTTACATATGATAATTTGGTATTATAAGTAACATTAATATGATGGCTAATTTAAAAAGGAACACTTAATTGTTTTGAAAAAAAAACTATAGGGCACTCAAGGCATATGACTTGAGCCTCAAAAACAAGTACACGCCTTAGAGCCTAGATGTGTGCCTATTGGAATGAGCCTCATTTAGGAATGTTGAAGCGCTAAGATTTTAGCCACAAGCCTAGGTGCACATGAGGCCTGCCTTTAATAATATTGGCTAGATTTGATATTTTGGTGGGCTTGGACTCGATGTTTTGGAAAGTTGGCATATGGGTATTTTGGTAATTTTTTGATGTCAATTGGCCTGGATATAAATTAGATATTTTATTAATTAAAAATAATATTTATTTCTAAATATCTAATTTGTGTGATGTATAATTGTAATTTGGTCAAATTAAATTGGAGGGATATAAGTGGAAAATCCAAAACCCTAGCTTCTACCTTGGAAAACCCTAACCCTAGTGCCCCAGGCACCTGCTCATGATAAATAACCTAGCCGCCATCTTGTTGCTTCTTCTACCCCCAATTAACCAATTTTAAGGGGAAAATATGGCAAACTAGAGGGAAAGAAATCAGTTATTATGTTTAAAATTTGACTTATAAATTAGAGTGGGAACTAACCTAGCCCTAGCCATTTTTCCGTCGCTAACATAACCCCATTTTTGGAATGTAATGGTTGGCTTATATGAGAGAGTGGAATGGCTGATTGTGTGTGGTAAATTCAGCTCTTGGAAAGTTAGTTTCAAAATTTGGAAACGAAGGAATCAACTAAAAACTAGGAGCATATTTTAATTAACCTAGATGCCCTTATTTGTTGGTTGGATACCCTAGAAATTATTAGTGGCTAGCTTCTTGTGGAAGGGTGAAACGGCAGCCTTGGAAGTGATTTTAGAGCCTAGTAATTCTGAACTTTTAAAGAGAAAAGGGATGGGAAACCGTATAAGGAAACCCTAGAACCTTCTAACAAACCCTAGCTGCCAAGCACTTCTAAGGAAACTCTACTATATTAGATAGTTGCTATCCTTAGCTAATGGGGAGAATATGGCGGGCTTAGAGGGTGACTAAATCAGGTTATCAATTGTGAATTTTGGATTGTAAAGTAAAGAGAGGGAACGTCAATTTGAGGGAAAGCCCTATTTTCCTAATGAAACCCTAGTAGCCACCAAGTCTGCATTAGGAAGTCCTAATCCCTAAATTGTTAAGTTGCTTTGATTAGCTATTGTTAAAGGAGTAAAACAGCAGCCTAGGGGAGGGAGAGAATCAATTTTTGCTGTACTGAAATTGAAAATCAAATTAAGAAAGGGAGAACATAAAGAAACCCTAGTCTGCTATTCTAACAACAATCCTAAGGAGCCTTCATTCCTTGGCTTGTCGTTTCCTTACATTGTCAGCTTGAAAATACTCAACTATTCTAACAACAATCAAAATCATTTCTAAATACTCAACTAAGTCCCTAAATCATGTTCTGATACCATTAATTCCATGGCCTGGAGTAAACTACATCAAATGTCTTGATAATGACACTGAAATCTACTAAACTCATTTACCTATAACAACATCATATGCTGGATAATGACCCAAAATCATTATCAATCTCATCAACATTTTTTTTCTATTTTTCATTATACATTTGATACAAGTCATATGCCTATTACAAATAAAACTACAAAAACTTATTACAACTATCTACAATAACAAAAAACTACTAAAATTCTCTCTTCCAAGTTGCTCCTCAAAAGACACAGCCAACTTTAGGCTAATCTAAAAAAGATAGGAAATAATGATAAATGTGTCAATTGCTCAATAAGCAATTCCATAGTCCAAAATACAACAATAATAGATGCAAATAAAAATGCATGGAACTCAAATATCCTATAAACAACTCATAGACACATTGTGCCATGCACAACATATGATATTCCAAATTCATCATATGAAACGTAAGTTCCATGATTTTAACATATGCTCATACTATATATGAAAACACAACAAGAAATGATCTAGGAGGATTATATTTCTCAATGTTGCGAACCTAAGGCTAATATATGAATTCCCACAATAGTTAGACAATATTCAAATAACCAGAACTACTCTCTATCACCTCATTAAGCAATGTCAAGAGTGCCAATAACCGCACGTTTGGTCTAACTGGGTACTCGAGATATCAAAAACATATCACAACACAATACACTTTGGTTCTGGATAATGAGAACCACATTAAGGTTTCCGGACAATGAGAAATACAATACACATAAATAAATCCTCGAGATTATTAGAAAGACCTAAGTATCGAATAATGAAAACTACATTGAGGTTTCTGGATGCCCATATCATCATGATATAATAGTATCTTCGTACATTTTTATTTTATTTATGAAATGTAGAACGAAGTGTTATACTACATAAGGTTATAACAAAATATTCAGGATCTATACATTGTCAATTTCATGTTATCTTTGCATGTAATTCTTAAACACATCCTATCAAACTGGGCAATATTAAGGAAACTACAGTAGGAGATCATATAAGAAAGTGAGGAAACACCAATAGGATCATGAGGATCATAAATCAATACAATGATGATTTCGATCATTTGAAAGATGTAAATGCATGCCAAACAATTCATTTATAGAGAGTAGAATGAACATATTCTGGAATCGAAAATATATTTTTACTAATCTCATCCAATTGGTTATCTCCTTAAAATATTAGTAACTCAAATGATTCTAATTCTTTCCTATGCTTAGAACAGAACCATGATACTCAAATAATATCCATAATTATGTGATATTAAATCTATTCTCTAATTATTTTGTTATCCCTAATTATTTGGTCATAATTTATCACTTGGCAGTTGCACACATATTATTTACTTAATCCGTAAGTGAGTAAAACCTCATTTATCATTTTGAGTCAACCGAAATATACCTTTAGGAAATGATTATCTAGCATCTCCAATTTAATAATAAAACTAACTTAGATTAGCCTACATCCCAATTAAACATCAAAATATTTCATTTTCATTAAAAAGGCTCTAGAACACAATTAACTATTATTTATATTTTTTTTTCGAATTTATGACTGATATATTTAATTACTTGTTCCCCCTCTTTAATTCACACACACACACTAGCACCTAGGAGGAACAAGAATAGAGCACCACCACAGTTTCACCAAATCCAATCATGACACATTATTCCAAGGTTTACACTAGACTTTTTTACATAACTGATTTCCTCAATTTTCTAGAAGCAACATTAATAGGCTCTGTTTTTCTTTTCCTTTTAGTTTTAAAATTTCAATCACTCAAATTTGACTTATTCACCAACTTCTAACACATACAACTTACCAAACTTACTGTATATAATCTTTATGGAGCCATTTGAATGCAAAATCCAACCCATAAGAACAACCTGGCACAAATTCATAAAATCTCAATAAAACCTAAAATTTTGGTCAACCTTCATAATTTAATCAAATTCGTAATGAGAGATCTTTGATGATTCTGGATATTGAGTCGTGAAACTAGAAAGCTTTTGGAATCTAGAATAAGTGAGTGATTCCAGAATTAATTATTCAAATTCGTTGTCTGAGTTCTTCTCTCTCCTCTGTTTTGTTTTCCCTTCTTTTTCTCCCTTTCCTTTCAGTTTTCACTTAGCCATTGTCCTCAAACAAAGCAGCAGCATCAATAAAATAGAGAATTTGGCCCTCTTACTCTTTGGCATCCAAGCAAAGTCACGTCTTGTTCAAATTAATTACCCACCCAAACTTGACTTAGTCACATGCCTGTGAGGTCCCACATCGGCTGGGGATAGGGAACGAAGTGCGCTCTTGAAAGGCGTGGATACCTCCCTATTGTGGACGCGTTTTGGGGGCCGTGGGCTTGCCAGGAACAAAACCGTGCGGGCTTGACTCAAATCGGACAATATCCACATGCGGGTGCCTGGGGACGTTACAGTGGTATCAGAGCCAGAACCCAATCCGTGTGCCAGTGAGGATGCTGGGCCCCACAATGTGGGTGGACTGTGAGGTCCCACATCGGTTGGGGATGGGGAACGAAGCACGCTCTTAAGAGGCGTGGATACCTCCCATTTGTGGATGCGTTTTGGGGGCTGTGGGTCCTACCAGAACAAAACCGTGTGGGCTTAGCCCAAAGCGGATAATATCCATATACGGGTGCCTGGGGACGTTACAGTGGTATCAGAACCAGAACCCGAGCCGTGTGCCAGCGAGGATGCTGGGCCCCACAAGGTGGGTGGACTGTGAGGTCCCACATCGGCTGGGGATGGGGAATGAAGTGCGCTCTTAAGAGGCGTGGATACCTCCCCCTTGTGGACGCATTTTGGGGGCCATGGGCTTGCCAGGAATAAAACCGTGTGGGCTTGGCCCAAAGCGGATAATATCTACATGCGTGTGCTTGGGGACATTACAGTGGTATTAGAGCTAGAACTCGGGCCGCGTGCTAGTGAGGACGCTGGGCCCCACAAGGTGGATGGACTGTGAGGTCCCACATCGGCTGGGGATGGGGAACGAAGCGCGCTCTTGAGAGGCATGGATATCTCCTCTTTGTGGACGCGTTTTGGGGGTCGTGGGCTTGCCGGGAACAAAACCGTGCGGGCTTGGCCCAAAGCGAACAATATTCACATGCGGGTGCACGGGGACGTTACGGTGGTATCGGATCAACCAATCCGTGTGCAGCCGAGGATGCTTGGCCCCACAAGGTGGGTGGACTGTGAGGTCCCACATCGGTTGTGGATGGGAAACGAAGCACGCTCTTAAGAGGCGTGGATACTTCCCCCTTGTGGACACGTTTTGGGGGCTGTGGGCCTGCCAGGAACAAAATCGTGTAGGCTTGGCCCAAAGCGGATAATATCCATATGCGAGTGCCTGAGAACGTTATAGTGGTATCAGAGCCAGAACCCGGGCCATGTGCCAGTGGGGACGCTGGGCCCCACAAGGTGGGTGGACTGTGAGGTTCTACATCGGTTGGGGATGGGGAACGAAGCGCGCTCTTAAGAGGCGTGGATACCTCCCCCTTGTGGACGCGTTTTGGGGGCCGTGGGCTTGCTAGTAACAAAACCGTGTGGGCTTGTCCAAAAGCGGATAATATCCACATGCGGGTGCCTGGGGATGTTACAGTGGTATCAGAGTCAGAACTCGAGCCGTTTGCTAGCGAGGACGCTAGGCCCCACAAGGTGGGTGGACTGTGAGGTTCCACATCGGCTAGGGATGGGGAACGAAGCTTGCTCTTAAGAGGCGTGGATACCTCCCCATTGTGGATGCGTTTTGGGGGCCGTAAGCCTGTCAGGAACAAAACCGTGCGGGCTTGGCCCAAAGCGGACAATATCTACATGCGGGTGCCTGGGGATGTTACAATGCCATAGTTTGCCACTCATCCTAACCCTTTATCCATCTGCAACTATGTCTTATTTAGGATAAGTTGGGTGATAAATTAAATGCTAGTTAAGATTTTAGTGTAGGTAGTAATTAGGTGTCTTATTAATAATTTTTCTGGGACCACAAAATTCTTACATCATCCCCCAATTATTTACCCTTCTTACTTAAAATAATCATACCCTAAGTATGTTCCAAAATATACCTTAAATATGACAATTAAATAACCCAAATTGATAGACAAAAAGTTATCTTTCGGGATGTCACAAAGATCGACTTGAAATTATTTATTGAAACTTGTTTTAGCTTTATAAAATAAGTTTAATAAGTTAAATAGAGCCTATTTTATGAGTCTGTTGAAGTTATGAGTAAATTTTAAAAAAGTCTTTCTCGTTATATTCATATATAATGAACTAACAATCAAAGTCAATCTGTGTAAATTTGGTTGAGTTACTACAATTCACAAAACCACTATGTATACCATACCGGCATGCTGTGTATCGGCATGTCACATACCAACATGTCGCGTATTAATTGTGGCTGTTATTAATAATCTATTTTGTAAAATAATGGTTGCCTACATATTGTGTACCATGATGCATGAGTTTTGTTCATTCAAGATTGTTTCTATATGCTAATTGGTCAAGACTCATTTGCAAACCTAATTTTAATCTTGCCAAATCAATGAGTCGCCTATAAGCGAAGTGATACTCAATTCATTTATAATTAATGTCAATATATGAAGTCTAGCTATTACTAACCATGGATGAAATTATTTGTGTAAGTGTCATTGTTATTCACAACCATATTAGGTGATTCACATTGGTATAGGACATAGTCGGAACAAATTTTGTTTTTGTGAATTGGAATATTAGAGCAAATATTGGCTTATATATCGATTAATATTGGGTATATTGATCAATATATTGCTCATAGGACGATATATTGCCATTTTATTATGATACCGTTGTATATTGGCTGGTTTTTCATTCAATGTTATGGCATTCATATTCCAAAATGTGAGAAAACAATATGCTGATTGGATAACTTATTTAAAATTGTTGAATAACTCTAATGGAGAAAGATGAAAATACACCCAAAAAATTAATCATGAATGCAATCAAATTTTTGTGTTTTTTACTAAGATCACTTTTAATTTGGCATATTTTTATGTAGAAGCTTATAAAATAGTGTTTCTGCTAGCACAAATTCTCAAACATTGTTGTGAAAGATTGATTTTTAACACTATCGGAAACATTTCTTTGTAGCTAGTGGCAAATTCTATCACATCCTCAATGCCAAATTCGAATTTATTTATTTTCTTAATCTATAATTGACTTAAATCAAATATCAACCTTTAAGACTCAAGAATTTAATTATTTGAACCACCGGCTAAAAACCCAAAACAAATATTATGACACAAACATACAAGTCAAATACTGTTGAACGACTTGAAATAAAATAATGATTCAAATCATAGGATCCAAATCCTACACTCAAAAGTAGTTCTGATATCGACAATTATTTGATCTCGAATCATGCGTAAGATAAAGTATTCTTACTATTATTAAAGTAATCAAAACCATAAACTCAACCAAAACTACTGTAAAAAAAACCAAAATCAAATTTGAATGTTGTCATCATATCATCATCACCTAAATTACATGTAACAATTGAACCAAAACTTATTAACGTAAGACTGGTTCATTTCCAACAATAATACATTAAGCCGTTCCAACAATCGAAATTTAATTCTTGACAGCTGTCCATCAAACCTAATCATATGTACGTTAGTCTGAGCCTTATAATTTGAAAGATTAGCAAAATAAAAGTAAAATGTGAGCCAATTATTCAGCAAGATATAGTATCATTTCGTAAACATATCATGTGTAATCTAAAACTGATGCTCAATATATACCAAATTGTACAAATACATAATCATGCTCAAATTTGTATTCTCAATGTCAAACTGTGGAAATACATAGAAATTCTCAAATTATGTTAATGCATAAAAGGGACTAAGAATCAGTTATGATCTCACTAACAAAGAACGAATATCGAAACTTGGGTTATGATTGTATTCACATAACCAAAGGCCATACGATACTATTTAGGACAAATAGATGAGCCATCTACATATAAATCTATAGATGGGTTGAACGCCGCTTTTTTAACCCACGGATGATAGATATGACATTCGATTAACTAATAATATATTAGGACTTGTCCGAATATATTCTATCAATCTTTTACAATAATCCATACTTAATTGAACTGAAAACTCTACTCAAATACGAACATATTTTTATATTTTTTCATAACAGAGAAAATAAGCTTATTATCAAACTTATGTGGAGTTTTCTTTCTTATTTTTTCAAATATATAACATGCAATAAAGCTTGAATTATGTAGGGATTTTAACATGCATTTTAAAAACATGCAAGAGTTATATTGTGTAATTTCCAAATATGCAGAAGTTATTCATTGTAGAAATTACAAGAAATTAGCATGGTTAATGAAATTTTATGAGTTTATTCCAAATATAAATATAGATGAACAGTTAGATGAAAATTCAAGGCATATAGAAGCATATATTTGAGAATCGAAGACATGCAAGAACAATATTATAGAAATGTAACACTTAAATATGATGTACATGGATATAAGATATTAGTTTCATAAAATTGCATGAAATGGGAGTTGGATTATATATATGCAAAACATAAATACTTTAACTACGAAAATAGTATATGTATGAGTATTTAAAATAGGAAATATTCAAAGAGATTATGGACATTAACAAAGAAAAAAGGGCTCTAATGCATTTGTCTTAATTTAGATCTAGCAAATAATCTCTTTAATTTCTCTTAATTTCTCCTTTGCCTACTTCTATCTCCTTTTCTTTTCTGTTTGTCTCAAAATTTTAGCAGAAATGACTCAAAATTGGCTAAGGAGCTAATTTATAGAAAATTAATGCATGTGTGCCAATTAGGTGCGGATCAAGTTTAAGCCACAATCTGTATTGCGCATGAGCGTCTCTCAAGTGTACGTCAAGCGCCAATATTCTATCCCAAATATACATGTGTATCAATTAGGCACGACCAATCTTCCTAAAATTCCATGAGTGCCCTAGAGGCATCTCTCAAGTGCATCATTGCTATCTAAAATATGAATGAGTGTGGGTTAGATGCTGGTCAAGCGTTATTTAGTCTAATGTATTTCGGTCAGACACTGTTTAGGTAGTTAGGTACACTCGATCTAACTTATTTCAGTCAGAAAAACTAATTTGACCCAAAATCTCAATTAAACATGATAATTAATTAATTTAATTTAATTAATTATTATGTGAAAATATTTTGGGATTGATACCTTACAAATTCTAGATAACATCTTTTCATGTTTAATTTTTTTTTTTAAATTTAGTACAAAGTTGGAAAATAGATATGTTTTTAGATGGATTGGGTCCACCTATAATGGCCAAACCCAACCTGATCTTTGCCCAAATTAAATGTAGTGAATTAGCTTTTGCCCAAACTAATCCCTCTACATCTCTCTCTACAACTTCCTTGAATTCCCCTCTCCACTCTTTTTATCTAACTACCTCACGTCCCTTTTTGCCCCAAAAATAACTGCTCTTACAGTTGGGTGTTTATTAAAGTGGAGGAGGTTATTTAAGAAGTGGAAGTTTTATCTCTTGGGTATGGATTTTCTTTGAGTGTGGCTGGTTAATTACTTGCTGATACCACATTTGCATGGTGTAAAAGGGGAAAAAAAAAAAAAAAAAGAGTGCCATATGACATGTTAAGTGGTGTGAGATTATGAGAGAGAATAAAATTATGTCTGGCTTTTTTTTCTTTATCAATGTTCAATACACAGTGTATTTGGGGGTAAAAAGTGGGTACTTTTCATTTGTGATTATCCCTGGAAATAAAGTGAGTCAGTCATTGATTGTTCAACCAATCTCAATGCTTTCATTATCATTTTGGTCATCAACAAGTGTGAATAATTTTGTATATTTTATAACATGTATTACCTATATTTGTCTTCATTAGCATTAGAGGCTTTAGTGGTTGTTTCTCAGCATATTTGATGTTTTGAATATGTCACATAAATATTATATTCATTTTTATATATTATGCGGCTTTGTTTTTCAATATTATTTCCAAAGTCTGATATACTATTTATACAATGTTATAGTATGTATCTCTTATCTATTTTGATTGAACATTTCATCTAAACATTCTTTATCTGAAAGAAAATTTTTGAACTGTTTTCAATCATTTTGGTAAACTGATTTTCAATACAAATTAATCTATAATTCTCATCAACCAGTTAGATCAACCAATGGACTAACAAGGTTTATAAAATGGAGCGTTTAGTCTTTTGTAGTGAACAGAGTATAGGAAGGAGTGGTGTGGAGTGAATGCGCTTCCTAGGCATGGGTGGGAGTGTCTAGCCGATGAAGTAGCTAGCGGATGCCACACTCATGTGCACATGTCAACATTTGTGTCTTGTGGTTACTATTCCCGGCCTTTATTTGTATTTTCTGACTACCATATCACAACCTAGATCCGTAACATGAAGATATGTGAAAATTTTTGGATATTAACATTGCATTAGTGATTGGACATTCCAATTGTAACGCCTCATATTGTGTATATGATTTATGATATTATTAATATAATTTTGGATCAAATTGACAATAATTGTAAAATGAAAATTGAGATGAAATTTGATTTTGGGAACTAGGCCTAGTGCATGAAGGATGATTGACTCATACTTGTGCGTATCCGAGGCAGAACCCAAATGCTTGATGTGCACCTCAACGGCACTCATGTGCATTGATGGCACCTGATATGTGCCCATACAGTGCTCGTGTATAGTTTGGATAGGATGTTGGCACTTGAGTCGCATTTGATGCGGCGCTCGTGTGTGGATAAGGTATTGGAATTGTGCTTGATATGTGCCTATTTGGCACTCGTGTGCCGATTGGGTTATAAAAGTGTGCCTACGTACACTATCCATTATTTTGAGGAGAAAAGGAGAGAGAGAGGGAGAAGAGGAAAGAGAGAGAAGGATTGAAATTTTGGAGCATTTGAGAGTCAAATATGCTAAATCAGAAGGTTAAAACAAGTATTTCTAAACTCCAAGTATTTCTTGTTTCTTGTTTTAAATATTGTTGCATGCATGGGATTTTTAACGAAAGTTTTTGTTTGATTTTATCAAAAGATTTGGAGGTTTGTTTTTCACTAAATAAATGAATATTTTTAGATAATATGATTATATATAGAAATGCTTATAAAGAAAAGTCATGAACTTGTGCGTTTCGGCCTTACATGTTATAGTTTATGCATGTGCTTCAAATCAGATTTTATTTTGATATTTAATTTGGTATTGGTAATTTTTTGTAAGGTAAAAAGTTTTGTATTTGTACTTCCCATTGAGTTAAAGTTTTGTATTTTTTCTACAGATTGGACACGTTTTGAGCCTTGTGTTATAAAGTCTCCCAATTTGATATTTTCTTGAGAATCATTGTAAGAAATTAATAGAATAATATATTCGGACGTTTTAGTATATTTAGACAGACTTGAAGATTGCACCTACCCTCACAAATGGTAGAAGAAAGAGGCGTTTGATCCCGTTTATAGGAATAATATGTAGACAGTCTGTTTACAGGTCTAAATAGTAGTGTTTTGGTCTAAGGTTACTAGGAGTATATGTTAACCTTCCTCAAAGTTAGTCTTTTGATCATTGGTTTTTCATTTTAGTATGCTTTTGGATTTTTGATATTTTACCTGCATATAATTTGATATTTGAGATATTTGATTTTTGAGATTTGTAGGCTTTGATTGAAATTCAGATTTATCCAATTTTGGATTTGGACTTTAGACTTTTGAGCATTTGGATTTACAATATTTGGACTTTTGGGTGATTTCGTATTTGGACTAGTAGGAATTTGTATATAGATTACAAATTTTACGTACGAACTCGTATTTGGATATTTGATGCATTTAGACATCAGGCATTTGGACATTTGATATTTGAAACATTTGATATATTGAATTTTGCACATATTTTATTATTTTTGTTCTTTCATTTTGATTTATGACATTATTTTTTATCGTGTGTATATATTTATACTTGTTGAGTTTTAAATTCATGATTTTGTTATGTTTTTTACCCTTTTAGATTAGAGGGCTTGGAGACATGTAGGATTCAAATGGAGAATGCTTGAAGGTTTTGTTAGATATGTATGTGCTCATAATTGTATTTGATTTGGTATTGGGATTTGTTACACATTCGATTATTGCAGTTTGTTTATATTTAGAATTTGTGTATTTGTTGGATTGGCAGGTTTATTGTGATGGTTTGGATTTCAGTTGACACTTTTCCTTGTGGATTTAGTTGGGTTTTGAGTAGGTTTTATTATTGTTTGGAGGCCGAATAAGATTAGTTTTGTTAGACCTTATATCCACTGTGAATTGTGGTCTTTCATTGCTTTTGGTTTAGTTCATTAACGTCCGACCCACTTTGGGGTTTTTAGTCAGATCTTAATAAATTTCGGATAAAAAAAGGAGTTCGATTTTGGGAAGTGACACCAATACATAACAATGTCCTAGGATAAGGTCAAATTTTTCCTATTTAACCACTGACATCTTAAATCTATTTGGCTGACCAAAACATAACACATGTTTAAACTTAACATAATCAAACATGCTGCCCACAATAGTCCCCGAGAAATCAACAATGTCCGTACATGCTTTTTTTATTTGCAACCATAAAAATTGTATCTTACTACAATTGATACATAATTTTCCAAATCAACTCAAACAATTTAAATCTCCATAAAATCCTCCAAAAAAAAAAAACCTATTGATCTAACTTTATCGCTAATTATTCTCAAATCTGCTAATCTAAAACTTGGTAAATTATCGGGGTGAGCCAAAAGATTAATAAGAAATATTAACAAGATATGAAATATGGGTGAGTAATTCACCACAAGCGTATAAAAGGGTTAAATGGCACATGCAAAAATGTGGAAACATTAGAACCAAGGTCGGATGTTAATTCCTCACTGGCAGGGTCGAAAATTGAAGCTCTATATATTATACGCTATAGATGAGGTCATAAGCCACTATTTAAGCCCATCATTAGCTATCTACAGCTTTACATGTTATAGCCTATAGGTAGGGCTAAATATCATTTTTCTAACATGTGGATAAGAAGTATTACCCTCTCACAAATAAAATTATATAGTGAACATGTCACATACTATATTGTGATCAATTCCCTACAATGATTCTGTAAAAATGAGAGGAATCTTTACAAAACCAACATTTTTCAAAAATTTGTAATCCCAATATTCTAACTGGAATTTTTGTCTATGTAATTTGTATTGTTCTAAAATTTTTAATTTGTAGTGGTGTCTAAAATTTCAGCAAACCTTTGAATCGAATTTTATTGCTTTCGACAAGGATTGACAAGTTTTCAGTTCTCAGCAAATCAAGGCCTTCTAACTGTCTTTGGAATTGTTCGAGTGTCTTGTTGCCATGATTTCGAATTTTCTTTCTAGTGGACATGATTGCTTATGAAAGATTAGAAGGCTTAAATTGAGTTGGAAACCAAACTGTAGAACACAATTCTAAGAACCTGATGCAGGTCTGTCTATAAAGCAACAGAATCCAGATGGGTAATTTTTGGGAAATGTTTGTGGTGGAGTAAACATAACAAGGTCAATTAAGAATCTGTTCAACCAATATTCACAAGGAAATTTGGATGAAAAACACAGATTTCTTGAGTGATAGTTGATGCATTAAGAAGTGGAATGCTGCAGAAACAAAATTCAGCAATTCTGTGCTGAAGCAGAATGCGTTGTTGGATGTGTTTGTGTAAAAAGAATTTTTGGAGAACAGGAGTGTTTCCAAAGGATTGGAACTTCTCTGATACCAATTGTGATGAAGTGAGCAATTCTTTCACTTAACACAAGAAAAGATGATGGAAAGTTGAGGGAACTCCAAGAACTGAAGAATTTTATCTGCAACTCAAAGAGAACAGGAAAAACAGAACCCTTGCTCCTGAATTTCTACCAGACTTCCAATACAATTTCATTCCCGATGTTTACAACTGATTATCAAGACTTATTTATGGACTAATGTATTTTATCTAGTTGGTTTAACTGTCTTTGGTGCCAATATTTGTCACCACAATGCTCTAACCAATGTACAACTAGCCACTAATAAATACGTATGTCTCACTTGGTAGCCTTGTATATTTCTGTAATAGCATCGAAGTACACAATAGCATCTCATTAGCCTCATATGTAATATAACACAGCAGCAATAGCACTGTAATGTATACTTGTTTGCTGACTTTTGAATAAGCTACTTTGAAGTTATCACACTACTAATACTAAGACGAACTCCTATAGTACTATTACATGACAGAAGGTTGCAAGACTTTTATCTATAGGTATAAGATTCTCCCTTTAAATGGCTAATCAAACTTGGCACATAATCAGATTCAGAAAGGGAAGAGTTGAGGGCTAGTATATGAGACTTAAGGTCTCAAAATTTTCTTGATATTATGTTATAGAGATCTTTTGTTGAAATTTATTAAGTTCTTCCACAACATCATATTGATTACTGAATCTTCTGCATACATACTATTTAATCATGCCACATCCCAAAAAGTCTGTTGGTTGGGAACGATTTTATGCCATGAAAGTTAATTCAGATGGTTCTCTTGCTCAGCTAATTGTGCGATATGTGCTATGGAGTGTGCTCAGGTGTATGAGGTCAACTAAGCATGTTGCTTGACCTGTTGACAAGATGACTTCTATTTGCCGGACCTTCATGAGGAGGTTTATTTGGAGCAGCATCTATAGTTTGTTGCTTTGGGAGTGTTTGGATATATTTGTTGATTGGAAGTGATTTTATCATTAGAAATGGTTCATGTGGGCTTGGTTTGGCAGGCTCATTGAAGTTGTGTTGGAGTTGGAACTCTCTCATTGTGACAATAGTTACTCTGCCTTCTATCATTATTTGAGCGCTAAGTGTATTTTATTGTTGTGTATGCGGATGATATTATAATTGTTGACAATGACATGCTTGGCATTACATATGTGGAAGTGCTTCTTTAGTGTAGGTTTCAAACTAAAAATTTGTGGAGCTTGCGGTATTTTCTTAGTATTGAAATTACTTGGTGTTGTCATGGCATCTTCCTTTCTTAGAGGAAGTATACCTTTGATTTGCATTGAGATAAAAGTATATTTTGTTGCAAAACATGTGATGCTTCCATGGATCTAAGGATGAAATTGCCATATAATCAATTATATAACTCTCTTCCATGGATCTAGGCTGTTATGTGACACTCATGATCGGCTGTTTTTGCTATATAATCAATTATATAATTGATGTGAATTGGGAAATTTTATAACGTAATGCCCGGCAGTGTAACTGTTTTATGTAACAGTTGTCGTATCATTTCATTGGGTGATGTGTTGATGATGCCTCTCTTCTGTGACTTTGAGGTATCACTTCATTGATGCTATTTATTGATGCTTTTGTGATTTATACAGGGGTGAAACTTGAGCCCAATCTGTGTGGCCTTAAACTTTGGCAATTGGGCCAAGTCTTTCATGCACTAGGGTTCAGTTGTGTGGTGGTGCCACTTTTATATATATATATTTCTCAAAAAGAACACTGGGTTGAGGTTGGATTCATGGGACAACTATGGCTAGCATAATTTGTGTAGTCTCATAAGTTCTAAAAAGAATATGATTACATATTACTATGCAAAGCCAGATCTCACAGTGTTAGAGCATCGTGCACTGTTGCCTTTTGTGCATTTTACTACCTATTGGTTACTGCAAAGTTCACAATTATATTTAATGTAGAGTAATTGTTCATCAAAATTGTGGAAAGTAATTATATAAATAAGTTTACAAGAGGTCAGTCCAATTAACCATGCTAGCCACCGGCCTGTACAAAGCTTTGAAAGCCCATTAGGGGCCAGATCAGGCTGTATTTCTTTGCATTGGGTTGGGTTGGATAGTTTTTGACTCTTAGACTAGAATTGGGTCTACAGTTCCATGCGCTGAGATATGACTGGCCTACTCATTTTGCATCAATTACATCCATAATAAAAGGAATGTTTGCCTTCATTGGAAGACTACACAATCCCTATTTAAGGTGTCTACTTTGAGGCAGTAACATCTGGAGCCCTCGTTGTAGCTGCTGATGGAATATCCCTCGTTAAAATAACTGTAGCCTGTCTTATGATTTTTTTTTGCGAGGCTATCTGTGAATTCACTTTCTGGTTATACTGATCTGAGAGCATCAGGGTCTTGCTCCTAAAGTACAAATGGTCATTGTGAAACTAGGGAGGACGCACAATCCCTTGCACAGGGACATTAATCTGTGGCATTTCACCCTCGGTGATGCTGATATCCATATGTTTCATAAATTTTGGGGTGATTGGCGTCTAAAACACTCTGTTATGACCTTTTCTTTTTTCCTTGCTGACAAGTTGATTACTGTTTTATCAGTTGTTTGAGCTTTTATGTTTCTAGTGTCTTAGTCCTTGTAGTTGAGTGGTTCAATTTTTTATCTTGTCTATTGGCCTGGAAATATACTGAATATTACCTGATCGGTTCTTGTTGAATAATAATATCATTCGAGGGTTATGGAAAAAGTTGATTTGGCATCAGAATCTGATATTCTGAACATTCTTCAACTTGATTTTCCCTAGTTGGTCACTTCTTTAACTGTCTTAGCTAGTGACAGAAGGCAATCGTGTGAACGGCTGAGCTATAAAAGGAAATATGAGATTAAATTGCTGTCATCTAATCTAGATTTTGAGAAAAAACATCTGAATTGAAGTTTTGAGTATATAATATTTTGTAATTCCCATATTGATGACAGTTCTTGGATCAGGTGGCATGCTCTCTATGCATGGAAACAGTGGAACGTGAAACTTTAGATGTTCATGAAGGTGAAAATTGCCCTAAAAGGATTGTAACATGTGAATACTGCGAGTTCCCTTTACCAGCAATTGATCTTTTCAAGCATCAGGTACAGTTGATATGGAAATTGGAAATATATGCTTGACTTGTTTGCTTTATATAGCCAAGTTGGAGTTACGTATTTGCCTTTTCTTTTAGGAAGTTTGTGGGAACCGGACCGAATATTGTCATCTATGTAGGAGGTATATCAGACTCTGTAACCGATATGTCCATGAAACAAGTTGCAATGGTGTTTCTGAGGATAGTGTGGGGTCTTCAAGGTAATATGCATTTTTCATATATGACTTAACATTGACAGCCGCCGGAATGACTGCTGACCTTGATTGCTATAACTTGATTTTCTTTGCTTAATGGGGCCTGCAGTTGAACAGAAATGTGGAAATTTTTGGTAAACCATTGAGTCTATAGTTTATCAACAGTCTCTGTTTCTTTTGACAAGTTACAGTATCTGCTGGTCGTGCAATATCTTTCTTTATTATTTGTTTTCCCATTGTTAGTTTTACTACTAGAATTTTGAAAATGTTGTTTACTGTATGCCACTTAACCAACCATCATTGCTTTGTTAGTGTTGCCTAGACATAGGATTTATTTATAAAAAGTTTGTCGGAAAGCATGCTCAACTTATTGATGCTAATGTTTTGAGTGATCCTGGAATGCCTTCATTATGCTGTGAAAAATACACTATCTACCCGTATGTTAAATTCATGGAAAAAACTCGCTTTGCAATGGTAAAGGCTGCTATGTTTGACCCTCTGCATCACCTGAATCCGTCAGTCTTGTGAACTATGTTGACCTTATTTAATACTCTAGAAATTATCTTTTGGGTGTGCTTGAGCACTCTGTACTCGACGTTTATATCATGTTACATCAAAAGGATGTGTGTTTAGAGGAATAAGCTCCTGAGTGCTGAATTATGTGAAAGAAAGCTGTCAGAGGGGTAAAAAGACAAGTTGACTGCTTTTTGTTGATGTAACATCTGTAATGAAAGCTTGTGTAAAGTAATGGTGCATCATGCAAATGTATCACTATGGTGACTCGAGCCCAAATCATCTGATTGGGCCCAAACTGTACACGAGGAACCTCAAACCATATTGATCATTATAAATCCATCATGAATAAGAAAATGCCTCAACAATAAACATCTTTGATAAAAGTTCAACTCTTTGTAAATACTGAGAAAATAAAGCAATTTGTGTACATTAAAATACTCCTGGTCATAACCCCAAAAATAATATTTATACTGTCTAGAAAATAAATCCTTTCTAATATTCAATGTACAAGCAACTAGCATCTAGTATCCTCTTTATCTGACAATGTTGCAGCAAATATATGATCCTCTACTAACATTGCAATCTCTGCTTTAATATGGAGCCAATAAAAATATAAGGGTGAGATAGCGCTCAACAAGTGATATAAGTAACAATATATTATAATTAATAATCATCTTGGATAAACAATATTAAGGTATGCAAAAGCAATAGCAGTGACAATAACTCAATAATAAACTTTATCCAAAACTCTACACCTCGTTATAACCACGACTCAAGTGCAACTACAAATATAATCAACTGAAAAATTCTACAGAACCCGAACATCATGAATACAACAAATATTCCGCAGAATCAGATTTTAATAATAATATAGGTTTCACCAAATGTAGCTCAACAAAAGTCTTAGCGATACTAAAATCTCAAAATAATTTTCTTGGATCTTATTTTATCATTGTGAACCAAAAGTCATGTATTTCTGCCCCCGATGGTGAGTAATTATCATCAGGTAACTGATACTTGCAAGTTTGATATATGACCAAATTCATGGTCTCCAAGACTCTACCATTGCGGGTGAGCAAATGTTTTGCACACATGTATTCCCTCCACCCCTCCAGGTATATATGAATAACAAAGTTCAAATTCTTTTGCCCCTTTGGGTAGAAGAATCTAAACTACAAGTCAAACTAAGCATTTCTCACCGTAATATCCCTCAATACTACACCATACAATAGTCACATGACTATAAGTATTCATATATGAAGTAATAGATCTCAATCCACTAAGACATGAATTATATATTGGATTACTGCATATTACATTATGATTCAGTAGGGTTTCATATTTTTGAAACTATATTATTTTCATACAATTTCTTTAACCTAACCATGAATACCAAGAATCAAAACTACAAGTCAAACTAAGCATCTCTCACCGTAATATCCCTTAATAGTACACCATGCAATAGTCACATGACTACAAGTATCAATATATGAAGTAATGGATCTCAATCTACTAAGACATGAATTATATATTGGATTACTGCATATTACACTATGATTTAGTCGGTTTCATATTTTTTGAAACTATATTATTTTCATACAATTTCTATTATCCAACCATGAATACCAAAAAAATCCACACACATGGTCAAACACAATGCAAAGGGGACTTTCACCAAGAAGGTCAAGGAAAGTCCAACAAATATACTAATTATCCAACTTGTGGCACCCCTCTGTCTCACTACATCCTGCTACACCACATTACCCATGAGACACCATCACCTAAGCATCACGTCTAAAGTCTGGACTGAAAACTCAAATTGGGTCTCCTAGCATTGAGCACTTGCTTGCATGCCACCTCTTATTCCACTTGTTAGACTTCACCAAACACTACCGAAACATGTAAGTCTACTATGTCTACCATTGAGGCTGTAAGCCAATAAAATACACTATTTAATCTATACAAGCAAAAACCCTAAATTTTTATTTCCATTCTGAAAATCTGTCCTGTGCTTGAGTGTGCCTACAGCATCAATCATGCGTTGGTTTTTGCAGCTAAAAAACGAAGGATTAAGTCACTATAATCCATCCATGAGATCTTAAATATACAAGTAACATTTAAATCATTTAACTGCAGCTCAACAAACTGGATACACAAAATTCTGTTACGACCTGAAACCAATTCGGCATATGAGTGTGACCTCCACCAATCAAGCACGTTGCCTAGAAGCATAAAAACCGACAGATACAGCATTTTAATCCAACAATGATGCATTACTGCTACATATAACATCAAATCATAATATCACAAGACTATAACCACCGAAATTACTCATCCAAACGACCGGCTCATGATGAAAACAGTTTTTGCGCAAATCTAGCCACCACAGTGTGGTGCTCAATCGTCCAGTCTATTGGAAAAATTTAGCAGCTCAACAAACTCTAAATTGAATTACCATAACTCCATCAATAAAATATTAAAGATGCATATAACATGTGGCCAATATACTTACAGATCTACAGCAACCAAAAGAGGAGCTCATCAAATTGCCGGATCAAGAAAAAACACAGCAGCTGTCCAAAACTGTCCACAGCACAGTGTGGCGCTTGAGTGCACTATTCTGAGTGTAGGTTGAGCATCACATCAAAAAGAAAAGCAACACTACAAATTCTCACGAAATTAAACATACAACCTCTATACTCCACTTATTCAACAATTCGACAATAAAACATGGATTATGGACGTGAAATTTATGAGAATTCAATAAGGCAAGAGAGTTTATGAGATATCAAGAAAGGACTGATCACTTGCCTCGGTTTGCGTGTTTCCACCGAAAAATTCAGCTTGATCAGGACTCCAGCAGCTCCACCACACGGCTCTTCGCTCTACCTGCTTCACACATTGGCACGAAATCAAGAAGTTAAGGAGATCTCATGAAATTAGACTTCTCTTTCTCTCTCTCTCTTATTCTCTCTCTCATACCGACTCGGCTAAGACTCGAGCTGTTGCACTTCCCCTGTCCTCACGGTTTGCAGCGATGCAATGAGATGAGGGGCAGCCAAGGTGTGACTAAATAGAGAGAACTAGGTTAAGAGGGGGTGATGTGGCACAAAGCTTTCTCTTAATTACCCTCAATTCATCCTAATTTACAAACTAGTCAAACACAAGTGAGGAGGGCGGCTGATGAAGAAAGGGAAGTTATGGGATGTGCCTTAGGTTATTGTGGAGGTTAGGTTACAAAAATTTTGGTTTTTCTGGTGGTGAATTAAAGTCTATGGTCAATCACAATTTAGCATATTAGTATGAGAAATTTCCTCATCTAACTTGTCTAGGCTCTTTATAAGGTTAGTCTGAGCCCATCTGTAAATTATTAGCTCTAAAAGATTCTATTTGTATATTAATATCCTTAATTAATGACCTCTACTGGTCACATATCCAATTAACCCAAAATGAAACACTAGGGTGTTACAATCAGCTGAGACTGCTCACAACAATGTTCTGTACTGGTTCCAATAACATAATTGACAAACAATGAATTTTGGACTAATTGCTTTGTTTGTGGGAGTTTCTTCATTATATAACATTTTCTATCCCTAATTTTAATACTGAATATCTGCAATAATTTCTATCCTTAATAGGAAGGCTATTATTGCTTTCCCAATTTATGGGATACGTTGCCATGATCAGGTGAACTTATATGGATTGATATTATTTGGAATATTTTGTCGATCTTGACCGACAGTAATGCCTTGTTCAAATCTTGGAGCTTATCGGCCAAAAGGAAATTTATGATCAATATTTTTTTCAATGCTTTCAGTTGGGAGGGAGGATTCCTTCTGAGTTAATTAGGGTAAGGTTAATACATTGTTCAAGATTCCACTGAAGCTTGAACTTGAGACCTCTCCCATAAAAAGCTACCCCCACACCCCCTGAGTGTTTTTCCATATTTGATTCTCCTACAAGAGTGTTTTGTTTTAGCTTGGAGAGCAGCCCATGATGGAATTTTAATGTTAGATAACATGCAAAGCAGAGGTCAATTATAGAATTAAAGATGAGGGAAGGATTCCCAAATGCCCACCACCTGCCCTTCTCCTTTCCTGGTCTGGATTTTTCGCCATTTAGGATAGCTCATATACCTCATATATAGGTCAAATGATGTGCCTTTTTAGGTAAGAATTTGGTTGTGGTTTGTGGTACTGGGAAAAAATGAAATAGAAAAACTTTGGAGCAAACAAATCTAAGTTCCAACTTTAATCCAAATTTCAGGGGTGTGCATCCTGCCAATAATCTGTGAACGAGGGAAAAAGGGAACAAAGATGTATATGGTAGAATGATGTGGAGCATTTTATGTGCCATGGGCCCCATAGGTATTGGCAAAGTCCAAGTTCTAGAGACCCAAGCCCAAGATGGATCAAAGGCCTGACTAGTTATCTTTGTTCTTCTTTATTAGTCGTTGAACAAGTTAGAAACTTAATATATTGACATTATTATGATTTCAATAAATTTAGGATGTTTCTTTAGGAATAACTATGTTTTTGTTCTCTTGTTTATGTTTTGGGGTTTGTCGGGCATGTTTAAACTTGGTCCTCCGACAATTGGTATAAGAGCATGGCTTTTGTCTACAACCACTGCTGCCATCGATCATCCTGCTTCAATCAAATTATCTGAGCCAAGCAACTGTCTAATACGACCCCTGAAGAGATGTATAATTACACACCACTTGAAATCTTTCTGTGAAACGAGTCCGGAAGCCAAACCATCACTTGTGAAGCTCCACCATAAAGTCGACAACCATTAGTCAATCCACAAACAAAACAACCTGCAAATGCTCAGTTGAGATCTCACAATTATACCCTAGCAGCAAACCATCAATTTTGCGTGGCACTATGTCTTGGGGCCACTGTCACCTATTTTGGACACCACCAACAAACCCCCGTGAACTTGCCATTTACATCGCCAGCTCGGTAGCCCTGACACCTTCTCAGTGGCGAGTCACTGATCTTTGTCACTTATTAAACACTGACACTCATATTGTTGGTCATTCTCTGTGTCAAAATATTATGTTTTGGTGTTTAATTCACACACACCGAGGACAGGCTCAGTCATGCTAAGAACATACTTAAAGACACGTCTGTGTCAATAATCTAATTTTTAAAACAAGAAGAAAATGGCATTTACCAAAAATTAAAGAAGTATTGAGGAAACTTAATAATTAACAGCAAATTTCAAAACATAACGCCAATGGATAGAGATGAACACTGCTAGTTTCTATTCATAGTCAATCAGATTGTGTGTGTGTGTGTGTGTGAGAGAGAGAGAAGAATGGACTCACAGTGATGCAGACTTGTAGGAACAAGTGGCAATAGAGATTTTGGTGTTTGCCTTGATCTCTATTTAGTTTTTTTTTTCCCTGCGTGTATTCTAATATATTTTTCATTCGATTTTTTTTTTATTTTTTTGAGTTTGTGTTAGCTCTATGGATGTTGAATAATTTCTATTCTATTCATATTCTTACTCTGTCGGTGAATGATTGTTTAAATATTTTCCTATGCTTCCTTGTTTTTTCCCAATATTTTCCCATGTTTCCTTGTTCTCTTTCTATTTGAAAATGAGAGTTTAAGCCCAATCTTCTGTGCTAGTAGCTCTAATGAATGTAGTTGGGTGTTTAGTTGATTAGTCCTCTTTTTATCTTTTTATTATGTTATGAACAGTAAAAAACTTTTGCCATTAATTTTTTTGTTGTTCTATTTAAGATAATAATAACAATTACCTTTTTTTTTCTCAGTGCCCTTGCCTACGTTTTCTTTGGTGATGTGTCACAGATACAGTGGCATATTAGGATATTTTTTCGATATAAAAAAATTATCAATATTGGGTCATTTGGATACCTATACATTGGCTGATTTTTTATAGCATGATCTTGGAACTGTTAGAAATATTAGAGAAGTATTTATTGTTAATTTTGTGTAAAATATTGTTGTTTGATCAATCATATTCCCATAACTATAGAACACTATAAATTTCAGTTAACTCATTTCAAACTTGTCTTTTCAGAATTTTTAGAAACATGGTGTCGTCTTGGTGGTGTCATATCTGTGTGCGTCTGTGTCCGTGTCTACTTCTTAGGTTGCTAACCACAGTTGATTCCGTTTTGTTCTTCTGCAATGTCCAGCAGTGCAAGGAATCTGTGCTTTCTGTTACTTCAATAGAGAAAGCTGCTATCTTTCCTTTTTAAAGTCAAACATTGACCAGTGGACCTGTGTAGCAAACCCAAGGCCTGCCACACTTTCATTTTTCTCTGAGCCCAATTTCTCTTTGCTTCCCATTTCCCTTTAAATTTTCATTCGCAGCCATTAGATTTATTTACGCTGGACCAAAAACAAAAAGAAGCCAATCATCAAACGTGAATAGTGAATATTTGTTTATTACTTTCAAAAACTAGCGTGTAGGTGCTTTGTTGGAGAGGATGAAGCTCCGAGTATTATCAAGTATATTGACAGTTGGTTATGAGAGAACTTTTAGGAACTGCGAGTGTTTCAGTTTGTATTAGTTGACCATGATGCAGCTCAGTTTAATGCCTGAGATGCTGGAAAGAAGGCCTACTTTAATCAGAAATATTTTTGAGAGGAGCACTAGTCTGGTTCATCTTTTCAACGTACCTGAGGGGTTTATATTCAACTTAAGTATGACATAAGAGTGTTGCAATCATGGCTAGAAGGGACATGCTCACAGGTATGGCCCGAGAATGTGTGATAAGGATTGAACATGACCAGCAAAAAGACGATGACAGTGAACTTGATGGAATTATGCAGAAGGACAATGGAGGTGAACTTGATGGAATTATCACTTTCTTTGACAAGGATGGAGTGGAAAATCAAATTGTGGATGCCCAAGAAGGATAAAAAATGTAAAATTGATTTGTTTTCTTCCGTTTTGAGTCTTTGGTATTCAAGTTTGAGGTCAAACTGCTTAGAGGTTTGGAACAATAATGTAGAACACCATAAGCGCTAGGCGCCTGCACATTGGGGTTGACAAATCCCAAGTCCTAGAGTTCCTAGCCCAATTAGAGCAAAGAACCGGCCAACTATTTTTGTCATTTTCATAGTTGGGTGTAGCAAACATAAATCTGGACATTATTAAGAACATCCGTTGCTATTGGAAGTTGCTTGAGGAACAATTTGGCTTTTTTCCTATAAATTGACATTCAACTTTCAGAAAAAAAAAAGAAAGGTTTTTGATGGAAGTGGTGTTTTGTCTAGGTTTATATGGGGTTTTAGCACTCGATCCAGATGTCAGAAGTCATGCATGGATTCTGTATCAGGTGAGAAATGGTCAACGGCAGATCACAATTAGGAGCAGAAGGCTGATGCTCACCCCTCATCTTTAGACTAGAGATACTTACCAAAAAAAAAAAATCTTTAGACTAGAGATAAAGCCAATCATGAACATTCCATACCATTTTGAGCAAATTTAATTCTTTATCTAATGTTATCTTTACTTATTGGGGGAAAAAAATAATCAATGCTATCCTATCCACCAAGAGAGAGGATTTTGTTATGGTGTATTCACAAGATGAAAACAATAGCGTGTACTGCACCATAGGAGAACATATTATACGGGTGTAACTTAGGCCCATAAAGTTAAACTAGAAGGATAACTTATCAAAGTGATCAACTGGCTATATTGCCTCAGTTGCACATAGATCTTGCTTCATGGCTTCATGGCTTCATGGCTCCAATACTCAAGTCCCTTAGACATTACTGAACTCGGTGTTTGAATTCAGTTGGGCATTTTGACATTACAGATCACATCTAGCTAAGGGATCTCAGGTGTTTATGTTTCTTGCTGGTGAGGTGATTATATGTTGCAACTATAAAAGCATATGAAACCGCTGGTAATTACCCCACCCAAAAAAGTTTGGGAAAGGGTTGCCATATGTATTTGTTGTGCTCTTCCTGCGATTATAGAAATCTGTTAATGGCCTTGTTCTTTTAGCCTTTCTGGGTTTTAGGGTAATTTATTTCCGTCTGCATTGCTCATTTACTTGTATTATTTGCACGCTTTGATAAACGGGAATGTGATATCAATGAGATTGTATTGATTCATAACTTTATCTTGAAGGGATGCAAGGGCTTCTGAAAGAGAGCAACGCCGAAGGAGACAGCCACAACGTGTGGTTGCAGGGACACACTTGTTATTTACCATTGCAATAACGGGCATTGCAGTTATACTGGGATCCTTTTTCTTTCAGAGGAAGGCCAGCAATGATGAACTTCACTAATGGCAGGGTCATCGAATAATGTAACCTTGTAATATTGCTTTACTGCATTTGTGTTCCATAAAGATATCTATATTAGAGGATGTTTGCTAGGACTGTATCTAACTCGTGGTATAGCCAAGATATGCAGCAAGCATTGGGCTTCATTATTAGTTGGAGTAAATATGCGCATGCAAGCTGCATTAATGAAAATGGTGGTGAATCTCTCTTTTTCTCTTTTGACCGTCTCATTAGTATTTTCTCTACAATGCTTGTGCGCAAATGTTTCATGGGTTTAAGGTAGCTTCGTGTTGTGCAATGTTCAACCTATAACAGCAGTCCCTTGTTTTTCATCAAGAACTAAATGAAATGTCATTCTGTCATGAAGCAGAAACAGCACAATTCGAGCAAGAAGCTCAGATTCAGCAAATTCAACAGATACTGAACCTAAACAATACGCAAGGGCATTAACTGTACAGTAACCTGATATTCTGTCGTGACAGCACGTCAAGAAAAGGTAAGGAGCAGTTTCATCCAATCTATTTTGATAGTAGCTTACGTCTCCCAAAATCATGTGAATGGATGTTCAGCCAGCGTTGGGCTTTAATACTCTCTCGAATCTTAACTCCCCA
Organism: Nepenthes gracilis; assembly: GCA_033239525.1. NCBI lineage: Eukaryota > Viridiplantae > Streptophyta > Magnoliopsida > Caryophyllales > Nepenthaceae > Nepenthes > Nepenthes gracilis. The sequence continues at coordinate 13,498,382 of BSYO01000013.1, read as the reverse complement.
ACTTCCTTTCATTCTCTCTCTCTCTCTCTCTCTCCCCCCCCTCCCCCACCAATCTCTCCTGCCACGCTCACTGGCACTGTTTCCTTCGTTGATTTAAGTTACTTCGTCAGCTTTGAGATTGTGACGGAACCGTTACAAATTACCACTTATCCTAATGTCTGCCAAGACTAAATATAAATCATAATACATACAATCTATTAAAATAAATATCCATATATATATACAGGATCCACGTCATGCTACAGCCTTGTGGCTTTGACAATGAATCAAATATTTAACTTTGTCGGACCTAAATCGGGAAAATGTATGCAAATACCATCAACCTACGGAAACATTTTCTAAATTTAATATATATTGGGTTTCAACTAAAACATGCGTCAACTTCTTTAATTACAAAATAATATATATATCTAGCCCATTAGTCCAAAAGAATAACTATTGTACCAAAAATGTATAAGATAATGTTTGAATACATCGTAAGACATACATAAGCCCTAGAACTAAGTACTGATTCTTTATTCTTGTTTGTCAGGTATAAACTTGTACTGAACATTTGAAGGGTTAGCAAAAATAATAAGAAAGTGAGTCAAACAATAAGGAATATATATATATATATATATATATATTAAAGACATGCATGCTTTATATTTGAAACATAACTATATATATCAGAAAGAATAATGATGGATGAATAATTATAAAACATGATTATAAAATGCTTTCATGCTATATTCCAAATACCTTCAATTTGTTTTCCATTTTCTTACTCATCAAATCGGACTAAAACTTATTTTTCTTTGAGGATCAGGGCTAATAAGCCCTACAAACTAAAGGAGCGGTTGATCAAAATCTGAATTGTGTTAACTTCTACACAATTAAAAGTTTTCTCCTCCTATTCAAGACTTAGAAGCAGGCTGTCTATATATAACCCTATAGACGGGACTATAGCCATAAAGTGGTCCTTAGTAGGTAACGATATTTCATTATAATGTAATAAGACATGTTGAAATATACTATCTGATAAACATTTCTTAATCTAGTTTCTTAACTTCTTAATTTTTAGGAAATTCTGCACTTAAGTTCATATATCTTTGGTTCCCACCTTTTTGAAAAACAGTTTATAAGTCCTTAATATAATTGTAGAATATTTCTTCTTAGTCTTTTTCCATAAAGCTTACACATTTTCACCGTGGTCATTTGTTAGTCATGAAAGTTCATCAACAATACAGATAAAATAAAATATCTAAATAATGAAAAGTATGCTATATAAAATAAAATATACAATATATTTTGAGCACGTATAAAATAACATGAAATAAATTTGGAACTCATAAACTTGAAGCAAAATTATATGAAAATAAGATTTTAGGCATTTAAAAATGGAGAGAAAATTTTCATAACATGTATATTTGAGATGCAATCAAATAAACGGTGGTTTTCAACAAATATTACTATAAAAATATGGTAAAGCAATAAATATGCAAATTTTTTAGATTCTTGCTTCAAAATCCTAACGGGAAAGAGTATTAGAACAATAATACTCAAAATAAACGGGAATAAACAACTGAAAAAGAAAGCTTGGAGTGCAGTTGCCTTGGTCCGATCTACTACTTTTCTTGTGCCTGACCAGTTTTTTCTGATGTCATCCTGCAGCTTGAATTGAAACTCCTTGGCCTTTCAGTTGGGCCATCAACTACGTGCGGGGCGTCTCAAGACAACTCTGTATTTGGCTTCATACTCGGCTACGGTCCAATTTCCTTACCATAGCCATGAGAACTCATCCTCCTTCTGCTCTCGTAAGCTAGTTGGAAAATACGTTTCGAAGAACACCTCCGTGAACATCTCCAAGGTGATTTGGTCATCAACAACTTTCATATCTCTCTTCTGTATCGACTATCAATGGTGAGCTTCGCCATCTAACTTGTACGCTACAAAAGTCACATTATCTTCTTCCGGGTAGTGAATAATGGTAAAAATCTTTTAAATTCTACTGATCTATGCCTCCACCTTAGATGGGTCTAGATCTCTCAAAAACTCCGGTGCCCTCTCATTGTTAAATCAGTCATAAGCTGTAACTCCTGGATTTATTGAAGTTGGAGCAGGGACTAGGGCTAGCTCAGGATGACGATCTTCCTCTATAATATATTAAGATATGTCAAAATATACTATCTAATGAATATTTCTTAGTTCAATTTCTTTACTTCTTAATTTCTTAGAAAATTCTGCACTTAAGTTCATACACCTTGGTTCTCACCCTTTTGGAGAACAGTTCATAAGTCCTTAATATAATTGTAGAATAGCCCTCCTTAATCTTCTTCCATAAAGGTTACATATTTTTACCGTAGTCATTTCTTAATCACGAAAGTTCATCAAAAATACAAATAAAATAAAATATTCAAATAGTAAAAGGTATGCTATATAAAATAAAATATACAATATATGTTGAGCACGCATAAAATAATATGGAATAAATTCGGAACTCATAAACTTGAAGCACAATTATGTGAAAATAAGATTTTAGGCCTTTAAACATGGAGAGAAAATTTTCATAACATGCATATTTGAAATACAATCAAATAAACGGTTGTTTTCAACAAATATTACTATAAAAATATGGTAAAGCAATAAATATGCAAATTTTTTAGATTCTTGCTTCAAAATCCTAACTAGGAAGAGTATTAGAATAATAATACTCAAAATAAATGGGAATAAACAACAATAAAAAAGAAAGCTTGGAGTGCAGTTGCCTTGGTCCGATCTACTACTTTTTGTGCTCCGACCGATTTTTTTTCCCGATGTCATCCCAGACCTTGAATCAAAACTCCTTGGCCTTCAAAGGGGCCATCAACTACGTGCGGGGCGTCTCAAGACAACTCTGTATTTGGCTTCATACTCGGCTACGGTCCAATTTCCTTACCGTAGCCATGAGAACTCGTCCTCCTTCTGCTCTGGTAAGCTAGTTGGAAAATACGTTTCGAAGAACACCTCCGTGAACATCTCCAAGGTGATTTGATCATCAACAACTTTCATATCTCTCTTCTGTATTGACTAGCAATGGTGAGCTTTGCCATCTAACTTGTACGCTACAAAAGTCACATTATCTTCTTCCGGGTAGTGAATAATGGTAAAAATCTTTTAAATTTTACTGATCCATGCCTCCACCTTAGATGGGTCTAGATCTCTCAAAAACTCCGGTGCCTTCTCATTGTTAAATCAGTTATAAGCTGTAACTCCCGGATTTATTGAAGTTGGAGCAGGGACTAGGGCTAGCTCTGGATGACGATCTTCCACTATAATATATTAAGATATGTCAAAATATACTATCTAATGAATATTTCTTAGTCCAATTTCTTTACTTCTTAATTCCTTAGAAAATTCTGCACTTAAGTTCATACACTTTGGTTCTCACCCTTTTGGAGAACAATTCATAAGTCCTTAACATAATTGTAGAATAGCCCTCCTTGATCTTCTTCCATAAAGGTTACACATTTTTACCGTAGTCATTTCTTAGTCATGAAAGTTCATCAACAATACAAATAAAATAAAATATTCAAATAGTAAAAGGTATGCTATATAAAATAAAATATACGATATATGTTGAGCACGCATAAAATAATATGGAATAAATTCGGAACTCATAAACTTGAAGCACAATTATGTAAAAATAAGATTTTAGGCCTCTAAACATAGAGAGAATTTTCATAACATGCATATTTGAAATACAAGCAAATAAACGGTTGTTTTCAACAAATCTTACTAAAAAAATATGGTAAAGTAATAAATATGCATATTTTTCATATTCTTGCTTCAAAATCCTAACTAGGAAGAGTATTAGAATAATAATACTTAAAATAAATGGGAATAAACAACAATAACCGAAAAAGGAAGCTTGGAGTGCAATTATCTTGCGCCGATCTACTACTTTTTTTACTTGGATTGTCCGGATTCAAGCTATCGGAGCCTCTTCTTCACCTTCTCTCTCTTTTCTTCCCTTCTCCTTCGCCTCTCTCTCCTCTCTGCAAGGGTCGCGCAAAAATGACAGAAAAGGAGCAGGTGGAGGCTTTTAACAACTCTGGCGCTCGAGCGCCGGTTGAGTGCCAAACGGGCGCAGGTACACCGAAAATTGTGCTTGATTGTGCCTCGTATGACGGAACGGGTTATATATATATTCTAATAATCTCTATCAATAATCACATAAAATTAATGCTCACAATTATAAATAATATAAAATTTTTGTAGAAAATCGGGTAGAATTTCCTCTAAAAGTGAACAAAAATCATACATGAAAACCTGATGAATTAACCTGTACAAGTATATAAATATTCAGACTTCAATATTCAACCACAACACATACATAAAACCAACAAATGCCATATCATTCATGGTTCCAACACAGTATCTCTACTACTATGTTGGATTCATGAGAGATGCCTTCTAAGAACTTCTATAAACTCAATATTAGACCTGTGGAAGCTTTTTATGTTCACAAATAAACTGTAAAAATATAACAATAATCTATAATAGTTAAATAATAATCCATATTAAAATTTATTACATAACATAAAACTTAATCAGCTACTTATATAACATAACGCTAATCCATATTCCGGATTCTAAGTCCTTGAAGCCTAACCAACTGCCTTAGCTAATCCCTCTCCTTAATTTTCTAATCGGGCGTCGGCTCGATTGCTTTCATCATAAAGAAAGTAGAATTAAGAGTGAGCTAATAGCTCAACAAGACACATATACATATCAAAGAACATGCATAATTTCGTGTTCGAAATATAATAGTGCACAAATGAAGGACAAAGATACATGTGAGATTATAGTTCATGATTTGTTCCATATTTTCTCGGGTTCGTTTTTCTTGTCATTTTCTTAATTATCAGTTCATTGCCGAAAACTTTTCATTGAGAGACCCGGGCCAGTAGGCCTTACTGACCAAAGGAGCGATTGGGCGTTGCCTAGTTGTGTTCAGTCCACACAATCTAAGACCGATGTCCTATTCTCGACTTAGAGGGGGAGCCATCTACATATCAACCCTATAAACGGGGTTGTAATCTTATGCCTTAAGTAGCATTCATAATAGGCAACGCCTTCCACTACAGTATATTAAAACTTGCCAAGGATCATTATCCGCTCTAAAATAAGCGGCCAAAATACACGGCCAGAGTTTCCTGGAGTCTCCACTGCAATATCAATGGCAGGACAAAGTATACTGTCCAATTTTCTTGGTCCAAGTTCTTAATTGTTTATTTCCTTAGGGAATTCTGTTTTTAAACTCGTAGTTCTTTGTTTATAGTCCTTTGTTCCCACTCTGCTAGAGAGCGTTTTATAATTTTATCAATTTATAGGTCCTTCACTTAATTACAAAATTTCCTCCAACATCGGATTTCTTTTTTCTTAAGTATATTTCGATACAGATTTTTGTATTTCTTCATGATCTTAGATTCTCCTACGATCATAGTCCATGCATAATTCTTCTTTGGAGCTTGGGGGATTAAAAATTCATTTTTATTTTATGCCAAATGGAATTATATGACTTCCGGTCAATAATCCTTTCATAATGGATTCAGGATGTGATTTTCGAAACGTATTCAATTAACATTTTCATAATATATGTACAATCGTTCTTGAGGTTTGGAATAAGCAAAGAACTCTTACCATTGAAGAGGAGATTGGCTTGAAGGGTTTTCGAATACGAATTTCCTTCGCAATAGCACATATAGAAGCTTTCGGATTATACAATTGGACTTATACAAACATACATATCATTTAATTAGCAATTAGATATGAAAAATTGTGCAAAATATCGTTCAGAGTCTTTGGTGAACAATGCGTGTGTGAACAATATCCAGTTTCTCTTATCGGTCAATTCTCGAAATTTCGATCATCCAATGGACAAAGTATCAAATCTAAGGCATGGGTAATCATAAATCTAATTTATTTCATGTATCAAACTCCAAATTGAAGCCTTAAAGGGGCCTGGGTGTGGGTTTGGTTTGCCTCAAATGAATTTCCACACAAAACCACAAATTCGGATACCAAATTGATAAATCAACAAGTCCAAGTCATAGGTAATCATATCATAATCCCAAATCGAGCAAAAGCACCAAAAATTCGTGGGTATCATGTCCGGGCGTGAGGGTTAGGGTTTTTCTTGTACTTACCAAAAAAAATTAGGGTTTTTCTTGTATGAAAACATGTCAAACCTACAAATTTGGGTACCAAATTTACATATATGCATACTTAGGTCTTGAGAGTTATAAAATATAAACATAATCGGGTACCGGTACGAGGATACCCAAAAAAATAAGATAAAAGTGTAAGAAAATGAAAGATGAGAGTATGAGTGCACTTACTTCGACCCAATCTATTACCTTTCTAACTGGCTCTTGAACAGATTTGGACTCGTGGGCCTTGGATTTCTCCTTCTCTCTCTAACATCTCGTGTTCTCTCTCTCTCTCTTGGTCTCCAAAATGTCGAAAAATAATGCGCTAGAACCCTTGCACAATATTTATATCGCGGAGTGCATCTGTCGGGCGCGCTCGGCGGGAGCAGGGCATTCTGTTTTGGGCGTCTGCTCGGGCGCTCGAGCGCCCGGTGGGCCCAAGACATTCTGTTTTTTGTGTTACCTGCCACGCTAGAGTGCACAGCAGGCGCCATGCTGCTGGCAGCACACTAGCAAGCAGCAGTACACTTTCGTTCGATTTTTATTTTTGATACATATTCTTCCGCATGCATTATACCTAGTCTTGATTATTATAACATTAATTACTTCCTAATTATCGTGTTTTGAAACTTAGGCAATTACACCTCGAGCGCTTGTCGGCGCGGATTGGGCGCTGCGGTTCTGGAATTTGCACCTACCCTGTGCCTTAGGCGTACCACTGGCCAACTCCGAGTAGAGTTGCCCGGGTTGAATTTCGAAGCTTTCAACCTAATTATCACATCTGATATCCTTAATATTAATTTTATTAACTCAATAAATCATAATTTTACCGAATCTGAAAACTCGAACCTTACATATATTGAAATTGTTTCAATTTTAAGGAATTCAACCTCCTTTTGCTGGTTTCTCTTTCCCTCTACAAACAAATTCTCCTGTCCAAATTACGGCCCCAATAGCTGGCAAGGCCAAAATTAGTACAAACGAAACAATGCGATTACAGCAGCAGCAAGTTCTATGGCGGCAACAGGATCAAAGATTTATGGCAGCAACAAAACCAACAACAAATACCACTTGATGAAAAAAGTGAAAAGTCGAAGAAATCCACTGGATTAATGAGACGTGACTTCCCCAGTGAAAGCCTGTTCCAGTTGTATCAACCGATGCTACAAAATACCTAGTCTGTAGGCAGTTTGTCGTAACAACAAAAGTGGACATTAATTTCGTGTTCCTGAGCAGGAAGCTGAGGCGAAGTGTATAAATTGCATGGAAGAATCATTAATTGCCAAATTCTCCAAGTAAACATTCGCAGCAAATAATGATAATAATAACTATTATAACGATGATAATAATAATACAAAAATAGAAAATGGGGAGATCAATCTCTTGTTGACATTTTTGGAAAGCTTTCAATAAAAGCCTAATGTGTCATAATGCCTAGAACAGTTTGAAGAATTGAAGGGCCTTAAGTTCCAAAAGAACCCCGCCCTCGCTGAAGATTACTTCATCTATAGCTTCTAAAAGTGGCTTGCAGGAGGAACTGGTGAATATGCTCCAACTCTCATCCTTGGTAGTGCCTTTGAAGTCGCGAGTTTTGGAAGCTTTGTCTAAAGATAATAACATCTCTTTTTTGCAACATTGTCCGTTTTAACAGGGATAACACATCATCTCGTAAAACACACGTGTGTGTATATATATATATATATATGTTCTATGTGCGCATATATAATCATCTCGTAGAACACATATTATCATCACTTTTATGTGCACGCGCGTATGTGTGTAAGTGATCACCTTTCAAACTAAGGAATATGATGCTATGGTAAGCTGCAAATGACAATCTTATCTGAAAAATTCATTAACCAATCTGGAATAAGCAATAGCTTGATTAGAAACGCCAGCAATTCAGTTCAATATGGCCGCTAAATATCCCCTTAAAATAGAAAGTAGATCCCTTTGACTCTCATCTTGGTATGAAGCTTTCAAACCGAAAAGATGATAATGCTTTGCTAAATAGGTATACTTACCAAAAAGAGCTTTGCTAAATAGGTCCAGCAGTTGAGTAGACAAAACAAGCATATATAATTCCTTGCTTTTTTTTTTTTTTTGGTAAGTAAGTAAAGTGTATTAAAATAAAAGAAATACAAAACTGTGTTTTAACTCCAAGTGTTTTTCTGACTTAAAGTTAGAACAAAATCGTCGGGGCATACCGCGAGCATTATGAACATGTCATGAAAACAAAGAAACATTACAACAGCATAATCAATCAGACATCCTAATCGGCCCATGTAAATATATATGTATAGATATATGTTTTACTGAGGCGACCGTGCACTTCTAAACTTGTACGCCACACTCCAAAATTTGCACCTCCAATCTGGTCAACCTGTTGACCGAAAAAATTGCAGCAAGCCTTCCATGCTACAGCCGGCAGCCTACATGATCCATGGCCAATTTGGCCAGTCAGTTTTTTGACCGGCCAAAACCTATTTTGTCGGTCAACTAGTTGACCGACCAAGATCCTCCTCTCCTTTTTTTTTTGTTTGTTTGTTTTTTTTTTTTGCCCAAAGCCTTTAGTAAGCAACCAAGTTGGCCGGTCAACTAGTTGACCGGCCAAATAACCCTTTTTTTCCACAGCATTTTAGCAACCAATTTGGCCAGTCAGCGAGTTGACCGGCTAAATACCTTAATCAGTTTAGGTTTTTCCATAGCATATATAACTTAATTTATCTCAAGCATATATAATTCCTTGCTGAAATTTATCTCAAGCAATGTGACAATATAACTTAATCTGTTTAGGTTTTTCATTAAAGACGGGGTTGGTAATTATATGGATGATTGCTTGATTGCTATAATAAACTAATACATGATGTGAAATAAGAAGATCCGCCAGCATGTATTTTTGCCAAATGATTTCACATGTTGAAGCCATTGCTTTATTCTCAATTTGCTTGAAATTAGATTATTTTTTGGACTTGCATGAAATTAGATAATTGCTGAATATATATATATATATATATATATATATATATACATGAAGACCTTGTTCTCGGTTTCCTGACCAGTTGCTGGTGCGCTGTTAGCGAGGAGACAAAGTTGGAATTCAAATCATCTTATTCCTGGGATGAGAAGGATCAGGACTTCTCCACAAGCGCTTATTTGGCAGCTCTCAGAATGTTAATGGTTGATGAAGGTTCTCAAATCCACATTGCTTCCTTATCTCCTGTCATGGAGAAGGTAGTTTTGGTTTCCCGACTTTTCTTGTTGAAAGCGAAAACGACCTTCCCGGCATCTCAATTTAGCAATATGGCGGAATTAATGGCCGGTCTCCACGGTGCTGCCTCTAAGACCTCTTCGATGTGGCATGATCAAAGAGGTATTGTAGTGGATTGCCATCAAGTTTCGTCCGAGCTCGATGGTACCTTGGTTATGCCAAGTCCCGAGACGGCGAAAATCTAAGCCCAAGAACATTCGGATCCCTCATACATGAGACCCGGGAGGCTCTGGGTCTGGGGATTGGCTGGCTCTTCGTTTAGGCCCTTCTGCTATTTTGCTCTTTGTTGGAGACTGTTGGTCTTGCTTTGTTGCTGCTGAAAGGGGATGCTGCTGGAGCTGTGGCTGATTTGCTTTGCTGACGTGGCATGTATATTGCCGATTTGGACTTGAGGCCGAGTTGGCCTGCTGACGTGGCTTGTCAATTACCGATTTCGACTTGAGGCTGATTTGGCTGTACTAACTTGGCATGACATTTGCCGAGTTGGAATTGAGGAGTGGAAATGAGGCAGATTTGGCTTTGAGGCCGGTTTGGCTTGGCTGACATGGCATATCAAATGTCGATTTGGTCTCGAGGTTGCTGATTTGGTCTTGCGTGTAAATTGTCGATTTCGACTTACGTTTAAAATACCAAATTGGAATTGCGGGCCAATTGCCGATCTCGACTTGAGGCCGGGTTGGCTTTGCTGACTTGGCATGTCAATTGCCAATTTGGACTTGAGGTTGCCGATTTGGACCTGCGATTCAATTGCCGATTTCGAAATGTGTCTCAAGTGCCAATTTGGACTTGCATTTAAATTGTCGTTGTCGAATTGAGGTCGGTTTGGTTTTACTGACTTGGCATGTCAAGTGCCGTCTTAGACGTGAGGTTGCCGATTTCAACTTGAGGACGGTTTGGCTTTGAGGCCGGTTTGGCTCTGCTGACATGGCATGTCAAGAGCCGATTTGGAATTGCGGCCGGTATGGCCTTGCTGAGCTGGAAAGGTAGATGGTTTGCCGCTTCATAATTCATGAAGGTGCCGATGAGCCTGGTTTAGCTTGCTTACTTGGCATGTCTATTGCCGATTTGGTTTTGAGGCCGACTTGGATTTGAGGCCGATTTGGAGTTGAGGCCGATTTGGATATGTGGCCGATTTGGATTCGAGGCCGATGTGGATTTGATGCCGATTTGGATGTGAGGCCGTTTTGGATTTGTGGCCGATTTGGTTATCAGGCCGATTTGGAATTGAGGACGATGTGGATTTGAGGCCTATTTGGAGTTGAGGCCGGGTTGGCCTGCTGACGTGGCAGATTGCTGAGCTTGGAAGGATTGCGGTTAATGCTGCTGCATAATTCACGAATCTATAGAATGCTGTGAGAAGATGGGCTACTGGGAAGTTAAATCTGCTTATGTGGTTCCTCACCCTGTATGATATCAATTGTTACCTGATTTGGTGTCGTTGCAGGATTGGCATGCTAATCTGGCCCGATTGCCTTCTTGCCGGTTTAGCATGCTGTTGTTGATCTGATTTATATTTCGGTTTCATTTTTTTAACTTATTATGTCAAAGATCTTGGTCATAGATCTGGACTTTTTCATGTGTTTTGGGGTAATCCCCATCATCTTTGCTCTAATTTTAAGTTGGCAAAACACTTGGGGTTAGTACAAAGTTTTATAAATTTTTTTAATTTTAATGCAATTACTTACCAAAAAAAAAAAAAGAAATAGAGGAAAGTGAAATCCTTGGGGGCGGAGATTGTTTGATATGCTTGAGAACATTGTAAGTAGCATGGTAATCTTTTAAACGAGGTGTGCACATGAATTTGCTGGTAAGATTTATGACGGATCACATATCAAATCCGTCATTATACATAAACATAGCTAATTATCATTTGATTATCTTTGTTAATAATTAAGACGTGAATTATATATATATATCATCACAGGATTCAAATATGTGCCACGTTATCAATGGCTCCGACACCACTCCAAAGCTATACAACATTGGACTTTTATAAGGAAAGATGCTTGTAAATCATATCATAATTTGTAAAAGTAATAAATATTCATAAAATTTATACATTAACACCAAAATGTGTCAATCTTTACATTCACAGACCAATATACGTAGCCAAAAATCTCTATGATAGCTCCATAAATATTTCATTACGCAAATCTAACGATAAGAAAATATCTAGATACATCATATATTGTCAAGTTAGGAGATTAGTATACAAAATCTCTATGAACACAAATACTAATACGTCGATATTTACTCGTACTCATCAGGTTAAACTCGTGTGATTAATTTGAATGGTTAGTAAAAACAGTAAATAAGTGAGTCAAATGCTCAGTAAGATATAATATATAACAAAGAACATGCAATCTTTATACTTAAAATATAACCGTAGGAATAAAGATTATAATAGAATTCAATGACATAAGACATGAAGAGAATACTTATGCAAAGCTTTTTTAGATTTTTTATCTTGTTCTTTCTTAATCTTAGTCATCATACATATTTAAAATTTATTTTCTTTAGGAATTAGGGCTAGTAAACCTTACTAGTTAGAGGAGCGGTCGATCAAAGTCAAGATTACGTTTGTTTGTCTATACAATCAAAAGCCATAAACTCTTATTCAAGACCTAGAGGTGGGTGGTTTACATATTTTCCAATAGAAGGGGCCAAATGCCTCTTCTTAACCTACGATTATGTAAGCCTTTATTAGATAACGATATTCCACCATAATATATTAAGGTATCTCAAAATATGCTACTCACTAAATCATAATCTTTGGTCAAATTTTTTACTTTTTTACTTAGAAAAATTCTACACTTGGCTTCTTAGTTCTTGACTTCTACTCTTTTGGAGAATGATTCAAATTTTTTTAATATAATTGTAAAGTTTTCTTTTTTTTAATAATATTATATACATTTTTATCATAATAATTTCATAAATATGAAATTTTGCAGCAAAACATGTAGAAGAAAATTAAAAAATTTAGTACAATTCTGATAAGCACGCATCATATAATTAAATATACAGTATATTTTAAACATATACGAATAATATATAATAATTTAAAATTGACAACTTCAAAGTATAAACATGTGGGAACTATTTTTATACTTCTAAACATAAAGAGAATTTTAAAATAATACACATATTTTTGATACAGATAATTAAGCGTGAGCTCTTGATAAATTTTATTATAAAATCATGAAAAACCAACAAATATGTATGTTTTTCATGTCTTTACTTTAAAATTTTAGTTTGGACGAGTATTAGAATAATAATACTCGAAAAGAATGAGAATAAATAATAACAAAGAAAATAGGAAGCTTCAAATACACTTGCATCAACCTGATCTACCAAAATCTTTATTCCGATTGTGTTAATTTGAGCTACCAAAAGCCATTTCCCCCTCTTCTCTCTCCCTTCGGTCTCTCTCTATTTGCTTGCACCGCCTAAAAATGGCGATTCTTGAATCCTCGATGAATTATATACTCAACTCACACTCGAGTGGCACTCGAGCGCGAGTCAAGCGCTACTTCAATCATAATTAGTTTTGGAATCCACACCAAGGGCGCATCGAGGCATGCGTTAAGTGCATCTCTGTGCCCTATACATTCACATTTTTGCGTCGTGGTCATGCCTGGGTGAGCCTCGAGCATGATCCTACTGAAACACTGCTCCAAGCTTAGCGCCTCTTTTGCGCTGAGGCACGTGTCGAGCATGCTCCTAGCCCTTTACACACGCATTTTTGCACCATAGTCTTGCTCAAGCGTGCCTAGGGCAAGGTCTAAGGGATTCAGTCTTGGCATTTTGTGCCAAGGGATCGCCGAGGGTGAGCACCGAGCGCAAGCCTTCATATTTGCATTTGTAATTTTGCACCGAGGGCATGCTGAGGGCAATCTACAACGCCAGTTTTGGGCTGGTGGCAGACCTCGGCCTACATCAAGCCCAAATCACCCAATTTATAAATTTGACCTAATTTTTCACAACATTTGACATCAATTTCACTTATATTAGTTTAATTAATTGAGATTAATATAAGTTAGAAACTCGATCCTTATAATTCTCCCATCATTATAAAATTTTATCCTCGAAATTTGAATAAGAAAGACATATCTTAATTAGAGAAAATATGATGATACTTGTCCCAAATTTCATCATCTTGTTCTCATGTGGCCTCTTTCTGCGAATGATTCTTCCACAAAACTTTAACCAATGGAATGATCTTTTTTGGGAGCACCTAATCTCTACAACCCAAAATCTGAACTAGTTCTTCAATGTATATCAAATCTTCATTAATTGTCAATGGCTCATATTCAATAACGTGGGTCGAATCCTAAACATACTTTTAGAATATCGATACATGGAAAATATTATGTACTTCCCCCAAATTCGGTGGTAACGCAAACTGATAGGTCACTTCACCAATTTTCTCCAAAATTTCAAAGGGTTGAATAAATCTCAGTTTTAATTTCTCTTTAACCCCAAATCTCAATATACCTTTTGACGACAATATCTTCAAGAAGATATAATCTCTGACTTCAAATTTTAATTCTGATTTTCTTCGATCTGCATAACTCTTTTATCTATTTTGGGCCACCTTCAACTTCTCTCGGATCAATTTGATCTTGTCGGATGTCTCTTTAAAAACTTCCGGTCCCAAAAGCTGTCTATTTCCTATTTCTTCCAAATGAATTAGATAACGACACTTCCTTCCATAGAATACTTCAAAGGGGCCATTTCAATACTTGACAACTATTATTATAGGCAAATTCTGATAACACTAAATGATCATCCCAATTACCTTTCATCTTTAATACTAGAGCCTTTAACATATCATCCAAGATTTGGATAGTCATCTTTGATTGCCCATTTGTTTGCGGATGATAAGTTGTGCTAAATTTTAAATTTGTTCTTTATTCATGATGTAAACTTTTCCAAAATTTTAAAACAAATCTCGGGTTTCAATCTGACACAATAGATGCCAGTACCCCATGTAATCTAATGATCTCATTAATATATAATTGGGTTAATCAATCTCTTAAATAAGTCACCCATATGGCTAAGAAATGCGCTGATTTTATAAGCTGATCAATAATTATCCAAATAATATCATGATTTCTAGGAGTTCTCAGTAAACCCATTATGAAATTTGTTGATATATCCTCCCATTTCTAACTAAGAATAGACATCGGTTGTAATAGACTAGGTGATTTCTTACATTTAGCTTACAACTGTTGACAAACCAAACATTTCTTCACGTAAGCTACAATCTCTTTTCTCATATTCCTCCACCAAAATAGTTTTTTTAAATCCCGATACATTTTATTAATTTCCGAATGGATGGTATACTTAGATCGATGGGCTTCATTTATAACCATCTTCAATTCTCTGATGTTCGATACAAAAATCTGATTTTGAAAGCTCAAGACTCTATCAATTCGAATATCAAAATCAGCCCTAGAATCTCAACTTAGGTCTCCAGCAATATCAATTAGGAATGGATCATTCATCTTATCTTCTTTAATCCTTTTCAATAATTCCGGTTGAATTCGAAAGTATGATAAAATCATCCGATTATCTTAAACAAACCACTTGATATCCCACTGTTTCATGCATTCCAACATTTTCATCTCCTTGATCCTCAAATTAGCCACAAAACTCGTCTAATGGCTTAAAGCATCTGTCACTATATTGGCTTTCTCGGATTAATATTGAATTTTGCAATCGTAATCCTTTAGAAAATCTATTTACCTTTGCCTCATATTCAACTCTTTTTAGAAAAATAAATATTTCAAACTCTTGTGATTAGAATACACAACGTATTTCTCATTGTATAAGTAATGTCTCCAAATTTTTAAAGTAAAGATTACCATCACTAACTCCAAATCATGCATCGGATAATTCCTTTCATGAATTTTTAATTGTCTTGACCCACAAGCTATTACCTTCCAATGTTGTATTAGTACACAGCCCAATCTCATCTTGAATGTATCACAATAAACCACAAATCCGTCAAATTTTTCTGAGATTGTCAGAATTGGAGTACTTGTCAACCGGTTCTTTAAATCTTAAAAACTTTGCTCACATTCCACTGTCCAAATAAATTTAACATCTTTTCTTGTTAACTGACTCAGAGGCATGCAATTCTGAAGAAATTCTCTATAAATCTTCAATAATTGTCAGCCATCCCAAAAAACTTTCAACTTTAGTCACCGTTGTGAGTCAGCTCAATTAGTAATAATCTCATTCTTCTTTGGATCAACTAAAATGTCTCCCTTTGATATGATATGTCCCAAAAAAGTCACTTTTTAAAGTCAAAATTTACACTTTTTAAACTTGGTATAGAATTTCTTTTCTCAAAGTGTTTGGCGCACAATTCTTAAATCATCTTGTACTCATCATAACATTTTCAATAGATCAATATATTGTTGATAAATACCATCATAAATTTATCCAAATAGGATTGAAACACTCAATTTATTAAATCCATAAAAGTTATGGAAGTATTAGTCAGTCCAAATGGCATAACTAAGAATTCATAATACTCGTACTTCATTTGGAATGTTGTCTTCGTCACGTCCTACTTTTTAATCTTTAATTGATGGTATCTCGAATGGAGACCAATATTTGAAAATAACTGTCCCCCTTATAGTTGGTCAAATAAATCATCAATTCTTAGTAACGGATACTTGTTCTTGATAGCAATTTTATTTAATTCTCGATAATCAACACAGAGTCACAAGGATCCATCTTTCTTCTTCACAAATAACACCGAGTCACCCCAAGGAGATACACTTGGTCGAATAAATCCTTTATCGAAGAGCTTCTGTAATTACTGCTTCAATTCTTTTAATTCTACCGGTATCATTCTATACAGTGCCTTTAAAATCGATGCCGATCCAGAATTAACTTTAATTTCAAATTCAATATTTTGATGCGGTGGTAAACTAGGTAAATCTTCAGGGAAATCCTCTTCAAATTCATTAACGATCAGTATATCCCATGTTGGTACATTATGACTCCCAATCGTGCTGGTATAAGCTAAGTAAGTTTAACATCCACTTTCTATCAAGTGATGAGTATGCAAAATCGAGATAAAATAAGGCAATTCTTTCCACACTATTCCTTGGAAGTAAAATGGTTCACATCCCGAAATGGTGAGATGAACCCTTTTATAGAAGCAATCGACGTTAGTATGATAACTTGCTAACCAGTCCATACCCAAAATTATGTCAAAATCGCACATATCTAGTAGGATCAGATATTCTACCAATTGTAATCCATTAATCCAAACCTCACACTTCAGGTACCTAATATCCTTCATTATAGGCAATCTTGTAGGTGTTGACACAACTAGTGCATGTTTCGAAATTCTAGGGGGTGATAATAAATGGCGGACAAATTGTAGAGATACAAATGAATGTGTAGAGCTGAAATCTAAAAGTACATAGGCAGAGTATTAACAATAGTAAGAATACCTTTCATAACATTTGGTGATACCTCCACATCTTGAACTGTCACGGCAAAAGCTTGCCCGAAACATTACACTTCTTTGCCAATTGCCTCTTAGGGTGAGGGCAATCTCTAATCAGATGGCCAAGTTGACCATAGCTAAAACACGCCCCTAAACTTTTGTAACACAGCCGTCCCCCATGAAATTTCCCATATTGTGGGCATGTTATTGTTACAGCTGCTGCTGGAGGACTTGGCACAACTAAGGAATCTGCAACTTTCTCTCCTTTCTTTGCTATCCTTGCCTTTTCAAATGATCCTCCTGATCTCGAGATTTGTCTTAAAGCCAAACCTCCACGGCTTCTTGTTCTCTTACTAAAATATTATTTTTTTCAAGCTTCTTTTCAAGCAATAAAACTCAATCCAAAATCTCTCCATAATCCCAGAGTTTGCACGTCACCAACTATTTTCGAATTTCATCTCTCAATCCGAATTGGAATTTTCTTGCCTTTCCAAGCCTCGTCGTTAACTACATATGGAGCATAACGTGACAATCTCATGACCAGTAAGACCCATAGCTCTCTTTCTCATTGACCATCAATGGTCGACTTTGCCTTCCAAATTGTGTATTGTAAAAGTTACCTTATTTTCTTCTGGACAATGTATTACTATAAAGACTTTCTCAATTCTTCCGATCCAAGTCTTTGCTTTCAGTGGGTCCAAATTTTCCATGAATTTTGACACTCGTTCATTTGTAAATTGGTTGTAGGCCGTTGTCTCTGGATAAGCTGGGGTTGGTTCAGGATTACGTTGCCTATGCGCCATTAACTCCATGATATTTGCCATTCTCCCCATGATATTCAAATATTTGTCCTCCCTACTCGGATAAGAACTTGCTCCAGTACCTTTTCCTCGACTTGCCATTTTTGAAATCTTATCACTAAAATATTAATAGTTAGGTTAGATCATCGTGTCATACCTAACGCAGCTACTTAAATGAAGATCTCAACATAGGCCTCAAATTTTGATCAGATCAACTTAAATCTCAAACCAAAATCAATCAACCAAAATTCTAATACATCTTCCGAACTATTCTCTGATACAAACTGTGACAGACTACGTCTTAAATCTATCATTATATATAAACATGGCTAATTATCATTTGATTATCTTTGTTAGTTATTAAGACGTAAATTATATATATATATCATCGCAGGATCCAAATATATGCCACGTCATCGATGGCTCTGACATTGCTCCAAACCTATACGACATCAGACTTTTATAAGGAAAGATGCTTGTAAATTATGTCATAATTTGTGAAAGTAATAAATATCCATAAAATTTATACATTAACCAAATATGTCATTCCTCACATTCACATACTAATATACGTAGCCAAAAATCCCTATGATAGCTCCATAAATATTTCACTATACAAATCTAACCATAAGAAAATATCTAGATAAATCATATACTATCCAAGTCAGGAGATTAGTCTACTTTTTTTTTTTTTTTTTTTGTAAGTAAGGAGATTAGTATACAAAATCTCTAAAGACACAAATACTAATACATCGATCTTCACTCCTACTCATCATGTAGAAACTCATGAGATTCATTTGAAGGGTTAGTTTAAATAGTAAGAGAGTAAGTTAAATACTCAGTAAGGCACAATATATAACAAAGAATATGTAATATTTATACTTAAAATATAACAGTAGGAATAGAAATTATAATAGAATACAATGACATAAGATATGAAAAGAATACTTATGCAAAGTCTTTTCAGATTTTTTTTATCTTATTCTTTCTTAATATTAGTTATCAAACATGCTTAAAACTTATTATTATTTTTTTTGTTAGAAATTAGGGTTAATAGGGTTTACTAGTTAAAATAGTGGTTGAACAAAGTCAAGATTGCGTTTGCTTGTCTGCACAATCAAAAGCCATAAGCTCTTATTCAAGACCCGAATGTGGACGGTCTACATATTTTTCAGTAGACAGGGTCAAATATCACTTTTTAACTCGCGGTTATGTAGCTCTTTATCAGATGATGATCTTTTACCATAATATATTAAGGCATGCCAAAATATACTACTCGCTAACTCATAATCCTTGGTCAAATTTCTTTACTTTCTTTACTTAGAAAAATTCTGCACTTGACTTCTTAGTTCTTAGTTCTTACTCTTTTAAAAAACGATTCAAACTTCTTTAATATAATTGTAGAGTTCCATTTGCTTTTTTATAATGTCATATGTATTTTTATCATAATAATTTCATAAACATGAAATTTGACAATAAATATACAAAAAAATTAAAAAATTTAATACAAATTTGATAAGCATGCAGCATATAATTAAATATATAGCATATTTTATGCATATACAACAATATATAATAATTTAAAATTGACAACTTTAAAGTAGAAATATGTAGGAACTATTTTTACACTTCTAAATGTGAAACAAATTTTAAAATAATACACATATTTATGATATAGAAATTAAATATGAGCTCTTGATAAGTTTCATTATAAAATCATGAAAAACCAACAAATATGTAGGTTTTTTATGTTTTTATTTTAAAAACTTAACTTGGACGAGTGCTAGAGTACTAATACTCAAAAAGAATGGGAATAAATAACAACAATGGAAAGAGGGAACTTAGGGTGCACTTGTCTCATCCTGATATACCGAAATATTTACTTCGATCATCCTAACTTGAGCTATCGAAAGCTATTTTCCTATCTTCTCTCTCTTCTTCTCTCTCCTTTTAGTCTCTCTCTATCTCTATTTGCTTGCACCGCCTAAAAATAGTGGTTCTCAAACCCTCGGTGAATTATATACTTGACTTGCACTCAAGTGGCGCTCTAGAACGTGGGTCGAGCGCTGCTGCAATCATAGTTGGTTTTGGAATCCATGCCAAGGGTGCACCGAGGCATACGTTGAGAGCGCCTCTGTGCCCTTTATGTTTGCATTTTTGCGCCGAGGTCACGCTAGGGTGTGCCTCGAGCGTGACCCTTCTGAAACATCATTCCAAGCTTAGCATCGAGGCGCTTATCTAGCATCCTCCTAGCCCTTTACAAGCGCATTTTTGCACCAAGGCCTTGCTCAAGTGTGCCTAGGGTGAGGTCTAAGGGATTTAGTCTCAACATTTTGTGCTGAGGTGTGATGGACCCGATTACTAATTACCATCTGTCCTAATGTCCTTGAAAACTAAATACAAATCATAATATAAAATTCATCAAAATAAACATCTGTACATATACATGATCCACAACATGCCACAACCTCATGACTGCGACAACGAATCTAAATATTTTACCTTGTCGGACCTAAATCGGGAAGATGCTTGCAAATACCTTCAAAGGTGTGGAAGTATTTCACGTTCCAACATAAACTAGATTTCAACTAAAACATGCATCAACCTCCTTAATTACAAAATAATACATACATCTAACTCATCAGCCCAAAAGAATTACTATTGTACCAAAAATATAAAAGATAATGTCTAAAAAAATACATCTTAAGACATCCTCAAGCCCTAAACTAAGCGCTGGTCCTTCATTTCTACTCGTCTGGCATAAACTCGTAATTGGTCATCTAGAGGGTTAGCAAAAATAGTAAGGAAGTGAGTTAAATGCTCAATAAGGCACATACATATTAAAGACATGCATACTTATATTTGAAATATTAAAGTACATATTAGAATAAATAATGACGAATGGATAATTATAAAACATGATTATAAAATGATTTCATGGTACATTCCAAATTCCTTCATTTCATTTTTGTTTTCTTACTCATCGAATCGTGCCGAAAACTTATTTTCTTTGAGGATCAGGGCCAGTAGGCCTTTTTAGCTAAATAAGCGGTCGATCGAAATTTAGATTGTGTTTACTCCTATATAATCAAAAGCTTTCTCCTATTCAAGACCCAGAGACGTGCCGTCCACATATAACCGTATAGACGGGACTTTAGCCGCAAAAATGTTCTTAGCAAATAACGATCTTTCACTATAATATATTAAAGTATGCCAAATATACTACCTGGTAAACATTCATTGGTCTAATTTCTTAACTTCTTAATTCCTTAGGAAATTCTATACTTCAATTCATACATTCTTGGTTCTTATCCTTTTGGAGAACAGTTCATAAGTTCTTAATGTAATTGTAGAATATTCATCTTTAATCCTTTTCCATAAAGCTTATACTTTTTTACCATGGTCATTTCTTAGTCATGAAAGTTTATTAATAATACAGATAAAATAAAACATCCGAATAGTGAAAAGTATGCTATATAAAATAAAATATACAATATATTTTGAGCACGCAAAAAAGAACATGGAATAAATTTGGAACTCATAAATTTGAAGCACAATTATGTAAAAATAAGATTTTATGCCTCTAAACATGAAGAGAAAATTTTCATAGCATGCATATTTGAAATACAAGCAAATAAACGGTAGTTTTCAACAAATCTTGTTATAAAAATATCATAAAGCAATAAATATACACATTTTTCGTGTTCTTGCTTTAAAATCCTAACTAGGAAGAGTATTAGAATAATAATACTCAAAATGAACAGAAATAAATAACAGCAACTGAACAAGGAAGCTTGGATTGCACTTGCTTTGGCCCGATTTACTACTTTTTTTACTCGGATTGTCTGGATTCAAGCTCCCGAAGCCTTCCTTCACTCTCTTCTCTTCCCTTCCCCATCGCTCCTCTCTCTCTCCTCTATGCAAATGTCATGCAAAAATGGCAAAAAAATAGCAGGTGGGGGCTTTTAACAACCCTGGTTCTCGAGCGCCAATTGAGCGCTGCTCGGGTGTGGGTATATTGGAATTCGTGCTCGAGCGCTTATCGGCCGCGACAGTTCTTGAAAATGCACATTAGGTGCGGATCGAGCACTGGTTGGGCATGGCGGTTTTGGAAAATGCACCTACCCTACGCCTTGGCTGCGCCTCGAGTGCCCTACTAGCTTGCGCTAGGCCGAGTTGCCCCAAGTCGGTTTTCGAACCTTTTGACCCGATTCTCACATCCAATATCCTTAATATCAATTATATTAACTCAATAAATCATAATTTTATAAAATTCGAAAACTCGAACCTTACACGAGGGATCACCGAAGAGAGCGTTGAGCGCAAGCCTTCATATTTGCATTCATAATTTTGTGCCAAGGTCATGCCGAGAGCTTACCAAGGGCGTTCTACGGTGCCAGTTTTTGGCCGAAGGTTGGTCTCGGCCTACATCAAGCCCAAATCGCCCGATTTATAAATTTGAAACTCAATCGACTAATTTATAAATTTGATCTTTTTGATCTAATTTTTCACATATTTTGACATCAATTTTACTTATATTAATTTAATTAATTAATATTCATATAAGTTGAAAACTCGATCCTTACAATTTGACGACAAAAGAAATATTGGCTCTTGTCATAGTTGAGTATAGAAGTGAGCCCACAAGCCTTCCATGTTCACTAGGGTTTGATGGAATCATGTCTTCATCTGTAGAAATCGTGAAATTCTAATCAAAGGCATCTTTTGATAACCCAGATTGAGTAATATATCCAGGCCATATTTTGTTTGACATAGATGCATTCCAGATGAGTATCGTGCAACCTTTAAGCTTAGAAAATATTTAAGAGTGACAGAGTTTGAAATTTGAAATCTATAATTTCTTTGAGATGAGAAATTCTGATGGTATCATTTGATACAGCAGTAACGTCATCACACTATACTAAGATAACCATGAGTGAAGTTCCTCGAAGGTTTGATGAACAAACAGTGGTTGATTTTGGGTTGGTAAAAGTAACGAGCAATAAGAGAAGAAGAGTAGCTTTGCGTGCCATTTTGTGGAAGCTTGTTTCAAACCAAATAAACTTTTCTTTGTCAGATTATAAACTTTCTTGGGATGAGAATTGGAACTTTCATATAAATTTATTCTTCTATATTCTTATCATCAAATTCATCCATTCGCCTAAATTGGTATAATGATCCACTTCGAGCAGGTTGTTCTAAAACCAGAAGGTCCATTGTAGGATTTTGTGTCTTCATTGATGATTCTTTGGTCAGCTGAAAATCCAAGAAGTGACGTACAGTATCCAGATCATCCACTAAGGCAGAATGTGGGCCATCACCTTTCTCATGGAAAGCCATCTGGCAAATGAAGTTAATCAAAGATCTCAATACACGTCACAAACAACTTGCAGTGTCAATCAATTAGCAATTCACAATACAATTTTCCATGAAATGCCCAGGCACATAGATTTCGACTGCTATTTTGTTAGAGAAGATTGTGGATGGAATCCTGACTCTTATTCATGTATTTATAAAGTTTCAAGGTACTGACATCTTCACCAAAACGCTATCTAAGACCACATTTTATTTTCTGCTGTCCAAGATGGACACACTGAATATCAATGCCCATGTTAAGGGGGAGTCTCAAAATTTTGACTATGGTAGCCTTTGTAGCAGTAGTTGCTTGTAGATGTTTTTTTAAAAAAGAAAAAGGAAAAATCGTATTAGCAATAGATAAGTTGGTATACCAGTTAGGATTTTCCTCGATGAACTCATGCATATATAAGTGATTGGGACTCTTGATTGACTCGTAAAAACTCCGAACAGAGTTTCTCCAAGGAAATCATGCTACTAACAATTGCCATTGTTCTGATTTCCTTTGGTAAGAAACTTTTTGAGATTAGAATTTTTACATATGGTTAAAATTATCACATTATTTATAATTTTATAGTGCAAAAATAAATATCAGAAGTATATCTAAATTCCTACCTAAAGTTTTTTTTATTAAAGAACGTCATAGGCATATCAATTTCTTTCTCTTCATCTTTATCTCTTTCTTCATGAGGATTCATGGAATTTATATGTGAAAATATTATTATCTATTCTGATTTTTCAAATAAGAATCTTTTAAATCAGAAATTAGTGAAATATCAAAACAAAACCTCCAGTTATAAATCTAAAAATAACAATTTTGATACTTATCCAAAAAATTATCTTTAACAATATTTACATAATGAGTAATTTTTTCATTTATAGGGTAAAAAGATTATCAATTTTTTAATTACATAAACATTATTCCTTTCATAAAAAATCAGACTAATTAAGAGAATAATTTCTTTAATAAAATTTAATAAAATCATACTGCATTGTAATCTATAATCAATTTAATAAATTACGAATTATATAGTATGTCATTTGGCACAATTTTAATATTTTCTCAACTGACCAAACAAGTGCACATCAATGCAATCATCAATAGTTAAATTATTACAATACTATGACTAAATAATCTACAAGTGTAAGTTATAGAGATTTCATATCATAAGCGACATAGTTCCTTCTACGTATCAGAATGTTAGCAAACAAATTTGATCACAATCTAAAATGAGAAGTATGAATAATGTCCAGTAATAACGTCTTGGTCAAAAACTAATCTTGAAATTATTCATCCATAAGCATAATGTTCATACATAATAAAAAATAAGAAATACCAGAAACTTATATATAGAGATCTCAAATGTTAATAAATATACTGTAATACAATCCAAGCATACATTAAGGTTTATAACAAAGACCAATACTATTAATATGATCATTAAATATATTTGCCGTTAATCATTTTGTTAATGGATATGTAATTATAAAATTGGCATTAAAAGGTTCTATCAACATCATTTTGTTTCTAAACTTCAATTTTGATGATCAAATATTTAATTTATATAATTTAGCACCTTTTAAACACTTGTTATTAAAGAAAAGAAGATGACTATGGAATTAACATAATAATTTTCAATAACTTGGTTATATAGTCAACAATACTAAGCCCGAAAATAAAATTCCTTGACAATAATGAATGAATTGTGATTTTAAAACACGCCACAAATCTACCTCAAATGCAAACATAGCAATCAAGGATTGCATCACAATTTCTAAGAGATTGCTCCTCCATTCAATGAAAATACAAACTCTAAGTATATTATCTAATATTTGGGTATCTTTTGCAGCAACTTTAAATTAGAATATGTAGACAAAGCCATAATGATTTTTACCAAGTCCTTAGAAGTTGTAGAAAATGTTTCTTTGTAATTAATACCCCATTCTTTGAGTAATAATTTTTGTGGTAACCTGGAGCTGAGGCACTTGCTTCGAACCGAACTTTCATACTAACACTTCAATCATAAGTAGTTATCATAAAACCATAAAAAATGTGATATCTATGAAAAATCATAACAAATAAATTATCCATTAAAGTCTAACTCCTCAAATCACGAGATAAATGTAATACTTGGTGCATTTAAAACTAAAGGGACAACCTCGATAAAACTATCTCTACTACCATGATAAAAATAAATCTTCTCAAATACTTAAAATAAATCAACTACCTTTGAGATCATCGACCTACAAGCTTCTCAGCAAAATTCAATCACCAGCTAACTTTATGAACCTACAATATTTTGCAATCAATAAGATATAAGGGCAAGTTAAAAGGTCAATAAGTAATAATACCAATAAAATAGTAAATAATAAATATCTCAAATAACTATATCTAGATGACAAGAGTAACATCAAAACTCAAGAGTCCATTGTACTATATCCAAAATTATAAGATATGATATAAACGCGACTCAAGATTACAACAATGATTAATCATGAGAAATTTACTCCAAACCCAAAATGTCATAAATATAAGCAAGATTCTTCATAATTTGATTGTCAACAAAAATCATATATTTCGTTGAATCTATTTCAATAGAGGTCACTATATCGGGTAATATTACAAATAAACTTTTTAAATTTTATTTTATCATTATAAACTAAATGTCATGTATTTCTAACTTCAACAGTTGAACCCGTAATACGAGATGACCAACGCTAACGAGTTTGACATGTGACAATTCTCTTCATCTAATTAATGTATAGAAATTGCTCCCTAAAATTCCCTTCGCCCTATCCAAGTAATCAACACTTGTTTTGATAATTTTCTTCACCCAATCCAGGTATAGAAATTTTTTACTCAGTTTCTCTTTGCCCATTTCAAATATAGGAATTAATATTTATCCTGACAATTTTCTTCATGTAATTCGAGTATAGAAATTACTCTCTCTTAGATTCCTTTTGCCCATATCGTGTATAGGAATCTACACTTTCCTACCAATTTCCTTTGCCCAATCTTAGTATAGAAATAGCTCACTCGGATTCCCTTCACCCATTTCGACTATAAGAATCTAAATTATGCATGTCAACACTCAATGTCTTTTACTGTGATATCCTTTAATATCATACCATATAATGGTTAAATTATTATAATTGTTCCTCCCTTAAATATATCTCATTTTATTAAAACATTCATTAAATATCGAATGATTATATACTATATCACAATTCTGCAAATTTCATACTTCTTCCTATCGTGATGTTTTCAATAGTTACCCACTCGTAGATAATTAAGACAACTCATACATTTAAGAATTACACAAAAAAGATCTCACTAAGAAATGATAAGAGAAGACTCATAGTACACTAAATACTCTTCATGTGGCACCCAAACTAGGCCCACTATTACTCTAAACTTTGGAATTAATGTAAGATCAGTTACGCTAACACTTATGAACAATTTGATATTCTGGCATTCAAATGTTGTATTTTAGAGCTTGCACACTAAAATATAACTCTATTATAAGATCTACTTGACGATCTAACCAATGATCTAATCCTTTAAGGCCATAAAATAGTGAAAAGTACATCTTATAAGGTCTCTAACTTGTAGATTTTCTCGAAACTCAAATTTGCGCTAGAATACATTTGACGTTCAAACACTGCCTTGCATGTCGAACAAACATTAGCTCTTAGCCTTATAAAATAATATAATTTTCCTTGAGATTTGAGATCTAAGGTGTATAGCCCACCTAGAAAATGCCCACCGAGATATATTCTCAAGAAAATGAGACTAGACCCGTAAATCTACCAATTTATTCTAAGTTTGTCCCTAGTGTTTGAACATGGCCTTACACAACGGTCACTTGTTAAGTCAAACATTTTATAAATCTACTAATTTATAAAGACCAAGCAATAAAACATTAATATTAAAATATTTCTACCATAGAGTTCTCATTAACGAGGTCTAATAAAATCATATAAAATATAGAAACTTGAAATAACAAAGAATTATCTGAAAAATAAGCAGATTTGGCCAATAATACTGTGATGTTCGAACACTATTTAAACACTGGCCAAATCATAGTGCAGCATTAAAATACTGGCTCGAATGCTAGTCAAACATTGCCCCAAAATGGATGCAAAATGATTCAAATGGTCATAAAATTTATCATATAGCTTCTATACTTCATTATTATCAATTTACCTCAGTCAAAATTGATTGAAAAGGATGAAAGAACAAATCTTTGAGCACGATGAAGAGAAAAGAGTATCCAATGAAGAAGGGTATTTCTACTTGCCTCGGGGTGCATAATAGTTGCAAGTTTTTATCATGAATGACCACCAATAATCCATGTATGGATCTCAAAGAGGCACCTTTTTAAACTCGCTCCAAGAGATGAGGAGGTTTGAAATATCAAAGGTTCTTTCTCTCTCTTCTCTCTCTCTCACTCGGCTGAATGGTGCTCTCTCCTTCTCTTTCTCTTTTCTCTCCAAGACTTCATAAAATAGTGATAGGATGAGGGGAGAAAGGTTACGGGATCTAGCTAGGTTTGCATTTAGAAAAAATGAGGGAATCAGGTTTTAATTCTTTTCCAAAGAGCTGCTGGCTGGCCAATTAATGAACTGCAGCAATTAGGGATTGTTTCCTAAGTTAATTCGCAGACAAAATATTTATAGGGGTGGCTGTATGAAGACGAAAAAGGGCATACCTCATAACTAGGGTTTCTAGGGTAGTTTAGGATTTTTGGCCGATTAGAGTTTAAGATGGAGCTTTGTTAATTTTAGTATATTAATGAGTTCATTTTTTAATTCTAATTACACACAAATCCATAGTTTAACACCATGATAAATCTTAACTAATAAAATAAAACACTAATCATATTTCTATTGTCTAATAAATTAATTATCAAAATATTTTTCTAATATTTCAGTGAATCTATTTTGTTGAGGGTTTTTTTAAAATTAGTACTTACTTGTCTATGAATTATTATTATCATAAAATTTCATCTTCATCATTAACTCCATAATTAAAAATTTTAACCGATTAGGAGTTCAATTAACTTCAGTTCGAATTACCGAGGTGTTATAATCTTCCCCCTTAAAAATGCCTTGGACCTCAAATAAGTATGGATACTTCTTTATGTCCTCTTCTAATTCCTATGTAGGCTTGCTCTTCGTATAGTGATGTTATAGAATCTTTACCATCTGAATGGTTTTATTTTGTAGGATTTTCTCTTAACAATTAAGAATTCAGGCTTTTGAGATGACGTCCTAGGCTAGTTGATAAGGCTCTTAGAATTAATATCCACCTCAGAGCCAGTTCGATAGAAAGGCCACTCTTCCACTTGTGCTAGTCTTGGTAATTTGTCTAGTCTTGGTAATTCGTCTGGAATGTATTTGGAAACTTTCAATTGATAGAGACATCCTTGATCATTGACTCCTCTAGCTCCTCCTAACCATGAAAACCTTGACTCTTCTCCTCCCAATTGCAATAGATTTTTAGTGAGAGATATCGGCATTGACAGTCATGCACTTTGATTTCTTCTCTTCAGAATCAGGGAATAGCAATTCTTATCGACTGGAATGGGCACCACCTGGGTGAAGTACAAAGGCCTTAGAACAACCTCTCAGTTGGGGCACAAATCAAGAAATATAAGGGAAAGTGTTTAATTGCAATTTCAAAATATTATCGTAAGATAGACTAAGGTGTGAACAATACCTTCGACAGTAGCAATGAAGCCTGCGTCTTAGGCTCGGTACTAATGAAAACCCCTTTCAGAACTTGCAGTTGCTGTGGTCAAACTAAGCATGTATCCTCTTCTTCCGTGCATCACAACCCTTGGCATAGTGTCCCAGTTTGCCACAGCCAAAACAGAGTCTAGGGCTCATTTGGTTCTCCAAGGGTGATGCTGAAGAGGTAGTTGGTTCTAATGCTTTGCGGTTTGTGGTGATATGGCCGGCCTCCTTACATTAGAAATTGCATCACCTGCTGTTGGACCTGCTAATCCATTATGGCTTATTCTATGAGAACGACAATGGTTCGATCCTGGAATATGAAGTAATTTGTTCCAGTTGTCCTCTTTTCTCAGGCGCTTAAACAATAGAGGTTGATTAATTCATCACTTGAAACCTGCGCTTTTGAGTTCTAGTGTCTAGATCTATGCGTTGAGTTGCTAGTTGTAATGTGCTCGATACCTCAGCCACCCCTCCAAGCCTTCCATAATTGGTTCTAAAAAAATATTTGTAGTTTGCTTTTGTTTATTCCGACATCTTGTAAAACAAGGAGCCATGAAATCTTGCCTATCGTAATTATCTAATTTATTCGTCTATCCTTGACTTGGACTACATGTTCTATCCTAACTCTCATGAAGATTTGTTATGAATTTTCTCGACTTGTAATAACCATCAATATTCTAAATCCTCGATCTACATAATGAATCATAATATTCTTCGAATATTTCTAATTCCTAAATTCTTAGGTATTCTTACAGGACCATATTTCTCGGATACCATGTTTGTCGTCACTCAGAACCGAGGTGCTTGCCACCCAATTTGTCATAAATAATCATTATAACACTATGATAAATGTGATATTAATAAAAATTTCTAAAAAAAATAAATTATCCATCAAAAGCTTAACTTCTCGAACCACAAAATAAATATAATGTCAGGTATATTCAACATCACAAACCCAGGCAAAGCAGTCAAATAAATAATTAATTAAATCTAGAATATTAATTAAATAAATTTTAAATTCGGTGTGACAAATGGAATATACATGGGACTCAAATATATCACGTATAAGACCTTATCAGACAACTATCATGATAATGAAATTTAAATCTACCTAAACAGTCGTAAAAAAAATGGCCAAATCATAATAGCAACTCATCATAAAAATAAATTTGTCGTAACGACCCAAAAGCCTATATTTGGCTGGATTTAAACTTTCAAGATAATAAAACATTCAGATCTAAATAAACATAATACTCACTAGAAATACGAAGCCGTGTAAAAATGTAGTCTACTCCTAGAATATAGGCCAAGCTGACAACTTTCAAAGGACAAAATAGAAAACATGAGCTGAATGCTCATCAAGTATCATATATAAGCAAACATGTTCAATAAATTAGAAGGAGGGTTATGGATAAATATCAAATCGAAAAATAGATATAAATCCAAGTCGCTGATAAAAAAAAATCTAATTACCAAATCCAAAACAGAATTCAATATCCAAATCTAACAAAATGTAATAGCAAAATCTAATGGTAGTTTTGTATTTAAATCAAATATCAAATCCAAACAAATATCAAATTAAAAAATAGTCCCCTTAGGATATATATATATATATATATAACAAAAGTAATCTAGACTAATTTTGATAAGTAGATGTCCAATCCAAAGTCCAATTTAAGTTTAAATTCAAGGCTCGATCAGTTCGTGATCCGAGGTAGAAGCCAATAGCTAGATAATCCAATCATGTATATAGAAGCCGAAATAGTATCGTCACAAATAGTCCAAAGGTCCAGATCAAAATATATATTTAAAATTAATGTACAAGACATATCAAAATCCATCTGTAGGTAAAATCGGTAAATCTCAAATCCAAATCTAAAATCCAAGTTCAAATATCCAAATTTATACAAAAACACAAAATATGCATCAAATTTTAGTTTTGATTATTTAAAGGCTAACTTAAGAAAAGGGTTACTCATAATCTGACAACTTTAAACCAAATCAAATGCAAATAATGTTAGCACGTTAGACCACTTATGTACTCTGTCTCTCATAAATAAGGTTGATTATTATATTTTATCACCCGTGACTTTGGGTATTATTTCTCAAGTTGTCAAATATATTTAAACGTACGAATATATTATAAGGTCTAATCAAATTTCAAATAGGAAGAGTCACTATATCTATAATATTCATAATATTTTTATTCGATTTAATTGTATTTATTTATTTATTTTTGGGTAATTAGTGATGTAATAAAAATTAATTAAATATTATAAAAATTTTGAATATTATCTGAAATTGTTGGGCCGGTGCCCGGGGTGTGCTTGTTCAATCGTCCGAATATAGATTTGAGTTTTAGAATTAAAAAAAACTAATCAATATAATAATAATAATAATAATAATAATAATAATAATAATAATAATAATAATAATAATAATAATAATAATAATAAGAGAAGCAAAAGGCAGAAATGGGGGAGAGCAATCAGGGAGAGAGAGAGGGCGTGAGGGTGGTGGGCTTGGCCTGTGGAGTGCGGTGGCCGGCGGTGGCTGTCAAGCGATAGCAGCATGCGGACAAGGGGGCGGTCGCCCCGCTGAGGCGACTGCTCGCGCAGAGGCTGGCACGAGGAGAGATACCGCACGAAGGAGAAGAGGAGAAATGAAGGCCTTCGGGTCCGATTTTGTGCTCGAGCTAGTTTTAGAAATGGTAGATCGGGTCGAAACAAATGCTTCTTTACCTTTCTTTTTCATTCTTGTTAATTTTCGTTTGAACCCCTTTGGGTATTGTTATCTCGATACCCGACCCATGCATGTATATGTGAACCCATAGTCTAATTATATATATATATATATATGTGAATCCCATCTTTAATTGCTTAGTTTTCGTCTAATTTTTGCAATCTGAAAACCCTAACTGCTGTGCACACTGTTCACCCACGTTCAGGTAGTTTCGACCTCTAATTTTTGGAGTTTTTGCATAAATTGAGACTAGAACGTTATTACCCATATCTCATGTAAGTTAATTTACCAATTGGATTCCCGATTTGAAAGCTTATTGTGAATTTCCGTTCGCGAAACCCTAAACTCACGCCCGGACATCGTTCGAGCACGTATTTTGAAATTGATGCATAAATTGACTTGAGAATATGTTACCCATGTCTTGTACTTGTTAGATTACCCACTGGATGCCCGAAATTTTGAGAATTAACCGATATATGCATTCATGCACTGTTCACAAAGCCATTTGATGAATTTTGCATAATTTTTGCATACTTAATTATTAATTAAGTTGCATATGTTTAATTGCTTATCCCAAAAAATGTATTCATTAACCAATTGTGAAGATAATCGTTAATCGGAAGCCTTAAAGCCGAATTGGGCCCTTGATGATAAGAATTTCCTACGTTTATGATGTTCATATATCCAAATTGAATCATGAAAGGACTTCAATCCAAGTGAAAGATAATAATTGTATAAGTATGTGGAAGGAAACCCACAATTGAATATGTGATTGAATCGAGCTCTCGGTTGGAGATATTGTAAATAAACTATTTGAATGAAAGATAATAATCGTATATGTGATCGGAGGGAAGTCCACATGTGATATGTGAACGATTGATTTTTTCGGAAGGAGATATTGTGAAATGAATTGTGGTGGACCCCATTCAAATGAATAAGAACCCATGAAACTAGAACCATGGACTATATTACGATGGGTAATATCCCTTGGTATGATATGGGTATCATAGTAGAGACTCAAGGAGTACACTGATCGCATATCCTGACTGATTATTAAAGTGGGTGATACTCTTGTCAAGTTTTAAGATATTACAGTGGAAGGACGAGGACTGCCTCTCGACCGCGGGAGGTAAGGGTAGCGTTGATTACGCTATGCCACGTGGTGTTTGGCCTATGTTGGCCAATCAAGGTCTATGTTGGCAGATCGATATTGGACGTTTATTATGTCGTGTGAGCCTTAGATCATGGGACTATCATGATCCTTTTCTCGTCCTCCCGCACCTTTTGTTAGTAAGATTTACTGACCTTGGTCTATAAAGACAAATAACTATGTGTAAATCATAATCCAAAAAAGAGAAGTGAACTGTGTACCAAATCATACTTGATCATATTCCTGTTTAATGTATCTTTTTCATGCTTATGCCTTTTCTTGCTTACCTTTGTTTATATTGACTATCATTTTGTTATAATTCATTTGCTAGGATTTTTTAGCTCACCCTTGCTTCTCATTGTTTCCAATTTAGCACAGTCCGTTAAACCCAGATGGGATAACATAGAGATTGGAAGTGGGTTAGGCTCGAGATTTGGAAGACCAGATCGGAAGACTTATATCTTATAGATTGTAGTTAAATGAATACTTCTATATTCCTCTTGGGTTTATTAATATATATTGTACAAATGACTAATGCTTATACTTTCGCAGGATATTATGGTTTGTTATAGGTATCTAATGGCATCTCTTTTTGGCCAACATTGTGTATAGATATACTATATTGGAGCCACAATTTAGTAGTGGCAATTTGGATCCTATGTAGTTTTGTGTTGATGTTGTATGTTGTTGGTTGTTAGGATTTTTGGATGTATTATGTGTTATACAGGTAATTGTACAGCTTTTGTATCAGCTCAACGGTTGTATTACAGAGAAAATTTTGCTGGATTTTCGGTAGAAAATACAGTCCATCAAGTTGGTATTAGAGAAAAGAGCTACCTTAGATTTGATTTGAATAATATGCAGAAGTTTTGGATGAATTATGATTAATTGGAGAAGTAGACGTAGGTATAGGACAATTAAGTTAGATTGGATAGTTCTAGTTGTTTTGATTTGGCTAGCCTAGGTTTGAGCTAAATTAGACTTAGACGAGTTTGGTTGTTTAGCTTATAAGGTCCTAGTTAGTGTATGAAGTACGACCTAATCTGTATTGCGTTGTTTTCGAATAGGGTATAAGTAATTGCGATGGCTCCTAGATAAGGGTTTACTCATGGTAGTGATCAACCGTGAGGTCGGAAGGAGCTGCAGGAAGGTATCTTGGGGTTTTAATTTGATTAGTGCCGACCTAGTGTTCGAGTTAATCGGTGTTAATTCGAGACCCAGGTTAATTGGTTTCGGTTCGAAGTTTAGGTTTGATCTGTCTTGAATTGAGGTCCTCGGAGTAGTAATTTGCTAAGGAGTCCTTGATCGATGTATTAAGTATGATGGATGAGGTGGGAGCGATGGGTTGAGGTTATAATAACTAGGAGTTAATTTTGAGGTTAACAAATCCTAGGATATTAAATTATAATCGATTTAAGGATGCTTAAAGTGTCTGAACTCTTGGGTAGTTCATAGCCTACAAAGGATGAGATATAGATCCTAAAAATTAAGATAATGTTGCGGTCGTTCAATGTTCGGAGAAGGATTATGGGTCTCGAGAATGAAAGATATCATAGGAATTGTTGTGAATGCCTTATGGATGAGCATCTTATTTCGATGGGAATTTTGAAAATATGTTTCAATTATGGATAGTTCGACCGATTGAGTAGGGATTTTCCTTATTCCATGGGTTGGATAGTTAAGGAGCCTAGTTGTAATATCCTGAATTTTCATTCGGATTAATTTAATATTAATTATAATTTTGGATAATTTGGGCATGACAAATTAATTAAATATTGAGAAATTTGGGAAAGAGATTTGGATCTGTTAAGCTAGCCCTCGAGGTGCGTCCGTCTTATTACCCAAGTATCGGTTTGAATTTTAGAATAAAAGAAAATTTAAAGTAATATATATATATAATAACAATAATAATAATAATATAAAAACAAAAAAAGAAGAACAAAAAAAAGAAAAAGATGAGATGAGGCTCGGGGAGAGAGGAAGAGAAGAGGGAGAAGAGAGGAGAGAGAGGGTGACTGGCGTGGACTACTTTTGCCGCCGTCGTCGGAGGTTTCGACACCAAAGATGGAAGTCCACAAAGCCCTCTTCATGGTGGTACCCTCCATTTTGTCTATCGGTGGTTGTAGAAGGAGAAATCGGGAGCTGAAGCCAAATGGTCGTCGTCCGTTTGCCGTCGTTTTTGAAAAAAATTCGGTGAAATCAAGGTATGTAAATCCTTCCATTCTCCTTGTGGATATTGATTTTGGAGTTATATGTGATGATTTTGTGAAAATCGGCTACTATTTTGTTGGATTTGGGTGAAAAGGGGCGTTGGTAGGGTTACGACCGAAGAAGAGAGAGGGAGGCCGCCGTGGGTGATGTTGTCGTCCGCCGCCGTCCGCCGCCGTGGGTGATGCTACCATCCGCTGCCGTCTGCCGTCGAGTTGCTGCCGCCGTGCTCGCCACCATTGCCTGTGTTGAAGCCAGAGCCGTCGCCGGCGATGGTGGAGAGAGAGAGAGGTAGAATCGCGCGAGCAAAGAGAGGAACGGAGGAGAGAGAAAGGACAGCTGGCCAGCAGGAGAGGGAGAGGTACCGTTCGGACACTTTTGGACATCCTTTCTTCAGATCGACAAAGTATGAGGTTCAGTCAAGTATCTGTAAACCTCCTCTTTGGTCTGATTTAATTTCTGATTTATTTTAGACACCGTTTAAAATTTTTACTATCATGCATGTATTTCGTACACCTATTTATTTATTTGGACATGTATGTGTAATTCAATGACTGATTTTGAGGGTTCTAATATGGGTTTTATATTTTTTTGGAAGCCCGAAAAATTTATTAAATTCGATGTATATTTATATCAATATGTGTAACGAAAATATAAACGAAACTTGCATTGACCGTGCATTTTCACATGCACATACTGGGTTGTGGTCACTATATTTGGATTTGAAAATTGGACACTTTTGCCAGCTCCCGACAGGGAGATATTTGTTAATTAGAAATCTCCTTCCGTCGGTAGGAAAGGTTTGGAGTAGTGACTCTTCCCATTTGGATAATTTGATTTGACCTTAGAATATATTCGAACGTTTTAATATATCTGACAAGTTTAAGAAATGTATCCAAAGTCACGGGTGGCAAAATATAGTGAGTAACATTACCTATGGGTACAGAATACATGAACTTTGGTCTAAGGTTATCAGGATTATGTGTAACCCTTTCTCAAATTAGTCTTTAAATAATTAAAACCTAAATTTAGTGCATAATTTGTATTTCTACATTGATTTATATTGGATTTCGATTTGAATTTTGGATTTGGATTTGATATATGCTGATTTTGCCTTCAGTTAGGCATCGGTATGCCTCGTACAATGATTTTAATTATATATTTTGATTCGGACCTTTGAAATATCTATTGCGATACTGCATCGACTTTTGCGCACACTATTGAATCATCCGGCTACCGGATTCTGACTCAGATCACAAGCTGATCAGATCTTAGATTAAGACTTGGATTTGGACTAGGATTGGACATCGGCTTCGAAGTTGGTCCGGATCATCTCTGTTTTGGTTATATATATATATGTCCCGACGATGACTATTTTTAAAATTTAGACATTTATTTGGATTTAAATATTTAATTTAAGTATGAGACTACCATTAGATTTTGAAATTTGGATCTTAGATTTCTGTTGGATTTGTCTTATCGGCAAATTGGGTTTATTGCGTAATTTGATTGCATTTTCATCCATTTGACCTTCCCTCTGATTTATTGGATTCATTTTGTCTAAAATATAATACTTGTTGGGTATTTGGCTCACGTTTTTTATTTTATCGCTTCAGAGTAGAAGGCTCAGACGCATTACAAGAGTTAGGGTATGATCTTCAGATATTTATCTGATTTGGTGAGTTAAATTTGTTATGATGTAAATTTGGCATTTGATACAATTGGATTATGGAATTAGTCGGATATATGCCCATAGTGTATTTTGGAAATAGTTTAGATGTTATGTTATACCTGGTTATGATTTTTGATTGTATTGTTATCTTCTTTATGATATTTGTAGAGTAGGTCGCATTTATTTTTATTTGAATGGTTATCCGATGAGGTCCTGTGTGAATTTTAGTTTATCGGGTTCTGTTTATTTGGATTATCACACCCGAATTTTTGGGACTTAGAATTATTTGTTTAAAATTATTTAGGATTTAAAATTTTAGAAATTACAATTAATTATTTTAAATTGACCTGTTTAGTCCGAGTTCGTGACATTAGTACCTGGAATTGAGGCTTCACGGTGATGGCATGAAGTATAGAAGTATCATAGATCGTGGCAAGAGGTAAAGTTCCCAGATTTTGATACTTCGGCATATGTGTCATTTTGGGATCCATAATCTATACTTTATTGGAGTTTCCTAAACTTATTTATAAATAGAGCAAAAGCTGATGAGGAGGAGAAATGCAAAATTGCCTACCGTTGTGCCTTAGAACAGGAACTTGATTTTATTTAGTAGAAGGCTAAGATCAAATGGCTCTAGGAGGGTGACTAATGTACCAAGTTCTTTTTCCGTTTAGTCACAGGGAATTGTAACTACAATAGGATCCTCTCCTTGGTTAAAGAGGATGGCACACTTACTAGCAGTGGGTGAGGTCTAGCAATTGATAGTTGCTCACTTTATGCAAATTCTGGGGATGGGTCATGCTGATGATCCCTTTCATCCGTTCATCTTGTGTATGATTTCTGATAACTTTCGAGAGTCTTTTTGCTGCCCAGTGAGTGATGAGGAGGTTCAGCAATCTTTGTTCTCAATAGGTGACCACAGAGCACCTAGTTCGAATGGGTTCTCATCAAAGTTCTTTAAAGAGGTATGGTACATTATGGGTCCTTCGATTATTGAAGTGGTTCAAGATTTTTTTAGCATGGAAAGCTCCTCAAGTAAGTCAATACTACCAACATTAGCTTGACTCCAAAGGTGATGTCCTCCTCTAAGGCATTTGACATTAGGCCTATTTTGTGTTACAATGTTATCTATAAAATTATTTCAAAGATTATAGCCAATCGTATCAAACCTACACTCCCATATGTGGTTGATTGCTGCCAAACCACCTTTGTGGTGGTGAGACATATTGGTAACGATATTCTACTCCCTCAAGAACTACTTTGTAAGTACCCTTATGGCAATGGTGTTCCTCGGTATGCTATGAAAGTGGACCTGATCAAAGTGTATGATTCGGTCCAATAGAATTTTTTGATTGCTATTTTGGATTGATGGGCTTCCCTCCCCAGATGGTTATTTAGATTTATCAATATATTACCACCACAATCTTCTCTATTAACATAAATGGAGAATCAATTGGGTTCTTTAAGGGAACAAAGGGACTTAAATAGGGTAATCCACTATTGCTATACCTTTTTGTATTGGCTATGGAAGTACTTCATAGAATAATTGAAACGAAGGCTTGTTGGAATAGTAACTTTAAATACCGTTAAAAATGTGATCGAATCCGTACAATGATGCTTTCTTTTGTAGATGATCTTCTTCTCTTCTCCGGGACAGATGCAAATTCTGTAAGACTGCTCCATGGCTGCCTTTAGGAATTCGAAATTCTTTTAGGACTTTCAGCAAATAAAGATGAAAGTGAATTGTTTATATGTACCATAGATGAGAACACCGTACAAGATATCAAAGATATTATGGGTTACAAATAGGGGTAGCTCTTTGTGTGATATTTAGGTGTCCCGCTTATTACCACTCGATTCTCAGAGAAAGATTATAAACCCCTTTTGGACAAAGTGGTGAGGAAGGTAATCTCTTGGAAGAACAGGTAGTTGTCCTTTGGCGGTTGAGTCTAACTTGTCCCTTCCATTCTATCAACAATTCACCTCTATTGGGTTTCGATCTTCATCTTACCTAAAGTTGTGTTGAAAAAGATGGAGTATTACATTTGTTGATTCCTTTTGCATAGATCCATAGAAGGAAAAACTGTAGTAAAGGTAGCATGGGAGGATGCTTATACTACAAAGGATGAATATGGCTCGGGACTCAAAAACCTTCTCGTTTCTATTAAGGCATTAATAAGTCACCTTCTATGGAGAGCCATCACCAAAGATCCTGCTTCAGTGTGGTCTTCATGGATTCTCACATATCGAATTAAAGACAAATGTATATGGACCATCAAAATTCCTAACTTAGCGGCATGGAGTTGGAAAAAGATCATAAAGCTACACTTTGTTCTATGGCTCAGGATGCGCAATCACATTAGAAATGGTGTTGGGACTTTGTTATGGACTGACAATTGGCACCCGTTGGGGCCACTATGCAACAAATACTCGGAGAGACTGATGACTATCACTGGATTATCCCGAGGTGCTAAAGTTTAGGATGTCATTAGTCATGAATTGTGAAAGTAACCCAATTAGTTTGATGTGGAAGTGACTAGTATTTTGCATAACATGCCAAGTTGCTATTCCGAATGCATCCTGGAAAGATGAGATCAAATGGTGTGATAGTCAAACTAATATTTTCATGGTGAAATCAGCCTACAAGATATTCTAGGGTTCCAAAGACAAAGTAGTGTGGGGCTATCTTATTTGGGACCCTCAATATATCCCGACACATGCCTTTATGTTGCATGGGGCTTCATCCTTATTATTTAGATGATAGAGATATATATACCTTGTATGGTCATCAATAAAATATATTAAATATTATTGACCACTGAAGCAAGAAGTAGCGAAATACATAAATGTCAATGTATATGATCTCTAGAACATAATAGCTCATTTTGACACCTCTAATGATCTTGTAGTGTGAATTCTCTTTATACAACCTGCACAATTGCCAAAATATGTAAAATCAAGAGCTTATATGATTCTATCATTTATTAATCTTTTTATTCTCTCAATAGAGGTATGTCTATTCACCTGTGCCATAATAATTCTTAGTTTTCAGTCATAAAACTCTTTTTGAAATCTAGAAAGAACAAATCGTTTCGAATCACAATAATGTTTTGATCCCTCAATAAATTCACGGAATAAAAATTACAGAATGTATAATACACGTAAAATATATTCAAATCTAGATGTAAATAATAAATAATGAAAGTAATAATAACAAAGACTTAATTTTTGGTGACGAAAAAAAATATCGATAACCATGACTATCAAATAAAATCCTCCAAATTTTAACGGTCAGAGAAGATATGCACTATAAAAATTAACTTATAGATTAGGTGATACAGACAGCTAACTTAGCTGACTTACTCCTATCTTATGATATCTAACAAAGAACTTCTTAAATTTGTCCGCAACAATAAAATCGGATACCTTTCGATCTTCATATCAATCTTTCCTCATGACCTGCTTGAATTGTCATACACCACTTGAACCTAGTTTTTACGCCACCGACATTGCCATTGAAGGTAAACAGGCGGGAAGATGTGTAAGGGATAAAGTAAATGTGGTGAAAAAAACTTGGCAAAGAAGTACAAGTGTAGAACTTTGGTTTTTTTCAAGTAGAGCAATGTAAAAGTATGAAGGATTGAAATTTTCTTAGAAATAGCAGTCAAATGCTCAAGCAAAAGGTTCGGGTAAATGAAATAAGGGAGCTATATATAGGGAGGCTCAAAAACCTACGTAAAAAATGTGACCGTTGGTGAAATACACATTACGGTGCTTGAGCATGGCTAAAGCGCATGACGGGCACGTTTAGGGTTTCATGAGATACCTCCCCGACGCTTAAGCGAGGCTCAAGCAAGCTTTGAGCATGGGGACTATTGGTTTTTGCGGTCGAGTATGGGGCGGGCAAGTATTAGGCGCATGCTCATTAGAAACAGGGCTCGAGTGCACAGCGGGTGCTAGCGTATTGGAAATTGGGCTCAAGCGCAGATCGGGTGTGTAGTGGGTCTCGTGGTACTGGATTGTAATGGCCTAAATCCTAGAATATAGAAAATCCCTATGGATGGTAATCCGGTCAACACTAGTTGACCGGAAGGCGTAAAGAAGGCATAATCCGGTCAACGTAAAATGTTAACCGGAAGGCGTGATCCGGTCAATGTAAAATGTTGACCGGAATGCATGAGCCGGTCAACGTAAATGTTGATCGGAAAACGTGAATGGAAGGAAGGACGGGAAAGAGGGAAGTAATCCGGTCAACGCCAATTAGTTGACCGGATAATGTAATAAGAAAAGTAATCGGCCTTAAGATGAAATCAAGTTCGGCCCTTGCATGATGAAAAGATGTCTGGATTCCCTGTGATGAAAAATAACTCCGAATTTCCTAAATGAAAATCAAGTCCAGCCTTGTGAGAAGAAAGCCGGCCCCGTGATGATGAAATCCAAATCGACCTGGAGGTGAATTTCCAAACCGGCCGTAAGGTATGAAATTGAAACAGGCCTTGGAGCATGTTTTGAAATCAGAAGAAGTGATATTGAAGGCCGGAGTGACTTTGTGTGTTGGAGGCCGGAGCAAATTATGGGAAAGCCGAAGTTGATAATCCGGTCAACAAGTGTTGACCGGAAGATGTGTAGAATGAATTGAATGTGTTTACATGAGAAAGCTAAACACTATTAAGTTCAGTGAACCCGAATTAATTGAGAAATCTAAATTCGTTAAGTTCAGTTAACTAGGAATTAATGAACTCCTTGGAAATATAAAACCATAAATGATCTAATTAATAAGGAAACTTTTTAGAAATGTAGAACCCATAAATAAGAAACATTCCCCCTGTATTGTCAATCATTAATGATGAAATATTTTCCTTGTATTGCCAATTGTTAATAATAGTCATCATACCCAAGGCCTATAAATAAGAATTAGAAATATGAGAAAGAGGCATGCAATAGAGTTTCTAGTAAATGAAGGCCAAAAGATCAATGCAAAGTAGAAGAAACTCAAGCAAGAGTAAAGATCAAGGCAAAGTAGAAGAAACCCAGGCAAGAATACTCACCCCTGTTTTTAAAGTTCATGATTATGCATGTTTGCTACGCAAGTATATATGATATTCTTACGAAATTATGTATGTATGATAGTTGTTTTGTTTAGCTGATTGAATGATATTCATGATGTTCGGTTTTGGTTTTGTTTTGCTTAAAGTCTAATTATTTGTCGAACTTTGATATTGCATGTTTAAAGAATCCCGCTTATTAAAAGAACTCCGCCTTTTGAAAAGAGCTCTGCCCTTTTGAAGAAAAATTACTCCGTCCGTTTAAGAAAAAGTACTCCGTCCTTTTTAAGAAAAAGAGCTTCGGACTTTGATAAAAAAACACTCCGTTTTTTTAAGAAAAGGTACTCCGTCCTTTTAAGAAAGAACTCCGCCTTTTGAAACAAAACTTCGACTTTATGATTATAAGAACTCCAATTGATGAAGTAAGAACAAGGCTATATGAAAATGCATATAATCCGGACAGCAAGTGGAACTCTATGACTTTCGAACTATGAAGAATAGCCATTAAAAGATATAAACTATGAACCGAGTCTCCATTAAACTTGCTGTTAAAGATGGATGAAGGATATTGGAGTGACACTCGAGGATTGCCTCTGGGCCACGGGAGGTAACTTTTTGGTGGAATAAGACTTTTGGACTACGGTCCCGTATGTCGGGTTAAAGGTATTACCTCTCGCCTCGGGGAGTATAATGAGAGGATACGACTTTAGGTTGTGGGGTTATACATAACCCATCCTCGATGTTGTCCGCTCCTGTCCCGTCCCTAAAGATGATAAGAATTACGAATGGTTTTATGGATTTTTCGAAGACAAAATGATAATAATAAGAAATAAAGAAGAAAAGACATGATGATTTCCATATGCTAAGTTATGTTATAAATCTCTATTTTGATCCACTTATATATGTTTATGTTTTCTGCATGTGAGTATCTTGCTGGGCTTTGTGGCTCACTCTTGTTATTTTCAGATGACGAAAGGCTCATGGAGGACGAAGTTGAGTAGAACCTTATGGTGTAGCCAAATGGTTCGGCCGGCCGGAGTTGATTAAATGAAGAACTTAATTTTATTTTCTTTTGATGTTTTGAGAAGACTTGTAAAATGATTCCGCTGTTTATGACTCTATGGATGTTGTTAGTATGTTTTCGTGATTTCTTTTTGGGATAATGATATTGAAAAGTTTAGTAAGCATCTTTGACTTTCAGGCCCGACTAACCTTAATGTTGACTGGCTTGGTGTAAAATTTTAAATCAGAAAGCCAGCTCATGCAGTTCGGCCTCAGTCAATCCTGTGTAAGAAAGAAAAGAAAATTTTTATGACCTTTAATATTTATTTATTATCTCTTTTAAGACTTGACGGCGGCTTTTTGTGTGGAATTAAGTTCGGTCCGTCACAGGCTCAAGCTCACGCAGGCATGCAGTAAGCGAAGGTCCTCGAGAAAGGCACTCGGGTGAGGGCCAGGCACATAGCAGACAGCACTAATATATTTTGATGTAAATCTTCAAACTAATTCAACCTGTCATCGATAAAAGATAAGATACGATCATAAAATATACCAACACATAAATAACTCTAACATCTTCCCATTTGACAATTCCATGACAAAACCTCATCCAAAAGATTAAGCAAAATACAAGGGAATCACGGGTTCAGACATCATAAGATAGAACTCGTATACGTAAAAATCTACA
This sequence comes from Nepenthes gracilis, assembly GCA_033239525.1. Lineage (NCBI taxonomy): Eukaryota > Viridiplantae > Streptophyta > Magnoliopsida > Caryophyllales > Nepenthaceae > Nepenthes > Nepenthes gracilis. The sequence continues at coordinate 13,455,069 of BSYO01000013.1, read as the reverse complement.
TTTTGTGGACACTAAACAAAATACAAATAAAGTACATAAAACATACAAGAGAGCTGCCGTCTCAAAACGATAACTTCTATACCTGTTCAAACATGGTTAGTACAAGAATAGAGAAATAAACATGGTGCAAATAGATAATAACTAAGGGGATTGGAATAGGAATCAGATAGCAGATTGCAGAATCAATAAACGGTAACATGAAGGAACAGTAAATAGAACCGATGACATGAAACAACAGTAAACAGAAATAATAACATGAAATAACAGCAAATATCAACAAAAAACACAAGTCTCCCCTATCAAAAACAAAGGATCACAACAATCCCCTAAACAAGATTAAACACTCCCCCCGAGCAAAACAATAAAGAACTCCCCCTTTTTGTTACGAAGGGTCAAAGAAGAGGTATCACTTTGAGCCGGAAGAATCGCCAAAAGATGGTCGAGTTAAAGAATGACGAGCAGATTGCCCTGCAAACTGATCAAGCTCATCCTCTTGGGTAGCCAAATGAGAACCAAAAAGCTTAAAATCGGCAAGGAGATTGGATCATAGCAGAGTTTAGGAAGCATAGAAGCGCTTCTAAGAAGAATAGAGCCACTCAAGTCGATCAAAAAGCCAAAAAATTTGACCCATTAGTGCAGAGGAGGAAGAGGTGGAGTGTTGGAGAAGAGTAGACGGATCAAGACACAAAGAGTCAGGGTAGGACAAGGCGGAGCAAGCCAGGCCACCCTCGATCGAGAAAGGAGGTACCTCGGGAAGGGGCTCATCAAGAGGCTCATAGGATCCCAGAGAGAAGCGATAAGTGTGTGACCGACTTTAGGCAAATGTAGTGGAACTAATAGGCCGCATAAGCGGCAGATGTGGAAGATCGAGAAATGAGAGTCCTAGACTCTCAATCAATCACTGAATTAGACAACCATGGAGAAGGTTGTCATCCTTTTTGGACTCAAAATGAGTTAGGATGTGAGAACAGAAGTGGGCTGACAGGTTAATGGGCCGCCCACTCAAAAGAGTATAGAGAAATAAAGACTTATCAAGGGGATGGAGAAGAAGTGAGTGATCGAAAAATTATTTTTGAGTATAATCCGACTCACAACCATCCTCCTAGGAGAGAAATGCTTGGTTCTAAAGGACCACCCATTCCATTCCATGGGAGAGCCATGAAGGAAAGAGACGATCTCATTATAGTATGGCATGGAACGAGGTTTGTAAGGGTAGTTGGGATTTTCCACCCGAGGAAGATTGAGAATCCAAGCTATCATGTCTGAGGTAATTCGGTGGTGACACCCCCGCAAAAAAGTAGAAAATGAATGAGGATGATATGTTAGAATAAAATTTTTGAACTAAAAGGATGAAAAATGCAAATAAATTGGTAAGAACCAGTTCCCAATGGCAATCCGTGAACACATAAGAAATGGACGGATTGAGGGAAGCAATGTCAACTTCCCGTTTGAGGAAAAGTTGCCTTTGAGACATATGAGAATTGAAGAGAGCTTCAGCCTCAGCACGGAAGAATTGATTAGGAGCGGAGAGCCCACCTGGCCGATGATGCTTCTCAACAGATTTGCAAACAAGAGATTTACGTGGAGCTGACATCTGTAAAGCAGAAATAGAGAGGAATTTAAGGATGCACCAACTACAACTCCCCTGTTTTATTATTATTATTATTATTATTGTTATTATTGTTGTTGTTATTGTAGTAGTATAAATACAAGAGAAAGAAGGGCTGGCATTAGCTTCACCATTGTCTTCTTCGATGATTTGCTCCATGTTTTTTTTTCTTTCAGTAAACCATAAGAAATTGTAGATTTTGCAACAACCCACAACAAGAAAATGGAAATCGAGCAACATGTAAAGCGCAAAATAATGAATTAGTGAATTTGAAGGCATGAGGCGAATATGGCAAAAAACACGATGAAGCCAGCTGAAAATTTGAGAAATCATGAAGAAATCAAGCAAAAGCAGGAGGACAACTGCATGCAGACATGGAGGATGGTCAAAATCCGGCTGTGAACAGTGCCACCGCCATTAATGGCGGAATGGAGCTCAATAAACCAAAAGAAACCAAAGAGAAGGAGGAGATTACCTTGAGATATGCCTAAGATCGAGGAGAGGTAATGCAGATTTAGAGGATTTTGGGAGAGAGAGGAGGTAAATAGAGAGAAATTGTGTGGAGAAAGAAAGAAAAAAACGGTGAGGGTTTCGTGCGCACACTGTGCCTTTGAAGATAAAGAGGGGCAAGTCGCAGTGCTTGAGAGGCTTAATGGCGCGCGGTGGGCAGTGCGTGTCTGGACTCGGCGCTCGAGCGCCAAGCAAGCGCCAGGCGGACACAATGCATTTTTCTCTCACTCCTTTTTTTTTTTTTTGAGAAAAAAAAAATGCAACTCATGTCATTCAACGAGAGGGGAACAAATAACAATGGTCAATCTCAAAAATTCAAAACACACACTATTCAAGGGTTTAGTGAGGATATTGACCAGTTGACTCTCTGATGAAGCGTGTTCAAGAGATATGACCTGAGTTTCAACAAGTTCACAAATAAAGTGGTGTCTAATTTCGATATGTTTAGTTTGAGAGTACTGAACAGGATTTTTTGAAATATTAATGGCACCGATTTTATCACATTAAATGGCCATAGTATCTTGAACAATACCGTAATCGAGAAGCATTTATTTTATCCACAGGAGTTACGTGCAGTAACTACCAGCGGCAATGTATTCGACTTCCATTGTAGTAAGGAGATGAAATTTTATTTCTTACTCATTTAGGCTATAAGATTTGAGCCGACATAAAAACATTCACCGAATGTGCTTTTATAATCATCAACATTTCCAATCCAGTCAGCATAATAATATCTAGCCAAGGCAAAATTTGAGTCTTTGGAGTAAAAAATTTCATAACCAGATGTCCCATTAACATAGTAAATGATATGTTTAACGGCACTTAAATGAGCTTCTTTTAAATCGGATTGATATCGGGTACAAATACTAACACTAAATGTAATGTCAGGTCTACTAATCGTTAAGTACAGGAGACTGCATACCACACTTTTATAGAGAGTCTGATCGACGCACTTTTCTGCCGAATCACAATCCAATTTAGAGAAAGTACTCATTAGTGTCTGAGTATGTTTTATATTATCAAGGCTGAAACGTTTTGCGAGGTCCTTGGCATACTTGGCTTGAGAAATAAAAATACCATGAGAGAGTTGCCTAATGTGCAGACCTAAGAAGTATGTAAATTCTCCTACCATACTCATTTTGAATTCAAAGGCCATGCAGTTAGCAAATGAATGAGCATAGGAGTCAATGGTGGTACCAAAGACAATATCATCAATATAAATTTGGGAAACCTGTATACATTTATCGGTCGTTTTCACAATAATATTTTATCAACACTACCCTAAACAAATTCATGTCCACTAAGTTACGATGTGAGATGTTCATATCAAGCTCTAGGAGCTTGCTTAAGACCGTATAAAGACTTTTTAAGTTTGTACACATCATTCGAAAATACGGGATCCAGAAATCCCTTTGGTTATTCAACAAAGACTTTCCCTTAAATGATATCATTTAGGAAGACACTTTTAATATCTATTTGATAGAGTTTAAAACCTACGGCACAAGTAATGGACAACAAGATTCTCATAGATTTAAGGTGAGTTAGGGAGTAAAAGTCTCGTCATAATTAATGCCCTTCAGTTGTGTGTATCCTTGAGCAACAAGACGAGTTTTATTATAGGTAATATTTTGATTTTCATTGGTTTTATTTTTAAAAATTCACTTGGTCCCAATGACATTGGTATGTTTGGATTGGGGACCAAGGACTGCATATCATTTCTAATAAATTAGTTTAATTCCTCATGTATGGCATTAATTCAGAATTCATTAGTTAGGGCCTCTTTAACCTTTTTCGGTTTTAAGGGAGACACATAACGAGTATACGTGAGCATATTTAGAACACAGTGATGAAGTCTCATACTCTCACTTAGATCACCCAGAATGAAATCTTTTGGATGATTTAATCTAACTCTAATTGAAGGTTCCTTAGTAGGGATGACAATTGGTGTCTCTTTTGGAATATCAGGTGAGACTGAAACTAGGGGAGACTCAATTTGATTACCTCCTTTATCGAGGCAATCACTAGTTTTAGGTTGTTCGTTGGGGATATCGTCCACAACGACATTGATAGACTCCATAACAGTTTGAGTGTGAAAATTTGTATACCCGATAAACTCTACTATTACGTAGAGCCAATATCCTAAGAATATCTCTTTATCACTTTTTGAGTCAAACTTACCTAAACTTTTTCTATCACATAAAATGAACCATTTAGTGCAAAAAATATGAAAATATTTCACATTTGGTTTCTTGTCTCTCCAAAGTTTACAGGGTGTCTTATCCATTCCGGGTCTTAAGTAGACCCGGTTGATTATATGGTAGGCGGTCGCTCCAAAAGTGTATGGCAATATTTTTACATTGTATCATAGTTCTAGCCATTTTTTAAATAATCCAATTTTTTCTTTCCACAATTCCATTTTGTTGAGTGGTGAAAGAGGATAAGAATTCATGTTGAATTCCTTTTGCGTTACAAAAATTTTTAAAACTTAAAATTTTAAATTTCATTCCGTGATCACTACAAATTCTTACAATAGAAATGCCTTTTTCATTTATGAATATTTTACATAAAATTTTTGCGTGATCAAAAGTGTCAAACTTTTCTCTGATAAGGTCTATCAATGAATATCTAGAAAAATCATCTACAACCACAATGATATACTTCTTACCCCTAAAACTCTCGGTTCTAGATGGTCTCATAAGATCCATATGGATCAGCTTATGGGGACGCGAGATATGAATATCACCTTGAGAGGGATGACTAGTCCTGGTTGATTTACCAAGTTGGCATGGACCGCATACACGGTATTTAATGTTGGATAATTTTAGAAGGCCCTCAACACAGTTTTTCTTTGAAATTTTAGCTAAAATTTTAAAATTCAAATAACTAAGACGTTGATGCCACAATTGTACAAATTCAACTTTAGCAGGATGGCATCCCAAGATAGGACCAAGCTCGATCCCATAGAGATTATCGGGAGTTCTCATGCCTTCCAGTATAATATTATCCTTTATGTTATATATACAATATTTGTTTTGAAAGAATCTCACATCAAAATTTTCATCACTGAGTTTGTTAATACTCAAGAGGTTAGATTTAAGCCCGGATAGGTACAAGATATCACATGGCTTAGAGGGCTCATAAGTACTAATTAGGCCTTTGCCAAGGATAGGAGCCTTCGCTCCATCACCAAAGACAATCGTCCTATCGGGATGGTCAGTCAGTGATGAAAATATGGCTTTATTATCGCACATGTGTCTTGAGTATCTGCTGCCTAGATACCATAGTGAATGATTTTGAGCTTTTAAGACAATGTGAGCAACTTTACAATGATAAATTTTGGAGGCTTATTTTAGATTGCTCTTCTTTATCCATGTTTTTCTTCCTGAATTTTCCTTCTGATCTAATTTTTTCACTTGGTCAGTTAGCTGTCGAATATGGCTAACCAAGTTTTTTATTTTCGCCCTTTATCTTTAATTATACAATAAATTGATGGTGTGACAACTGGGGCGTAGGTGCCCAATTTGCCCACACGCATGGCTGGTAGGCACAAACTTAGGGATAGTGGTGGGTTTTCTAGATTCATTTCAAAAGTGAGTATTAGACTCAATTGTTTGAGAAGTTCTAGCAGGTTTATTCATAGTCATTTTATTCTTTGGTTTGGAAATGCAATTTGAATTTAGTTCTCCACACTTTTAGGCACTGATTTAGAAATTTTTGGGATACCAATGTTTTTGTAGAGAGTTTTTGTGGCAGGAACAAAAATTTGTTTAAAATGTTCACTATTTTTAAAAGCGTTCTTGATATAACCTAAACCTTTTTTGTTTCCTGTAAACTTTTCCAATTCCAACATATGATCTAACTTTTGAGTTCCGCTTGAAAATTTTTTTTAATATCATTATTGTTATTTGTAAGCTCTAATTTTAAAGATTTTGTTTTAGCAATTAAGGACCCATTCAACATTCCAGTTTGCAATGTTCAACAATGAACCATTCTAGTTTGCAATGTTCAATAGTGAACCATTCCAGTTTTGTTGTGAGTTTTGCCTTAACTTTTTCATATTCAGTTAACTTTTCATTTAGAGATTTATTAGTTTTCTTAATCTTTAGGTATTCCATAAATAGTTTGTCATATGCTTCTTGAAGACTGTCAAATTCATTATTAGATTTCTCATAAGAAGAATCTGATTGTTTTGATTTTGCACTTACGGTTTCATCACTACTAATAATGAAAGTCTTGAAAGCCATATAATTTACTTATTCCTCTTCAGATAATTGTTTATATTTTTCTTCTTCTTCGTCATTTAAGAGGGACACATTTAAGGGTTTTCCTTTCTGACGTTTAAATTTAGGGTACTCGTTCTAAATATGACTAAATCTGTGACATTCATGGCCTTGGATTCCTTAATGTTTCTTCATTTTGTGTCTTTATTCTTCTTTTTAACGTTTTTGACCAAGTTGTGAGACAAATCTATTTTCTTAGAGATTCATTTGTCTTTTTTATTTTTGAAGAATTTTTTAAAATTTTTAATAAACAATGCAAAGTCCTCATCGTAGTACAACTCTTCATCAAAGTTGCGATCTCTCTCTTCCTTTACGGTTTTTAAGGCAATTAATTTATTCCGTTTGGATTGTGGAAGAGTGTACTCATACGTTTGGAGAGAGCCAACCAATTCTTCTATTTTTACTTTATCGAGGTCTTTACTTTTCACAATAGCAATAACCTTCGGTCTAAAGTGTTCAGGTAAAGATTGTAAGATTTTTCAGGCAATTTTATTCTCAAAAATACGTTCTCCTAAATTAAACGTGAAATTAACAATATCATTGAATTTTGTATAAAATTTATCAAATGTCTCATCATCTTTCATTCAAACTTCCTCAAACTTAGTAGTAAGTATTTATAGTTTAGAATTTTTAACCAGTTTAGTTCCTTCATAGGTAACCTCAAGGACGTTTCACGCCACTTTTAATGTCTCACACATGGAGATACGCTTAAACTCTTTAGGGGACATAGCCATAAAAATAACGTGTAACCCTTTATTATTCTAATTGCATGTAGCAAGTTCTTCTTTTGACCATAATGATAAAAATTTTGATTCATCACCCATGGTGCTTTTGGGTGGAGTCCATATAATTTGGGTGCTCGCCCAAACATGTTCATCGATCAATTTGAGAAACACTATTATACGAACATTTCAATACACATAGTTGCTCCTATTAAAACAGGGAGGAACGAACAGCGATTGACTAGCATGCATCTAGATCGAGGGCGCGGATTAGGGTGATCCTCTAATGCCAATTAAAAAGAACAAGTCGTTTCAAATTACAATAATGTTTCGACCCCTCAATAAATTTACACAATGAAAATTATAAAATATATAATACATAAAATATATTCTAATTTAGATGTAAACAATAAATAATGAAAGTAATAATAATAAAGACGTAATTTTTGGTTATGAATGAAAACCTTGATAATCACGACTATCGAGTAAAATCTTTCGAGCCTCAATGGGTAGGAAAGATATACACTATAAAAATAAACTTATAGAGCAAGTGGTATAGACAAGCTAATCTAACCGACTTACTCCCGTCTTGTGATTTCTACTAAGAAACTTCTTAGATTTGCTTGTGGCAACGAAACTGAATGCCTTTCGGTCTTCACGTCAATCTTTCCTCACAACCTGCTTGAATTGTTATACACTACTAGAACTCAGTTTTCATGCTCCTGATATCACCAACGAAGATAAACAGGTAGGTAGAGATGCAAGGGGTAAAGTAAAGGTGGTGAGAAAAAATCTTGGCAAAGGAATACAAGTATAGAACTTTGATTTTCTCAAGTGGACCAATGTAAAAGTATAGAGGATTAAATTTCTCTCTGAAACAGTTGTCAAATGTTCAAGCAAAAGGATCAGGTAAATGAAATAAGGGGGCTATATACGGAGGCTCGAAAACCTAGGTAAAAATATGACCCTTGGTAAAATATGCATCACGGTACTCGAGTGTGGCTCGAGCATACGATTGGTGCGCTTAGGGTTTCATGAGATACCTCCCCGGTGCTCAAGCGAGGCTTGAGCAAGCTTATTTTTTTTTCTTTTGGTAATTAGGTAAAGTTTTATAAATGAAAAGACAAAACATACAAACTCAATATTCTATCTCCAAGAACTCTGGATTTAGATGTAAAACAAAGACGGTGGGGTATACCCCAAGTACCGGTAAACAATTCACAAATATAAAAACACAAACCCACAAATATGGCTTGAGCGAGCTTCGAACACGAGGTCTATTAGTTTTGGTGCTTGAGCACAGGGCATGCGTGTGATGGAATGGCCATAGTCTACCATATGACCTTCGTCAAATTATTGTACTTATACCATATTAAAATATACTTTGAACAAAATGTATATATGCTTAATAGGTGGACTTAAATTTTTCTTTTATTTTACATCGGGAGCACAGGATTGTATAAGGTCGGAGCTCCTAAGTTGGCCATATTAAGTAGGTCGATCAAACTGAGTCGGTCAACATCTTGACCGCTCGAGGAATTTAGGTCGGTCGACCAGACACATGAGTCCAGAAATGAATTGAGATGTTATTAGAAATCAAAATTTCTCAAGCCATAAACCATTAGTAGAAGTATCTAAATATCCTTTATATTTTCATAACAGAATCATTTTACAAAAGATTCTAGTTTATCCCAAAATACATCAAGGTCGTTCTTTAACTGTTATAGGCGTTCGGATCAACTTTTTCGTCCTAGCTAATTCGTCCGATCCTATTGTTTCTCATCCGGTATAAACGCATCACCGTCTAGAAGTTAGAAAACAGAATAGGAGCAAGTAGAAGCCCAACAAGGTACCAATAAATGAAAACATGCATACACACACACACACATATATATATTCACCAACTCAAAAGAAAACAGAAGAATAGTCTTATACATGTAGAACATGATCATGGGCCAGAAAAACAATTTCCAAATCAAATACAAATTCAAAACTAAATGCTAAAAACCCGCTACATTTAAAGTCCATAGTTTTAACCAACACAACCGCTACATTTATGGCTTGCAATTCTCAACTGTCATATCCCATATCATATCTCATCGAATGCTACATTTAAGGTTCGTAGTCTTGACCAATATAATGCAATATTTAAGGCTTACAGCTCTCGGCCATCATAATTCATTTCCATAAATTATAATCTTCCAAAAGTCTGAAGTTCTTTACAAATGCAAATATCGAGCTTCTTCAAGGATGCAATTAACCAGACTCATGCAATTCAGTAATTAATCGGACTTCTTTTTCATGCAATTAACCAAACTTCCTTAAACATGCTTTTGTTCATAAACAATATCAATATACAACTGCACATAATTCTATTTCAAATTGTTCATAATAACTGAAGGAATTCTAATATTATTCGAGTAGGAATCATGGAATAAAATCTCATCTACAAAATGTAATGCATATTCTAATCATAGGAAGGCAATCATTACATCATGCTGGATAAAGAGCATCAAAACAACAATACTTATTAGATTCAAAACATGAATTTTAATATAAACGTTGGGTACACTTGCCTGGAATCTGATTTATGAACTCTCTTACTTAGATCTGGCTTGAAATTCTTCATTTTCTCATACTTTACTCACAAATTGCCCAACTTCTATCCTAATTCTTAAGTTTTCTCCAGAAACTTCTGTCCTTTACCCCAACAACTGATATTTATAGACAATGGGGTTGTAAGAATATGTGAAGGTAAGTCACCTATTACTGATATTTTACTCTTATTTCTTCTTCTAGAAAATTCTAGATCTTTCGAGCAGGTGGGAGCAGTTCACCTACTCTGAATTGACCACTCCGATCTCTAGTTAAAGTTTAATCATGTTAACTTTCTTGGTCTGGAAATTCTTTTATTTCGGATAACATTTTATTCCGGCTTCCTTTCCTGAATCCCTCCCTAAATTTCTCTTAGAAAATCTTCTCCGGAAGTCCTCTCTAAGTTCCTCTTTGAAATTCCTCTCTATAAGATGGCCTCCGGAAACTGTCTCCAGAAAATCGTGTCCGGATATTCATTTTCGAAAAATTTCCTCTGGATAGTTGTCTTTCGAAATTGTCTCCGAAAACTCACTCAATCGTTTTCGAAAATCTTTTCCGAATTTCACTTATTCATCTTCGGCAGAAATCCCTTCTTTCTTATACTTACTTAGCCTTTCTTAGCCGATCAACCCTCCGCTGACAGGATCATTTCTCCCATTCCCCAGCCTATTAGATCAAGAAAGCACTGGCCAGATTTCTTTCATACGGTCCTCTGCATTTCAAACCGGTGATTTTCCTCAAGATATAAGCTGATAATTTTGCCAATTTTGGTCAATTGCCCATACCGGTAAAATTTGCCATACTAGCAAAAATCCGTGTAAACCGGCAAAATCCAATCAGCCGATCAACGTGTTGACTAGTCACTTTCACCTTCATCCGATCAACAATCCTTGGCGGTTAACAATTGATTCATCCGATCAACAAAGCCAATTTCGGTCAACTCTTTTCTGCCGGTTAACTTGCCAATTCCGCCGATCAACATTTACGCTTAGTAGATAATAACTTGTTGGCAATTGAGATGACTTCTTCATAATTTAATATTTGTTTCATTAATTAAACTAATCTTGATTATATAACCTTAATTACGATATTTAAAAATCGGGATATTACAAAATGAGCATCAGGCACATGCTCACTGGAAATGTGGCTCAAATGTTGCTCGACCACACGACGGGTGCTAGCATATTGAAAACTGGGCTCGAGCACAAATCGGGCATGTGCCTTGGTATTGGAAATGGAGCTCAAACTCACGTAAGTGTGCAGCAGGCGAAGGTCCTCAAGAAAGGCGCGCAGGCATAGGCTAGGCATAGAGCATATAGCAATTGATATATTTTGATGTAGATCTTTAGATTAATACAACCCGTTATCGATAACAGATCGATATTGTTACCGAAATATACCAACACATAGGTGGCCCTAACAAAATCAATACTCATATACAATGATAAATAATTACTTTTAAAATTTGCTTTCAAATTAAATTTAAACGGACTTTCAAGTAATACTCCACCACCAATATAATATTAATTTTGTTATATTTTAAAAATGAGTCCTCAAAATAAAATCCATAATCCTATTAAAGTTATCCTTGAAATAGAGATTAAGTTTCGTGAAAATTCTAGAGTATAAAAAATATTTTCAAGAACAAAAATGAGGCCAATCTTTAAAAATAATTTCAAATTCTCAATAGCCTCCACAAGTGATCACATCTTATTTTTTGAATAGATACATAGTTTATTTTTTATCGACTTTTTTATATTTTGAAAACTTTAAATAGTATTTATAATATAAATTATAGAATCCAAATTAATTAACCATAATTTTAGGAGCTTCACAAAAGATAATTCATGACATATAAAGAATATATAATTACATATCTTTACGAGCCATTTTTATACTTTCTGCATGCTTTCTTCATATGCCTCATTTTCTTGCATAAGAAACATTTATTTATTGCCAATAAATTTTATTGGCTTTGCATGTTCTTTATGCTGAGCATATTTGCCTTTTTTAGTCGTTTTATTGGCATTAGTGACCATATGAATATTCTCAAGTCAGTCATACTTTGGTCTTTCGTATTCTTAAATTACACATGGTTTGTAATTTATTAACTGACCAATTACTTTTATGAATATTATGGGATAATTTTAGAATGACCATATTTCATAGAAATAGAGGTCAATGTGAAAGGGACTACCAATTGCTAGGGTATTTTAATAAATAAATATTTCTGCTGTGTTAACATATCACCCATCTCCATTATGAGCTCAAGCACCTTTTAGAATCGTCAAATGTTTTACTTGAATTTTTTTTTTTTTTCATTGTGGTGCTAGCCAAATCTTTATCAAATTTCATAAATTGCTCACTAACAACCTTAATGAATTATGGCCTTAGTGCATTTAAAGATTGAACCCCTAATACTTTTATTAATATGAGACTAAACTTAAATGATTAGATCACTTCTATCGTTCATATTTAATCACATCTAGTGACATGCTTATGTCCATGATTGCAGCTTGTTCATCTTTACAAAGTACCAGATTAAGATCTATATACTCCAAAGTAAATAAGAAATTATATTTTTAGATAGAAAAATTATTACCATAAAATATTAGAATATGAGAAAAATTATCAATCAATACAGTAGAAAAAGTTATAATAACCAAGAAAAATAAATTTTATTCTATGAAATGTAAACTTAAATTTATAATAATCAATGTTATTGTAAGGTGATAAATTGTTACACTCTTTTAGGTTGAGATTACGGACATGCATTTATCGTGACTTGATAATAAAATTAGTAAATTTATGCAAAAAGAAATAATAGTTTTTGTCAGTCCTATGTCCCGGCCCAGTTTTAATAACCGTGAGGCCCACGATGCTCAGGCCAATGATGGGCGAATGGCGCGAGCCCATAACGGAAGGAGGCAACGGTAAAAATATTTTTAACGTAAAATCTACTAGTTTATTATAATTAAACTACAACCAATCCCTCGGGGAGAATCGGCGTGGTCAACGAGCCTGACAGCGGCTGGCTCAACATCCCTGTGGGCCAGGTCGCCTAAAGAACGGGCGAGGTGTATAAAAACCCTCACACCCCACGAGAAAAGGACCTTTTCCGACTCTCTGATCTTCATAATTATCTAACTCTTCGAAAATTAGGAACATAGCTTCAAGCGTCCTTGATCACTTCTCTTCCTCTTCTCTAAAAATAAAAGTGACGAGTCATTATAATTGCACAATTCCCCTCGAGATCATTAGCCACCTTGTGGTGCATAACGTATATATGTTTTCCCCACATCATCGCAAATACGCTATTTTCTCCGCGACACCTTAGAGTTTTTTATCATGGAATATTCTTGACTTGAGCGTCGGAGCGGCCTCAGTGGGAGAAATGACCCTTCACCTCTTGTTTGTTGTTTGTGTTGTGCAAGTCCGGGGAGCATGCAGCGCACCTCCCTAATGGCATGTAACCTACGGCCCGGACGAAACATTGGGCGTCAGGGAACCCGAAAGTGTCTCTTTCCCATCAAGCGAAGAGGTGGAAGTCACCGCCCAAGAAGAAGTTCCCCAGAAGCCCGCCGCCGCATGGCTCTAGATCTTTTGAAAGAAGTCCTCCTAGCCGATTTCAAAGATTGTTGCCTTTGCCCAAGCCTCCACCTCCAAGAGAGGAAGGCGTCAGAAGCCTCAGAGGCGAGCAAACCGTCTCGACCGCGGCTGCAAACCAAGCCGCACAAAGTGAGGGGACGGCTGCAACGAGGCGCTAGCCATCCCGCCAACGACGATAGGGAGGACAAACAAGGGCGCAACCCCGCAACTCGCGTGGCAAAGGCCACCTCCGCAGCTCCAACGGCTAACGCGCCTCTCAAAGAGAGTCGCCACCCACGACGAGCCTGTGACGCACCTCCAGCACGAGCTCCGCTCTCAATGCGCCGAAGAGGCTCCTAAAGTCAAGGTGTTGGGGACACCCCGCATAAGGAGAAACCCGCCTCCTCCGCCGACCCTCCGTCCTCTTCGCCATGGACCAAATCTTCTACAGAGCAAATTCTTAGCTACGACGGGAGCAAGGATCCAATGGACCATCTCAATCGCTTCCGCACCCACCTCTCCCTCAAGGGGCGAGCTTCAATCTTCCCCGTCACCCTATGACGGTCATTTCCACCCTCCCGAACTCCATAGCCCTTGCTCCAGCCTTCCCCGAGGTTCCCAACCTGGCACTGGTCCGCCTCCGATGAGACCTCCGGTTTGGACCGTTTCATCACCGAGGCGAGGCATCCACACCTCTCCGACGAATCAAGCTCAACGCCTTCGCCGCCACTGCAGCGGCGGGGGATTTCTTCAAACACTGCCGCGCCAACGCCCTCGACCTCCGGAGGCCGAGACCATTGCCCGGGCGTACATCACGGCCGAAGAGGCCACCGAGGCGATGGTGCCCCCTCGAGCTTGTGGAGGGAGAAAAAGGGACAATGACAAAGAATCTATTCGGAGCGCCGAAAAAGAGCCCTCCAAAGGGGACTACAACAGTCCTCTCCGGCCCCGCTCAACGGCCGACATCCCGATGCATCTGGGATGAAAATTCTTCAAGTGGCCAAAACGCCTAAGGGTCCCCAAAATGTTGTACCACCGCCCTGCAGGGCACTCGATCAAACCGCGCACCACCGGCAAAGGAGATTGAAGAACCGATCCTGTGTGGCACTTGAGCGCTTTCGTGAAGAGCCCAGAGTCGAACCCTCGATGAACCAATCTCCCCGCACGGCTTGGTTCACATGATATCTTCCGCCGACACGGCGAGCGCGAAGGCGGCCGAGGCGACTTCCCGCCAACAAGCGGGCAAAGATAGGGTCTAGGAATGATGTCATTAGCTTTAGTAGCAACGATATGGCACATGTAACTTTTCCCCACACACCCCCTTATTGTATCAGACCCTTGTTTGGTGGTGGTGCGACTACCTCTTCATGGAAGCTCGCAAAATTTGTTTGTATCTCACATTACCAAATGAAGGCAGCAATTCTTTGGACCTCACGATGGGACCCATCCGCCAAACGCGTGAGTTGGCGTTCCTCGTTGTCGACCTTCCATCCGTCTACAATGCCATCTCGCAGACCCTTCCTCACACTCCTTCGAGGCCGTGACGTCCATCCCGCACTGGGAAATTCCCCTGAGGGAGAAGTCTAAGAAATGGGGCGAACTGCTACTGTCCCCAAGTCAACCACCGCGGCACCAAGTAGACCAAGTGAAGACTGGACCTCGCGACGAGGCGCTTCCCCGGGCGATCCCTCTCAATCCTTCCAATCCGGGATGCGTTCGGCGTTCCTTCCACTGGATCGTGTCCCTTCCTCCGGCTAACTCCAGACCTTCTCATATGCCCGGGATATCGGCCAATCATAGTCCATTTGTCCTCTAAAGATTTCCGTGAGAAGCGGAGGGACCACTCCGTCGAGAAGTTAGTAGCTAAGAAGTCAAGAGGCTCCTAGATGCCGGATTCATCGTAGAAGTCCAAAGATCGGAGTGGCTATCCAACGTTGTCTTTGGTGAAGAAGAGCGGCGGAAAGTGGCGGATGTGTGTCGACTTCACGGACGTAAACAAGGCCTCCCCAAAGATAGCTTTCGCTCCCAAGGATCGACCACTCGTGGATTCCACATCCGACACGAACTTCATGGACGCTGTACTCGGGATACAACCCAGTCCGGATGGACCCGAGGAAGACGAGACACCTCGTTCATGGCCTCAAAATGCAGCGCCACATACCGGCTTTCAAATCGGGCGGAACGTGGAGGTATACGTCGACGACATGCTTGTAAAAAGCGAGTCGCGAGCCACCACGTCAACGACCTTGACGAGACCTTTCAAATCCTCCGAAGAAAGCTCAATCTCCAAATGGAGTGACCTCCCGAAAGTTCTTGGGCTTCATTGTCCCAACGCGGAATAGAAGCCAACCCAGAAGATCAAAGCAATACTCGACTTGAACCCCACGAACCGTGAAGGAAGTCCAGAGGCCGGCCCTACGGTTTCTAAAGGAAATCGACCGACAAGTATTTGCCCTTCTTGGCGCTAAGGCACAAAATCGCACGGGTTCAAGTGGAATGACGAATGCGGAAGCATTCAAGGAATCAAGACTTATCTCTCCAGTGACCCTTTTGAGCTCGGGATGGAAGATCTCTATCTCTACCAATCGGCCTCGACTCAGGTGCTAGTAGCGGAGCACAAGGCAAGCAACAACCGTGTACTGTAGCCGGGTTTGTGTTGAAGGACGTAGAGGCTCGCTACCCGCACGCTCGATGGATTTGTTCACGGCACTAAAAGCGACCCTACTTCCAGTCACACCGGATTGTCGTGCTGGGACCAGCCACTAAAGTCGATCCTGCAAAACCCCGAGACGTCTTGGGAATAAGTGGGCGCGAGCTAGGAGAATTCGACTTGGAATTCCTTGAAGGACTTTTATCGTCGAGCGGCAACACCTGAGATGAAAGCGACATTCCCGAGGAGATGCGAGGCACGACTGTTCACTGTGTGGACCCTAAACGTGGATCTCTCAGGCGAAAGTGGAGTTGGAATCGTGTTATGGAAGGGTGTGGAGATCGTATACTCCGTAACTCTGGCCTTCCCCAAAACAATGTTGCGAGCAAGATGCCCTCCTTGCGGGCCTACGACCGGCGAGGAGTGTTCCGGATGGTCGTTGGTCGTCACGTAGTGACTCCGAACTCGGGTCAATCAGGTGAAGGGGAACTTGGCCACGAACCCACAACTCGTGGAGGTACTTGGCGAAAGTAAGGGCCCGATCCACGAGTTCGGCCGATCGAGATCGAGCACATCCCGAAACGGATAATCAAACGCTTGTCCAAGACGCGACCTCAAAGAATGGGGAACCCGGTCCCAGAACATCCCGGCATTGATGCCGAAGACAAAGAGGTCCTTCATATTGTGCGCAAGACAATGGATGACTCATGCATATAAAGTTCCTCACTCAAGAAGCCTTGCGGTGCCAACGTTCGAATCAAAAACAGCAGGATGGTACACGTTCTAAATGGGAGGTTGTGACAGGCGAGGATACTCCACCCCTCTCCCGAAGTGCCTTACCCCGGAGGAAGCCGATCATTGCCACTGGGCTGTGCGATCTCACATCGGACGGAAGAACCCGGGCGCTCAACTTGAAGGATTCTACCTTGCATGAAACAAGACGCCCATGGAGTTCGGGTCCTTGCCTCCATGGCAACATGACGATTCCACTATCTCCAATCCCCGTGGCTTGACAACGGGGGATCGACATACTGACCCATGCCAATGGCAAATGACAGCGGAAATTCCCCGATCGCTGGCATCGACTACTTCACAAAATGGGTCCTTCCCACTCGCCAAGATTACAGTTCCTCCCGTGGGAGGTCAAAACCCATGATTTTCACAAAATACTGCCGCAACCTTCGCGATTGCCGGTGCACACATCCGTGACCCTCAAGCAAACGGGTCAGTCACTAACCGCATTTATCCTCGCAGCATCGGTGTCTTGAAAGACGCTATTTAAGGAGCTACCGTCATGCGTCTTAAATCTCAACCGCGAGAGAACCAACAAGGAGACGCCCTTCAACCTTTGCTTTGGGGTGGAGGCCAGGGGTACCCGTGGAAGTGGGATGCCAAGCTGCGGGTGAATGCTTGAAACCACCAATGAACGAAGGCTGCGAGAAAGTCTGGACTTGCTCTCGGAGGTTCGAGACGCGGCACGACTCTGGGAACTACGGCCTACCAACAGTCGCTGTACTACAACAAGCGTGAAGGCACGCCAGCTGAAGTTACTCCGTCCTCCCAAGCGTGAGGCGGTGGGAAAAGACCTCGAATAGGAACAAACTCTCCCGGTTAGGAGGGACTGTTCTTCGTCTCCGCCACCTCCTGAGGCGGAGCGTCAAGCAATTGCCCGAGCGGCAAACTGGTCCCGCGGACACAAGAATCCCCTTAAGGAAATACTACCAATGATGCGTCTCGGACTCAAGTCGCACTAGCATGAATGCTTGAACATGAATTTGTCTTTGATTATCATAATTGCTTTATCTTGCATATACATTTGTGTGAATTAATATCATGCATTGCATTTTCAAATCAAACGACCTGATCCCCCTAAGGGGAGGACAAGCGTCCGTCCGTAAAACTTTCCGCGTCAGCGGTCAGCGAACCGTCTCGACTCCGCCCTCACGCCCGGATGGCCGGGACGGCTTTACTCACCCCGGCTCCCGCTCCCCGCGGCCACTTAGAAGCTAAGCCCCGTGCTAGTCAGCCGGAGCGTCCAGAAACAAGGGATCCAGGCGATCCATTCCGAAAGCCTCCTCGGTCAAAACATTAGGCATCGGGGCTCCACGAGTCCCACAATACGGCCAAGAGGGCAAAGAATCGCAGGCGTGCGGTGACCTTCTTTAAAAAGAAGAGAGCACCCTCGGTCTACAATGGTCCCTAGGACCTCAACTTGGTGATTATAACGCTTTGAGCGGGAGCGACACACCTCCCGCAATTGTACGCGATCGAGTCCTGAGACCCGGAGTCCGGTTACCGGTTAGTACCCTCGTTGAGGCTCCGGGGGGGCTTCGCGACGACATCCGCTTTGTCGAGCCCCCCAAACGTGTGAGCTGTGATGACATCCTCTTAAATGCACCGCAAGAAGGCGCCTGTATAGGGCCTTAACCAAAACGGCTCCAAAGAGCCCATGGCATGAAAACAAAAGCAAAAAAAGCAACAACGCGGTGAGGGAAGCGTGGACACAAAGTGTAAACGGAAGCTTCTCATTTATACAAAAGACTATTTTTTGATCTTTAACGGTGGTAAGGCTAATCGACTTCCTCGGGAAAGGTCTTGAAGAAATTCCCACGGATGGAGGACGCTATCGTGAGGAGCCGCCGATAATCTCGCACAAGCGGATTCCCAAAAGCAGAGTGTCCATCGCGGACCCACTCTGAAGGAGAATCTTTGACCAACCGCATCTCCAACCAACCCGGTAATCCTTTCCTCCGCAAGAAAGAAGGCCCTCCAACTCGCGACTCTCCGAAAAGGGAGGTGGGAGATGAGATGGTGCCCGTCGATGATAAACCCTTCAAAGAATCGGCCATGCCTTGAGGGGGACCGTATTGATTGGGAAGGAAAAGTTAAACATGACCAAAATAAACAACCAAGGAAGAGGACCAAGAAAACAACCGTATGCATTTTAGAGCCTCTCTGGCTCAACTCGGGGAGGCTGGCCGGGAAGGTTGATCAATTCCGCCTGAGCAACCGAGCGAGGAAAGCGGCGCGGACCTCCGAGGCGACCTTCGAGCTCATCCCGAAGAGCCTCCCCATGGGGCTCAGCGTCTTCAACAACACAGGGAGGGCTGGTGGAAGGCGCGCCCGAAGGAAGCGCCGCAGCTCTAGCCAGAATCCTTCTGCCCCTTCGCCCTCTGAGCCCACATCAATATTCAAACATACGGCCCGCGCACACTCGGCGAAAGGAACCTCTCTCGGAGGCTTCTCCCTGTTTATTTGAGGAGGGTCACCGCCTCATCTTCCCACGAGGACGATCCCAAACAGTATCCGTAATCTCCGAAACTATTTCTCCGGATGGCCTCGCGATGAAATGGGTTCTCAACACCGGCAGCTCCCCACTTCCCATCCTCCACCTCCAAGAACGATTGGCCCCTCTCTCCGGCGACGCGTCGACGGCGCCTCAGGTGACTTCACGGGTGGATAGAGGTCGAAGTCGACAGAGTGCGGCGGCGATTTCCCTCCGGCGCGTACCATAGATCTCTTCGGGCCGGTTTTCCCGTGAGAGTGCCTTTTGACCTTCTCCTAGGAAGTGGCTTGAAATCTTTTAAGGGCATTCGCCCACCTCTAGGAACGCAGAGCAGCTCTCCTCCTCGGTCACCGTGGCGCGGAGGAGCTTCCGGGATCTCCGAACCCACCTTACTCCCTGCCGCCCGACCAAAGGTCCCCATCTGCGATTCGAGCGCGGAGAGGAAAGGTAGAAGCCATTTTAAAGTTCTCTTCCTCAGATTGAATGGCGGAGATCGCCTTCGAGGATTCAGCAATGTCCTCGTGGTGGGCTTTCCCGTACTCCGAGATCGGGCCCCACGCCTTTGGAAGCTCACGATGGGTTTCCTCTGAAGAAGAAGCGCTCCTTCCGGCCCTTCAGAGATTGGTGCCGCGTAAGTTGAACCTGTCCCCGGGGTGAGGATATCCGTCCTCGAAAAATTACCACCGCCGCCTTGGCATCAAAGTCGTTTGGTCATGCATGTGAGCTTGCCAGACATTGGGATGGTTAATGGTCCCAACGACTCAAGCGTGCGGCAAAGCACTGCAACGCCCCCTTGAAATGATACTCATATCCCAGCCTCTATCCTCGCCAGAACCGGGAGATTAGCTCGCTAGGGATTGCATAATCTACCCTAAGGAGGCTATATACGCCTCGATCAAAATCGATTTGGTGTTGCGAACACCGTCGTACCATCTTCTTCGAGGAGGAAGAAGCTTCGCTATTGGAGCCATTCGTCTCTCAAGAGTTGCAAGTGTAAACGAGGAGAAGAAATCGAAGAAGGAACAAGGGAGATTAACTTGGTTTAAATCACCAAAAGGCGGAAACTTTCAAATCAACAATGATGGCTCTCTAGGGCGCGACCCTTGTTGCCTAACCTGTTGCCGCGCCGCATTAAATGAAGGTTTACAATAGCGGCACTATCTGAAGCGCATTATTGAGAAACCGCCATACAAAACGGGAAAATCGTGAAAAAGCCAATTCTCATTACGGCAATAAGTTCTATTACAACGACAAGAAAAGAAAAATATAAATAAAAATACAAAGGCAAGTGAGAGGATAGGAAGGAGATTGAATCGTAACACGAGAATCTATGGGAAACGGCTTGGATCCTCCCGGGTGCAAGCCTCTCTGCAAAGTCTGATGGCGTCAAAATATCTCCCGTCCCAAGTCCGGCCTCATGTCCTCAATGAAGACCTCATCTCCGTCCATGTGCGCAGCAACCCGGCTTGTCGCCGCCTGTTGCTCTTTTCTTCCTCAAGTGCCAATATGCGGCCTTGCGCCCCCACATTGGCATCCGCCCAAACGTCTACAACCACGGCATCCGACTCTGCGACGCGAGCTCGCGGCCATTCCGCTTCGATCGCTAAAGCCCCGACGTGGTGGGACCCTCTCGAAACCGGAGGAACTCCCCGACCACGAGAGGGGCCGGCAACCGTGGTTTGGAGCGAGCCTCCCAGGAGTGGGCTCCGAAGACGGGAGCGTGAGAACCGGACTCACCGAAAGACACCGAGTTAGAAGAGCCTTCCAACTTCGCAACGAGAAAATACGAGGAATATTAAACGCAATAGATGGTTAAGTATCGTGCGATTTGAGAAAGCGCGCGTTTAAATAGGCGGATCTTGAAGAACATAAAGGGCAAAAAGCTTTTAAGGAAGGACCATGGGGTTCCCACTTGGGAGGCCCCAAAAAACAAAAATCGTCTCCGGCCAGGAATTAAATGCGCCCGAGCTCAAGACATGATGGTTGGCAGGAACCCACGGGCTCCCAAAGAACGAGCGTGGATCTTGAGGCAAAACGCCGCCTTAACGTGAAAAGGACAAAAGTCAAGACAAAAGAGGCTACTTCTTTTATTAAATGCTTTTTTACAAAGTACAAGTCCACAACCATGAAGCAAGAAAGACAAAAGAGAATCGTAGTCGAAGCCCGGTGTGCTCCTTGCGATGCCCTGGGAGAGCTGGCGAGGCCGGCGGCGAGAACCGGCCGGAATTGCACCCGGGCGAAGGCACCCCCGGTCTCGGATGGATCTAATTCGGGAGTCCGATGTCAAGCCCGGCTTCCTGGGAGGCTACCACCTCGCACCCCCTTCTATGGTCTGGTCGCAGGCCTCGGCACGCGGGAGACTTCCCTCAGAGCCTTGAAACGGGAGAAGATACATTTTTCAAGGCTTGGACTACAACGGTCTCCATCGGGAAACCGGGCGTGCAAGTGGTCCGTCCAACTCCTTCTCGAGTGCCCACCGTAGCGGGCAAAGCGAGAATCTCCTCATCGCCTCTCCGATTCGTTGGTAAGGGATGAACTTCACTCGCTCGGGTACCCCCTATTTATAAGACGAGACACAAAAATCCTTCATCCGCGCGACACGGCATCCAAAACGTCTCTCGGGCAACAGGCGTCCACTAGTCCTCAAGACGCGAATCTCACCGGCGATGAAATGATTCTCCGACAAAAGTGGCGCGGCACGAGGAAGGGTACGAGGCCGTGGGAAATGGGCCAATGGACATTCCAGCCCGACCACGGCCGCCCGGGCATGGGGGGCTAGTGTTGGGTCCCATGTCCTGGCCCATAAGACAGGCCCGTGCCCATAAATGATGGGAAGATCGAAGGCCCACGAAGAAATGTCGGCCCAGCCATGGGCGAATGGCGCGAGCCCATTCGGAAGGAGGCAACGGTAACTGCGGAGCATTAAATAAGCGAGGCAGTTTGGCGGAAAGGCTAGCTAATAGAGGCGTACGGGCGCGCGGCGCCAACGCCATCCGTAGCTTCTGCAAAACAAAAAGAGAGGCGTGGTCAACGCGCCCGGCGGTGCGGCACGGCATTGGGCCGTCCATGACAGCGACCATAACAAAAGCTAGCCCGTAACGGCAGGCGTTTTGGTGCCCAAGAGTCCAACGGGGCGAGGTGTATAAAAACCCTCACACCCCACGGGACCTTTTTCCAACTCGATCTTCATCGAAAACAAACCTTGAACTCTTGACCAAACAACGGTTCTTTGGAACATAGCTTCAAGCGTCCTTGATCACTTCTCTTCCTCTTCTCTAAAAATACAAGAGTGGCAAAGCAGTTTGCCTCATCTAGGCCCGACTTCACAATCCTAGCATCCTCCTGAGATCAAATTAGCCACCCGGCCTTGGCAAAGGTCCGCTCCACAACATTTCCCCACATCATCGGCCACTTCTACGCCTTCACAAACATTTTCTCCGGCACCACCTTAGCTTTATTTAAGTTCATTGCGGGAATATCTTCAAGGTCGGTGGGAGAAATCTGCCAGACCCTTCACCTCTTGTTTGTTGTTTGTGTTGTGCAGGTCCCGGTTTTAAAATCTTAGCCCCCACGCTTAGGAATCCTTCCTAATTGCAAAGTGTATGATAAAAATATTTTTAACGTAAAATCTACTAGTTTATTACAATTAAACTACAAGAAATAGCAACATCCCCGTGGGCCAGGTCACATTATGATTTATCAAAATTTATTTTTCTGTATAATTATCTATCAAAATTTGGATACAACGGCTACTCCAGATAAAATATTATAATTGCAATTTCGTAGCATCTTAAGTATATATGTTTCTCAAAATACCTATCTGAGATTATTTTTGGGGGATAAGGGGCATGTGTCATACGTGTCGGCTCGCCTCCGTTAAAGGTAGATGTAGAGAGAGAGAAGCTCCGCCTTCTCTCTTCCCCGATTTCAAATTTGTTGCCTTTTGCCCTATCCCGCCTCACTATTCTTCTCACCGGCGCCCATGGCGCCGGTCCTCCTTTCAAATGCTGAACTTAGCTCGCCTTCCTCTCGCCCCTCTCCCCCCCTCTTCTTCAATCTCCTCCTATCCGGTCATTTCCTCCCTTAGCCCCTTCCGCGGTTCTAATTTGGTTATCGATCTTGAAGCTTTTCCCCTCTGTGATCAAATGATTCAATCTCCATTGGCGATTAGAAGGCGGCTTCCTGCCATCGCCATCGTGGGCCTCTGTTTGCACCACTCCATGGATCTCGGAACACATCAAGTTCCCTCCCCAACCCCTAATGGCTCATCAGGTTATTCAACAGGGGCGAAGTCACGTGGAGGGCTTCCCGTGGGTTATTTCTATGAGTCCCCCTAAATTTCTTAGTGGTCAATCATATTGTCCCAGAAAGATTTTTCCTCATGTTTGAGAGATGGAAAACGGTTTCTTTCTCTTTCCAACTTGGATGCATAGTGTTTGAATCATGGCCCTTGGACTTTTCTTTGCCTTCTTTCTTCTTAAAGAAATGGACTCGGACCTCTCCATCCTTTTGTCCCTTTTGGGTTCACCTAAAAGGAGGTCTCGGTTTAATTTTGGACCTAAAGTTGGATTGCAGCGCCATTGGGAAACCCTCCCGATGGATCCCGCTACTCAAAAGGGATCGGCTGGAAGGTTTGCCGTATTTGTGTTGAGTCAAGGTGCATCCGATTTGAAATCGGGGTAAATTTTGGAGTTACGGATTCCTTGGGACTGTGGCGGTAGATATCCTTGGTATGAATGGAAGGCTCTCTAAGAGTCAGAGCAAGATGCCCCCTAAATTCAAACCAACTGGGCGTCTGATCCCTTCGGCGCCCGTTGTCAACGACCTAGGGGGAAAAGGTCCTAGGAGATATAAAACCAAATCTGAGACTTTGGTGAAGTCTGTTGGATCTATGCCGGATTCCAATCCCTTTGCGGCCTTACAAAGCCTAGAGACAGACATCCTTCCAGTCATTGCTGATGGGACTAGGAAAAATGATGTTATTGATTTCGCTGAGTTAGATCCAGGCTCCAATTTGGGCGGTGTGGAGGCTGAACCGGGGATTTTGACACCTTCTGATAAAGAGTAGGAGTCTCGGGGTGAATCTCCCCTGGAAATTGAAGGCTCTGGTCATGCTGGCAGTAGTAGAGTCCAGAGATTACTTAATTGTGATCCTTCTTTACCTGAAGATGTCCAGCTGGTTGAGGTGCCTCCCGGTCCCTCCACCACTAGTAAATCTTTAGTTCCTAGGAGTTCCCGTATGATGCCTAGGCGTGTGGTGGTTGGTAGCTCTAGCCACACTGAGTGTCTCCCCCTGTCTTGGAAGAAAAGGACGTTGAGCCTCCCTCGTTGAAATCATCGAAAAAGCAAATGGGCCTAAAAAGAAAAACCCATTTCCCCATACCCCATAGTTAGTATAAGCTTGGCTTTGCGGAATGTCCGTGGACTAAATGGGCGCTCAAATCCATGAAGTCAAGAATTATCGGTCATCCCAGTTGATCTATTTTGGTCTTGTGGAGACTCGGGTCACCATCGCATATTTCAAGCATCTTTGATGCCTTCCGAATTGGGAGATGAATTATTTTGAAAACCCTTGGCTGGTTGGGATAATAACAATGTTGACTTATGCATTTTATCTAAATCTGATCAATTCATCCACTGCAGAATTGTTAATAGAATCAATAATTCATCCTTCTTCATTACCTTCATTTACACCTCCAACTCTGAGATTTTTCGAAAAACTCTCTGGGATAACCTGCGTGTCATCCACCACCTTACAACAGGTAATCATTGGGCAGTTTTCGGTGACTTTAATGCTATTAGAGCGCCTTCCGAAAATTTGGAAGGTTCTTTGGCATGGTAATGTGCAAAGGACCTTGACAACGATCTCCATGATTTGTGCTTTGATGGTGCTTTTTCACCTGGGCGATGAGAATCCCACTCTTAGTAAGCTTGATAGAGTGGTGAAAAATGGTCCCACTGGCTCTCCACTTGCCTCTCGGACCACTCTCCCATGATTTTTGTCCCCATTTCTTGAGGCCCAACAAAGCTGGATGCTTTCGGTTCAACAACTTTATCCTCAATCTCTATTGTTCAACAATGTTGGAATATCATATCGGTGTCCTTATGTTTAATTGTATCTAAATTAAGGCTCATAAATGAGGATAAAGGAGATCAATCGAAACATGAAACGTCTCTAATCTCGTCTGACTTGAAGACTACCGGAAGAATGGCCTGTTTCTTGTCCCCCTACTCGGGGGTTAATGAAGAGGAAAACACAGTTAGGCGATTATGTGGCCCAAGACTTGAACTAAAATTCCTTGACAAAAAAGCAAAAAATCCGGAAGGGTGATCAATGCCTGAAATACTTTTTCAATCAATTCTTTGTATTGAAACAAGAATCGGTTCGCCTTAACCAAAGGAGATGGATCTAATTAGAGTAGCTTGGAGGAAGTTCAATCATTTTCGGCTCACGGTAGCCGTTCCCAAAGGAGAGAATCCGGAGATTTCATTCTTCGCTCTGTATTCGTCGGGGCCCCAAAAATGATGAGGAGATCAGCAGGCCCTTTTCTCCATTGATCTTAATCAAAATGGATTTTACGCAAATTTTTCAAAGCTACGGAATCTATTCGATAACAAAAGCTATCCAATATTTCTTTCGGCATGGGAAGCTTTAAAAAACAAATCAATGACCTTATTGTAATCCAGAAGATCAAATTTCAAAGGTTTTGATTTACCATCAACCATTTGCACTCCAAGGTCATTGTCACCCGCAAACGCTTCCCTTCACAGTTTATGAGTGTCAAAGTTGCTTTTGTTCATAGCGGGGGCATTGGAGATAATATTTTACTTGCTTACTTCATAGATACCACGAATAAGGGGGTCCCGTTGTGCGTTAAAGGTAGATCGATGATGGCATATGACCATCCATTGGGACTTCATCTTGATTCTTAAGAGCGATGAAGTTTCCCCTCTTGTGATCAAATGGATTAGGAGGCAACATCGTTTTCTATAAGCCTCAATGGTGAGAGGTGGGATTTTTCAACATGCCAAAGGACTAAGGCAAAGGAGACCCTCTTTCAGCCCTATCCTTTTGTTTTAGGGATGGAAATCCTAAATGGTCGCAGGATAGATGACTCGGACTAATCAGTTTTTAGTAAACGGAATGGCGAACCTAATGATATGGTTTTGCGGATGACCTTCCCCTTTTTTCCAAAGCATTTTTGCATAAGGTTAGGGAAAGTATTAAAATTTAATGGAGAAAAGAGTCACGGTTTGTTGTTAACAATCCAAGCGGGGGTATAACATTCTCGGAAGATTGGGCAATCTCCCGGCCTAATATCTATTCGATAAGTCCATCACTTCTGGAAGAATGGTCTCCTTCAGCAGCAAATTGATTTCCTCTATTCTATCCACAATTCCCCAGAAGCCATATCCTTCCCAAATCCATCTTGAAATGCATCATTAGCTCCTTTTTTGTGGCATGGAGCCTCAGAAGGTTATAGAGTTGCTTGTGGAGGAAGGTGGGTTAGGAATCAAAAACATGAGCATCTAATAAAGCGTTGTTGGCTGCCAAACAATATCTCTATGCCTCCATTTGGGTCTCCATTCAGCATTGATCAACAGCAGCATCTGGACCATTTCTTCTGGAAAAAAGGCTGAAGCTCGCAGTACTCGCTCTAAGATTCGGCATCATATAGGTAGGAGGACACCTTCCTAGGCTACTTGGCATCCAAAGGCCCGGCATTGTGATAGATTTAATGAGAGAATCAGGTGTAGCCTAAAGGTTAACAAATCACCTTATGGAGGTTCTTTGGGATTTTGAATAACATGTCTCCATATCTCTCTCAATGATGTGGCATTATAGTTGCAAAATAGTGGGGTCTTCTCCTTAAAATCTGCATATGGCTATGGAGTGGTTTAGCCCTTTATTCACAAGGCTAAGCACCATGTTCATCCTTGCCAGATTTTCTTCTTTATTCTCACTTTGAAGCAGATGCATCGATTACTAGGATTAAGAGATTGTCACCTTCACATTGTTGTGTTTTCTTTTTGCTTTTTCTTGGATCCTCTATCCAAATGCGCCAAAAGATTGTCACAAGATTTTCTTTGCCACACTCTTTTTCTTGTACATGAATTACAAATAAATAATGTGAAGTGGCAAAACTCTCAAACATCTTGGAAAAAAAAATTTTGCGATGGAAGGGTAAAAACCTCAAAGCTTACTCTTTTCGCCTCACCCTTACTACTTATGTCTATTTTATCTAGAAAGAGATGAATCATCGTATGTTTAAGAAAAGGAGGGCGCTTAACGAAACCCAAATAGTTACCTTGTATATTGTATTGTAAGTTTGAAAAGAAAGAAAATGGTAGTTATGAACTTTTCTATTGGAGGTCTCTCATAGTGCATATACAGTGTAGGACATGCAGGTTTTGAACAGATGGAGCATTCCTAGTACAATCTTGCATTCGGACGTTTTGATTTCTGTTTGACAAATGGATGGCCTGCTGTTGTGTTTTCTTTTGCTCCGCTTTTTTTTTGAGTGCCTTGTGGCATCTTGGAGGCCGGAGTGCTTTATGTTCGCTTAACGGCCGGAGTGGCCTTGCGTGATGAATCCGGAGTGCTTTATGTACTCTCATGGCCGGAGTGGCCATGAGTGGGATGAGGCTGGAGTGGCCATGGATCCAGATTAAATTTTTAATGTCTGATTAATTCAGGCTTTTAAGCTAAAAGGCCGGATGGATAACCTTGAGTATTTTTGGTAAGTAAGATGAATAAAATAACCTTAAATAAAATGCCTTCACTAAAAAGCCGGAGTGGCCTTGCGTATGTTGAGGCCGGAGAGGTTTTGTGAAGCCGGGAGTGCCTTTTGTACACTATAAGCTGGAGTGGTGTGTGATGCGGCTTTTTGTTTTTTTTTTTTGAGTCGAAGTGGTGATGATCCGAAGTGGTTAGATATTGCTGAAGTGGTGATAATCTGAAGTGGCATAGTGATGCTGAAGTGGGGGTTTGTTTTTGGCTGATTTTGTTGCAGCTTACCAAAAAAAATATATAAATAAAAAAAATAAAAAAATAAAAATAATACAAAAAGAAACAAAAAAATAAATAAAATGAATAAATAAAATAAAAAAAATTTTTGCTTTGGGGTGCAGCCTTATGCCGATCTAGTTTCCATTTTGTTGCGGGAGTGGAATGTTGTGCTGAATAAGACAGGATGTGGGTTTTGGGGAGATCTGGCCGGTTTGGCATGATGTCGTGGCATTCTGGCATGCTGGCCGTTCCTGTTTGGTAATCCGTTTCCTGCCGTCTTTGGCCTGCTTCAGGGTGGGTTTTTTAAAAAAAAAAAAAAGAGAGCGAGGGGTGTGTAGGGGTCTGTGTTAACTAGTTGGTTTCTCGCAATTAGGCTGGGTGGGGTGGTTGAAGTTCTTTGCCTTGTGTTCCATGCCTTTTGATTTCGTGGTGTTTCGGTGATAGAAAAAAAAAAATTAAATTAAATTAAATGGGGGGAGTCCGGTTGGATTTCTATCAACTGCTCAATCACCCAATTGGTTTGCTTGTTTCCTTGGCTTGGATATTGGAGTTATCCCCTTGGCTTCCAGGCTATATGTTGTGTGGCAACTATCTCCTGAAAGGTTCGAAAAGTTGTCTGGGACTTCTTACACCTCTATCATAATATAAAATAAAACCCTATAATAAATATTCATAACTAAATAAGATTTAATTATCGTAATATTTGAGAACATGAAGAGTTTCTAATACTGATTGGTTAAATTCTAACATGAATTACAAGCGAAAGGCATATGAATAAAGTTTGCTAAAAAATTTAGGTCTAATAAATTTAGTAAAATTTCGCTAGAAGTTGGTGTGACATTTGGATCAAGCAAAAATAGTCTAGAATATTCCCATTAATATTCGCTCTTTGGCTCAAGCGAAATTTCTTCAAAATGTTTTGCCTAATGTTGCAAAATTTTCAAATGAGTGAGAAGCAACTATTTTCACTGCCTATGACTTTGAAACTATTTTAATTGGAGGTTATCTTCTTATTTTAAATGTTAAATTTTGATAATAGGACTGAGTAAACTATAAATTGTAATGGTTTTAGTTTTTTTTATACAATTGTATATTGTATTGTAAGTTTGAAAAAGACCTACCACAACATCTTAAATGAATAGCCTTCCCTATTGATATATACTTTTAAATCTTGTTTCTTTCTTTGAAACATCTAAATACTCAATAAATATATATTTTCATAAAATTTTCTAAAGTGACTTAAAGTTGAAATTAAGTTGTTCATCGAATCAAATAGTATTCATTTTACATAGACCAACGGGGAGAAGTCAAAAGGGTTTTTATATTGTTGTAAGTCTATAAATTTAATGAGGGTTTAGATAGTTACATATTTAATATTGATTGAGTAAGGTCTAGTATATCTATATAATTGATCTGTAGGTTAACTATTCTTATATATTGATTTTTCAATTGATTAATAGTTCCAAAAATTTTTATCAAAATATATTTTTCATAAGTTTTTTTTGTTAGTTATAATATGTTCATTACCTAGAGAAATTTCATACTACATTTATTTTTTTATGAATGATGTGGATTATAAAATAGTATTTCCTTTAAAAGCAATTTAATTTTATATTTTTGCTTGTAGACGGTAATAGATATAAATAAATATCTAAATCTTTAAGTCCTTTATATTAATAAAATAACAACTTTTATTTTTTTATTCAATGTTGTTACTCTTATTTATTACATTATTTAGGTTTTCATAGGTCAAAACATCAATTTCATAAATCGAATCCTCAATATATGGTTTGAGTTGCTAACTGTCTCTCAACCTATACCAAATCAATCCGTGTATAGTGCTAGGTCAACCTCCACACCTCAAAGTAGGAAACACCCTCACCCCAGACCCCAAGGAAAAAAAATTCAATTTAAAAGAAAACTAGAAGGACTCAACATTCAGATGGGGCTACATGTCCCGGGTCTGTATCGGTTGTCTGGACCTCACTATGCGGATTTCAGCTAGGGGCCATATATTGGCCCATGAAGTCCAAATTTGGCATCGTTCATTCGCACGGGAGCAACTGGATAAGAACCCGTAGCTTAGGAAGCTAGAAAATTCCTCAACCGCCTATCACTGAGTAATCCCTGCGTCTCTCCATTTCTTTCTCCCTACCTGCCGCTGTTCAGGTGTGGGTTAAAGCACTACTCTTTTATTTATGGTACCCCTTCTACATAAACCCCATAATTTGTTGGTTGCGTGTCTTGATTTTCACTGGTAAATGGAGTAGAATCAAATGAAATACAATTAGTGGACAAGCATGGTGGTAGGGGTACACATTAATCAACCCCATGAGATGTTTTGTACGCTTCAATGTGTTCAGAGTCCTACATCAACGAACGGTAGTCCCGGAACTAAAATTAGCACAAGGGTTTTCATCAATTTCTTCTCAGAGAATGTCTTCCTTTCTTTTAATGGTACCTTGAGTACTGGGTTGTCAATGAAACAGAAGAAAAGTGGGGTTTATGCCATTTCGAAGGCTGAAACATATGGTACTATTTTTAGTTTGCCTCAGACTGTGAGCACTCCACGTAAGCAAGTCAATGGTGAAAGCGCATCTTCGACATTTGAGGAGTTTGAGAGCAATAATCATCTTCGTCGATTAGTTAGGAATGGAGAACTAGAAGAAGGGTTTAAATTTCTTGAAAGCTTGGTTTATTCTGGTGATATCCCTGATATTATTCCCTGCACGAGTTTGATCCGTGGGTTTTGTAAAATTGGTAAAACTAGAAAGGCTACTAGAGTGATGGAAATTCTCGTAGAGTGTGGTGCTGTTCCTGATCTTATAACGTACAATGTTTTGATTAGTGGGTACTGCAAAGCCGGAGAGATTGAGAATGCCCTTCGTGTCCTGGACGAAATGAGTGTTGCTCCGGATGTTGTAACATATAATACTATCTTGCGTACTCTGTGCGATTGTGGTAAGCTGAAGCAAGCAATGGAGGTTCTCGATTGTCAGTTGCAAAAGGAGTGTTATCCTGATGTCATCACATACACAATTTTGATAGAAGCAACTTGTAGGGAAAGTGGAGTTGGACAAGCAATGAAGCTCTTAGATGAGATGAGGAGCAAAGGCTGTAAGCCAGATGTAGTTACCTATAATGTTCTTATCAATGGAATTTGCAAAGAGGGAAGGGTTGATGAAGCAATTAAGTTTTTGAATGAAATGCCTTCATATGGTTGTCAACCTAATGTGATTACCCACAACATTATTCTGAGGAGCATGTGTAGCACGGGTAGGTGGATGGATGCTGAGAAACTATTGTCTGATATGGTTAGGAAGGGTTGTTCCCCAAGCGTTGTTACCTTCAACATTCTGATCAACTTCTTGTGTCGGAAGGGGTTACTGGGAAGGGCAATTGATATATTGGAAAAGATGCCTATGCATGGATGCACTCCCAATTCCTTGAGCTACAATCCGTTGCTCCATAGTTTCTGCAAAGAGAAGAGGATGGAAAGGGCTATTGAGTACTTAGACATAATGGTGTCTCGGGGATGTTATCCAGATATTGTCACGTACAACACTCTGCTAACGGCTCTATGCAAAGATGGTAAAGTGGAAGCAGCGGTAGAGATACTGAATCAATTGAGTCAGAAGGGTTGCTCGCCAGTTTTGATCACATACAACACAGTGATTGATGGGCTCTCAAAGGTGGGGAAGACAGAATGGGCGTTGAAGCTTTTGAATGAGATGCAGCGAAAGGGTTTGAGACCTGATGTAATTACTTATTCTTCACTTGTGGCCGGGCTTATTAGAGAAGGAAAGGTGCATGAAGCAATCAAGTTCTTTCATGAATTGGAAGGATTGGGCATCTGCCCCAATGCGATCACCTATAATTCTATCATGCTGGGACTTTGCAAGGCTCGACAGACTGCTAGAGCAATTGACTTTTTGGCTTATATGGTGTCCAAGGGATGCAAACCTTCTGAAGCTACATACACAATTCTCATTGAGGGCATTGCATACGAAGGCCTAGCCAAGGAGGCTTTAGAGTTGCTCAATGAGTTGTGTGCAAAGGGCTTTGTGAAGAAAAGTTCAGCAGAGCAGGTTGCTGTCAAGATGTAGCAAGCTTAAAATGATCTCAAGGTTAACTGATAGCTGTAAGTTAGACCAACAGCAATCTTGTTGCTATTGATTCTATTTATCAGAAGATTTATCCCAAAATTCAATCTGGTTAGGTAGGCTATATATAGATTACTAGATGACTTTTATCATGCTTTTGAAAACATCTCTCTCTTACGATTTTCCCATGTATGTCTTGTTATTCCTCTAGATAAACTTGTTTAGCATGTGGGTTGCAGGTATTAGATGATAGTCTTTTTCTGTCGAATAACTGATGGTATTATTTACTTGTTTTAATCGTACTGTGTTTCAAAGATTTCTGTATCTCATCTCTTACCTTGCCTTCTCAACTGAGCAATATTAGAAACAGAGAGCGAGAATGCTTTAAGCTAACGTAAGGTCTTCTAAATCCAGTTATATAGCAACTGGGAAATGGATGGTCATATTGGCGTCAACCATGTTTGTACAACCTGTTTAGTTGATCTAATCTATTTGATTGATGCGCTGATAATGGTTCTTAATTTTTTTAGGGGTGTGGAGGGCAGGTTGATAAGCTTAAATGTTATAAATACTTGTTGGCGACTGGCTTACCGAAAAAAGTGGCGTGGTTAGTGTGGCGACTCAGCCTTGTAACGCGCTAACCCGGTCCAGGCTGCTCATGGAGAAAACCTCAATCAAAAAATATAACCATCATAAAATCCATATGATTAAAACTTCTATAAAAATCTATCTCCTCAAACCATGAGGTAAAATATGAAAGTCCTTTACATCGAAAACACTATAGGACACAGCCTTGAAGCAATAAGTATCTCGACAATATGCTGTAAGAGTAAATCCTCACCACTCTTGGCATGAAAAAGCTAGACTCTAGGATTCTCTACCTAAAAGTTCCTCGGTAAAAAAACTTGATCACCGGTTAGTTATACAATTATGCGTTACTATTGAGCTAATAAAATATAAGGATGAATTAAAAGCTCAACAAGTGATATAATCAACAATATAATAAACAACAGTCATCGCGAATAATAAAATCATAATATACAAGAGCAATAGCTATATCATAAAGCCAACATACTCTAAGACTCTACGACATGTCGTAATCACGACTTATGAATACTATAAGAATCAACCATCAAGGGTTACTTCTGAACCTAAAATATCATGAATATAACTAGAATTTCACAACATTTGAATATTAATAAAAACATAGGTTTTACTGAACCTATCTTAACATGAGATATTAAGAATAATTTCCTTAAATTTTATTTTGTCACTATAGACCTAATAAAATTTACTACCTTATCATAGTAGGTAAGTACTACGAGGTAACTAATGCTCTCAAGTTTGATATGCGACCAGCAACTCAATGGTCCCCCTAGACCATGCTACCGTGGGTGTGTACATCCGAATTTGCCTATAGTGGAAATCCCTAACTTTCAGTATAGGAACTAGTTTTAGAAAATCCACAACTGTTTATATGGGCACTAGCTTCAGTCATTTGTCTATAGCGGAAATCTCTAACTTCTAGTATAGTTACCAGCTCCAAGAATGCTTAACTTTCTATGCGGAAACTAGTTTCGAGAGAGTCCACAGCTCCCCACAATAACATGTCAAATCCAACGTCCCTCCTGTGATATTCCTTAATATTTCATCTTTCTATGGTCACACGATTATAAGTATTCCTCCGAAAAACTAGACCTCAAACCACCGAGACATGACTAGATATAACACAGTCATAAATTATACTATAGTTCTGCAAATTTCATACTTCTTGATACTATATTATTTACAATGATCTCCTTTACTTATTCATGGATAACAATAACAACTCATGAGTCTAAATGTTATGCAAAGAAGATTGACACCAAGAAAGAACAAGAGAAGACTCTCCGAGTATACCAAGTACTTGCCACATGGCATTCCATTGGGCTCACTACTGCTTGAAACCCTAGGCATGCTACTTGAATAGTCATCCTAGATTTATACCTAAGATTTGGACCGAACCAATACTCTGGTCCTTTGGCATTTGAATGTTGCATTGCATGCAGCTCTCACACCGAAGCTTATATTCTATTGTTAGGTTTACACGGCATCCTATGCTATGTCTATGCCACGAAGATAGTAAAACTAGTAAAATGTATCATACTGGTTCTCATCCTATAGATTTTCCAAAACTCTCAAATTTATCCCATGACATAACTAACGTTCAAACGTGGTCTCGCACGCTGGTCTAATATTGGCTCCTAACATTATGAAACACCACCATTTTTGCACTAAGATTTAATATCTAAGTCATACAGCCCATTCAAAATACGTCCATCGAGATGTATCCTTGAAAACATGCGGCCAAGCCTATAAATCTACTGATCTTCCTCGAGCCAGGCCATGGCATTTGAATGCGGCATCACAAGAAGGCTGCACACCGAGTCAATAAGCCCATAGATCCACCAATCCGCAGCGTACTTCAGTCCAGTCCTCCAGATTACTTTGTTCAGATTTTGATACATTTTGGTGCTCCCTGGGTGAGTCGTGTATTTAGAATGATGAGCTTCTTCGAGAATCTCTTTCTATAAGTACTTGGCACCTGGTATGCATAATCGATTGTGGTACTTTAAAATGTAGTTGCTGCTAAGACAAAACCCTGCTTGAGACTCGCTCGCTAAGTCCCCAATGATCAACACAAACAAAGGGTCCTCCTGCCGAGACTCCCTGGCCTGATTAATGAACATGTCCTGCACATGTAGGAATGACACTATCGCCAAAGAGTCTTTTAGGTGAAGCTGCAACTAACAATCCTCAACTTCTCCCAGTATATGCCACTCGTGCATCATCTAATGAACCACTAGTCTAGCTGACTTCCTGTTCGCATCTGCAATAATATTGGCCTTCATTGGCTTATATTGGATGTTGCAATTGTAGTCTTTCAGTGGATCCATCCACCTCCCCCGGCGCATATTAAGTTTCTTCTCGGAGAATAAGTATTGAAAACTCTTATGGTTGGTGAAGATTACGAACATCTCGCCATATAGATAGTGTTGCTATATTTTCAGGACAAACACAATCACTGTCAACTCAACATCATGAGTTAGATAATGGGCTCGGTGCCCTTTAGCTGTCTGAATTGATAAGCTATCACTTTTTTTGTGCTGCATCAGAACATAACCAAAACCTCGCAACAATGCGCTGTAATAAATCTCATACCTGCCTAACCCTTTAGGAATGGTTAAGATAGGCGCCAAAGTCAATCTCTGCTTTTGTTTTAGGAAACTTGCTTTACACTGGTTTGTCCATATGAACTTGGCATCCTTCTAAGTGAGCTTTGCAATGGTGTAGTAATACTAGAAAAGTCTTCCACAAATCTCCAATAGTATCTTGCTAGTCCTAGAAAACTTCAAACCTCCATCGTTGAAGTAGGTCTCACCCAATTAGTGATCGCTTCAATCTTAGTTGGGTCAACTAACACTCTTGCTCTGATATAATGTGGCTGAGGGATGCAACATTGCGGTGCTAGAATTCTCACTTCTTGAATTTGCCATATAATCAAGGCTCTCTCTTAACATCTCCAACACTATTTGAAGATGCTCCTCGTGCTCGATATTATCCTTTGAATACACCAAGATATTGTCAATGAAGATTCCTATGAACCGGTCCAAAAGGCTTAAATGATTAGTTCATTATATCTATAAATATTGTTAGCACATTCACAATCGATATGGGGACATCACTTTGTGAACTCTTAGTGCCTATATCTCAATCTAAATGCTGTCTTTGTGATATTTGCCTCCATAATTCTTAGTTGATGATAACCTAACCACAGATTGATATTAGAAAACTTTTGCACTCCAGATAACTGGTCGGATAGGTCATCAATCATCCGAAGTGGATATTTGTTCTTGATCGTCACATTGTTCAACTTTTGATAATCTATGCATAGCCTTATGGAGCTATTCTTCTTAACGAATAGGATCGGAGCTCCCTAGAGTGAAATACTAGGCCGAATGAAACTCAGATCTAGTAGCTCCTACAATTGAGTCTTCAACTCCCTCAGCTATGTTGGCGCCATCCAATAAGGGGCTTTAGAAATCGGGGTTGTCTCAAATACCAACTCAATGGTAAAATCAATCTTCCTCTCTTGTGCAAGTCTCGACTACTCCTTGGGGAAAATGTCGGCAAACACTCGGACTACTGGAATATCCTCAAATTTGTTTTTTTTGGTAAGTAAATTTTGATTAATGGGAGAAAAAATTTACAAGTTATGATTTATCACCAAGTGTTTTTCCGACTTGGGGATAAAGTATAAGAGTTAGGGCATTCCCAGAGCACGTTGATACATCAGAAGATACCAACAGAGCAACCATGACAAAAATCATTAAGAAAAATTACAATATCAAGATGACATTCAAAACACCGATCCAAATCGGCACTTGCAACGCACGTCGAAGACGCACTTGAAATGCAGCTCCAATTCGGCACAATAAAAGCCACTCTGGCTTTTAAAAGACATAATGCCACTCCGGCCTTAAGGGGCACAAGGCCACTCCGTCCCTCAAGCCTCTTTTACTCCGGCTTTCAAGACGCACAAGGCAACTCCGACCTTCATGGCGCCACAATTCACTCCGGCTTTCAAAATGCGCAATGCAACTCCGGCATCAAGAGGCACAATTCAACTTCGGCCATAACTCACAATTCCTTTATCTCAGATGTTGACACAAATGAAAGGAATCCTCTGCAACCACTATGTAACAAATGCCTTGCGTGCAATGCCAATACCATTAGAAAGGTACCCTTGCTACTCACACCTCAGAACTCAAATGTGGATGCTCGGGTATCGTGAAACTTATAATATTTCCAGCATAGCCAATATTGGCGTGGTAAGTAGTCAACTTGACCATATCAAGGATGACGTTGAACTGAAGCATATCAATAGGGATCAGGTTTACATGTGGATGCAAATCTCCCACTTGAGCAATACAATCAGCATGCACGACGTCAATAACAACAGTCTCACCAACCGGGGTGAACACCACCCGCATGAAGTGCAATGGCCTTGGAACAGCCTTCAAGTGTGGCGCAAAGTGAGAAAAGAGTTTCGCGTTACAATCAAATAAGGCACGGGCAGGGTGGTCAGAAATATGAATAATACCTCACACCACTATGGGGGAATCATGAGCCTCCTGCATGGTCTATTCGTAAACTCTCCCTAGAACCTGCGGTGTTTACTGTCCAATCTGCACTACTGATACTTGCTTCAGCACACGATGGTTCTTGGCAAAATGCTTAGGCTTGCTGCAGTTGAAGTATAAGCATGGCTTCACTCAACATGTTGGGGTTGCTGCAGAGAAGAAGCCAAAGAAGTAGCAGGCATTGGTGTTGTCGATTTGGAATTCCTAGAAATGTGGCTAGCCTGTTGGCATACAAAGAAATGTTCTCTCTCTTTTGGTCCACCAACCTTTCAATTCTTGTTCGGAGTGAACCATTATGATCTATCTTTGGGCTAAGTATAAGTAGTTGGCTGCAGTTGTCCTCATCTGAGCATGATCTGCTCAATCATCATAGCACGCTGTATCACTGCACCATACTCCACCAAATTAAAGGGTATTAGCTGCATCTGGATCACATTCATCAGTCTATCATGGAAGTGCCTCGCCTTTTATCCATTTATAGACACTAGATAAAGAGCAAATGAGAGAGGGCTTAAACGGTGCCTCGCACTGACCCACTCACATGGTCCCCTGAGTGAGAATAAAAAACTCTGCCTCCTTGCCTACTTGAACACTAGATGGAAAGAACTTGTCATTGAAACGCTGCAGAAAATCCTCCTAAGATATCTCCTCTACAGAAGTATTAAGCTCGTGCTTGATCATCTTCTACCATTGGTTTGCCTCACCCACAAAACGACGAAGGGTTAAGAGAACCTTTTTTTTAGTCCAGCATCTAATCACCTCGGATGCCTTCACTATACAAGCTACTCGTGCCTGAGTAATCATAGGCACTGGTAGCCTAGCAAACTTAGAAGCCCACTAGTCCATGAAATCTTGCATCACACGATGCTCATTGTCATGAATGCTCTCCTGTTGTCAGTGTCATCGTGACTCTAGGTCTAATAGCTTATGCCCTGATGACCTGGTTCATTAGGAACATTGCATCCCATATTGCCCCATGTACTTCAGCCATTTCCTCCACATTGCCACTAGGATGCTCATCCAAAAATCTGCCGGCGTTAACACTTTGCTGCTCAGGCATCCTGCAAAAAAATTAAGGGCTTAGAATTTCATTTGTTCTAAGTCCTACACCTATTCAATATATCTAAACCTAGAATATCTCTAATATATTAAGTCCTTAAATGACTTAGCAAATCCTAATATTCCTTAAATATTTTCGATTTCTAAGTGCACAAGTGTTTTTATAGAACTTTGTTTCTTTGATGCCATAACTTGTGCGACCTCGACCTAGAACATCCGAAACCGACTGGGACCACTTATTTAGAAAACCTCAGTAAAGAAAATATAAGGATCACAAAATCTATATGGATAAAGTATATATAAAAATACATCTCCTTGAACCACAAGGTAAAATATAAATGTTCAATACATTCAAAACACTAAGGGATGCAGCCTTGAAACAATATTTTGACAGCATGTTGTAAGAGTAAATCTTTGCCACTCACCGATGGTCATGTGCTGCCGACCTAAATAGTAGCCGTAGCTTTAGAATGTGTAGCGAACACATTCTGTCCTCGGTTCTGTCGCATCGTTGGTTAGTACGGTCTACTAGTCGGGGGTCCGCAAAGATGATATAATAATAATAATGAATAATGCCTAATCGATGTAACCGTGAGAATCTAGTGATTCCAGATGTTCCCTGTTCCCTTTCTTGATTCATGATTATCGAGATTACTTGTATTCCCCCTTCCAGTTGTTCTATTATTTACCTACAAGTATTGAGTATGATTATACTTGCTGAGCTGTAAGCTCACTCTTGCTGTTGTTTTCCTTCCAGATGAAAACACTTAGCCGGTGCCTGATAGTTAGAGCAAGGAGAGGCTTGCTTGAAGAGGTTGGCTGGACGTCGAGTGCGCAAAGAATTTGGCCATAGTGTTGTATCGGATTGTAAACAGCCACTCAGGGTTAGATGTGGCTTATTGTTATTATTTTTATGGTTTTGTATGCTTCCATGATTATGATGATATAGTATGCTTCCTCGTTTGTATCGATGTTTTGAGTTTTGTTTCATATTAGATGGCATCTCTCTGATCTAATACAAGATGAGTAAGTCTTGTATTGGAGCCATGGATGATATGGCGGTATTGTGATCTGTGTGGTGTGTTGTAGGCTCGTGTTAGAAGCTTCTTGTTAGTTGTGTGCTTGTACAAGAGATATTTTTAAACGCGTTGTATTTTTGGTTTTTCGTCCGGTTGCGGAGGGGAACTCTCATTTTTGTAGAATCCATAAGTATTAATTATGGACTTTGGTTTGTATTACCATTGACGGAGGTTATTTGATGGAGAATAATTTGGTCCATCACAGTAGCAAACCGGGAAAAGAGAAATGAAACCTGCCCATCCAGCATCTCGCACAACCTATCAAACGCAACAGTGGGGAACCAAATGCTCTAGACTACCCAACAATCAATCAGAGTTCAACGTCCGGTCTCAGGTTAGTTAGAGGGATGCTCCACCTGATCAAAACCCATCTGTCCCTATGCGCATAGGCAACGTGAGAATTCTCCAGCTTTCCCCGGACCGCAGCAGAGATCTGGTAAGCCATCTGGGTTTCATTAAGCACCATCGTTTTCTTAAACACACGATGATTTCTCTCTTTTCAGATAAAATAGACTGAGGCCGCAAGAGTGAGGCGGAAGGAGCGAGCTTTGAGGTTTTTACCTTTCCAGCATTTGCAGCCCATAGGATGTTGGAATGCCAATCAGGGTGAGGCTAGCTGAAACCTGCCTTTTGGCGCATTAGACGCCAGATGGTCGAGGAAAACGGGCAATTGAAGAAGAGGCGGTCATGACTTTTCTCTCCGTTGGAACAGAGGACACAAGACACTAGAATGTGAAGGAAATTGCTAACCCTATCCAGAGTGCTGAGCTTAAGACGAATAGCCAATCAGAGAATAAAGGCATGAGCCGGAGTGTACATTAGGCCCCAGACTTTTTTTTTCTGTTGTTTTTAATTTGTCATGTCAAGGTTCTTGGTCTTAGATTTGGACCTTTCCATGTGCTTTGGGGTACTTCCCTTTCTTTTTTGCTCTAATTTCAAGTTGGCAAAACATTTAGAGTTAGGTCAAAGTTTTGTAAATTTTCTTTAATTTTAATGCAATTACTTTTTTTTTATAAGTAAATATTTTGGATTAAAGGGAGAAAAAATTACGAAATCTATATTTTATTTCCAAAGTATTTTGACTTGCAGTTTAAAACATGGGGCGCTAGGGCATACCCCCGTAACCTTTGTATATCGGAAAATACATAAAAACCTCTAGGAGGACAACGTTTCCGAGAATCAGTGAATATGAAATTTGTCTACTATCACATGAACAGACACATAAACAACTTCTCCCAAATCAACAGAGCAAACTCAGCAAAAATGAGTGGCAACCATGCCATCCAACGCAAAGACAAACCAGCGGGGATGAAGTATGCGGAACTATGCTATTCGATCAGTACCACAAAGAGACTGAGACTCGCTGCATCACCAGCTCCATCAACAGCAATGAGGAGTAAAACCCGATCCAGCTCCTCATAGCTGAGACTCAACAATATTGCCACTAGGGACATCTCCAAGTGATTTGCCGACTTAGAGGTAGTACATCAAGTTAGGGCATCCCCCCAGCACCGACATCATGTAGCAATACATGAACCCGATCAAGGAAAAACAAATACAAACTAATCCCTACTTTGGCATCATCATCGACATCGGCTTCATCAAGCCACTCCGGATCCAACGCACTCCGGCCCTAACCACCTTGCACTCACAATTTTAACTCACGTGAAGGCCAACTCGCCCTCATGAGCATGCGCTCACAATTTTACACCGGCTAACATACCATGGCCACTCCGTCCATTAAGTGTACATAAAGCGGTCCGGCCTCTTCAATGGCCACTCCGCCTAAATGTTCTTAAGTCACTTCGCCTCAAAATACACAAGGCCACTCGGGCATCACCATGCCACCGGATCAATACCACTCGGCCACATCGTGCAACTTCGGATCGTCACCACATGCGGCTTCATCCGGCCACTTGGAACCAACGCACTCCGGTCCTAACCACCTTACACTCCGTCAAGGCTAGGTCCGGCCTCATAACCGTATACTCACAATTATACTCTGCCCTTAATACACCATGGCCACTCCGGCCTTTAAGTGTACAAAGGCAGTCTGTCCTCATCACACATACGGCCACTCCGGCATTTTTGTGTACTGAAGGCACTCCGGTCTCATAATACACATGGCCACTCCGGCAATGAATATGCATCATAACGGCAATGAATATGCCTAGTCAGCAAACCAAAACGCCAAGTCAGCAAAGACAAACCGGCCTCGAAGCCAAAACGGCCTCAAGCCCAAATTGGCAACCTCAATTCCAAATCGACAATTGACAACCAAGTCGGCAAATCAAAAACCGGCTCAAAAGCGAAACCGGCAATTGCGTGCCATGTCGGCATGGCCAAATTGGCCTCAACCCTTCATGATTCGAATCGGCCAACCCGGAGACGGTGAAGACGATCTGCGGCCGAGAGAGCACACACGCAAAAGCCTAAGCTCCTGAGGAACTCGGGATTTTTTTGGAGCAGATTTTTTCTTTTCCGGACTTAGCGCTTCCGGTTTCCGTAAGCACAAAAGTGGAGATATTAGTAGTGACGAGAGAGGCATGGTCAAAATGCTCCGGAATGGAAGAAGCCACATTTCAATTCTCATGGGAACTACAGGATAAAGAATCCAGAGATGGAGGCTGGTGACGAAAGTCCTTATAAGTCTTCAATTGCATCCGCAGCGACTCGACTTTGGAGGAGATTTTGCTAGCAGTAGAAATTGACTCCTCCGAATCACTGCAAGAGAGCCCCTAGGGGTTGGGAAGGACATCAATCGAAGGCACAGCATCATCAAGGGGGATCTGGGAGTCCTCCAAGGACCTGTAGACAAGATCCTTCACCTCTCCACGAATGGTTGATCCATTTGTTGAAGGAGCCGCAACCTCAGCTGGAGCATCAAAATGGCAGACGGAAACAATGTCAGAAATGGAAAGGGGTTTAACAGCAACCTTTCCGTGGGCACCTCCAGGAGGATCAAGAGGGGGGAAGCCAATTTGGGTACAGAATCCACAGGGGTCCCCATAGAATCTTTAAGGCCCAGATTGGATCTGCGAAACACAATCGGATGGCAAACATCACTGCAGGGAGCCATTTTCCTACAACTAGAAGCACAACAGGGAGCCTCAGCAGACATAATTTCAGGAGCAAACCGCACCACTTTTGATGATGGAGCCTTATCCAGAAGGATCTCGGAAGCTAAATCTACGTTCAAAGCCAGCATCTTAGGCTCTGGAATGGCAGCGGAAGCCTCTATATCAAGACCTGAATTCTCAGCCTTCAAAAATTGTGGTTTTTCAGCATCAAGGATGGCCTTAGAAGAAAGGCATCCCCGTTCATCCAAGGCAACATCAGGGGTCAGGTTCATGGGAATAGCACCCTGACGAGCAGGCAGATCCTTCCTGGTGCTCCTTTGGATTGCATAGCACCTTTTCAAGTGATGCACCGGCCTCCAGTGGTAGGCAACCTCAACATCAACGAACTTTTCCGCTTCTAAACCACCAGATTTTACTCTGATTTTTGTTGGAAGGTGGGCCTTTTTACACACTTCAACGCATATTCGTGCAAAGTGCAGCCGATCCATCCGAGCTGTACTCGAGTCCAATTTGATGGGTTTGCCAACCCCACTTGCGATCCAGCTAAGCCCTAATGGAGTCCAGTTTC
This sequence comes from Nepenthes gracilis, assembly GCA_033239525.1. Classification (NCBI taxonomy): domain Eukaryota; kingdom Viridiplantae; phylum Streptophyta; class Magnoliopsida; order Caryophyllales; family Nepenthaceae; genus Nepenthes; species Nepenthes gracilis. Next base: position 13,411,747 of record BSYO01000013.1, on the reverse strand, counting down.
AATCGGCCGCGTTGGGTAATCCAAGCAGAAAGGTTTGGAGAGCTTCCTTAGACATTCCATTCCAGGAATCCAGCGTTTAAGGAATAAGGTTTTCTTTCCAAATGCCTAGGGGCCTTTAGACAGACAAAGATTCAGTTGTTCATCAGACTCAAACCGAAAGAAAAAGAAGCCATTCTCATGCCCTGCAACATGGCGAAGCCCAAATCTGGCCCAAATTTTGCGGGCAATGATGTTTACCACCTGAAAGTGTAGAAGAGTTTCATAGAAGAAACCGACTAGCGTGGAACCCCAAACTTCTTGGCTCTGCCGAACGACCTCATCCGGAGGAGATATGGATACAACATCCCCATCAATAGAATGAGGGGGATAAAATTTTAGAGGAGGACAAGGCTATCTCCATGGTTTTGGACAATAGCAACCTGGGAGGACGGGGGAGAAGAAGGGGCCACGCCTGGATTGGATTTCGAAGAGATGTTCACAAACCCGGCTTCGGCAGCATTTACACTCAAGGCCTCAGCGGGTTTGACACCAGAAATAGAAGATGGAGAATCTCGAATCGCGGCAACAGGATAAGCACCGAAAATGAGGGGCCAGCACCGGCCCGGTGAAGCCTCGGCACCCGAGAATATCGAAGGCGCTATTCTTTGGAAAGGGACCATGGAAGCGACCCACAAGAGATAAATGCTCCAAGAATTTCGCATCTGGACCTAGGGCGGAAGCGCAGCACCCCGCTGCGAGAGGGGGATAAGAGTCGGCCAAAACCCTAGCAGAGGAGAACCAACAACTGCACAAGAGGTGGGAGGCTGGGAAGAGCCAGTGGGCTGACCCGAGACGCCCGCCTCGATTGGCGATGACACAGAAGCAGTGGGAGAAACAGGGCAGGCAGAGTCCTGGGGAGGACCAAGAGGGGCCCCCAGGAGGCCAGCCATGGCCGGCGACGACCTGAGAAATCAAATTCCAAAGCACCGCCCGAATTTGAATTTTAGAGAGAAGAGAGAGCTTCTCTCTCTTCCAGCGCCCGGCCAATTTTATTTATTTATTTATTTATGCTTTTAATGCAATTACTTACAAAAAAACATTGGGCCCCAGAAAAAGCAAGACCACGTCACCGCATCTTTGGGCTCTTGGAAAAGCCCATAAGCAGATTTAGATGAGAAAGCCCCACTGCTGTTGGCAGTCCAAAGCGCCGCATCACGGCAGGAAGGATCAGGGGGATAGGGGGCATGTTTTCCATAATACCAGCAACCTCCATATCAAACGGGTTAGGCCACCTCCAATCACCATTTATGATGATGTCCTTGACTTTTGCATCTAAAGGCAACCCTATTATACATCTGATTCTATCATTGAACCGATCACAGAGAGGGCCGAGCGGGTGCCAATAATCAAGCGAAAGGAAGGTGTCAACTCCGTTACCAATATGGTATCGAATCTTAGGGCGAAGGGCAGTGCGAAGCTTCATCAGTTTTTTCCAGCTCCAAGGGGCAGAATCCGGGACTTTGATAGTCCAAATGTATCGGTCTTTGATATGATGGACGTAACACCATGAAACTCAAATGGAATCCCGGTCCTTAGAGATGATCATCCAGAAATGTCGGCTTAACAACGCTTTATTAGATGCAACCAAATTTTTAATACCTAAGCCTCCTGCCTCTTTAGGGGAACACACATCTTTACAGGTAACCTTGGCAGTATAACTACCTACGATGGAATTTTTTTTTTTTGATAAGTAAGTAATTTGGATTAAAGGGAGAAAAAATTACACAATCTATGCTTTATCTCCAAGTATTTTGACTTGGAGTTAAAGCATAAAACGCTATGGCATACTCCGAGCAGTTGGTACATCGATGACACCAAAAAAATAACATACAAAAAAGGGGTCCTTTAGGAGGACAACGTTTAACAGAATCGACAAAATATGAAATTTGTCTAATGTTGCACATGATCAAACGTATGATCAGCTACTCCCAAATCGGCTGAAGCAACTCAGCAGATCAGATGGCAAACATACCATCCATCGCAGCACAGACCAGCAGGAGCAAGCATGCAAATCCATTCTTCACCTCACATCAATAGGAGCCTGCAGCATTTCTAGCAACTGCTTCTTCAACCCATAAACGAAGCAATGCATCTGAGTCAGATAGACACCTGGTACCAGCACCCTCTGGATCGCAGCTCCATCATCCATTCTTCACAATACAGCAAAATGGAGGATTCATCCATTCCGGCAGCTGCTCCCTTGACATAGAATAGAAGCTCTTCAGGAATATTCCAGCGGCACCCAAGAACGATTGGTTCATTATGGGATAACCAGCATGCTTCACAACTTCAGCAGCTGCAACCAACTTCGGTCCATCGATTCCAACGAGCAATCAGATCAAGAAAACGGCATGGAAGCTTTATCAAAACCATGGAGCTTGCAATACTTCTACTGCACCCAAGAGCATCTTTTTTTTGGTAAGTAAGTAAATTTGGATTAATGGGAGAAAAAATTTACAAGCTATGATTTATCACCAAGTGTTTTTCCGACTTGGGGATAAAGCATAAGAGTTAGGGCATTCCCAAAGCACGTTGATACATCAGAAGATACCAACAGAGCAACCATGACAAAAGTCATTAAGAAAAATTACAATATCAAGATGACATTCAAAACGCGGATCCAAATCGGCACTTGAAACGCACGTCGAAGATGCACTTGAAACGCAGCTCCAATTCGGCACAATAAAAGCCACTCCGGCTTTTAAAAGGCAAATGCCACTCCCGGCCTTAAGGGGCACAAGGCCACTCCGGCCCTCAAGCCTCTTTTACTCCGGCCTTCAAGGCGCCACAATTCACTCCGGCTTTCAAAATGCGCAAGGCAACTCCGGCATCAAGAGGCACAATTCAACTCCGGCCATAAATCACACCGATCTTTAAGAGGCACAAATCAACTCCGGCCTTAATTCACTCCGGCATTTAAGCGACAACTCACTCCGGCTTCCAAGAGTGAAACTCAACCTCCCGTTTTGTGAGGCACAAGGCCACTCCGGCCTCAAAAGACGCAAGTCCAGTCCAGCCATCAATATACGGAAGGCCACTCCGTCTTGAAAGAGAGCGTAAACCACTCCGTCCTTCAAGAAGCACAAGGGCACTTTGATCAAATGGACTCCGGACTCATCAAGCCGCTCCGTCCACCAAGGTGCTAAAGGCCACTTGTTTTTTTTTTTTTTTTGCTGCAAGGCCATTCCGGCCTTGAGAGGATAAAATGCACACCGGCCTCACCTCTCACAAGGCCACTCCGCCCTTTATGCCCAAGGACGGAGCATAAAGGCAATACCACACTTCCAACACTTCCAGCAGCCAAACCACCGCGGGGCTTGGCGATTACAGACGAAACAAGAGCTGAAACAATCCAATTCTTGCTCCACCTATTGGCTCTGAGGATGTAAGGAACCCTCCCCGCAATATAAGGAGCTATTGCACCCAAACAGCCCAGGGCCAGCTCTTCAAATAGGCCTAGTCTAGTGCACCCAAGAGCATTAGCGCCACAAATCTTAGCAGGTGCGTGTCCCCAGCGCTGTCAACTTGCAATACTTCTACCTACGATGGAACCGTGCCACAGAAAGGAACGGATGGACTTTTCAATGCTTCTTAAGAAAATTTTAGAGGGGAGAACCGCATCAGACTTGACTTCAACGCAAACCCGAGCATAATGCAAACGGTCTATCTTGGCCGTGAATGCATCAAGATGAATTGGTTTACCCACCGCGCTGCTGATCCAACTGAGCCCTAGCGGGGTCCAGTATTCAGCAGGGACGTTTCGAGTTTTATCCAAACCGGGAGAGAATTGAAAGTCTCTATAGCCAATGGCATTCCCGGTAGCCAACGTTTGAGAAGGATTTACCTCTAAATGTTCACGGGCCTCTGGCCAAAACCTCTTCTAAATTTACATCAGAAGAGAATTGAAATAGAAATAAACCATTTGCACTCTCTGCAATATGACAGATATCGAATCGTTGCCAAATCCGTCGTGCAATGTGGACAACAGATTTGAAGTGCAAGGCTTTTCCAGAGAAGTAACCAAGTAACGTAGTCTTCCAGACTTCCTTACTTTGCTGGATCACTTCGGGGGAGGAGAGATACAAGCAACATCGCCTTCCATACTCTGTGGAGGGAAGAATTTTAGAATAGGGGACGAGATTTTACCACTGTTCTGGACTACATCAAACCAGGAGGAAAGGTTTGCATCCGATACTTTCATGGGACAGGATGACCTGATACCGCCCTCAGCAGGCGAGGGAGAAGGATGAAGCGTAAGAACTTTTGTTCATAGAGAAAAGTCGGACGAAGTGGACGAGACAACCTGTTCTGAAGGGTGGATGGGTAGAGAAGGGGGGGCGGGATCCTGGAGGGATCCAGGAGGAGCACCCAGGAAGCCGGCCATGGCCGGCTCTGGCGCCGCCAATGCCGGGAAAAACAGCAAAGGCAAAATTTGAAAATACGAAGCCCTAGAGAGAAGAAAGAGGTTCTCTGGTCATGGATTACCTTCCTGCCAGCAGGAGTATAGCAGGTTGTGTGCATCCATTTCTTGCTTTGTAAAATACCACTGCTGCCAAAAGGGGTCTCGGTCCAGGCAACATAAGTCGCTGCAGCTTCTCATGGCTAGCAACCAGCAGGGCTTCGGTAAATCCAAGGGCCACACTATTGCCAGCCACAGCACCTATCCACTTCAGCACCTCGGAAGGAAAACCAGCCACGACACACATCCACACACCACTAATCCGCAAGAAGAGAAACTGCATCATACCTTCAACATGTCTTTTTTTGGTAAGTCATACCTTCAACATGTCAGTAGTTGTTAAGTGCAGCTTCATGGACATTGAGAATGCTGGAATCCAACAAAAAATCAGCGGCCCAATTCCACACAACTCCAGAGTAAACCGGCCAGCAGGAGATAGGATTGTAGTACAGTATTATGCAGTTTTCAGCCAGAGGCTCACTTCGATCATCATAAGGCATCACCTTCCTCCAAATAATAATCGAAAACATTGTCCCAGCTTAGCTAATAACAACTATACTGCTGATGGGGAAGCAAGAAAAACAGCATCACAAAATCTGGTACAGAGCATCATCATCGACGCGTTTGCTACCTCCTAATGTCGACCCACAGATGGGGTAGCAAATGTCGACCCACGCTACCTTTACGGTTGCCTTCCTATCATAAACACCATGCCAGAGAAGTTGCCGGATGTAGCTCTCGATGATTTTAAGAACAGACTTTGGCAAAATAAAAATGGATGCCCAGTACAAGTGGATGGACGAAAGGATTGATGACACGAGCTGAAGACGCCTGCCAAACGAAAGCCACCGATTTTTCAAGGATGAAATACGTCGAATGACTTTATCAATGAGAGGCTTACAGTTGGATATAGATAGTCTCGATGTGATCAAAGGAACTCCCAACCTGACAATGGCTTTGACAAGTGGTGCTGGTATGGTGCATGCTAGAATGTAATCTAGCAAGTGGAAATCAGGCAAGTGGAAATTAGGTGCTGGTATGGTGCCTGCTTTTCTTTTCCTGCTGTTGCTCGTCGGTATATATTTTGGCTTCTATTCCAAACAAGTGATGTCGGGTTTGGTCTGGGTCATTTCCCTTCCATCAAAGGTTTTTTTCTGGGATATGACCTATTAATTTTTGTTTTTTAATTTGATGCTGGGGCCAGGCCTCGCGGTTATGATTTTATACCAAGTCAGAAAAACACTTGGTGTTAAATTATAGTTTGTAAATTTTATTTTCATTTAATACAATTAACTTACTTATCAAAAAAAAAAAGACAATGGCTTTGACAGCTAGGAAATGGGGGGGTATCAAGGAAATGTCCAACTAAGGTAAATCCCCATTAGAGGCTTCCTTGATTAATAACTTCAGGAGGAGAAATGGTGGCAGTGTCTCCATCAATTATCTGAGGGGGGAAGAATTTCATATCATTACTAACCCCGTTTCTTTCCTTCTGGACGGCATTAGCCCAAGAAGGGTGGGCAATGGGGTGTTGTGACAGAGAGGGGAGTGAATCATCACCTGAAGGTTGGCTGAATCCATCCTCAGTGCCATTTGCAACCGACAGGTTCGGATTATACTGCATAATTTGAGAGAGCAAACACACAGGAACAGGGACAGCAGCAGGGGAAGATGAGCCGTCTTAGAGGTAGAACAGAGCCATTGGGGTATACCCCGAGCACAAATACAAGGAAAAATGTGTAGGCAAAGAAAACCATCAAAGAAGGAAAGAAAATGCCGACTAAAGAGCCAACTACCAAATCGGCCGCAGCTTGCCACATAACCAGAAGGGCACATCAGCGCAATTTTTTTTTTCGTAAGTAAGAAAATTTTATAGATGAAGAAGGGAAAATACAAATTCAATGTTCTATCGCCAAGTGTTTTTCCGACTTGGATGAAGAACAAAGACACAAGTCATATCCCTAGTTCCAAATCAGCAAATCGTATCCCGGACAGTCAAGTTCTTGGCCATAAATTACCTCGGTCAATGGAAGCTTTCCACAACATATAACTCGGCAAAACTACCACTCCAGCTGGATGCAAATACCTTCCGGCAAATGTCCCACAGCAAGTGGCAACTCAGATGAGGCACTCCTAGATTTATCTCTAGGATGCACCTTCCAACAAGATGCAGATTTTTCTCTGCACCATCACAGCATTAGCAATTCTTTTTTTTTATTTTTGTAAGTAAGTAATGAATTTTTTTTTTTGGTAAGTAAATGAAATTAAATTTAAATGAAAGTACAAAACGATGTTCTAACTCCAAGTGTTTTGCCGATTTAGAGGTAGAACAACGAGCTAGGGTATCCCCCGAGCACCACCATGGACAAAAAAATATGGAACCAGCCATTTGCAACCTGGCCTAACCACACTCACTACAACATCAGCTGCTATTGGTTTGTTTAGCAATCAAACCTAGAGCAGGCTGAAATTCTACCGTTCCAAAATCTGAAGCATAATCTGCCGAAGAAGATCCACATGCCAGCTTTGCATAGACCAAAGCCTGGTAATACACACTCTGCTCATCAGACGGCCCAGAGCAGCTTTGCAAAAGCATTCATGTGCAGTAGCATTCAAAGGAAAACTGCAGAATGTAGCCAGTATCCCATCCTGCAACTGCTCCCAGCAAACTGCTCAGATCCAGCAGCCTCTACTATCAGCAATTAGCAAAAATACATACATACGCTCTGAACTGGAACATTCACTATCGGCTAACAGCCCAGCTCCACAACGGCAGCTAATTATCCCAGCTCCAGCAACTACATTCTAGCACCAACCATCAGCTAGGGCCTGGCAAAAGCCAGTCATCACAGCAGCACACTACATGGAGCTGGAGAAGAACATCAGCAAGAGATACTATGCATCAGTTAGAAAGGCACGGGGGGTCACATCTCAATAGGAGGAATCAGAAATAATGGCTCGACCCCAGCCTTTACATTCCAACAGAGATGGCTCCAACATTTGCAAGGTTCCAAGAAACTAGATTCAGCAATTTCCATCAGCATTTCCAGCTGGAGCAGCATATAACAGCTGAAAGCCAGATGATGCTCCATGGAATTCAGCAGCCCACTTCCTTAGTGCAAAAAATCAGCATCACCAGAGAAGGAAACTAGGATGACAAACAGCGCATCTTTTCCAGCATCAGCTACACAAAATGGACAAGGAGCCATCAGGGTCAAGAGAATAACCAAAATGGACAGGGCTGACAACCACCAAATCCAGCACCTCAACCCAGCTTCTCAACAAGTTCAAGTCGAGCCTCCAGGAACCAGAAGCAGTTCCTTCAGTACAAAAATTCAGCATCATCCCAAAAGGCATTAAATATGCAATCTAATGCAACCGAAAATTTTTTTTAAAAAGAAACCAGCAGCATCAGCACAGTAGACTGCTGCATGACCGCAGCCGTGCTAGTGGACTGGTGGTAACAGCTGTAGAGAGAGAAGCTCTCCCTTCTCTCTTACTTTCAACTTTCAAAATTCAAATTTGAACTCCAATGCCTGGTTGCTTCTTGCCGTCCCCGGTGACGGCTAGGGCGGCCACCCCTTCTGCTGGCGCCGATGCCTCCCCCCAAGCTTTCTCTTTGTTCTCCGCCCCCCAATCTCTCTTCTGCGCCGTCGATTTCGGCGTTGGTTTCGTCTCCACCGTTTTCTCCTCCCGATCCTTCTCTTTCTTCCCCCCAGCCCTCTCTCCTCTTCCCTCCACTGCAAAGGGATGGCTCCTCTCCAACCCTTGCCCCAGATGAGGCCTTCCTGGTGCTTGTGAAGCCTCTGGACTGCCCCCCAACTCTCTTGGTGGCTAATGGTGCCATGAATGTTTTGGAGCTTGCGGCTTCCCCGAAAGGATTTGGTTCTGTTCGCGAGGCATGTCCCCTCCCCCTGTCTTTTGGGTCAAATCCCTCTAGTGATCCTCCTCCCCTCCCGAAACCCTCTTGGTCTAATGTCGTTCTTCCCAAAGGGGACTGTAAGATTTCCCCCCTAAAATTTTTGCCTCCCTAACCCATTGTTGGGGATGTTGTTTCCTTATCTCCCTCTGCTGTCGTCCTTCAGCAGACCCAAGAAATCTAGGGAGCTACATTGGTGGGCCATTTCGTCGAGAACCCCCTCCACTTTCAGGCCGTTAGCGCCATTGTCCGTAAAATTTGGGCCAGATTTGATATTCAGCATGTAGCTGGGAATGACAGTGGTTTCTTCTTCTTCCGTTTTGACTCTGAAGATCATTTGAACCAATGTTTGGCTTGTGGTCCCTGGTCCTTAAGTAGGAAAGCCATCATCCTCAAAAGATGGTCGCCCGGTATGGTGCTGGATAAGGATTCTTTCCAATCTTATCCGATTTGGATTACTTTGTCCAGGGTCCCGATCGAATTTTGGACCCCTTTAGGCCTGAGCTGGATTGCCAGTGGAGTTGGCAAACCTCTCCTGCTAGATCCGAACACTGCTAGAATGGAGTGGCTTAATTATGCGCGGGTCTGTGTTGGAATTGCCAGAGGTGCACAGCTTCCTTCAATAATTAGATTGAAGTCAGACGCTGATATTGCGACCTGCTGCTGATGCAGAACGATTGCGAAAGCAAATGATGGAGATAAAAGAGCACCGTTGCCTCGATCTGCAATTGCCTTGTTGCACCCCAGCTGCCCGTAAATCTGGTCCAGATGGGTCATATTCAGGGAGTGTGGCTACTTTATAGGGCGTGTCACTTTGTGGAGCTAATGCTTCTCCCAGCTGCCATCAGGGACCTCCTGCCCGATGGACTGATGAAGAACTTTTTGCTAGGTAGGCAATTAATAGGAGGTTCAGGCGACGCCGCAAACCTCCTCCTAAAACTCCAATGGGCTAAATTTCCACCCCTTTCTGAAACTTTTAGCCACGATGCCTTTGGTTTTTTGGCCGGATCCCTCATTTTTTTCCCGCAGAATGATGAGGCTGCCCAGTTTTGTGTGTATGCCCTGCCGGCTGGTGTGGTTTGGTAACTATCCTTACCTTTCCTGGTGCTGATGAGGGTTTTCCCCGGTTGTGGCATGAGTAGGTGTTCTGCGGATGTTGAAGTCATGGCAGCTGTTTTTTGCCTTGCTGGTTCAGGGTGTTTTTGCTAATGTTGGAAACTTTTCTTTGGTGTTGAAATGGGACAATGCTGCGATTGCTCGAATGCGGATGGCTTGCTGAGTTTGTTGCAGTAGGTTAGATGTTCATTGCTATCGGCATGATGGATGGGCTGTCTTGTGCAGTGTTTTGTCTCCTGAAAGCGCTGATCCTGGAATAGGCTAGTTTGCATCAAATTCTGTTTCTGCCGTGGGTTGCAGCTTCTGTAGTGCCCCTGGACTGCAGCTGAATCCGGCTAATGGAGGGCTTGAAGTTGATGGTGGCAATGTCAAGCTCTCCATTGACTGGGATGGTTTATGCTGAGGATTATGGCTGGCTGATCCCGTAGGAGTGAAAGGTGCTGAGCTTCTTACTGTGGAGCTGCCATTGTCCGAGGAGAATGAACCACTCTTGGAAGCTGATGCGGCTACCTTTGAACGGCCCTGTAGTTTTGACTATGGCATCGTGGATGCATTTTTGGATCGGAAAGGTTCTTGTGTCTGGTGCAATCTGCTTTCTCCCATGCTAAAGAATTGCCCGGCTCGGGAGCAACATTCGAGGCTATCTTGAAATCGTAGTAGTCTTCTTTGCAGTTTGCTTTCTTGGGTGCTGATGGTATGCCTTTGTTCTTGTCTAATACGGCATGGATGCCTTTCGATTTGCTGAGTTACTTCTGTTGATTCGGGAGTAACTGATTATGAGTCTGTTCAAGTGTTACATTAGACAGATTTCATATTTTGTCGTTTCTGTTGAGCGTTGTCCTCCTGGAGGTTTTTTGTATTATCTGATGTACCAATTGCTCGGGGTATGTCCTAGCGTGTTATGTTTTATTTCCAAGTCAAATTACTTGGAGATAAAACATAGGTTTTGTAACTTATTTTTCTCCATTTAATCCAAAATGCTTGCTTACCAAAAAATAAAAAGCTGATATTGCGACCTCTTCGATTGACATTGAGGTCTCTTACCATGGGAAGCCAGTGCAGCCTGTGAAGGGTCGCAGTGCCTTATTGGGTAGTATATCTGCTGTGGTTAACTCTGTGTCTCCTAGCCTGGATGATGTCTCCTGCCTTAACTCCTTTGCTAAGGAATTACGGGAGCCAGTTGGGTTTTTTTTTTTTTTGGTAAGTAAAGTGCATTAAAAAGAAAAGAAATTACAATATCTATGTTCTATTCCAAGTGTTACCAAAAAAGTGTTTTGCCGACTTGGAGAAAGAACACGGTATCTGGGCTTCCCCTGAACACCATGGCAAAGTCATGAAAACAAATAACAAAAAAGGCGAAACGTCAGAACTTCACAGAACAGGGTTCCAATAGAGCCACCTAACCGCCATATCGGCTAGCCGGACCGCCAATGAGCAGCCATTCATCCACGTCGACCAAACCTGCAGCCAACCAACTTTATAGGCATGCACCCAACACAGCGTTAATCATTCGGGCGTAGCTGGCTGCCCAAAACGAGAAAGTGAGAGATAGGAACCGGTATGACCACGAGTGCCAAATTGTCCACGTCATCAATCCGGGCAGCCCATCCGGCGAGCTAAGACCGAGCAAATGTAAACCCGGCCAAAGCCGCATTCATTTCCTTCCGGCATATACAAAACATAGATACCCAAATGCACACACAGCTCATCCATTACGGGCAAAAGGCCACGCGTCGGCGTGATGACACACCAACAAAGAACCAAACGGCAGAAAGAAATGATCCCAAGTCAAAAGTAGGACACCAAATCGGCAGACAAAAGCGGAACCTCCACTAATCCGTGAGATTATCCAATCCGCAAACTGACATCTATCCCAATCGGCAAAGTGAGCCATTAGGATGCATGGCGGCCAATGAGCCAGCTCGACCCAATAGCCGATCAATGCATAGACCGCCAAACATCTTTTTTTTTTTTTGGCGAGGGACACCAAACCGCGAAAGGCGGTGACATCCACCCAGGCACGGAGATGCCCATACCAAAGACATCATTCCGGCATAAAACCAAACCAGTCGAAACGCGCACTATGGCAACTTGGAGAGACCGGATGCCGGTCAACTAGTTGACCGGCACAACTGCCACTAATCCCTCAACTTCAAGTAGTGATTCAAAAGAAAGGGGGGGAACCCAGTCCCTAGGGATGCTTGGGAGATGGTTTCCGCCGACCCCGGGCTTTGAACGCTTCCTTGGGACCGCTTGCATAGCAAAGGAAGGCTCATCAGCAGACTCATTCTCAGCTGAATTCTCATATGCATTATAGGCTGCTAGGGTGTGACAAGGTATATGCCCAGGTGTCAGCACCAGGTTACGGTTGTCTTTAAGCTCCATCAATTGTCTGCGCAGACATTCAACTTTGGAAGTAATTCTGCTGGGAGAAGAAGCTGAACCATCCGTAACACAGCAGGGTCTCCCTAGAGCTTCCGAACGATCCATATCAGAAATAGGTTGGATGATCGGTGAGACTTCACAATCTGGTATAATCGTATTAGTACCTTCCTTCAGAACTTCAGCAAAGGATGCTATATAAATGCCTGAAGGATGAGGCCCATCTACTCCCAAGCCTCCAAGGGGAAAGGGGCTGCACTGATGTACACTGGCCACTGGAGTCGAAACTAGAGAGGACAGGGGATCATCAGACTCCGCACTGACACTGTCTAGATCTTCGGGTCTAGGTGCCAGGTTGGGGGCAGCTACACACAGAGGCATATGGGTCTCATCCTTAGGATTCCTCCCAACATCAACACCCTTCAAGAAGGGTACCTTTGATCCTGGATGCTGGGAATTTTCAGGCGAGGGAGCTGGCAGAATAGCAGATCCACCATCCTCCAAGGAGGACTAGAGTTCATAGGTAGTCTCACTTAAGGCACTACCTGTCACAGTAGGTCTGAAGGTTTTATTAGATTTGCATTGAGATTCTTCATGCCCTAACATAAGGCAGCTACCACATCGAGTTGGCTTCCAGCTATATTCCATGTTTACCACAGATAGGGATGTGGAATCTGAGTAGGACTGAAGGGCAATGCGTGTGGGAAGAGAGTCATCCACTCCCACTTCAACACAAATCTTAGCAATAGAAACATTTTCCATACGGGCTGTCCTTGGATCAAGCAGCAGAGGTTTCCCAACTGCGCTAGCAACCCAGCTGAGCCCAGAGTGAGTCCAATATTCAATCGGCACATTGGACAGCTTAATCCAAATCGGGAACCGTTTGCGCTCCCCCGTAGTCAAAAGCAAGTCGGGAGACCATCTTTTAAGGAAGATGGCTTTACCGAAAATCAGCCATGGTCCAGCCAGTAAACATTTCTCCATTTGCTCCAAGGAAGAGAAACGAAAGAAAAAGAAACCAGCTTGATTGCCAGCGATGTGCACGATTCCAAATCGTGCCCAGATTTTTCTGGTTATGGCTTTGACAGCCAGGAAGTGGGGGGGAGGGGTTTCAAGGAAATGACCAACTAAGGTAAATCCCCACAGTAGGTTTCCTTGATTAATCACTTCAGAAGGTGGGGAGATGGTGGCAGTATCTCCATCAAAACTGCCTGAGGGGGGAAGAATTTCAAATCTCGACAAACCGCGTCTTTACCCTTATGGACAACATCAGCCCAATAAGGGGGGGCTTCAGCCCGACTAGCAGGGGAGTGAGACAGAGGGAGGCGCAGGTCATTACCTAGAGGGTTGCTGATGCCAACCTCGGGAGAAGCAGAGCGGGCAGAGGAGGAGAGGACGAAGATCGAGTAGGACCAGACGGAGCCACAGGGGGACCGACCATGGCCACCAGAGTCTCAGACGAGGCAACCCACGAAGAAGAAGACGGAGAGGGCAAATGAGGAAGAGAGGAAGGGCCAAGAGGAGCAACCAGGATGGCCGGCCATGGCCGCACCGGCGGAGACTCACACAGACCTCAACCCTAACGACAACCTTCGCAGATTTACTTCCAGTTCAAATTCAAAATTTTTGAAAACCTAGAGAGAGAGGAGAGCGTCGCTCTCTAACTCATCTCTCTAACTCGCCCAGGTGACAACCTCCCTGTTGCCCTCCTCTCCTCCTCCTGTTGGTGCTGGTCAGGAGTTGGGAGTTGTTGATCAGGAGCTTCAAGCAAGCCAGCTCGTCCCTGGTGATGCTATTGGAGCCGTGGATAATGTCTTATCTGGTAGGGCTTCTGTTATTGTTGAAGATGCTCCATCGTCAAAAGTGGTGCGGTTTGCTCCTAAAATTATGTCTACTGAGGCTCCCAATTGTGCTTCTCGCAGTAGGAAAATGGTTCCTTGCAGCGACATTTGCCATCCGATTGTGTTTCGCAGACCCTATCTGGGCCTTAAGGATTCTATAGAGGCCCCGGTGGCTACTGTCCCCAAATTGGCACCCTCCCCTCTTGCTCCTCCTGGAGGTGCCCATGGAATGGTTTTCGTTAATCCCCTTTCCAATTCTTATGTCATTTCCGTCTGCCATTATGATGCTCCAGCTGAGGATGTGGCTCCTTCAACAAATAGATCATCTAACCGTGGAGTGGTGAAAGATCCTGTCTTGGTGGACTCCCAGACCCCTCTCGATGATGCTATGTCTTCGTTTGATGTCCTTCCCATCCCAGGTGCTGATCGATTGGCAGCTTTGCGGCGCTCTTGCAGTGATTCGGAGGAGTCGGTTTCTACTACCAGCAAAATCTCCTCCAAAGTCGAGTCCCTACGGAAGCAATTGATGGTTTATAAGGATATTCGTCCCCAGCCTCCATCTCTGGATTCTTTATCCTGTAGCTCCCATAGGATTGTAATCCAGTTGAGGCCCCTTCTATTCCGAAGCATTTTGACAATGCCTCTCTGGTTGCCCCTGATATCTCATGTTCCAGGCTTGATGGAAATCGGAAGCCGACAAAATCTCGGAAAAAGAAAAAATCTGCTTCCAAAAAATCCTGAGTTCCTCCGGATCTTTGGCTTTGGCCTCTCTGGGCCGGTTTCGTTCTCACTGTCTCTGGGTAGGCCGATTCGGAATCATGATGGGTTGAGGGCAATTTGGCCAAGCTGACTTGGCTCATCAATTTCCGGTTTCGTTTTGAGGTCGGTTTGGATTTGCTGACTTGATTTGTCAATTGCCATTTTGAAATTGAGGTTGCCGATTTGGACTTGGGGCTGTTTTAGCTTTGAGGCTAGTTTGGATTTGCTGATATGGCGTTTGGTTTGCTGACATGGCATATTCATTGCTTGTTGTGCTGCACTCTTCATGAATCTGTTGATGCGGCTCCGCAGTAGGGGTGAGACTGGTTTGGCTAGCTGACTTAGCATGTTTAGTTCCGGAGGCTGATTTGGAGTTGTGGTCGATTGGGGTGGAGGCCGATTTGGAAGAGAGGCCGATCTGGCCTTGCAGTCGATGTGGTTTTAAGGCCGTTTAGGTGTTGAGGCTCGCGGCCGATTTGGATATGTAGCAGACTTGGATGAGAGGTCGTTGTGCTTTTGAGGCTGATTTGGCCTGCTGATGAGGCAGATGTGGAGGCGGGGCCGTGCAGGCTGGCGACGTGGGCGCATATGGATACCACCGCTCGGGGACGTTTTGCTTAATCAAGCGAGGCAAGGATATTTGCTGATGTGGATGTGAGACCTAGTTGGCCCGCCGTGGAGTTGCGGATTGGATTTCGACATGGCAATTTGCTTTGAATTAGGGTGTTGAGGCTGATTTGGATTATGGCCGTTTTGGATCTTGTGACCCGATGTAGTGTTTTGAGGATGATTTGGCCTGCTTGATGTGGCTGATTGCTGAACTTGGATGAATCCACGAATGCTGCTATTGCAGTTTTGTGCTGTTGCAAATTTGTCACATTGATCTGGCTTGTTTGCTATCTAGCCAACTAGGCATGCTGTCGTTGATCGGATTTAAATTCAGTTGTATCTCTTTTATTTTGTCATGTCAAGGGTCTTGGTTTTAGATCAGGATTTTTCATGCGATTTGGGGTACTCCCTTTCCTCTTTGCTCTAATTTCAAGTTGGCAAAATACTTGGAGTTAATGCAAAGTAATATAAATTTCTTTTATTTAATGCAATTACTTATCAAGAAAAAAAGACTGCTGCATGACCACCCAGTTACTCCTGCTTAGCAATTAGAAAGTGAAAAGCACCAACAGGCAGCCCTAACTGCTCATTGCAACACAGCAAATGCATCTCCAACCTCATTGAGATCATATGAGACAGCTTGGTGGAATCCTGAACGCTCCAGCAACTAAGTGTAGCACCGCTTCCAACCGCAGCACTAGGGCAAAAACGACAGATACCAATAGTACTACAACGGTTCCACAGAAGTACAGCAGCAATAATCAGTCCAGCTCCAAATACTACTTTTTTTTGGTAAGTAAGTGAATTTGGATTAATGAGAGAAAAAATTTATACAAACAATGCATTATCTCCATGTATTTTGACTTGGAGTTAAGGCATAAAATGCTAGGGCATACCCCGAGCAGCTTGGTACATTAAATGATACCAGAAAATAACACAAAAAAGACCTCTAGGAGGACAAAAAAAAGATATGTGTTGAGCAGCAATCCATCACAGCAGGAGGACTAGCTTTACATACTCCCCAAAGAGCTGGAGACTTCACCCAGCACTATCCACACCAGCTCCCAGGGAATAACATAACAGATCCACATCAGTGGCTGATCATCAGCTTCTACCATATCAGCAAGAGAACAGGAAGAAAACCCCCAATTTCAGAATGCAAGATTGCTACGTTAAAGATTTGCATCCACTGCAGCAAAGCCTCAATACCAGCAAATCCGTGCCACTAGCTATTCAAAATAACAAAGAAAACAGTACCATTGGGTAGACACTCACCCCAGCATCATTATAATTCAGCATTACATACTGAACCAGCAGCAAAGTATACACAGCATCAGAATAGCCATAGAAATCCATCTTTCCAAACTCCTCAAAATCACCATATCAACCGAGGAAAAGCTGGAGCAACAGCAAAGCAAAGACAACAGCCGAGAACATAACAGGGCAAAACAGGGTAACACTAAATGCACCCAAACACCCACTAGGATCACGGCCCCAATCAAAAAAATGCAGCACATAACTGAGAATCCCATCAGTAGTTCAAAATATATTTACAGAATGATTACATTCCAACCAATTCCCCACATCCAAAATTCGAGGAGAAAACCTAGACAGGCATGGGATAATTTCACAGGGAAAGTCATAGCCACCTTTTCTTTAACTGTCCCTTCTCCTTGGCTGTCTGGCGCCTCATGCGCACAAAGGCTGGCCTTATCCTCACTGGTACTCGAATGTCTTGTGGGCTGCCAGCCGTTGGAAGGGTAATTGCCTCAAAGCCTGCTCCTTTCACCTCACCCTTGCGACCTCAGTCTACTACATATGGAGGGAGAGGAATCAGCGTGTCTTCAAGAATATTGCGTGTAATGAAGTCCAACTGGCCCACCAGATTACAGCTGCTGTTCGGGGCAAGCTGGAGTTCTCTCATGTTGCGATCGCCCGTAGTGACAAATTGGTCCTTATCAGATGGAGCATTCCCCTTGCGGCCCTGAATGCGGACTCCGATCCTTGACATTTGCTTTCCTTTTGAAAAAAAAAAACAGCTTTTGAGGAATCCGGAGTGTTTTTATTTGTGTGCATTTCTTCAGCCGGAGCTGTTTCACTTCTAGACCAGAGTGGCATGATTCTGGAGCTGCGTAGGATGAATCCGGAGCGGTTTCACTTCTAGGCCGGAGTGGCATGAAAGCGCTGAGACCGGTTTGCCTTTGTTCTCTCTTTACTCAGAGCTGCCTTTGTTGGCTGGCTTTATAAAAAAAATTAATTAATAAAAAAATAAAAAATAAAAAATAAATAAAAATAAAAAATAAAAAAGGTTTGTCCTTGCCTTTGAGAGCTCCGGAATCCGGAGTGTTTTTTTGGGCGTTTCTTTTGCCGGTGCTGTTTCGCTTCTTGGCCAGAGAGGCTTGAATCCGGAGCTGTGGATTGCGTAGGAAGAATCTAGAGCTGTTTCTCTTCTAGACCGGTGGGCTTGAATGCGCTGAGGCCGGATTGCCTTTGGTTCTCTTTTAGCCGGAGCTACCTTTGTTGGCTGGTAAAAACAAAAATAAAAAAAATCACCTTGTCCATGATTTTGAGGACTCCGGAATCCTGAGTGTTCTTTTTTGTTCGCTATTTAGCCGGAGTGGCCTTCGTGCCTTTTTTTGCATAGGTTGATTCCGGAGCTGTTTCACTTTATGGCCAGAGCGGTATGAGTGCTTTTGATTATGGCTCGTGTTCGCTGAAGCCGGGGTGCTTTATGCTTACTTTTAAGGTGAAGCGGTTTGATGCTGTTGTATTGAAAAAAAAAAAGAATTGGCCAAGCGTTAGAGGACTTCGGAATCCAGAGTGTTCTTGTACACTCTAATGGCTGGAGTGGCCTTCGTGCCTGTTGTTGCTATAAGTTGCGGATGTTGACTCCCATGTCCAGAGTGCTTTTTGTTCGCCAAAGACCGGAATGGCCACTCGCTTAATTAATTCTGAAGTCTGATTATATGGACGGAGTGGCAACTTGTTCTCTGTAAGGATGGTTTGGTCTTTTACGCTCAATGATAGGAGAGGGTCGATCTGCTTTTTGCTCACTATTGGACGGAGTGGATAGGTAGCAGAGTCCGGAGCGTTATTTGTTCATTTGCTGACCGGAGTGATCCTCATTCATTAGTTGGCCGGAGTGACTTCTTCTGATGTTATCCGGTGCTTACAATTTTCGGTGTGCGATTCAATTGCTGAGCAAGCTTTGCGTTCTCAACGCGATTTAGATAATGTATTCTTGTTTTTAATGACATTTGTCATGGTTCAGGGGACCCCCTGTTTCTATGTTTCTTTTTCCAAGTCGGCAAAACACTTGGTAAAGAACTTAGTTGTTTGTCCATATCATTTAAATTTAATGCAATTAATTACTTAACAAAAAAAATTTCACACTAGCTAATGCACTAGGAAAATCATACCAATACCTGAAGACAGCCACAAGGCTTATTGCAATAAAAAATCCCACGACATCAATACTGCTGCATCAGAATCAGCAGGAGCAATTCCAAAAACCAGGAGGAAATACCACCATCAACTCCAACAAATCCACCCAGGAATCAGCAGATACAGGATCAACTCACCCTACATCCAAGACCTTCACCCCTTCAAGCCTCTAAGTCGAACCAGTAAGAAAAATTCCAACCAGGAGAACATCCACCATTTCGGGGAACACCAAATTAGTCACCATAAGAACAGGCAACAGAATCAGATTAACATGTTGGGATGTGCCACCTCACCATCCACAAACTAAGCCTGCACATACGCCGACTTAAGGGCGAGCACATGCGCCAGATGAATTATTAAGCCTATTGGACTCTTTTCGTCTACGGGCCTTAGCCCTCTTCCATTCTTTATGATTCATTTCCATTATTTCCTCAACAGTTCTAAATTTAGTCGGGGCCGGCTTCACCGAGGGGGCAACCAACGCACGATCCACATGATCAATATCCGAAGATGCACATGGGCTAGTAGAGTCGTGCCCACCATGGCCAGCACAATCCAAACAATATTTCCGAGATGTCTGTACAATAGAATCGGGAGTAAAGTCAGGGTCTACCTCAGCAAACTGACTCGAAACATGGTAAACAGAAGAGGAAGCAAGGCCAAAGGGCCAATCTCAACAAAGCCAGCATCGACAACTATCGTCAGGAGTAGCAGCTCCCAGGCACCCTCATGGACAAAAACCACCAATCCAAGAAAAGCCATAGCCACTCAAACACATGCTGACAGCACAGAGTTAATTGTCCAACCAGCAGCATAGGTTTATTTACAGCTAGATTACAATCCAAGCATACCCCCTCAGCAAGGCCTAGGAGCCAGGGGATGTCTTGGGTTTTTTGGATTTTTTCTTTTTCCTGGATTTTGAAGGCTTCCAAGCTTCGTAATCCATGGCCAACGCCTCATTGACACTAAAGAATTTTTCTTTGGAGTAGTTAACGGCCCGGCTCACACAAACCTCAGGAGATGATTCAATTAGGCTGACAGGGCCAGCACCCACTTGCTTTAAAGAAGCCAGCCCATACTTTGTTGCCAAACGAGAGATAGGGCTAGGTGTTGGCTCACTATCAGAGTCAGTTTCAGGGTCCAAGCCAAGTACATCAGGAGGGCCTGATGGTGGGACATCGTCCAAGCCACTTACATCAGCAGCTGTAATGTGCGATCCCTCAGCAAAATTAGTCCTCAGATGCCTGTGGGCATCAACAGGGGCCAATTGCTTGACATGGGCCAGATAGTTCTGCTCAGCGAGGGCATATGGTGATTGATGGGCTGAATTTGTTGAGCAAACCGCATCTAGAGCCTCAGAATAATTTCCAAGGGCAGCATACCGATCTTCATCATAGATTGGGATGGGAATGACATCATAGCTAGGCAAATCAGAATGTTTGAGTCCCCTAATTACAACATCTGCAAATGTGGCACTCTGATCTGCATGCTCCACTAGTTCAGCAACAAGGGAAGAATGGGAGATCAGCTCATTCCCAGTTGATGTGCATGTGGGACTTTTGCGGTCAATGTCGCCTCACAAGGGGGGAATGAGAGACCAACTCACACATAGAAGAGAGGCATTCAGCCTCATCCTTCAGCTTAGACTCATCCAAAGTGCTCTCAGAGAGAGCCTCACTGAGGGGATCAGGGAGTCGAGGAGATACACAATATCCACAATTGGCATCAGCAGACATCGAAGATTCATTTAAGACCTCTGTGGGAGGCTGGAGCGAAGCCGAAAGATTCAAGGCTTTGTCATCCATAGTACGGGGATTACTAGCTACATTCGATTGCTCAGGGAGAAACGAAAAATCCTTTTGGTCTTTTTCCGCATGGAAAGAAGTGGAGGATCTGGAACGAAACTTACCAGGCTGACGGTTGACATTCTTTGAATGGTAGAGAGCTTCAGCATGTCCCAACAGATGGCATCGGCCACATCGAATAGGCTTCCAACTATACTCCACATTCACCACCAAGGGAACAGAATCATGGCTAGATTTAATGGCGATGCTTGTGGGAAAGGGCCCTTCAACACCAACTTCGACACAGATTTTTGCGAAGGAGACGTTTTCCATACGGGCTGTCCGGGGGTCGAGCTGTAGGGGAAACCCAACGGCACTTGCAACCCAACTGAGACCCGCATTAGTCCAGTACTCGATCGGCAAATTGGAGATTTTGATCCAAATAGGGAAACGTTTATGTTCTTCCTTGGTCAGAGTCATGCCTGGCGACCAGCGTTTAGGGAAAATAGCCTTCCCTGAAATGAGCCACGGTTCAGCACGAAGGCACTTCTTCATCATCTCCAACATAGAGAATCGGAAGAAGAAAAAGCCGGCTTCATTGGCAGCAATATGCGTGAGACCAAATCAAGCCCATATCTTTTTGGCGATGGCTTTGACAGCCAGATAGTGAGGAGGGGAGTCGAGGAAGTGGCTGAGCAAAGTGAAACCCCATATGAGATGGCCTTGGTCGATAACTTCCGGCAGTGGTGAAATGGTGGCAGATTCCACCCCACAGGCCAGTGGGGGGAAGAATTTCAGCTCATTACGTATCTCATAGCAATCCTTATGAACGATATCAGCCCAGGGAGAGGGACCGCAAGCATGACCTTCAGTTTGTTTGCAGAGTTCCTTTGAGTTCGTAAACCCCAAGAAAGGGCCGACCGGAGCAGGAGAGAGAGGACATTCTCCCCTCTTCAGCACAGGAAAATGGGAAGAGGAGCCATCAAGGGAAAGAGGAACCGATCCTGAGGGAGGAGGAGTAGGGAGAGCTGGGGAAGCGATGTCCGAGGGAGAACCGGAGGGGACACCCAAGAGGCTGGCCATGGCCGGCATCGGCGCCACCAGAGCCGGAAGAGCCGCAGGACTGATTTTGATTTGAAATCCTAGAGAGAAGAGAGAGTTTCTCTCTCTATGCAGCTAATATGCATCAGCATTACCTTGTAAGTAAGTAATGAAATTGCATTAAAAATAAGGAAATTACAAGCCTATATTCTATTCCAAGTGTTTTGTCAATTTAGAGTAGGAACATAGAAGCAAGGGCATCCCTAGAACACCCTGACACAAAATAGGAAATGAAAAGGAAAAAAATCCAATCAGCACCTCGAGTTCACATCGGATGAAAATTGCATGCAAACAGTCATCATACCACCTAATTTAAGGTTTCATATCATCACCAACATGCACCAGCCATTTCATATTCAGCGAAAGCAAAGAGCCCTGGCAACATATCTACCAGCTCCTACTCAACGCCACTTAGCAGCTTCAGCAAAGGTCATAAAGAATTTTTAGACAGCTGTATGAACATCTGAAAAACAGCACCATACTGCTCAGCAAATTTCATCGGAAAACCAAGGAGCTGGAGAAATCAGCAATAACGGCTCTTTGTAAAGCCTACTGTCCAAGGCTCCAAATGCACCAAGCAGTAAGGATGTAGCCCACGCGGCTTTCATCAAAGCTACGAAGGTCTCTCCCAAGGGCAGCAATTCAAATAATCTTTTTTTTTTGGTAAGTCAACAATTCAGATAATCAATTAGTATCGTCCAACAATAGTGACTCCATCAGCAGTAAATCCCAATGAATTAGCAGGGCACAGCAGGGACAGACTTCATAACTCACCAGCAACAGCAAGGCTCCAAGAGCCAGTTCAGCAATTCCAACAGGAGCTTCCAAGAGTGGCTTATTCACCTCGGTCAATGGAAGCTTCCACAGAATATAACTCAGCAACCTTTCACACTTACTGGAAGCATATACCAGTCAGCAATTGTCCTCAGCATAAGGCAATTCAAGAGAAAGCAGCACAAAGGACCTCGTTAGCAAAAAGCACCAAGTGCCACCTACAACAGCAGGGAAACAAATGCACACAGCCTAGTCCAGTGGCAGAGGAGGTTCAGATCAAACCACCTCGGCATTTGCTAGCAGGATGTAAAGAGAGTAACTGCAACAATTCTAGCAGCTTCTTCCCGCTACTCAATATTGGCAGCATATTAGCAAAACCAGATACCATCTATGGACTATTGCATCTTCAGCATAAGGCATCACAACACTTATTATTTGGGTTCACTAACTTAGAATGGTTCTGGCTTTCTAGAGAGAGGCGCTCCTCCCTCTCTCTAGATTTTGAATCTGCGAAAGCGGCCTTTGGGTCGTAGATTGCTTGACTCTTCGTCATTGTCGGCCATGGATGGACTCCTGGGGATTCCTCCTCCTAGCCCTCCCTAGTCATCCATTCCTCCTTTTTTGCCCGTTCCTCCTCCTTGCGTGGCTCCTTCTGTCTCTGTTTCTACTGTTTTGGCGTTAGGCATGGACGGCAGGCTAGAGGTGCCATCTGGCTCTCCTAGAATCCCATCTTCGTCCATCAAGGGCACCTCCCCTTTGATGACGGATGAAGTTTTCCCCCCTCTTTCTGTTTTCCAACTATCTTCTTCGTTGCGCTCCTATAGATCCTCAACTTCGCGCTTTGGGGATGTTGGCATGCACACAAACTTTGATTCCGATGCCAGCCTGTTGCATGGAATGGTTCTTCCATGCCCAACATTGGCCCCTACGTCTATAGAGGGCGCAGATATGATGCATAAAAGAGAGCTGCTGAGGGTGCCAAGATCTGTATCCCTACAGGAAACTGTCGCTAGAACCCTCAAGGCTTCCTGGTCATCAGTGGTCAAGAAGGGCTTGCCTGGAGGCAACCCTAGTTCTGATTCATTTATCCATGGAATGTTGGATGGTTATTCCCCTCTGAAATTTTATCATCCGGACAAGATTAAAGATGGTGTTGCCTCTATCACCCCTCCTATTGATGTTCTCACTCAAGGCGAGGTTGTTTGGGGGGCAACTTTAGTGGGTTATTTTTATGAGAAATCTCTACCGTTTAATGCTGTAAATACCATTTCTCGGAAGATTTGGGCCCGTTTTGGTATTCGCCATGTCGCGGGGAATGATAATGGGTTTTTTTTCTTTCGATTTTCATCGGTTGAGCTGATGGAGAAATGCCTAGCAAATGGCCCTTGGGTATTTGCGGGGCGTGTTTTATTCCTCAAGCAATGGAGGACCGGTATGCCCCTCTCAAAAGAGGAGCATAAAACGTTTCCGGTGTGGATAAACCTGTTTAATGTACCAGTGGAGTTTTGGATTCCGTTGGGGCTTAGTTGGATTGCTAGCGCCGTGGGCATGCCAATTCAACTGGATTCTCACACAATCAAAATGGAACATTTGAACTTTGCCCGGGTTTGTGTCGAGGTTAGTGTTGATGTTGAATTGTCCTCCAAAGAGAAATTTTTAAGCGTCAATGAGGCGATGGCACTGGAGTGTGAATCTTGGAAGCCATCAAAATCTTGGAAAAAGAAAAAATCCAAAAAATCCAAGGTTTCTCCGGGAGCCTTGGTTCTATGATGTTGTAGCTTTTCTTATCAACTGATAATAATTGCTGCGTTTGGCTTGGCGAATGGAGCGGGGCTCCTATTCGGGTGATTGAGCAGATGCCCATGTTCTCTCCAAGATCACTCATGGCTCCCCAAGCACATGAGTTTTCTTATTGAAGCCGGCAGTGCCCCACTGGTCTGCTGAAGGTTCTGCTGTCATAATGTTGCTTTTGCTGAAGCTGGTCTACTGGCTATGTTACTCGAAGGGTAATTTATACTTCTTGGCAGATGATGCTGGATTTGTTCCATCATCCTAGGTGTGCTCCGAGCATCAGTGGTGAGCGAACCGCTAATGTAGCCTTTATTCCTTGTTGTGATGCTCAACAATTGGGTCCTTGCCGAGGTGGTATTGGTTGTTGCCATATGGAGGTTTCAATTTTACATTAGTTGGGCTCCAACAATGCCGGGGCTGTTTGGATGACAAAGGATGGTGCATTGTCTGCGGTTGGTCCATCTGGCGCTAACGGTGCGTTGATTAATCTTTGGGGTATGGCTACTAAATTCTCCTTGTTTGGGTGACTTAGTTGTTGTTCCTTTTGCTTGGTGGAGTGTTGTATCTTGCAAATTTTGCTTTGCTGAATTTCTTGATGAATAGCAGCTCACTGAAGTTAGCGGTCTTTGTGAAGCCTTACTACTAGTTCCTCCTCGATGGGCTGTAAAGTTTAGAGTCTGTTTGCTCCATTTCCACCCTATTGGTTTGGGTTGTAAAATCTGCATGAGAGGGCTGATGTATAAAGCCAAAATCATTCTTAGAATAACTACCTCTGCCACCGCAATGGATCAATGCGATTGTAGTGTCTTCTTCTTGGGCTGAAAGGAAGCTTGCAATTGCCCTATGCGCTTCCTCGATCCCTAGGTCCTCGATGTGTTGCCAGCATATGTTCTTTGAGTGTTGCTCTGGTTGTTCACTTTGCGTTGATCCCCTTGTGGTTGATCTATGTTGCTTGTCGGCGATCTGATGGGTGAATGGCAGCAGGTGCAAGTGCCCACTTCTTTGGCAGTTTATGGTTCGGCTTTGGAACATTGGGCCAAGGCTGCTGATTTCATTTTGTTCTTGTGTAGTTTGGCATACGCCATGCTCCTGTGAGCAGCAGCTAATGGTGGAATGGTGCGGATTTCCTTTTTGCTGTGATGAAATGGCAGCTGCTGATGGATATTTGCATGGAATATTCTACTGATTTTCATGGAATGATGTAAGCTGGATTGTATATCCCATAATTGTGCGAGAATGACTGGGATTTCTGCTACAATGTTTGTTTTGTTGAATTTGCTGGAGGTGGCAGTGATGAATATGTTGAATTTTCATAATCACTTGGCAATGCCGGGTTCCTAGCTGCTGTGACCAGGAATTGTTGGAATCAATAGTTGCCGGTCCGGTTGATCATTCCTTTGGCTGCGTCCTGTCGATAACGAATGGATGCTGCTGGAGTTGGTAATTGGTGATGCAATGTTGTAGGATGTTGCGGCTGGATTTCAGGATTTGGTTCACCAAGTGGAGCAAGAAAGGCCCATGGCTGGCATGAAGTTCGATTTTGGCGTTGATGTTTGAAGCAGTTGGTGACTAGTTTTCTACTGTTGCCAATTTTTGGTACTGCCCATGGATTGGCAAGATTTGTTTAGGAACTGCTCTACTGATGTTGGAGTGATTGTATTGAGTGAATTCTAGCATTTTTTCTCTATTGGATTCATTCATTGTATCATTGTGCTCGGGGCATGCCCTAGCCCTTATGGTTTATCCCCAAGTCGGAAAAACATTTGGAGATAAATCATTACTTGTAAAATTTTTCTCTCATTAATCCAAATCACTTACTTACCAAAAAAAAAGATGTTGAATTGTCCTCCAGTATTAAGCTGTGCCTGGAACAAGTTTCAAATATGAAAATGAAGTCACCTGTAGTGGTGGCTGTCAGGTATCAATGGAAACCAGTCAAGTGCAAGGTCTACCGAAAATTTGGGCATGCAACATCCCAGTGCAACACTTCCACAAAGTCCACAAAGGTTGATTTATGATCGAAGGAGCTGGAGGATCTGCTTCCTGCCCCTAGTATTGGGGATGCCCTAGTAGGCAGATTGAAGGTTGGCTCAGCTATGGAACCCTCATTTTCTCCCGCTATTGGTGATGGTCAGTTGGGAGATCTCTATCAGTTACAACATGCGGCTGAGAACCTATGTGACTCCAATCTGATACCCCCTCCGTTGAAGCCTGCTAATGAGGATTATGAGCGTGAATTAGTTGTCCATGAGAACTACCCTTTTTTTTTTGGTAAGTAAGTAATTTGGATTAAATGGAGAAAAAAATTTACATAATCAACGCTTTTCGCTCCTAGTTTTTTGACTAGGAGATAAAGCATTAAATGCTAGGGCACACCCCGAGCAGCTAGGTACAACAGATAACACCAAAGAGAAATTAATACAATAAAAGTTGCCTCCAGGAAGACAACGTTTAACAACATCTGAAAAATAGTTTTTTTAGGAAAACTCCAATGGGGACAGGAAGCTCAGCTCCATAAGGAGGAATCAGATACATGGCCTAAAGCCATTCTTCCTACTCAGCAAAATGGAGCCAGCATCCTTTTTGCAAAAATAGAAAACTCTCTCTAAGGTGCGTTTCAAATTACAATTTGAAATGCGTGTGGTTCCCAGCCAACTACTGTTGTCACTGGCAAGTCCTTCCTCTAAGGCCTCAATAGCTCTCTCTGGATCATTCTTTTTTCTTCTCGGTTCGCCACTTTGGTCATGCGCTCAGGTGCGTCTCTCGCGGTAGGTGGTTGTTCTCCATCCTCTCTTTGGTTTCCGGAACTGCTCGAAGGTGATTCTCGATCGTTTCTTCTCCTTCCGTCCATAAAGGGCGTCTCCTCTTCGCTTTATCTGCTTGGCCTGTCGGCTCTTGCATGTTGGCCCGTTTCTTCAGCTTCCATCTAGAAAGAGAAGTTCTAGCTTCTCTTTATGTGCGTTTCAAATTTCACATTTGAAACGCATGTGGCTTTCATTTGGTAAATGTCATCGCCGGGTAGTATCTTCCTCTGAGGGCTCGTTTGCTCTCTCTGTCTCTCTTTTCTCTTCTTTTCCATTCCCCCCCTTTGGCAATGTGCTCAGAAGCGTCTATCGCTGAGGGTTGGCAGTGTGCGGGAAGGAGTTGATTGGGGTTTTATAGATGCTTTCTTCCCATCTGTGTTTTTCTTTTTCAAACCTAAAATCTCAAATTTCAAATGTCTAATTTGACATTTGATTTTCTGTGGGTCTCGCCTCCACTGCTGTTGGGGCTGATGTGGCTGAGCGTCCTTGTTTTGGTTTCGATGCGAAAGCTTCGGCTCTGGTTGCCGTCCGGTTGGGTGGTTTGTGGTCAGATCTGGCATGCCTGGTTTGTTGCAGGTGCCTGGGTATCCTACTTTTCTTGTTATTTTGATGCTGCCTATGGTTGCCGCTCGGATTGCGCAGCTGGCTATGTTGTTTTGGATGTGCCCTAGGTCTGTTTCCTTGGTGGTCTGAGCTCCTGGTTGGGTTCGTTGCCAAGAGGGGGGCTATTTTCTCTTTCTGGTGCTGGCAATCTATTGGGGTTGGCGCTAATGCTTCCCTATTATTCTGATGGGGCAGCTGGAGTTGCTGGAGGGAATCGGGCTTCCTGCTGTTTCGTAGGCTGTATGGTGGCTTTGTTGTAGCTGCAAGCCTTGATGAATCAATTGTCTATGCTGCTGGCATCTGCAGTTTCTATTGTTGTTTGTTTCTTCTTCTGGAACGATGAAATTCAGTTTGCTCTAGTTGGTGGAATTGCCTGGCGATGGATGCAATGCCTACTTTTTGGCATTTAAAATATTGTCCGAGGACAATGATGAAATTTCCTCTAATTTTGTTTTTACTCTGCGTTGGTGAACAGGCGCTGCCCTGCTGTTCTTTGAAGCAACTAGGAGGCTTGGTGGTCTGCTGTCTTTGAGCAAGTTCCTTTTATGGGTGTGGTGATGCAGTATATGCGCTGTCTCCTTGCTCTTGCTGGGAATATTTGGCCCAGTGGTGATGCTGTGGGGTTGGCCATTGATAAAGTTGATGTACTGGATCAAATTTGAGGTGGTATTGGGACTTACTAGTGTTCCTGATATTCTTCCCTAGGGGGTGTAATCCCTCTCCAGATGACTCCAGTGACATCTCTCCGGGTTTAGAGCTGAAGTTTGGAGTGGTGATGCAGTTTGGCCATGCTATTTCTTGGGTGGATGTGCTGATTTTCTTGGAATATGCTGGTTTTGTTTGCTGCCGGTGGTAGCTATGTGTTGTATGGATTTATACTGCAGTTGCAGCAGTCCAAAGATGGCTTTTTGCCTTGAAAATTTGCTAATGCTTTGAGTTGCAGGTAGTAGTAGATGGAATTGCCCTGCTGATGGATGCTGACGCTGGATATGCTAAATCTAGTTCTTGGAGGCTTGCTCATGCTGAAGGGCAGTAGCTCTGAAAGTCGGGGGCTATTTTTTCCTATTTTCATGCTTTAGATGGAAGTCTATTTCCGTTGTGTTTTGCTATGTACCATGGCGCTTGGGGCTGTTCTAGGGATGCCCTTACTTCTATGTTTCTACTCCAAGTTGGCAGAATGCTTGGAATAAAACATAGACTTATAATTTTTTTTATTTTAATGCAATTTCATTACTTACTTACCAAAAAAACAAAAAAACTGCACCAATAGGGTCTTTCCCTGCACCAAAACTAGACCAGCTGTTTGCTAGCATCATCTAGCCACCAAGACCAAAAACAGCATTTCCAGCAACTTCACTAGCAACAGGCTACACCAAAACCACCCACAATGAATATGCAATAGTAGTGCACAAACATCCATCTTCAGAAGGAGTAACCCGGCAGGAATTGCAGCTCAGCAGTATCCAAGTTGCAACAGCACATGCCAGCTAAGCCAATGCCAAATCTGCCATATTCCAATCTTCAACTTCAACACGGCAAAATCATGCCAGGTCAGTAGAACCAAGACAGCCACAAGTCCAAACCGGTATTGACATTCCACTTCAGTAGGTCAACCCGGCCACAAATCCAACCCGGCAATTTCTATGCCACGTCAGATAAGCAATTCATCCCCAGGGATGGATTCCACACCAGCACCAGCCTGCGATAGCAATGCTTCAGGAACCAGGATCAACATTGCATCCAACTCATTTATCCACAATGTAAAAAAAAAAAAAAAAAAGAAGTTGTGGAAATAGTACAGTAACAGCAAACAACTGGGCATCTAAAGAAGTTATCTACTCGGCCAATTGCAGCAGCTCAGCCTTAGGTAGAGCAGAACGATGGTGTCTTGACCCCCCACCTAAACGCCAAAACCGGACACCAAGCCGGCAATCACCAGCCATGCAAACATACCCAATGTATATAATCCCCACTCACCTACATCGGTGAGCACGAAGGAGCGAGATCCAACATAAGCAATCAACCCCACATGCTGCAATCACCAGCAGACATCTCAAACACAAAAAATCACCTTCCTCGGCTTGGCCGGAGGAACTCGCTCATACAAGCCCCGAGAACATAAACAGATAACGATTCTTGAAAAAAACCATCATCTTAAAATGGAGCAAAGCGAGAGAATCCAAGAATCCGGCAACCCTCGGCGATTGCGAGACCATACAATGCTCCATAGATTGGCTACAAGCCAAATCAACAAATACTACACATTGCCAGACAAAGGAGTTGCACAGCTGGAGAGAACATCAGCAACGTCGAGCAGATACGCAACTCCATCGCATCGATAGGATCTTCTGCATCCAAACAAGGCCACGCCCAACTCTTCAGCATCTCAGCCTTGGCATTGTCCCAAGCCAGAGCTGCACGGGCAACCCCCATCCCGTCCAACAGGAGGGAACACAAAGACTGAGAATCATCAGAGCCACCAGCACAGGACCTTCATCTGCGTTAGAACCATTTAGCAACGCGAGCGCCGATATGAGCAATAGACAGCAGCGTCCGTAATAAAGAATCCTTTTGTATAACGCCAAGAATGGCAACTCTGTCCAAGAAATACAAACCATATAGCACCCAAAGCCATAACATCCGCAGGGAAACCAGAATAGGGAATCCAGCCCCAACAGTCAGAGCATGGAAACCCAGCTAAAATCGGAGGTGTGAAACCCTAACAATCAAATTTCTAAACTGAAATTTGAAAATGAAATGTGGAATTTGAAGCAAAAAAGGTAAGTGAAAGTAAACCCAGAGAGTAGCCAGAGCTCCTCTCTGGAATAGCCGCAACCGGAGCTATAGCTAAGAGGGAACGTCCTTTACGGACAAAGGTGGGATAATCGATCCAAGCATACAGCCATAGACGCGAACCGAGAAGAAAAGGATGCGATCCAGTGAGAGCTTCGATCTTCTTCGAAATGAGGGTTCAATCTTCTTCGGGCAGTCCCATGGCTGATTCAGGTCAGGTAAAGAAGCTAGTGGCAGGTGAGGACGATCAAGGAATTGGCAAGCAAAGGAAAAATATTCAAAAGATTCGATTGCAGTTTGGTGCTTCCAGAGCAAGAGTCCTAGAATTGGAGGATGATGTGGGAATGTCTGGCAGCGAGGGATTCGGCACCGATATCCCATCATTCCTTTCTGGTGAAGGCTTGTCACCTGCAACTGAAGGAGGAGGATCTCAATCATGCCTCAAAAAACCAAAAAGGCGAAAGAAGAAACAGTAAAAAGGAGTTAGAAGAAACACCAAAAAGGAGTTAGAAGAAACATTCTCCTCTAATTGCTAAAGCTTGCTGAGATGTAAGGCTTTGTTGCTGAGAGTTGGAGTTGATGACCGGTGCCTATCTCACACGATACTGGTTTGGACAGCCCGGTCTTAATCTAGCATGATTGATGCTGTGTGGGAGTGACCGGTCAACTAGTTGACTGGCACCAAAAAAAAAAGATTTTGGCCAACTCAAAAAAGAAAAAAGGGGGTTTTGGCCGGTCAACTAGTGAGATTTTAGCCGGTCACTCGGTTGACCGCAAACTCAAATTTTCCGGCTAGTAAGTTGCTCTGCTGCCTTCCAATCTTGATGGATAAAATGTTGTATGTGTGTTGCCATCTGTCTTTGTGCGAGGGGTGGGGTTGGCATCGTCTAAGATTGCCGATGAAGTGCTTCATCTTTGCTTTCTTCAACACTGCCCAAGGATCCCTCTCAAGCACCGGTCTGGGTCAGCTGCAGATGAAAATGTTGAAGCTTCTTTGGAGTTTTATAATTCCCATAAAGGTGTAACATGCTTTTAGTCTTCAGATGGCTTTGGAATGAAGTTCGTCTTGTGGTACTAGGTTTTCGTATTTTTTTTTGGAGTATTGTATTATACAATGGTGTTGGGGGGTTTGCCCTCGTGTTCTATGGTTCAACTCCAAGTCGGAATAACACTTGGAGATAAATCATAGATTGTGTAATTTTTCACTTCTTTTAATGCAAATTTACTTACTTACAAAAAAAAAGAGTGCTTCGAATCCTCAAAGGATGAACGCAGTCGAAGCCTCAGAGGACGCAAAGAACGCTTCAACCCGATCTGAAGTCTGGATAGGTAGAAAAGTGGGGGAGGCGGAGTTGGAAACCGGGGAGGAACCGTGGGGAGCATCCAGGAGACCGGCCATGGCCGGCTCCGGCGCCGCCCGGCCAGAGGAAGCAGAGCCCTGAAGCGCCGCACGAATTCTGCCGATACGAACGAACGAACCCTAGAGAGAAGAGAGAGAATCTCTCTCTAGCGCGGGGGGAGTGGCTTCCCATGAGAAGTACCCGTCTCCTATCTTGCCCCAGCTCCGCACTGTGCTGTGTCGCTCCATTTTGGTTATATTTTCAATGGTGAATCTGCTGAAAGAGATAGTCGATCGCTGCGTACTGAGGATGTGACTATTGATTATTGCGGATCACCAAAGCGTGGAGAGAATGACTCTTCTTTCCTTGGTCCTCAGGAAGAGGATTATGAAGTGGATTATGACGGTGTGGTTTCGGAGAGGGCTTTAGATGAAGGTCGAACTGCTGCTAAGGAAGCAATGCCAAATTCTGCCTGCAGGATTGCATCTGATGTTGAGCAGCTGCGGAGGCAACTGGTAGAGGTTAAAGCTCAGCGCAGCATTGCATTGACACCAATGCAACTACCTAGTTGCTCCCAGGCTGCCCAGGGTGTTGTTCCAGTTGAGGATCCTGCTGGTCATGAGGCTGCAACACTGGTCGTGAATCCCCATGGTGCTACTGCCCCCCCAGCTGCCCTCAAGGACATTTTGTCGAGTGGACTGATGACATGCTTTTTGCTAAGCAGGCAATTGATTGGTCGTACCCAAAAGCCCGGAGAAGACGAAAACCCCATTCGAAGAATCAAAAGGGCTTGGTTGCCAAGCCCTGTTGATTATTTTGATCTAGCCAAAGTGGTTGCTTTTTGGCCGGGATGTGTTCTCACTGCTGGTTTGCTGATTTCTTCTGAGATTGCGGGTCGACTTGCGGATCATTGATTGCTTTTGACTGGTATTAAGAATTACCGGGTTGGCACTTGGATGGTATCCTGATGTCGACTTAGTTGCTAATGGGGGGAGCTGCTTCCTGCTAACTTGGATCTATGAAGAATTATTCAGCAGCAATGCCTTCCTTTGGAATAACACTTGGAGATAGAACATTGATTTTGTATTTTTTTCTTTTCATTTATAAAATTTCCTTACCAAAAAAAAGCAATGCCTTCCTTTGGAATCCTGTCGCTGATGTTGTTTCATTTGGCCGAGTATGAGGATGGCTTTTTATTTGGTTGTCCTTTGCCGAGTTGTAAGCAACATGATGTTTTAAATTTTGGTGTTATCTGATGTACCAAGCTGCTCGGGATATGCCCTAGCGTACTATGCCTTATCCCCAAGTCAAAATACATGGTGATAAAGCATATATTATGTAAATTTTTCTCGTTTAAATTCAAATTTACTTGCTTACCAAAAAAAATCACAGCACTTATTTGCTCAAACAAAGAAGACAGAGCCTAAACCAGATGGAAAACCACCAAATCCAGATAGCCGAGACCGGTTGATTACTATCCAAGCACAATAAGACTATCCCCCAACAGCATTATCAATTCTCAGCAAAGAGTGTAGCATCATATTCTCCTAGAACCCAGCAAAGAGAACAAGTTGTAATTCTTGATAACCAAGGACACCAAACAGGAGCAAAACTTAGTAGCTCACTACATAAATTGATTCCAGGTGCTATAGGAATGCATTCAGCTTCCCAATTCAGGAAACAAAAGAGGCCGGCCGGGAGAGACCTCTACTCTAGCCCATCTCGCATAAATCCTATGTGCCGGAGGATTCCTTGGATTTTTTGGACCAAGGTTTTCTCTGGGGCTAATAGAGACCGACCCCATGTTGTTAAAGGTATCAAGAGAATATTTATTTGTGAGACGTGAGATAGAGTTGGGTGTTAGATCAAGGTCAACATCTATGTCAAAAGCCGGTGACAAAACCCTAGAGAGAGAGAATCTCTCTCTTCTCTCTAGAATTTCAAAATTGTGCGGCGTCTGGTTCTGCCTCCTTTGGCACCGCCGACCATGGCCGGTATCTGGCGACCCCGATAGGGTCTGGCCAGGACTCGGCCTTATCTGTCTCCCCATCTCCTCCTCCTCCGATGGTCTCCGTTATCAATTCAAGCGGTCGTCTTTCTCCTCCTT
Source organism: Nepenthes gracilis (assembly GCA_033239525.1). Lineage (NCBI taxonomy): Eukaryota > Viridiplantae > Streptophyta > Magnoliopsida > Caryophyllales > Nepenthaceae > Nepenthes > Nepenthes gracilis. The sequence continues at coordinate 13,378,082 of BSYO01000013.1, read as the reverse complement.
TCCCATTGCTGAAGAAGAGCGACGATTTCCATCGTCCTGTCCCTGACACTTCCGGTTTGGATGTTTCAAAGCCCAGGGAGTATCGTATCAATAGCGAGAATGCTGCTGTTGCCCCTCTTCCTTGGAACAGGGTCGTCCAGGAGGATTCAGCTAAGCAAATAACTGATTTGACTTTCTACCCCCCAAGATCCCAATGGTGATTCAGAAACCATTTCCCCCCTGATGTTGTCGACCAAGGCAATGCTTTCTGGGGATTTACCTTGGTGGGTCACTTTCTAGAACCCACCCCCATTTCCTGGCTGTCAAAGCCATAGCCAGGAAGTTATGGGCTCGATTCGGAATTAAGCACATGGCCGGGAACGATGCGGGTTTCTTCTTCTTTCGGTTCTCATCCTTGGAATCAATGGTCAAATGCCTTTGCGCTGGTCCTTGGATGTTCGCTTGTAAAGCTATCTTCCTAAACCGGTGGGCTCCGGGAATGGCGTTGTCGAAGGTAGAGCATAAGCGACTTCCCATATGGATTAAACTGTCTAATATCCCGATTTAGTTCTGGACTCAGGCTGAGCTTAGTTGGATTGCAAGTTTTTTTTTTGGTAAGCTTAGTTGGATTGCAAGTGCCATTGGTGTCCCTCTACAACTCAACCCCAGAACCGCTCGAATGGAAAATCTCTCCTACGCAAGGATTTTGTGGAAGTAGGGGTGGATGGCCACTTCCCCGATTGCATTGAAGTCAAACCAATCCCTGATTCTGAATCCATTATGGAGGTAAAGGTAGAGTATTCTTGGAAGCCCACTCGATGTGGTCGCTGCCACCTAATTGGCCATGATGAAGCTAAATGTCGATCTAAAAGTGTCAGTGCGCTTCCTGTCTCCTCCAAATCTATCCCTCCTGACCAAGGGAAGTCTGTACAGCCAAGCCCAATTGAACATCTATCTGCTGATATGGAATCCTGTGGGGTCATCGATTCCCTAACTCCCTTGCGTTCTCCTAGGCTCCCGGATCCCTCCTATGAGGCTCTATCTGTGAGCAACTTGGAAGCGTCTAAGTTGAAGGATGAGACTGCTTGCCTCTCTACCGTGATTGAGTTAGTCCCTCACTCCCCTCCCTGTGAGGCAACATTGGTTGCAAAAGTCCCAGACAATTGCTCATCAACTGGGAATAAATTGACCTCCCATTTTCCTGCTGTTGAATTGGTGGAGCATGCGGTTCAAAATGCCAGTTCACCCATGCTTCCTTTATCTTTTGCCGATGTTGTTAGTAGGGGATCCAATCATCCTCATTTGCAAAGCTTTGATGTCCTTCCCATTCCTATATCTGATGAAGATCGGTATGCTGCCCTTGGATTGTATCCTCCGGCCCTGGCTGCGCTTAGTTCAACTAGCTCAGCCCATCTTTCTCTAGGTACCTCCACTGAGCAGAATAATCAGGCCCCCCTCAAGCAACTGAGGACCCAATATGCTGAGGGGTCTCATATCACAGCTACTGAAGTGGGAGGCTATGACATCCCACCATCAAGCCCTCCTGATGCTCTTCTCATTGACCCTGAATCTGACTTTGATTATGAGGCAACGCCTAGCCCTATTTCTCACCTGCTATCAAAGTATGGGCTAGCTTCCTTAAAGCAAGTGGATGCTGGCCCTACCAGCCCATGTGTATCCTCTGCTGAGGTGTGTGTAGGCAAGGTCATCGACTACTCCAAAGAAAAATTCTTATGTGTCAATGAGGTAATGGCCTTGGATTGTGAGACTTGGAAGCCTTCAAAATCTAGGAAAAAGTAAAAATCAAAAAAACCAAAGTCATCACCAGGCTCCTAGCTGAAGGAATTGCTTGGTTTGTCATGTAGCTGTAAATAGCTCTATGTTCTTGGATAGTTTCTTATATCTATCTTTGTCGGCATGTTTTTGGGTGGCTATGGCCTTCCCGAGGGTGCACAGTATTTGAGCTATTGGCCTCTCTTCTTTTGTTGTGCTCGTGCTTGGTTTCGAAAGCTATTCTCAGTGTTGCATTGCTTCTTCTATGTTCTAACTATGCTTACTCACAATAGTTGTTGTTTGGTGATCGGTGTGATTATTCGGTGGGCGTCCTTGAATGTCTAATTGGTTGCTAGTTCTTTGCTTGTTAACCCTTCTTGATGATGGTTATTGTTGTAGCTGATTTCTTTGCTGCAGGTGGTTGGACTCGCTCCTCTTGGTCTCGCTGCACTTGTGTCTCGATTCTTTGGACCCAGTTTCTTTGGAGTCTTTCTGAACCCGATGTTGGTATTGTTAATCGGGTAGTAAGTAATGTTGATCGATCGCTGCTCTGAAGTCTTTGTGCGCTGAGCAATGATGCATTGCTAGAGGCCACTTGTTGAATTTACTCTTGGTCTTCAGCTGGGTGTGATGGTGCAAACGTTTGATGAACTTCGTTGATGTGACATTGCTGACGTGGCATTGCTGAAGTGGCGTCCTTCCTGTGCTGAATTGCTATCAGCCGGAGTGATTTTTGTTCGCTAAATGGCCGGAGTGACATGCGTATGATGAATCCGGAGTTCCTTTTATTCACTAAAAGGCCGAAGTGGCTTGAATTCGTTGAGGCCGAATTGCCTTTTGAACTCTTTAAGGTCGGAATGCCCATGTGTGTGGGGAGGCCGGAGTGATTGCTATTGTGGCTTCCAAAAAAAAAAATAGAGTGCTTTTGCTCACTTTATATGGGGGTCGGAGTGCTTTTGCTCTCTTTATCCGAAGTGCATTGGATGGAGTGGCATTGCAGAATCCGGAGTACCTTTATCTGGAGGCCGGAGTGCATTGTAGCATCCGGAGTGCATTGGGCGGAGTGCGCTGGAGTACCTTTGTTGTGGGGCGGAGTGGCATTGTGATTTTGGGAGGCCGGAGTGCTTTTGCTCACTTTATCTGGAGGCCGAGTGCTTTTGCTCACTTTATCCGGAGTGCATTGGACGGAGTGCATTAGATGGAGTGGCATTGTAGAATCCGGAGTACCTTTGTCCTATTAAAGGGCGGAGTGGCCTTGGTTCTCTTTAAGGTTGGAGCGACCTTGTGTGTGGTGTGGACGGAGTCGAATTGAGATTGCCACTCTCGTCTCATACTTCAATTGCCATTTTCGGAATGTCGATTTCGATATTGTAATCTCGGTCGATTTAGATGAATTACACCTAGGTGAGGTTTTTCAATGTTCTTTTAATCGGTTCATGATTTTGTTCATTGTGATACTCGGGGTATGCCCTAATTCGTTGTTCTAAATCTAAGTTGGCAAAACACTTAGAGTTAGAACATCGTTTTTGTAATTTTCATTTCATTTAATTCATTTAACTTACTTACCAAAAAAATATATGTCAGGAGCCATATTTTTTTTTTGTAAACAAGTTAATTTGGATTTAAGGGAGAAGAATTTACATAATCTATGCTTTATCACCAAATATTTTGACTTGGGGTTAAGGCATAGAATGCTAGGGCATATCCCGAGCAGTAATTTCGTATATCAGATGACATCAAAATTTAACACAAAAAACGGGGTCCTCTAGGAGGAAACAAAAGTTGTCTTATGTTGGACATCAAGCACAGAAGGACCCCGACATCTTCAAACAACAAGCAATGAAATTATGGGTTAGCGGGAGCTGATCAATCCAGACAGGTCAGCTCCTGCCAAGAAGGATGAAGCATCAGTGCAGAATATGGCGCATCCACGCAGATTTGCAACATCAGCAAAACAAACACCCAGCTCCACGTCAGGTTCACACCGGCATTTACCGGGCTATGACCAGCAGCCTACCTTTGGGCAGGACCATGGCCCGCCTTCAGCACAGAGAACAACGGTACCATTTTTTTTTACTAAGTGATTTTGGATTAAAGGGAAAAGAATATAATATAGACTGTGATTTTACTCCAAGTGTTTTTCTTACTTGGAATGAAATCAAAGTCAACCGGGCATACTCCAAACACCTCGTTACAGAGGAAACAAAAGGAACCTACTAGAGGCACGGACACTACTTAATCAAAGACCAAAATTATACACCGGAATTGCAATCTGCAATTCAGCAAGCAGCCACATGTTCTGTAATCTGCAACGCAGCATTCAGCACTTCAGCATTAGGAACCCATCTCGGGCAAAATACCACCACGGCCAAATAGGGCCTCGGCCAGCAGCTCCCAACTGCAGCACCTCAGAACCAATCCAAAACGAGAGCCCAAAACAATAATACTTCATCCCAGCATCTCGTTTAGAAAAAGCACAACAGCCAATCCAAATTCAGCAATAGGAAGGGCCCTGGCAGCATAATTCATCAAATCAGCAACAGCAAGGCTCCAAGAGTAAGTTCAGCAGATCTTCAAAGAGAGGATCAATGGAAGCCCCTACTTTAGCACCCTTTCACTCCTACCCATCCTCTGCAACATCCAACCAGATTTTGGGATAATTGGAGGAGTAAATCTTTCATATCAACTCCAACCCATCGCAACTGCAAACGAAGCACTAAGCAAAGAACTCAAAAGACCCTAGGGGTCACCGGGCCATATCAACTCCAAAATGGCAGAAAATCTTCCATTTCAACTCCAACAGAGGAGAAAGACAGTATCAGCAGCAGTGCAAAAAGATAAGCCTTGGGCAAAAACAGGCCAGAATTGAATACACCCAAGCCCACTCAAGGGCATCATCCACCCTGCTGGTATAAGACAGCACAGATTGAATGCCCAACCCCTGCAGCAACAAATTAGAAAGCAAGGGGAAACTAAAAAGTTCCAACATAGGGAAGCAAAACAAACAACAGCAGCATAAGGGCAGCATCAGCAACAGCTATTCAGCCAGGAGGACCATTAGAGTTTCTTAGGGCTCTTTTTCCGTTTCCTCCTAGATTTTGTTTGGCTCCATTTTCCGTCACACACACCATGGATATGATTGAGGTGCCCCTCCGGATCACTTTGGACTTCCACTATCGTAGACGAAAACCTTTTAAGTCCCGCAATAAGATCATCCAAAATAAAACAGTGATCCAGTTGAGAAACCGGAATCAGGTTCAGTATGGAACGAAGAAACCCAAAGATAATTCGCTTCTCGTGTGGAAATAAAAACTCCACGTGAGGATGTGCTAGCACTGCTAATCTCAGGCCTTCAAAGGAAGCGGCCCCAGAGTTGAGGAATTTTGCCCCAACAAGAGGAAAGGATGAGTTAAACTTATCCCTATTTTGTGTTGATACATTACACCAGCACTGATCTTAAAATGATAGCACCTGATTGCGATGATCCGCGTCAAGGGAGTGAAGAGACTACCGCTGTTTTGTTTAGAACAGCAGTACCATGCATGTTCACCATTAAACTTCATAGCCAGCATGTCATCAAAAATATCTTCAGCATCCAGCAGAGCATACCACAGAATGCAAGAGAGAGATGCCTCAGCCAGCTCTACCGCTAGCCAATTTCTAGCACAGCACAGCTCCTCAGGAGGAGAGCAGAGAGGCTGTAAACAACAGATGTTCCTTTAACACAATGTCAACATGGTCCATCAGGACCATGTTGTTTGGATTTTCGTTAGCTTGTTGTTTGGATTTAAGTTAAGTTGTATGTTCTTAAACCTGTCATGTCTAGGTCCATGATCTTTGATCCCGCCTGTTTCCTTGAGTTTTGGGGGTATACCCCTCTTTCCTATGCTCTAATTTCAAGTTGGCAAAATACTTGGAGTTAAGACATAGATCTGTAAATTTTTATTTTTAATACAATTACTTACTTACCAAAAAAATATATGGTCCATTAGGATCAAATCCCATCATCACAGTGGGATCATCTGAAGCCAGCAAACAAGCATCAAGAGCCATAAACAGCAAACCAGTTGCACCAATTTGCAACATCAAATATTAGAGCCTATTGGACTCCAATCTAGAATACCATATTTGGTTAAAGAAATTGCAGCAATATAATACTTCTGGTGTTATGAACATCCCAGATCCATAAGCTTCAATAGCAGCTCACTCCAGCTTCAGCAAGGACCAAATAGCCAAATTCGGCATTCCAGTATCAGCATCCATTGATAGAGTACAAAGGGGCGATTATAGTATAATCAATCAGCCTAACATGCTACAGCCTTGCTAAGAGAGCCATTGAATGAGCTCCCCAGCCAATGCACCAGCAGGAGCAGCAGCTCGTACTCCTCTTAGTCAACAGCATATCGCTCCATCCCATTCAGCATCAACCAGATCCGAAACCCAACAACATGTAGATAAGTCAACATTTAAATGAAGCAACGCAGGCTCAGCAGCAAATTCTACAACAAACATCACCACACCGGCAAACTAGACAAGTAGCTTCCTGCTGCAAACAATATCATGGAGACCCGAGCATCAAGCACACCAATAATACTATCACATTGAACAGGGCAGGGGCACCAGCTCAATCATCCTAATACCCACTAGGACAACAACCGCCAAGCCAATATAGGCCAAAGCCAACAAAAATTATGGCAGTTACCCTACCAGCAACTCAAAAAAAAATATATATAAACAGCTTGTACACAATTCAAGCAAAACCCCATCAGCAACATAACCTAGGATCCAAGGGAAGCCTTTGGTTTTTTGGATTTTTTCTTTTTTCGAGATTTTGATGGCTTCCAAGATTCACACTCCAAATTCATTGCCTCATTAATACTTAAAAATTTCTCTTTGGAGAAGTCAATAGCTCAACCCACACTAACTTCAGCAAAGGAAACACTGGGGCTTGCGTGGACTGCCCCTTCATGCTTGTTCGAAAGCAAACCATACTTTATTGTCAGACGAGATATGGAGCAAGGAGTTGGCTCACTATCTATATCAGTTTCAGGATCCATACCTAGGAGGTGAGCATTAGGAGGGCCAGACGACACAGAGTCAGCAAGCAACTGTGGCTGGTCAACGCGCAGGGCCCCCACAGCACCATCAGGAAGAGGTATGTCACCCGAAATCTTACGAGCCATGAGACCAGTAGCATCCGATAGGGCCATCGAATAGCTAGTGGCTAGATGACTTTGATCATCAGGAGACGGGCAATCGGCAAAACCTCCAAAAAAGAAGATTTCATGAGCTTTGGAATGATTCCCAATAGCATCTAATCTATCCTCATTTGAGATTGACATCGAGAGGACATTGTCGATTGGCAAATCATCTGGAATGAGATTCCGGATCACAATTTCTGAAAAAGAGAGGATAGGAGCAGGGCCAGAGGAAGCTTGAGGACAGTAACTCAAAGTCTCGGACAGAGGAGGCAGGGGCGGCCATCCAGGCTCTGCAACAGTTTGGCCTTTAACAATCGGCGACTCATCACAAGGACCCTTCATAACCCCAGATGGCCGAGTCTCATAAAGGCCACATTGAACATCGTCACTCAAAGCAGAGTCATCCCTCTGGATTACAGAGGAGGCAGCATCTAGGGAGTGACTAGAAGTTGAGCGTTATAAGGACCCAGGAAGAAATAGGGGGCCTTCGTCCACCCTGGAACCATTATCTGGATTCAGAATGCCTTCAGGAGAGGGAGGCTTAGACTGGTCCTTTGAGTCGATTTCTATAGGGGTAGAAATGGGAGGACTGGGATTGCCGGCATTTTTGGACCGGCATTTGGCATCAACATGCCCTATCAAATGGCAGCGCCCACATCTAGTGGGCTTCCAATTGTACTCCACGTTCACCATAGAAGTGGAATCAGATTCAGTTAGGAAAGGGGCCATCCACACCAACTTCAACACAAATCTTTGCGTAAGAGATGTTTTCCATTCGAGCAGTTCTAGAGTCGAGTTGCAAGGGGATTCCAATGGCACTTGCGATCCAGCTTAACCCGGCATTGGTCCAGAGCTCAATTGGCAGATTGGATAGCTTGATCCAGATGGGAAAACTCTTATGTTCGTCCTTGGTCAGGGGCAATCCGGGAAACCAACGTTTGAGAAAATTGCTTTCCCAGAGAACGTCCAAGGACCAGCTCGAATGCATTTCTCCATCAGCTCCAGAGATGAGAAACGAAAGAAGAAGAACCCGGCATCATTTCGGCGACATGTTTGAGACCAAATCGGGCCCAAATCCTCTTGGCAATGGCTTTTACAGCCAAGAAGTGAGGAGGGGAGTCAAGGAAGTGGCCGACCAAGGTGAAGCCCCAAAAAAGGGTTCCTTGGTTGATTACATCAGGCGGAGGAGAAAGGGAATCCGCAGCACCCATAGCAGTCTGAAGGGGGTAGAAAGACAACTCTGGAGCCAGGCCTTCGCAATCCATCCGGGTGACATCGGACCAATAAAGGGGGGCGGCAGCATCCACAGAAGATATGCGAGCTCCTTTGGCTTCGCATGTTCCAAGAACGGGGCATCAGGAGCCGGACGGGCCGCGTTCTTCTCCAATCGGGGGAACAGGAGAGATGAGAGCCCAAGGGATTTAGGGACGGAGTCCAACGATGAGTGGGTAGAGGGAGAACCATGGGAGACAAAGTCCTGGGGAGGATCGAGGCGGGCTCCCAGGATTCCGGCCATGGCCAGCGGCGATCGAGAAAACACAACGCAGATTTCAAATTTGAAATTGAAAATTTTAGAGAAGTCGGAGCTTCTTTGGATAATCTACGAGTCAGGAGCCATATTATTATGGATAATCTACGCAATAGGAGGGCTATGGGATGAATCAATAGCAGGGTCATCTGCAAACTCCAACTCTGTTGGCAAACTTGAAGGGACAGCGACCAAGGTTGCCATAGCACAATCTGGAATAATCGGCTCCATTATAATAGTGGCAGCCTTTGGACCAGAAGCTTTCATACGTTCGCATTAGAAATCGGCCTAATGGTTATTGAGACATTACCAGCACTCGAAAGTCCCGGTTCTTGACAAGGCTGGTCGGCAGAGACGAAGCCTTCAACAATACAGCATGGAGAGCGAAGAGCTGCTAAACGGTCCTCATCAGAGATTGGTAAAGAGAGGGCACATCTGCTAGGCAGTTGAGCATCAGAAGAATTAAGACCCCTAAGCACCATATTTGCGAAGGAGATAACAGCCACGAGGTCCTAGCTTCCTGATGATAGAAACCCCTGCTCATATACCCTAACCTCAGCATCAGAACTGATGCAGTCATCATCCAGGATTTGATTTGCCATCAAAGCATCAAAAGGAGGAGCTTGGGAATCCAGCCCCACCCCGTTAGGTGGGCATTCCACTGAGATAACACAATTAACATCTGCAGTCTTCTCAGGCTCATCCATCAGGCACTCGGAGGTAGCCTCACTTGTGGCACTGACAAACATTGATTCAACAACCGAAATAAAATGAGTTGTTGCCTCAGATTGGACAGAACCTGTGGGGTTCAAGAATCCATCATCCACTAGAAGGGGAGCATAGGAGTTGGCGAGCATCTGGAATCATTAGCACCACTCAGATGGCCAACTAAAACAGGTTGCATTGCACAGTCCCTTTGGTCTTTTACGGCAGGGTCAGAATTGGAGGAGCTAGGACGACATTGACCAGAATGTCGGAGGACTTTCTTGGAATGGCATTTAGATTCTTCATGACCTAACAAACGACAACGACCACAGCGAGTAGGCTTCCAACTATATTCCACGTTCACCACAAATAGGGTCTCAGAATCTGGGCACGATTCAATGGCGATGCGTTTGGGAAAAGGGTTATCCACACCCACTTCGACACAAATCTTGGTAAAGAAAACATTTTCCATACAGGCTGCTATCCTGGAATCGAGCAGCAAATTGGGCATTACACCTTTGCTTGACTTCTCCATTTAAGTTTTCCATACGAGAATATTTCATATCCTCCAGGTGAACAATTTGTTTATTATGGTGCTCATAAAGAAGTGATTTAAAACCTAATAAACTTCTCTTCATAACTATATGGGGAACCCAATGCCTTTACTAGTGACTATCATTTCTTACCCTTTGGTAGCCTTTCCTTCACAGGGATATTGACGTCAGTCTCTACAAGTTTGAACCACACCCTCTTTCATTCTACTAAACCTAGAGTATTCTACTCCCTTTTAGCTTCTTCTCTATGGTAGAGTTGCTCTCCCATACATTCCTTTTGGGTCTCCTCTAGCCACTTTGACTAATCTATCTATTAGTTATCTTAATGTTGTCCTTGGCAACCAAATCCTCAATTAAGTATAAACTTGAACACTTACCTTTCCTTACCATAATCAATGTACCCTTTGGTGAGTTTCCATTAGCCTTTTTTCAAGTGCTCTACAAAATCCCTTCTCGTCAAACTTTTTAATTGAAATCGCACTCAACTGTATGTTTAGAGTATGTTGCACACATCTCAACATGAGTTTCATCCATTGTTTGTCCATGAGCTAATGTCCTCGACTTCAACTATTCTTGACAAGCTAATGTCCGTTGTTAACCATATTCAATCTCTCGTAATCTTCGAGCATATAGGAAGCGAAGAGAAATTTCTTTAATATCATATAATGTGGGGAATAGCCATCCATTATCCAACTCTTCTCGTAGCTCATAAAGCTCTTTGTCATTCCTACGTAGACAAATAGAAGGTCTCTAAATATAGTAATGGAAGTCTGAACACTTTTGTTATAATCCCTTCTCACTTATTACTGGCTACTATACTCTTCCTACCTATTTTTGAAGTAATCCTGCTTCATATTACTATTCTTATCACAATGAAAGCACACAATGTCTTAAAACTTGGCCTAACTTTTACTCCTTTCCAACTTATTGCATGTTTTCTCAATCTCTTGTATCCTTGACCGCCACTAGATACCATGACACTTGATTTTCTTGAAACCTAATTACTTTCTTTCTGTTTAGACTTATTTATAAGTAAAGAAATGATGACTTCATTAACACTAAATATATCTTTTTCAAATAATAGTATCGTAATAATATGATCATACGAGACCAACAAAGAAGTTAGCAACACCAATACTTATCTTCATCATTGATTTTTTCATCAAATGCCAACATCTGTATTTAAAATCCAATTGAACTCATCAAAATATATATCAAGGCTTCCCCATTTCAAAAATTGATGGCTAAAGAACTTTTTCTTCAAATGTAACCTTATTGTCAAAATTTTGAATTTGTACTAACCCTCAAATTTCATCTAGATTTTTGTTGAATGTAATGTATTGATTTTTAAATATCGTAATTTTAGGTAATCAAGAAAATATAATCAAAATTAGGTCCAATTTATATGAAAAAGAATAAGTTTCGAATGCATAAGAGGTTGTCATAATGTCCAAGGAAGTTGTTATTTGCCAAGGATAAGATAGTTGATCCGCTGAATTATATTGTTGACCTGCCAAAAAATTGTTGACTGGATTTGGCATCGTTGACCGGTTGATATGCATTTTGCCAAAAATTCCAGTTGCCGTTATACCTTGTAGCCAAAATGTTCGATTGTCAAAATATCCAGTCAACACCCCCGCTCTGACCGACTGAAGGTAAAAATACCAGTCAACACTTTGATCGACTAATTATGCTATTTTGCTCGGTATGGCAAAGTGGCCGATTTACACAAAACAATCGATATGCATGATAATGGCCGGAATGGGCAACTTTGCTGATTGGCCAAAATAGCCAGGATGGCCAAATGGAGGGTTGGCAAAATGGCAAGATACCCGTTTTGCCAGGAATGGCCAAAATGCTCGGAATGGGTATTTTGGGCAGAATGGTACATTTTGCCAATTTGGAGTAATTTTTCAGGATGAAGCAAAATACCGAGATGGTGCATTTTGCTAGTTTGGAGTAATTTGCCGAGATGAAGCAAAATACCGGGATGGTGCATTTTGCCAGTTTGGAGCAAATTGCCGGTATGGAGCAAAATGTCGATATGCAAATGACCGGTATGATTTTACCGGTTTGGATTGGCAATTCGATAGGGATGCGGTTTTGACTGCTTTGGATTTACCTCTACACTTTAACCGGTTTTAAATGATGGTTTGGTAGAAATAGATGGTATGGAATGGATTTACCGGTTTGGAATGCCGATTTCCTTAAAAATTTTAGAATGTAGTTGTCCAATTAAGAAGAGTTGACTGGACTAAAATAGTTGACCGGAAGCAGGCTTGGTGCGCTTGCTTCGTGCCGTGGACTATACTCGAGCGCTAGTTTGCATAAAAACTGTGTTTGGGTTTTATAACTGTTGGCTGCGCAATTTTTGGGGGAAAAACATTCAGGTAGAGAGAGGGTGCGGAGAAGAGAGAGAAATGGAGCAAACGAAGGCTCTCAAGTCCGATTCCGGCTTAAAACTAATCGAAAAAGTTGTAGATCGGGTTGAGGCAAGTGCTCCCATATCATTTTTATCTCCTCTTTTAATTTTTATTCATTTTTTGTTGGGTATTATCGTTTCGATACTTACCCAAATTATGAAAAATATGTGATCTATGATTGGTACCTAAAATTTTTATGGTTTAATGCCCGAATCCCCTTCCGATTGGCTCTGTTTGGTTTTGCCAAACCCTAACCCGTGTCCAGCTCGAGATTTCCCCTTTTTCCTTCGATTATATATTTAATTAACCCCAAATTATGAATTGTCATGTCCTAATTATGTACATAACTTGGCCGGGCATCCGATTTCACAAGTATCAACCTGTTCGTGATATCTGGACGCTCTAAAATGGCCCTATTACTGTTCACCCAGGAATAAATAAGAATTTTGCAAGAATAAAAGTGATTTGATTATTTATAAAGTAATGATTTATCACCTAATTATTTTGAAATTTATGTCTAATTGTGTGTGACTAATTGTAAGCCCGAAATACAAAATATTTGTGCTCTGTTTGTAAAATAACTGATCTATGATTGGTAAAACAACAAAAAAGTTTTATGGTTTAAACCCGAATCCACATCTTCATTGGCTCAAGATGAAACCAGCAACATTTTGCCAAACCCTAACTCCGTGTCCAGGGGCATTAGATTTCCCCTTTTCCTTCGATTATATATTTAATTAACCCCAAATTATGAATTGTTGTAGCATAAACTAATTATGTACATAGATCCACTTGACCCGGCATCCGATTTCACAAAATGAAACCGGCGATGATTCCAATCCGTAAAACCGTTAAAATATAAAGCCTGACGCTCTAAAATGGCCCTATTACTGTTCACCCAAGAATAAATGAGAATTTTGCATGCTTCCACACCACCTAATTATTATGAAATTTATGTCTAATTGTGTGTGACTAATTGTAAGCCCGAATATATGTTTGTGCTCTGTTTGTAAAGAAAATGTTTCCCGGAGGCCGCCAGGTGATAATTGCCTAATATGATAAGGAATTCTAATCCTTCTTATATATTATATAGAGAGAGAAGCTCTGGCTTTTCTCTAGTTTCTTTGCCGATTGTTTTCAAATTTGTGCAAGCGGCGCTCCAGGGATCTGCCTCCTCTGGCCGGGCGGCGCCGGAGCCGGTCACGGCCGGTCTCTTGGCTGCTCTCCCGTTTCCTTCCCAGTTTTCGACTTTCCCGCTCTATTCCTTCCGGTCTTTAGATCTAGATGTGTCGGCCTCTGCGTCCTCTGAGGCTTCGATTGTCCTCTGTGGCCTCTAAGCTCTCACCGGTTCGCTTCCCTTTCCTCTCGACTCGCGCCCATGGCTGTGAGCTTGGATCGAACTCCCACCTCTGTCCGTAAAGGACGATTTATCAGATTGGGAAGAAGGACCTTGCACGTTGGCCTTTTTCATCGTCTGCTGGAGCCGTTGCCTTGGTGCTTGGTGCTCGGGCAGGAGTCGTTTGGGGCTTCAGTAGGAGCCTATATCCCATCTGCTGAGGCTGAATCAGTGTGGAGCCCTGGCTTCCCTTTGGGACTTCTTACGGTTTCTCTTTCTTTCTTTAATTCCATATTTAGTATATCAAATTTCAGTTTTGAAATTCAATATTTTAGGGTTTCTTGCCTCCGATTTTGGCTGGGCTTCCATGCTCCGGCTGATGGGATTGAGAATCCTTGTTTCTGGTTTCCTTGTGGAAGCTCTGGATTTGGTTGCTGTCTGGTTTTCTTGGACAGTTTTGCCTTTACCGAAGAGTTGTAGATGGATTCGTTGTGATGCTCTTTTGGTGGGAGTATCTGAGTCTGCTGTTCTTCGGTTTTGGGAGCGGCTGTCTGAGGCTTGAATCGGCTCAAGTGTTGCTCTCAGGATCTGACGTGGATGCTTGTCTTGTGCTGCTAGCTCTGTTGCTCCTCTGCCTGTGGGTTCCTTCTTGTTGGACGGGATGGGGGTTGACCGTGCAGTTCTGGATTTGGAACTCTAGGCTAGGGTGATGAAGAGTTGGCCGAGGCATTGTTTGGATGCAGAAGATCCTTCTGATGCGGTGGTATTGGCTTGGCCAGTGTATTTGCCATTTTCTATCTGTATTGTGATTGATATGGTGGTTGTGAATGGATTACTATGCTACGGGATGCTGTAGGATTGGCTCATGCTGTCTTGTGGCGTATTCTGGTTTCTACATTTCACAGGGATGTTGTATGAGGTGCCTTCAACTGCCTGTGATGTTGTTCCTGTTAGTGCGGACGTTGGAGGTGATGAAGGATGCTGGAGGTGCCATTTTAGCCACTTTGGTGCTGGCATTAGTTGCTCTTTCGTATGGCGGATTGCCTTGAAAGTGTGGTGTGCTGCATTTCTCTGAAGCTGCCTCCTCTGGCTTATTTGTCGGCTCTCGAGTTGTTTATGGATCCGACGCATTCGTTTGTCCTGGGCTGCTGGCTCTGACGTTCCTCATTCTGTGTGTTCCTTCTTGTTGGACGGTTTGGGGATGCCGTGCAGCTCAGGCTTGGAATATTAGACTGAGGTGCTGAAGAGTCAGCCGAGGACTTGTTTGGATGCCAGATTTCCTCCTGACCCGGTGGTGTCCATTCTGTGTGTAGCCTTTCAGTGGAGCATTGTATGGCTGCTTCTGTCGTGGGCTGATGTTGGAGACGGAAAAAAGCCTCTAAGATATCTAATGGCTCTCCAGGATCGAATTGACTAAATCCTTCTGCTGTCCAGGAGTGACTCGTTTCTTTTGACTGCTTGATAGTCCTGTCCAAGAGTGACTCTCTGGATGAGCTCACCTGTCCTTTGTATTGCTGGAACCTGCGCCGTGCGTGTAGGCTCTTCTCTCTTCTGCTGTTGCATCCTGTTTGTTCCCTGCTGAGGTGAATTGGGAATGCTGTGAGAAGATGGAATTTTGGGCAGGCTTCGCATGTGGGCTGCTGACGTGGCCTATAAACTTGTCAAACTGAGAATGCTACTGGTATTCTGTTTGTGAAGAATTCTGCTGCCGGGTTAATGGGGTATGTGCTGCTGCCCCTGCTGATGCAATGGATGTGGGAATAAATCAAGGACCGTCCTTTGCCTGGTTGTTGTGTTTTTCTTGTGTGAGGGGCTGTGTATGGAGCCGAAGCTTATTATGAAGCTGCCTCTTGATGTTGCTGGCTGTTTGGAGTCTTCTCCATTTTTTTCGATTTTGTTGAACGTTGTCTTCTTAGATGATCCCTTTTTTGTGTGTGTATTGTGATGTACAATCTGCTCGGGGGAATGCCCTAACATTTTATGCATTAACGCCAAGTCAAAATACTTGGAATTAATGCATAAGTTGTGTAATCTTTTCTCCCTTTAATCCAAAATACTTACTTACCAAAAAAAATTCTTATATATTATATTGTTCGTACATTCAAATTGACTTGTAAAAAGATTTAAATCCAACGGAAAGATAATAATCGTATATGTAATCGGAGGAAAGTCCACAATGTGATATGTGATAGAATCGTTCTCCCGAACGGATTACATATGTGATAGTGGACCTTTCCTCAAATGAATAAGAAGTCATGAAACTAGGACCATGGAATTGTACTATGAAAATAATACCCCTTATCCTACCATTAGCAATATAGTAAAGACTCAAGGATTACTCCAACCGCATATTATAGTAGGTAATACTATTAGTAAGCCTTAGGATATTACTGTGAATGGAAGATGACTGCCTCTGGATTGCGAGAGGTTAGGGTATCATTTTATTGGCCCTCTATGACAGGGTGATAGGCATACTGTTATGCCACGTGGTGTTTGGCCTTTTCTAGGCAAAAGTTTATTATTGGACGTTGAGTACATCGTTCGGCTTTAGATTATGAGGGATATCATAACCCTTCCTCGTCCTCCTACACCTTTAGTGAGTAAGGCTTACTGACCCTAATCCGTAAAGATGAATAATCATGCATAAATTATATTTCAAGGAGAAGTAAATTGCATTCCAAAGTATAATTGATCATATTCCTGCTTATGTATCTCTTTCATGATTATATGTTCTTCTTTTGCTTCACTTTACTTATATTATATATTATTTTTGAATATGATATACTTGTTGAGTTGTTAACTCACTCTTATTTTTTGTTCCTTCTAGATGAGTAAGCTATTATACCCGACGAGTCTGAATAGGTTGTAAGCGCAGAATAAGAAGCTGATACAGATTGGAGAGCTTTTGAGGACTTAGTTTTATTATTTTGTATGAGACATGGATAATATATTATTTATTTTGATACCTATGATTGTGTATATGTATGTCTTAATGATGATAATGGACACATAGTTTAGTTTTTATTGTGTATGATGGATATTATACTTCCGCAGGTTTCCTTTTGTGGTTATGTTAGGTTTCTTAGTTGGCATTCTATCTGAGCCGATGTCGTACCGGAACTATGATGTCGGTACGACCAGTGTATTTGTTGTGGCATTTGGGGATCCTGCGTATATATTGTTTGTATTTGTGGATTCTATATAGCGATTTTTATTGGTTTGTATTTAGCGGACGTCCATTTTATATACGGAACTTTGCTAGATTTTCGGTAGAATTGGTTGGTTTGTCACATTAAATCTGATAAGTCAACGACTTTTTAAAGAGTATTATTCGCAATATGTAGCTTGATCATGCAAATACTAAAATCTCTCATATCTTATCAATTCTCATCCTTTATTTTCTCAAATTTATCCTCCTTATTCTATAGTGCTTTTACTATTTTTTTCTTGAGTTAAAATTTTTCTCACTATTCTTACTAAAGAATAAAATTATTCTATCCATTAAATTGTTTGATGTAGAATGGCAAACTCCTCAACATTAATGCCATAGAATCATAGTTTTCATAACATTGAAAAACCCACTCTTTAATACCACTTATTGGGAATCGACCAAAATATACATAATCGGCATAATGAAACAAACCTGAATCATTTATCACACATCAACAATCAAATATTTAAGTATAGGGAACACAATGTTATATAATTATTTTTAATATGGAAACTCTTTCAAACTAATGAAAAATCATACGACATATTCTAAACAAATCTATTATAAAAATGACCAATTATAAAAAAAAATTTCATTTGAAATCCCTTCATTATAATATAAGTGAATGACTAATTGAACATAACTCTTAACACATTTGATAATCCATAAGAAAAAATATATCAAGAGAAACGAGTAATCAAATGGTAGTACATTCTAAAATATAATACTAGAGCAGCATACATAACATTGGTAAGAATGGAACTTAAATTGAAAGTCAACCGGATGTCGATTATCTCCTTTTTTCTCTTTCTCTCTTCTCTCTATTTGTATAGTACTCTTTTATATTGCAAAATGATTTCAAATTCCTTAAAAGTGTATAAGGTACAACTTTATAATAGTATCGGTGTACGAGCATTCTCCAGATGTGTATTAAGCGAGACTTTTTTGAGCAAATCATGGACGTGGGCCCCTTAAGCACTATCGTTAGATTAATAGTATATAAACTCTCTTTAAGTGCCTATCAAGTGTTACTCAACCAATTTTCGATCGATTTTCACATAAATATCGTGTAATCCTTTAGTGTTTTTTAGGACTCGAACAATTCTCACTTAACTTATCCTTCAGTACATTCCATACATAAATATTATATATTTTTTAAATAACTCATTCCTGTATTATGGTGCTCACAATAGAATCATTCAAACCCTACAATTGTCCCAAAAATTTTGGGCCGCGCGGAAATCAAATCACCGCAAACTAGTGGGCAACGCCATCATATAAACGTATGTCTGACAGCTGCATTTGTTTTCCTTATCCATTTATTCTATCACATTGCCGTTTATTGGGCTCTGTAGTCTGTACTCTCCATCCCACTCTCCTTCCCCCCAACGATCTCTCTCTGTCTTTCTTCTGCAGAACCCTCCTTTATGCTCTTCTCGCTTCTCAGCTTCCTCCCCTCAACGCTGTGGCCAGAAATTTTCCTGAAAGAAGTTGATTTGTGGGCAGAGAAATTCTCAGAGAGTAGTGGGAAGCTGGAAGATGTCATGTTTGTTGCCACAGTTCAAATGTCCCCCAGATATCTTCTCCGTCCATTCCAAACTTCATTCACCTACTGCCCCGCTCCTCTGTACTACTCCCTCTCTCTTCTCTTCTCTCCTCACTCGACATTTTTTATCATTAATAATTTTGATATTTTTTTCTTTTGTGATTCGCATATTTTATGTATAACCCTTTGGATGTATTTTCTTCTTATTGTTATTTTGTGGGCACCTGGTAAAGAGTTGAAGTTCTGTATTCAGAACAACTAATACAGTATCAACTGCGCAAGATTCTCAAGTTCCAATATTTGGTTTGGAAGAATTTTCGAAGATATTAATCGTTGGAAGTGAAAAGAGAAAATTGAATAAATTTTGAATGAAATAGAAAGACAGATGGACTCCGGTAAATGAGGATGGGTTGCTTTCACATTTTAGTATCCTCAAATTGTAAGACCTTATTGTTTAAATAAACTTCTTAGCCCACTCTATGCCAAAGGTGAACACCATTTTTTTACATTTTTCTCAAATAAAAAAATATTGTCCATTGTAAGGGTTAGTGGTAAAAATTTATATTTTATTTTCCATTGATTTTTCCTTCAAGCAGGAACCAGTGTATCACCATTAATATTCATTTGGATTGGCATGTATTTTGGAACCCAATTGGGCTCTGATGGAAGCCTTCTGGTTTTCACATTTTTCTATTCTAGAGGTTTCTGACCTGAGTTGTACTTTTGAATATAAGATTTGTATGGTAGCAATTCAAAACCAGTTGGTAATTCTTTTGTTTAAAGCTACAACATAAAATGTAGCGATCTCTGCTGGTTCTACTTTATTGTTGACTCCTCACTTTTTTTTTTTGGTTGATATTTTGCAGTTAAAGGTAGGGAACCAATTTGTCTTAGAGCACAGTATGTTGTATCTGCTGCTCCACCATCAGTGGCATCAGCTGCAGAAACCATTGTGGTTGACATGGAGAAGCTGCAGTTACATTCTTTAGAAGCTACTTCAAATTCTATTGCTGCTTATTTGACCTATTTAAGCACAATGGGTCCTCCAATTGAGGTTGACATTATTATTCTTACCATTGAATTCAGAAGGCTATGTCATTAGACATTACTGGAATGCATTAAAAAGACTTCTTGGTTTTGAATATCACAGGAAGATTTTATTAAACGGAGTGATTCATAGTCATCTTCATCATTGGTGCTACCTCATATATCTTGTCCTGAAAATATTTTCCTTTTTGGTTTGTTTAATTTACTAGGGAAGGAAAATGCAATTTATCTCATCCGAATAAAATTGTTAGGCAACCATACATTAGTGGAATTTGTGCTGATGACAGAGGCATGGGATCTTGGAAACTGCTCAGAGACAGTCAACTGGTATTTTGTTAAATGAAAGGGGACAAGATGGGGAGAATGTTATTTATCCAACTAGCTAGTTTGGTATACTAGTGAATCTGCGACATTATCGACTTACTATAGGTGCTTCTATGTATAGATTTCCTTGGATCACTCTAGGCTCATCTATTCACCTTCAAACCTTTTATTTTCTTCATTCTTGCCGCTTCATTTTTATTATTTGTGCAGGAACCTTTCATGTTCTGATCCTTCAATGTCATTTATTGGTGGTTTTGTAGTATTTTTGGGATTTTGTGTGAATATTTTTTCGGGTATGATTTTTGTTCTATTTGGGTGACCCCTTGGGTGTTTTCTTACCAGTTATAATAAAAAAATTATGTACTAATTGATTTGGATTTTAATGGTTATATTTGATGGATCACTATAAAGTCGTATTCTTTTAAACATACCCAGCATTACTTACCACCCTAAGTAAGGGCATGATGGAAAACTGTTTCACCATGTTAGGTTAACAAAAGTGATTCCTGTGCAAGTAATGCTGAACAAAAAACCATCATGCTAAATTAGGCTAATCAAATAAGTGATGTGGATGTGTTCATTAGCACAACACTGTGATAATTCATGGAGTTATTTTCCAAAATTTGGCCACAGTTTACATAATGTATTGTTATTAGAACCGACTTTCTTGATTAATTAACCAAGTTTTCTAGGGCTTCTTTCATAATGCAGTTTCATTTAAGTTTTCTGCTGCATTAGTGGGGATTGCACAAGTGGTAGGTACTGGCTCTTTCGCAAGAAAGACGAATATTCCAATCCTCATGTCCCTGTGTGGGTATTCTTACCAATAAAAAGAAGAAAAATTTCCCAACAAGTTTGATCAAGAGCAAGCACTGCTTGTCCCACCTCGGGTCTTCTGCTTTTATTTTGCTCATTTAAGATTTATTGTCCATTCAGAGTAATTGGAGATCATTTTTAGAGTTTGGGTCACCACATGAAAAATGTATTTGGCAATATGGAATCATGGGGGTGTCACAATTGTATAAATGCTAACCTGGGGCTGAGTTCAACAAGAAAGAGCCAACAGTTAGAATAACATTCTTAAATATCAGGATTTCTTTGGACTACCCATAATTAACATTGTTTTCAAGTAGCATCTTTTAGAGTAGTTACTGTGATAAATATTTTGGTCTTTTAATTTCTCTCAAATAAAGGTGAGCTTTAGTACAGTGATGGGGTTGCTTTATTTGAACCTGGAGGTTACATTTTCAAATTATTGAAACAAGCTATCTGCAATATAGAGATAAGATTGCAAAGTCTTACACTTCATATGCCCCTTGATGTGGGAGGCTTATGCAGTAGCTCTTTCTGTTAATCTTTAATTTATTTAACTCTAGCATTTGGTTTCCCATGGTACATCTTTTCAAGCCCCATGATTTCTTCAGAAATAAAGGACATAAAGAAAACCATATCTGTGCAATCAAGTTTGCTTCCAACATTCCTTCTATTTTTTTGAGTTCTTTATCTTTTGGTCCCTTTGATCTCATGCTCCATCTCTTTGGCGTGTAAAACCTGTTCTAAAGTTTTGTATTATTGTTAAATTTGACGGATGAACTCTTAATCGTAATGGTGTGGAGAAGTTCAATATGTGTTTTGCCTTCATGAGCTTGTTTGTTGATGTCAAATCAATGTTTTGTATTCAGCCAGTCTGAGTCTACATTTTTTATGTGTCATGCATGAAAAAAATTTATTCTTCATCCTCACCCTGGTTCATAGCCTTTGAAATTGCTTCGTTTCACTTCTTTCATCACATTTTTGAACAAGTCATGCGAAGCTGCATCACTGGGCAGCTTTGAACAGCAACTAGTTGGGTAAATTTTTTCCAAATTTCACAATAATACTAACCTGCCAAATATGTGAATTTTCCACTTTATCCATTAAGCAACTGGATTTTTTAAATCATGAGACACTGACAATATTAGTTTTTGGACTATGCCATGAATTATTGTGAATTCTAATGGACTAGCAGCAATGTCATTTTGCTTACAAAACATTTAGGACTGCATTTTGAAAAACTGTGGCTTATTTTGGGTTCACTCAAGGCTTTGGAAACCACCGCAGGAGGTGTGATGTACATGTAATCCTTTTGCCAATTATCTACTTGCACTTTTTACTTCCTTTACTTTAACAGGTGCTTTTTGGAAAATAAGTGGTTTTCTCTTTTGACTCAAAAGACTAAGTCGTACACCCGAAAAAAATTTCACTTTACATATTTTATAACTAACCGTATTTTCTATAAAAAATCCGGCAGAGTTCTCTTTGTAATACAGCTGTCGAGTTGATACAAAAACCTATACAATCTCTTGTACAATATATAATTATACAATCCAACGACTCCAACATCCGACTATATACAACAACTATCATACAAAACCACACAGGATCCAAATGCCACATTATTCGTGGCTCTCATAATATACATTAAAGCATTCATAGACAATTCCTATGATATCTTTTCATCATCGAGACCGATGATCTTTTTTCATGTCAGTTGCCCAAGGTCGACTTCACCCCTATAAACCCGGAGTAACATTATCTTAATTCTCAGGATCCACATCTCAACCTTTATAGGATCTGGGCTATTTGAAAGTTTAGACACTCAAGCATTTTCAAATTGATTATAAATCGACATCGTAGGATTCGTTAACCTCAAAATTAACTCCTAGGTATTCTAACCTCATACCATCGCTTCTACCTATCCATCATACTTGATACATCGATCAAGGACTCCTTAGCAAATTACTACCCCGAGGATTTCAATCCAGAGTTGATCACCTAAACATCGAACCAAAATCGATTAAGTTAGGCCTCGAATCATCATCGACCAATTTAGGCATCAAATCGGTACCAATCAAATTCCAACCTTAAGATGCTTCCATACAACATCTTCCTCTCGACCTTGCGATCGGCAACTAACACGAGTAGTCCTCCATCTAGGAGCCATTGCTAATGCTTCCTTGAGATAGGAACAATTCAGATTAGGCCACTCTTAGGACACTAACTAGGATGTATACGCTAGACAATCGAACTCATTTCCTAACTCTAACTCTAACTTAGTTCAAGCCTAAGCTAGCTAACCAGGATAACTAGAATTATCAAATCTAACTTAATTTGTCCTATTTCTACATCCACTTATTTGATCATTTTTAATCTATCCTAAGTTTTCGTGTACGATTTTAAATCAAACCTAAGGCATTTGTTTATTTTTTTGATATCAATCAGAACGGACCGTATTTCTTTACCGGAAAATCCGGCGAGTTTCCTCATGTCACTACTAGTCGAGCCGATACAAAACTCGTCTGATTTCTTGTACAACACATTATTATACAATCCAACGACTCCAACATTTGACTATATACAACCATCGCACAAAACTACACAGGATCCAAATGCCACATAATTCGTGGCTCTTACATTGTGTATCTAAACACAACGTTGGCCAAATAGAGATGCCGCTAGGTACCTGTTGCAAACCACAATAACCTGCGGAAGTATAATACATCCAGTCACAGTGGAAACTAAACTATCTAGTCATCAGTTTATATGAACAATATACATTAAGATTTCCAACTGAAATATGAATATACATATATATACAATTTTTTCCATTACATAAATGAAACTATAATTTATAAGCCTTCGATATGATCTCCCAAATCCGAGCCTAGTCCACTTCCAATCTCTAAACTATCCCATTGGGTTAAATAGACTTGTGCTAAACTGGAGACAAGGAAAAGTAAGGGTGAGCTCAAAAGCTCAATAAGTACAATATAATCAAGACGATAAATAATATAAGCAAAATAAAGCAGAAGCATAAATGAAATGAAGCAAAAGAGACATATGATCATATTGTGGATGCGCAAATATAAAACATGATCGAATATGCTTTTGGAATGCAATTGAATTCTCATGTTTGTCCTTTTTTTTGAAATGTAAATTATGCATTATTACTTATTTTTGCGGATTAGGGTTAGTAAACCTTTGTGACGGACCGGCCTTATTCCACTGCATAAAGCCGCCGTCAAACCTTGCCTTAAAATAAATTAATAATAAATAGTTGGACATAAAAATTTTTCTTTTCTTTCATACACAGGATTGCTTGAGGCCGAACTATATGAGCTGGCCTTCCGATTTAACTTCAAACCAGGCGGACCAACACTAAGGTTAGACAGACTTGAAAGCCTGAGATGCTTACTAGACTTTTCAATTTCAATATCCAAAAAGTAATCACGGAAACATACTAACATCCATAGATTCTTAAACAGCGGAATCATTTTACAAGTCTTCTCAAAACATAAAAAGGAAAATAAATTAAACTCTTCATTGAATCAGCTCCGGCCAGCTATGCCAACTAGCTACATCATATTGTTCTACTCAATTTCGTCCTCCATAAGCCTTTCTTCATCTGAAAAGTGGCAAGAATGAGCTATAAAGCCCAGCAAAATACTCACATGCAGAAAACAAAAACATACATATAATCGAATCAAAATAGAGTTTCACAACATAATTTAACATATGAAATTCATCATGTCTTTTCTTCTTTATTTCTTATTCTTATTATTTTGTCTTTGAAGAATCCATAAAAATCATTCGCAATTCTTATCATCTTTAGGGACCGGACGGGAGTGGACAACATCGAGGACGGGTTGTGTGTAACCCCACAACCTAAGGCCGTATCCTCTCATTATGCTCCCCGAGGCGGGAGGTAATGCCTTTAACCTGGCATACGAGGTCGTAGTCTAAAAGTCTTATGCTACCAAAAGTTTCCTCCCGTGGCTTAGGAGGCAATCCTCGAGTGTCACTCCAATATCCATCATCCATCTTTAATAGCAAGTTTAATGGAAAGTCAGTTTTTAGTTCATATCTTTTAATGACCATCCGTCATAGTTCGAAAGTTGAAAGTCGTAGAGTTCCACTTGCTGTCCGGATTATATACATTAGCCTTGTTCTTAATTTCATCAATTGAAGTCCATATAACTTTTCCTTTAATCATCTTAAAGTCGAAGTTGTTTTTAAAAGCCGGAGTCATTTTTCCTTAAAACCAGAGATCTTTTCAATAGAAACCGGAGTTCAAAAGCCGGAGTTCTTTTTCCATCTTAAAGCGGAAGTTATTTTCCTTA
Source organism: Nepenthes gracilis (assembly GCA_033239525.1). Lineage (NCBI taxonomy): Eukaryota > Viridiplantae > Streptophyta > Magnoliopsida > Caryophyllales > Nepenthaceae > Nepenthes > Nepenthes gracilis. The sequence goes on along the minus strand of BSYO01000013.1, from coordinate 13,353,296 downwards.
AAAAAATGCGAATTCTTTTTCCCAAAATGCCGGAGTTCTTTTCTTAGAAAGACGGAGTTCTTTTCTCAAAAGGACGGAGTTCTTTTCAAAAAGGCGGAATTCTTCTTCTAAAATGGCCGGAGTTCTTTTTCCTAAAAAGGCTGGAGCTCTTTTTAAAAAGGCGGAATTTTTCTTCTAAAAGGCCGGAGTTCTTTTTCTAAAAAGGTTGGAGCTGTTTTTAAAAGGAGTACTTTTTCTTCAAAAGGCCTGAGTACTTTTTCTTCAAAAGGACGGAGTTCTTTTTCTTAAAATGACGGAGCTCTTTTTCTTAAAAGGACGGAGCTCTTTTTCTTAAAAAAGGACGGAACTTTTTTTTTTAAAAAGACGGAGTGCTTTTTCTTAAAAGGATGGAGTGCTTTTTCTTCAAAAGGCCGGAGCTCTTTTTCTTAAAAGGACGGAGTGCTTTTTCATCAAAAGGGCGGAGTTCTTTTTCTAAAAAGAACGGAGTGCTTTTTCATCAAAAGGGCAGAGTTCTTTTTCTAAAAAGGACGGAGTGCTTTTTCATCAAAAGGGCAAAGTTCTTTTCTAAAAAGGAGTTTCTTTTTCATCAAAAGGTTCAAGAGGTTCTTTTTATCGAAAGCCGTAGTCCTTTTTCATTAAAAGCCAAAGTTCAAAATCCGGAGTTTCTTTTTCTACAAAGGCCGGGGTTCTTTTTATCAAAAGCCGTAGTCCTTTTTCATTAAAAGCCGAAGTTTCAAGGCCGGAGTTCTTTTTCATTAAAAAGCCGAAGTTCCAAAACCAGAGTTTTTTTTCATGAAAAGGCCGGAGTGTTTTCCAACAAAGGGACGGAGTTCTTTTTCGGAGTTCCTTTTCTTAAAAAGGCGGAGTACTTTTTCTTAAGGGTCGGAGGTCTTTTATTTAAACATGCAATTATCGAAGTTCATATCAATTGACAAATAATCATATTTTCAAGCAGAACAAAACCGAACATCATGAATAACAGGGTTTCTTTTTAAACATGCGATTAAGAACAATTCTTCCTTAAATCAAACTAACAGAACAAACATCATACATACTGAAACGTAGGTTCATAAACATATCAGATATACTAACGTTGTAAACATGCATAATCATGAACTTTAAAACAGGGGTGAGTACTCTTGCTTGGGTTTTTTCTACTTTGCCTTGATCTTTACTCTTGCCTGAGTTTCTTCTACTTTGCCTTGATTTTTGGCCTTCCTTTACTAGAAACTCTATTGCGTGCCTTTTTCTCACTCTTCTAGTTCTTATTTATAGGCCTTGGGTCTGATGATCGTCATTAATGATTGGCAGTACAGGAGGAATGTTTCTTATTTATGACTCTACATTTTTCAAATAATTCCCTTATTAATTTCTAGTTAATTAGATCATTTATGGTTTTACATTCCCAAAGAGTTTATTAATTCCTAGTTAACTAAACTTAACAGGATTTAGATTAAACGCTATTAATTCTTGGTTAATTAAACATAACAGGATTTGGATTTCTTATTTAATCACATTCAGGTCAACTATCGGGCGTTGACCGGATTACTCCTTCTTCACGACTTCCGGTCAACACTTGTTGACCGGTTCACTTAACTTGTTTCACATTTTCCTTCAATAACATCATCAACTTTGGCTTTCTTCTTCTTGAACCCACAATTTTACTCCGGCCTCACCAACAAAGAAAGCCACTCCTGCCCTCAAGGTCACTTCGGCCTTACTTCACACAATGCATTCCGGCCTTCAAATTTATGGAACAACTTCCGATTTCAAAACATGCTCAAGGCCGGTTGAGATTTTCTTTTGCCGGTCTTGATTCTCAAGGATGGAGCCGGACTTGTTTTGCACTAAGGGATGGCTGAACTTCTTTTACACTAAAGGAAAGCCGAACTTCTTTTCATCATGCAAGGACCGAACTTGATTTCATCTTAAGGCCGATTTACTTTTTTCTAATTACATTTTCCGGTCAACTGGCATTGACCGGATTATATTGACTCGATGACTGGAACTTTTTATGTTTTAGAATCTGAGCCGTTACAATCTCCCCCACTTATAGGAATTTCGTCCTTGAAATTTGACGATCCTCACAATCTTATTACCACAGGTATTCATTCTTACATCCAGAAGTTATTCCTTTAGACATGGATTACTTTAGGAAACCTCAAGCATTTGAATCATCCTTATCATAAAACAAATCCTTAAACTTTTAGAATGACTCAACCCAGTTACTTACTGATTTTCTCAACCATTGATACAAGGGAGACCTTATAACGATCCTCCGTATTTCAAGAGCGACCTACAGTAATGTTGGCCATTTTTCCAATTTTATCCGATACTTCACCGAATCTAATGAACTTCCATTTAAGTTCATTCCAAGCTTCAAAAGAGTTCGATTCACAGGGACCTTAACCTTACTTTTAAATCTCTGAGTCATGGGTTCACAACGCTTACGCTACGCTACTCTGATTTAAACTGTTCTAGGATAGTCATATTATGAAGACAATATTAAAATAAATTAAATCAACTGCCACATTCCGAGTTACAGTCATAACGATCACTCCAAGAGTCGACATAACTTTAAATCATTACCGAGAAATCTACTATGATTTAAATCTACACTGAGTCATGGGTTCACAACGCTTACGCTGCGCTGCTCTGATTTAAACAGTTCTAGGATAGTCATATTGTGAAGATAATCCCAAAATCCTCAGACTACTGCCACATTCCTAGTTACAGTCATAACGATCACTCCAAGAGTCAACATAACTTTAAATCATTATCGAGAATCTTAAGATCCCAATTCAAGAACGTGGCATCCTATCACCCAATCATTTGGACTTACTCACGATTCATCCTTCACCTCTCCTATGAAACTTCAAAAATATGCAAGTCCAAAGACTTGCAGCATCAATTACCAACATTGATGACTGCTTTCCCAAAGAAAACACCGGGGTTCACTTGCTCAAACTTTAAACACGTCTGTCCACATGAGATATCATATAGTCATCCTTTTAATGGTACAACTATTTTGGCTTTTAAAACTTTAGGTAATGACTATCTTCAAAGACAAAGCCATAAGTTTTCAAAGCAGAAACTTTAATTACTACTTCTGACTTACATATGGTGTAACACTAATCATGAACTTCTCCCCCACTAAAGCAAAGGTATGACCTTAACGTTTCTCAACGGCATTACATTCCACGGTAACGTACCAGACCCATCCAATCTTTGAAACTAATTCACAAATCTCTCTAAGTCAAACGTTTCACTTGAATTGTAGTCCTCGGAGAAAACTTGTCGGATCATTTAATAATTTCGGTTAGACCCAAGATGACCACAAGCTTTCAAGACACTAATCGGTCTTTCTAATAGCCATCTCTTAAAATCTTATAGATTCTAAGATTACACTACCAAAGAGTTATAAGTTTAACCGGCATTTCCTCCACAAAACTCGCATTCCTTATTTTTGAAATTCATGAACAACCTTATCAATCTATATTATCTTCCTTGATGTGCTGGGGTATTTCACAGTGACACCAAAGCCTACACTTCCACGGCTCTGCATAGAATTCTCAATGATTTTCGTGAATTTTGACACAACCTCCACTAGCACTGGCCCTTGAAGTCTGACTAAAAGTCCTTTGCCTGAGAAATGCTCCTCTCTCTAGCTCCTTCTCATAGATGATAGCTTTTTCTAACACGTCTCCGTACATGGCCAACTTTAGAGTTGAAAGGTGACTCCTAATATCGTCTCTTAAACCTTGAAAGAACCTCCTAGCCTTCCTTTCCTAGTCCTCTATCATATAAGGAGCATAACGAGATAACTCTGCAAATTTTGCATCGTGCTCAGCCACAGAGCGAGTACCTTGCCTTAAGCGAAGAAACTCATCCTCCTTCTGTCCGCGAAGGTTAGCAGGGAAGTATTTCTCCAAGAATGCTGCTTCAAACATTTCCTAAGTAATATCCCGATCTAGCACATCGAAAACTCTCTTTTGCATTTCCCACCAGTGGTGGGCCTCACCCGCCAGCTTATGGGTGGCAAATAGAACCATATCTCCAATAAGGCATTTAATCATCGCGAATACCTTCTTCGGTCGTTGGATCCAGGTGTCAGCCTTCAGCGGGTCGGGTTTCTCGAGAATTCAGGAACTCGTTCTTTGGTAAAGCGATCATAGACCGACCTCTTCTGATAAATCGGAATTGGGGTGGTCACTGGAGTTGGTGGAGCCAAGGCTTCTATGACTTCAGCCATCCTGTCTAGCAGGTTCAAGTATCTTGCCTCCTTATCCGGAGTGTTGTTAATCCGTCCGGTTCACCTTCCTCTATTAGACGTGACTTCAGCGATGACCTTGATTTTTGAAAGAACATTTTCGTCAGTTTACTAGCCAAGGGTGGCTATCACAAATTACTCCATCCAAAGCATAATTAAAGCTGACCCCCTTCTTGCCTTAACTAATCCTGTCTTAAGTTTCCTATTGATTCAAATTGACCTAAAGCATCTTAGTTCTATCTCTGATATAACTGTGACGGACCGACCTTATTCCACTGCATAAAGCCGCCGTCAAACCTTGCCTTAAAATAAATTAATAATAAATAGGTAGACATAAAAATTTTTCTTTTCTTTCATACATAGGATTGCTTGAGGCCAAACTACATGAGCTGGCCTTCCGATTTAACTTAAAACCAGGCCGGCCAACACTAAGGTTAGACGGACCTGAAAGCCTGAGATGCTTACTAGACTTTTCAATTTCAATATCCAAAAAGTAATCACGGAAACATACATCCATAGATTCTTAAACAGCGGAATCATTTTACAAGTCTTCTCAAAACATAAAAAGGAAAATAAATTAAGCTCTTCATTGAATCAGCTCTGGCCAGCTATGCCAACTAGCTACATCATATGGTTCTACTCAACTTCATCTTCCATAAGACTTTCTTCATCTGAAAAGTGGCAAGAATGAGCTATAAAGCCCAGCAAAATACTCATATGCAGAAAACAAAAACATACATATAATCGAATCAAAATAGAGTTTCACAACATAATTTAACATACGAAAATCATCATGTCTTTTCTTCTTTATTTCTTATTCTTATTATTTTGTCTTTGAAGAATCCATAAAAACCATTCGCAATTCTTATCATCTTTAGGGATCTGACGGGAGCGGACAACATCGAGGACGGGTTATGTGTAACCCCATAATCTAAAGCCGTATCCTCTCATTATACTCCCCGAGACGGGAGGTAATGCCTTTAACTCGACATACGGGGCCGTAGTCCAAAAGTCTTATGCCACCAAAAGTTCCCTCTCGTGGCCCAGGAGGCAATCCTTGAGTGTCACTCCAATATCCTTCATCCATCTTTAACAGTAAGTTCAATGGAAACTCAGTTCTTAGTTCATATCTTTTAATTGCCATCCGTCATAGTTCGAAAGTCGAAAGTCGTAGAGTTTCACTTGCTGTCCGGATTACATACATTAGCCTTGTTCTTAATTTCATCAATTGAAGTCCGTATAACTTTTCCTTTAATCATCTTAACGCCAAAGTTGTTTTCTTAAAAGCCGGAGTCATTTTTCCTTAAAATCAGATATCTTTTCAACAGAAACCGGAGTTCAAAAGCCAAAGTTCTTTTTCTATCTTAAAGCCGAAGTTCTTTTCCTTAAAAAAATGTGGAGTTCTTTTTCCCAAAATGCCAGAGTTCTTTTCTCAGAAAGACGGAGTTCTTTTTCTCAAAATGCCGGAGTTCTTTTCAAAAGTCGGAGCCCTTTTCTCAAGAAGACGGAGCCCTTTTCTCAAGAAGACGGAGTTCTTTTCTCAAAAGGACGGAATTCTTTTTCAAAAGGCGGAATTTTTTTTCTAAAAAGGCCGGAGTTCTTTTTCTAAAAAGACGGAGTACTTTTTTTCAAAAGGACGAGTACTTTTTCTTCAAAAGGACGAGCTCTTTTTCTTAAACGGACGGAGTACTTTTTCTTCAAAACGACGGAGTTCTTTTTCTTAAAAGGACGGAGTACTTTTTCTTACAAAGACGGAGTACTTTTTCTCAAACGGACGGAGTGCTCTTTCTTAAAAGGACGGAGTACTTTTTCTCAAACGGTCGGAGTGCTCTTTCTTAAAAGGACGGAGTGCTTTTTCATCAAAAGGGCGGAGTTCTTTTTCTAAAAAGAACGGAGTGCTTTTTCATCAAAAGGGCAAAGTTCTTTTTCTAAAAAAGATGGAGTGCTTTTTCATCAAAAGGGCAAAGTTCTTTTTTAAAAGGACGGAGTGCTTTTTATCAAAAGTCGTTCCTTTTTTCTTTTCTACAAAGACCGGAGTTTTTTTATGGCCGAGTTCTTTTTCATTAAAAGCCGAAGTTTCATGGCCGAGTTCTTTTTCATTAAAAGCCAAGTTCCAAAACTAGAGTTCTTTTTCATGAAAAGGCCGGAGTGTTTTCCAACAAAGGGACGGAGTTCTTTTTCGGAGTTTTTTTTCTCAAAAAGGCGGAGTACTTTTTCTTTAGGGTCGGTGGTCTTTTCTTTAAACATGCAATTATCGAAGTTCATATCAATTAACAAATAATCATATTTCTAAGCAGAACAAAACCGAACATCATGAATAACAGGGTTTCTTTTTAAACATGCGATTAAGAACAATTCTTCCTTAAATCAAACTAATGAACAAACATCATACATACAAAAACGTAGGTTCATAAACATATCGAGATATACTAACGCGTAAACATGCATAATCATGAACTTTAAAACAGGTGAGTACTCTTGCTTTCTTCTACTTTGCCTTGATCTTTACTCTTGCCTGGGTTTCTTCTACTTTGCCTTGATCTTTTGGCCTTCCTTTACTAAAAACTCTATTGCGTGCCTCTTTCTAACTCTTCTAGTTCTTATTTATAGGCCTTGGGTCTAATGACCGTCATTAATGATTGGCAGTACAGGGAGAATGTTTCTTATTTATGACTCTACATTTTCCAAAGAATTCCCTTATTAATTTCTAGTTAATTAGATCATTTATGGTTTTACATTCCCAAAGAGTTTATTAATTCCTAATTAACTGAATTTAACAGGATTTAGATTAAATGCTATTAATTCTTGGTTAACTGAACATAACAGGATTTGGATTTCTTATTTAATCACATTCAGGTCAACTATCGGGCGTTGACCGGATTACTCCTTCTTCACGACTTCCGGTCAACACTTGTTGACTGTTCACTTAACTTGTTTCACATTTTCCTTCAATAACATCATCAACTTTGGCTTTCTTCTTCTTGAACCCACAATTTTACTCCGGCCTCACCAACACACAAAGCCACTCCGGCCCTCAAGGCCACTTCGGCCTTACTTCACACAATGCATTCCGGCCTTCAAATTTATGGAACAACTTCCGATTTCAAAACATGCTCAAGGCTGGTTGAGATTTTCTTTTGCTAGTCTTGATTCTCAAGGATGGAGCCGGACTTGTTTTTCACTAAGGGATGGCCGAACTTCTTTTACACTAAAGGAAAGCCGAACTTCTTTTTATCATGCAAGGATCGAACTTGATTTCATCTTAAGGCCGATTTACTTTTTTCTAATTACATTTTTCGGTCAACTGGCGTTGACCGGATTATATTGACTCGATAATTGGAACTTTCTATGCTTTAGAATTTGGGCTGTTACAACCTTACTAACTAAAGGTGTGGGAAGACGAGGAAGGATCATGATGCCTCATATGATTTAAGGCAGAACGACGTAATCAACGTCCAATAATGAACTGCCTAGAAAAGGCCGAACACCACATGGCATAACGGTATGCCTATCATCCGATCATACAGGGCCGATGAAACGCTACCCTTACCTCTCGTGGTCCAGAGGCAATCATTGTCATTCCACAGTAATATTTTTAGGCTTACCAAGAATATCACTCGCTCTAATAAACTGTCAGGATATTCGGCCAATGTAATCCTTGAGTCTCTACTGTGATACTACTGGCAGGCCATGGGGTATTACTTCCATATCGCAATTCCATGGTCATAGTTTCATGAGTTCTTATTCATCTGAGGGAAGATCCACCATAATTCGATTCACAATATCTCCATTTGGAGGAACTATTCGATCACATATTACATTATAGACTTCCCTCCGATTATATATACGATTATTATCTTTCCATCAGACTTAAGCCTTTTTACAAGTAAATTGGATGCATGGACACCATAATTCATAGAAAATATTATGATTTCTTACCACCATTAGTTAATTATCACTTTGGGGCCTCCGGAACATATTTCCTTAACAATGGAACACAAACACATTTTTTTTTCCGGCTTACAATTGAACATATATAATTAGACATAGCTTACTTAACAATTAATTACGATGGAAACATGCAAAATTCCTAATTGTCTTCAAGTAAACAGTGTACATGAACAATGCACAAGTGCACATATCAGTTAATTCACGAAATTTCGGATATCCAATGGGTAAATTATCAAATTCAATGCATGGGTAATTATAACCCTAAGTCAATTTATAGTCAAACTCAAAATAAAAGCTTAAATGGGGTCCGGGTGTTGGTTTAGGATTTCACGAACGAAAATCCATATAAATTAACCAAATTGGGTATCCAATCAATAAAATACTTTATCTAGGATACGGGTAATGATATTCCAGTTTCAATTTATGCAAAATCCCCAAAAATTGGAGCCAAAATCATCTGGGCATGTTAGGGTTTGGCGAAGCCAAACCGGGCAAATTGGTGGGGTAAACGGGTCACAAACAATAAATAAATTATACTAGGGTCATAGGTTTCACATTTCTCATGATTTTGGGTGGGTACCGGAACGAAAATACCCGAGAGAAAACAAGTGAAAATTTGAAAGAGACAATAGAAAGGGTATGAAAGCACTTGCCTTGACCTGCTCTATGATTTCTCCAGCTAGCTTGAAGTCGAAATCCGTCCCGAGGGCATTCGTTTGCTCCTCTCTCTCTCTTCTCCCTCCCCCTCTCTCTCCCCAAACGCTTTGTTCTCCTCCCCCAAAATCGTGTCCCCAATGGTTATAAAAGTGTGAACGTAGCTTTTACGCGGATTGGCACTCGAGCGTCATCTGCGGCGCATAGTGGGCACGCCCGGGTTTTGATTCGGTGCTTGCCGGGTGCTCGAGCACCCGGCAAGTGCCGATCTGCAGGGTTGTGCGCCCAGCAGTCTGCCTGGCACCTCCGGCCGATTTTTGACCTGAAACATATCCTTCCACATACCTCGAATCCAATTGTGATTAAATTAATTTAATACCCCGAGATTACCATCATTTAAAACCCGATTCATATTTTTGGATTAATATTTCGAGATTATAACGCCGGTTCTTAATTTCTCCAATTCCAGGTCCTCGGCCTTCGATCCACTTTCTCCCATGTCCTAAGACCTCATTTCACTTGTTTTAACTTAATTAGTCATATATACCACATTCCGAAAACCCGTACCTTACGTATTTTAACTTATCTAAATAGGATATTTGACTTACCCTTCTAGTACTACTCTTTCTCTAGCTTTGCATGGTATTCCCATAAGCCCTTTCTCGTGGTACTCTTGACCGAGAAAAGAAGTCCCGTCTAAGAAGGAAATTTATCAAGATTAGGCTTATAAGTCCAACTGGCAGTATTCCATGACCTTTTTCAATCTTTTTACTTCAAATAAAAAATAAATAATTATAAAAAAGGAATAAAACAATTCCAAAACAAGGCTATCATGAAAATTTTGTTGTATGGAAAAAGGAGGTCGATAAATTGTATGTCAGAAAAGACTCAAATCTAGATTCAAAATCTCTCTAATTGTTTCCTAATTAACTACCTTTAGATAAAAGTTGCAAAAATTTGAATATTTTTTCAGCAAAATATAACATCATAGGGCAAATTCAACCATTTTCATAGTTTGAATCTCATTCAATCCATAAACATGTGCAATCTCAGACTATCCTACTGATATCATCCACTTGAAAAGTAATGTAAAAGTTGGTAATTTGACTTTCTAATAGAGTCATTAGTTTTGCAGCTTTGGAAGAAAACTCCCGCGGAACAATTCAGCCAAATCCGGAAAGAAGCTAAAAGGGCTATTTGGGTAGCCTGTATAGTATTAGGTAGTTGGTTATGTAATGGCTGGCCTAGCCAATGATGCTTAGGATTGAGACATGACCCAAACTCCCATGGAAAGCGATAGTGGGGTATCTTGGAAAATGGGCAAAATACCAATCCAACAAATTTCTATTTTCTGTTTATAGTTTTCTTCCTTTCTACATTTCCATTTCCATATATGTTCATTTGTCTATGTTAGAAACAAACCTTTTTCCACAGGTCAATGATTACTAATATTTGTCCACAATGCATTGGTCTATTGTCATAAAATTAGTTTTAATAGTCAAACCAAGTTACATAGTTGTTGATGGTCCATTGTCATACAATTAGTTTTAATAGTCAAACCAAGTTACATAGGATTTGGCATGAAAATGTTGATTAAAGCTTGTTGAGCTCTCTATTCAAGAAACATGACAAGTTGAATCGAACCTATTTTTATGAGCTTGTTTAGATTCATTTGTATTAAGCCAACTTTTGAACTGAATTTGTGATATCTCAATGAATAGTTGTGCTCAATTTATTTAAGGTTAATTCATAATGTTAATGAAATGTGCTCAAAACTAATTCTAATCTCGTTAAATTAACAAGGTGAGTCTAAGCAAAGTAGTACCCCAATTTATAGTCTTACCTATGTTATTTAATTGTCAATAAGTTAAATGTAACTATCAATGATACAAGGACTATTAATGAGGCACTTATTTTTAATAACTTTGATCATTTAAATTTACTATGCAATTAGTTTAATTTTTTTGTTAAAATAGTAATGCCAAAACGGTCATTTAAGTCATAGAAAATGTTAGAAACCAATCTAGCTGTTGAAAAGATACCACACTTTTGGCTTCTAATAGCTAGTGAGCCATATTCCCCATTGTGTAGAAAATATCATGTATAATGATAGAAAAAACTTCCATAAAGTTATTGGCAAATTATATAGAAAAAGATTTAAAAAATTCACATAAAGTTAATTGTGAATTTAAATCAAATTGTCTTTTTGGTGGTAAGTAAATTTAAATTAAATTGTGATCATATGTTATAAAATGATGCTTCAAATATGGCATATAGTAATTTATAAGCATGTAGAATAATGTTTCTACCATCACAACTACTCAAGAAATTGTTATATAAGTTAGATTAGAAAACTGTAGAAACACATCTTTTTGACTAGCGAAAATTTTTGGAAAACATCATTCTTAATATTTTCTGAGTTTTTCTAAATTCAGTTCAAAAATAGAAAACTATAAAAATAGTATTTTTCTATTTTTCCAAACGGAAAATGGATGGGTGTGAACTCATTGTTAGATATTCTAAATTCCTGTTGATGTTTTCCAAAAAAAAGTATTAGTTTTTCACAAATGAATGACCTTTATTTGATAAAAAAATTCTTATTCAGTGGTGGAATGGTCACATAGTAAAAATCATGGCCGACGTCCTCAGAAGTCCCTAATGTGGGAGTTCTTGTTTGGGAAATTTAAATAAGACTTATTTGGCTTCCTCAAGGTCTGTCAACTCTAATAGGACTGGGAAAGTTGGATCATGGGAGCTTGAGCATGGCCTATTCAATGTGCAGTGTGTGTGAAATAGCCTCATACTCTGGTTTCGGTGAACTCTAAATGTGAGGCCTGCTTTGATTTTTAGCCTTTACCCTCACGGATCTTGCTTTTGATGGTTTGGGGGGATGGTCTTAACTCTTAAGTGATGGGTACTTATTGAGTCTATATGGCATTAATTGTCTTTAGGGAAGGAAGATCATTTATATGGAATGTGAAGGGGGCTTATTTTTCTTCATTTCCTGGCTAAAGCAATGAGAATGTCTGCTTGTGGTAAGTGGGCGGTAAAGATGAATGAACCAATTAGGTGGTTCTTTGAAGGGAGACTCATAGCTCTGATGCTGGGCCTGGGAAGTTTAAATATGGATGTTAGGCTAGGGAAGTCTTGGGATTCAAGGTTAAAAATCTTGATGTAGTTTGATGGACTCAAACTAGAGAAAAAGGGGCATTCAAAGAAGAGAATAAAAATTAGCTTAAATGCCTTCACTTTTGTGTTAATTATATGAAAAGGCCTGATTCTGTGGAGATGATTGAGGCAATTCACTCATAGTAATGTGTTGGCAAAATAAATAATACAAACACTACCTAGATACTGTCATCACTAGATTTCCTTGGAGAACTTCTAGACTATTATCTCTTCATCTTCACCACTTCAATTTTCTATAACTCATCCCCTGGTTTCCTCACATTGAACATTTTTTACTCACTACTCATATTCAACATCATAAGAGATTGAAGAATAAGTTGTATACTTTGGTGACATCGAGATAGCTTGGTGGTTGTCAACCTACTTGCCGTGACCAAGACCTGGATTCACATCCTATCTACTTTACTCTCCCTGTTTTACCTAAAACCTCTAGAAAACATGTATATTTCTTAACAACATATACTAGTTCTTTCAACTTGATTGTACTTCTTTACAGTCGATTTTTGGTGCTATCAGCTCTGTTTCTCAGATGCTTACATTGCTAGACACATAACTATGTTTGACTCTGGGTGTTAATACTATCAAACTTTTGCATTTATTTCTCGGCTATTATTTAGAGCATCAATATCGTTATTCTTTGTCTGTTATAGGTGTCCTAGATATTTCTTATGCAGTTATTCTGGATAAACTGAAGACTCGGTGTAACATAGCTATTCCTTGTATCTAAAACAAACAAGAAAGTTTGACAGCTCATCCATCAACAAGAATGATTCCTTCACATTTAAAAGCAACCTGTCTGAAAAGTCCACACAATTTTAGCATCAGACATTTTCTTTGTTGTGTAAGTGTTTTTTATGTTTGTAGTAAGTGGATGATTCTAGAGGGCATGTTATAGGTATGCTGTTATTTTTTATAGGAAAAACCCACGGAAATACTTATCAAAAGTGAAGAAGCTGTTATTGCTGCAGCTGCTGCTGAAGCAGTAGCTCTAGCAAGAGCAGCAGCAAGGTATGCAAAGGATGCAGCAATGGTGGCCCAAGCTAGCCCTCATGTAAAATCGGGATCGAAATCTGAAAGGTTACAACTTGAAGGTGAATTATTGCAGTACGGGACTGATCATCTCTTGGAAAGTAAACAAGCTGCAATTGTTACAAATTGTGTCAGAGGTGAGACGGCTCTTAGTGTAGGCTACCCCATCTTTGAACCTGATGGCTTGGAGGCAATAAATGAAGATATTGAAATTTTGCTAGCACAACATTCAAAGAGTATAGCTGTTAAATCAAAGCGGCAATTAGAGAGGAAAGCTAGAAGAGCAAAGGCAGCAGAGAATGCTGCTGCTAATACTGTTTCTGCAAAACAGGGTTTCACTAGCCGGAAAAAGCATACATCATTGCAAGATGTAGACTATTCTGATCCATTGCGTTATCTGAGAGGTACTACCAGCAGTTCCAGGCTTCTTACTGCTACAGAAGAGCTGGAGTTGTCAGAAGGAATCCAGGTATGATTCACATGGTATTTACATATTCTTCTGTGAACTGGATTCTACAGAATCCAGGTATTTACATATCCAGGTATCATATTCTGACTTCACTGATGTCATTTAAAACATTTCAATTATGCTCTTTTTACATCTCAGGACAAAAAAGTCAAATCTATAAAAAGTCACTATATACCTCGTGCTGAATGCTTCTATTATGGAGTTCCAAAATAGTATTTGAGCAGATGGAAATGTAGTTTACATCTGAGAATAATCAGAAAGAACTAAGTGGGCAGTTAATGAAACTGAGTATACCATGGCACTGATAGTTAGATTCTACCTTTATAACAAGGCTTTCTTTTGATGCATAAGTACTCTTCTGCCATTATTCTCATTTTCAGCGTTCTTAACTGAAAAATTATTTCTATAATATTTCAAATTGTTCTCTAAGAATTCCTTTCTACGTGTACAATGACAATATTCACATGATAAGAGCTGTTATGGTCCTCTTAGTGGGAGGATCTCACACCCATTCATCAATTAGGATTAAAAGTTGGGTAGATAAATGGTAGAGATTGAATAATAATTTAAATCACTTGATATAATCTCCATTTATCCATCTAATTTCTAATTCTAGCTATTAGGTAGATGTGAGAGTCATTTTACTCAGATGATCATAACAGCACTCTCACATGATGTCCTAGGCTTATGATTTATTACCAGTATTTCCCATGGGAAAATCTCAGCATCTGACTTTCAATGTTATCTCTTTTATTGGAATGATTGTCAATTCCAATTTATTAGTTAATTTTTGTTAATAATGAAATGTTAGTTCTAATTTAGCCAACCTTGGAGCTAATAATTTGAAATGAATGGATCAAATGACATTTTTGCTGACCTGTAATAATGATTGATATTTTTCAAGTAAAATTGATATAAGAAATGGGATTATTAGAGAAAAAATGCTTGGGGAGCAAAGGGGACGATTTCTGTCCTTTGTGGAGGCATTTATGCCTCCCTATATCATGCGGTGTGAGGAAGTCATGCATTGGGACACCCTTATATTAAGGCTTTTATGATGCTTTGATTTTGACAGTCACCTACAGGTGGGCTTATGATGCGTTCTCTCTTTTCCTTCTCAACATGAATATACTCTGGCGAAAGAAGTCTTACGAGAATACACAAGAAGAGTTTCTGTGATACTGGGAGCTGGGTGTGGCTAAAGATATCCAAAAAGGTAATTAAATGAAAATAATGTGTTATTTATCAAGGTGACGCTAATGAAATTGGGAAGACTTCAAAAATTTTAAATTGATGAAACAACGGGCTAAATGAGTCTTTATTGCTAATCTTGGATCATATGGTGACAGGCTAAATGAGTCATTATTGCTAAGCTTAGAGCATATGGTGACCTCTATGCTGATGTTTGAGCACCAAAGTTAGAGATAAGCGCTTACAGGTTTGATAGGTCCATAATAAAGAAAGAGTAGATAATGAATAAGTTATGGTTAATTTATAGGCACCAATCGCGCAGACATGGGACCCCTAAATTGGCCTTTGATTCAAAGTCTTTGAATAAGTTGATTAATGGACTGGCCATCATGTGGTTGAGCCACATGGCTAACTGTGAGAGGGATAGGAGTTGTGTCTACAAGATTGAATTACGTTGGATGCTTTGCCTGTATTAGAAATGAAGATGTCATATTGGAAAAGAAAAAAATGTAGATTGTCATGGTGGGATTATAGATGTGATATGAAGGGCCAAAGTTTAATGGGAAACATTAAAAGATGTAGTAACAAATTTTATAAATTTCTGGAAGTTTAGAGCATAAAAAGTCAGATATACATTATAAGAGAATTGAAAAGTTGTGGGATCTCATGGCATACATATTGAGGACATGAGGCTTCTGTTGAGATAACGTAATTTTACTTGTTTTTAGAATGGTAAATTGTGTCCTTACTATTTGATTTGTGTTCAGGTGTGTTAGTCTAGCTTCAAGTTTCTCTTATTTTATTTGAATGGGGTACAACTCATGTTATCATGTCGTAGGAATGTAAGATGTGAAAACTCCGTGCTAGGTTTGTGTATATAATTTTTTTTTTTATAAATATAAAAAATGCTAAGCTACCTTTACAAAAATATACCTTAGAATATCCTAAAACTTATTCTAGTAGTATATTTTAATATATTCTGACATACACCCTTAAGCTAAAACACATATGTTGATTGTGCTCAACTTGGTACAAATATACATAACTCGAACTCTACTAAAAAATTTGGTAAAAATGTCTGCAAGCTAATCTCTAGTGGTCGCTATGACAAATGTGAATTATACTTTGTTAAAACTTTCCACAAACAAAGTGAGAATCTAACTTGATATGCTTTATGCGCTCATTAAATATCGAATTTGATATAATATAGATGGCTACTTGATCATCACACCATAGATAAGAAGACCTAGAACTCTTACAACCAAATACTCAAGTAATTGTTGAAGTCACTTCATTTTAAAGGTAATATGTAACAATACTTGATATTTTGATTGTGCATTTGATTTGGCTAGCACATCTTGCTTCTTACTCTTCCATGTCATAATATTGCCTCCAACAAAAAGCACAATAATTAGTGGTAAACTTCCGATCATATGACAACCCAACTTGATCAATATTAAAAAAAAACTTAAACTTGATTATAACTGTGATCATTGTAAACAAGTCTTCGTTATAGTATGTCATTGAGATATTTCATAATATGTATCATAGCCTTCCAACGAGGAGCACGAGGAGAAAGGAAAGATTAGCTCACAACACTAGCTAACAAACCAATATCTAATAAGTCACAATAAGGTAATAGAGTTAATCAATTAGTCATCGATACCTTTTTGGTTTAGCAAAAATCCCCCTATCATTTAGTGATAACTTAATTCCTAGATTCATGGAAATATCATAAGTTTTTGAATTTACCATACTAGTTTCTCAATGTTAATCCATAATGTACTTTCTTTGTAAAAGAAAGATGCCAGAATGGCACCTGACACCCTCAATGCCTAGAAAATGATGCAAATTGTCGAGATCTTTCATCTAAAATGACTTAAAAGCAATAATTTTAGATTTGCAATGTTAATATTGTTATTGTCGGTAATCACAATATCATCAATATGCATAATAAGAATAACCTCACATTGGAGTGATGATAGAATGTATGTGATTGCGGTCACAAAAAAAGAGTTCAAACTCAAACAATTAATTGAATCTTTTAAATTATACTTACAGTGGCTATTTTAAACCATACAAATACTTATTCAACCGACTAACATATCTAGACTCCCTATAAGTAACAAACTCTAGATGTTACTTCAAATAAATTTCCTCATGAAATTCACTATGTAAGAACACATTCATGATGTCTAACTGATGTATAAGACAATGATGAATAGACACCAACAAAATGAAATGCTTGATAGAATTCAAGTTGGTGACATGAAAAAACGGTATTAGGATAGCCCAACCCATAAAGTTGACTTTCATTGTGTAACTCATGTATAGCTGATGGGTTTTTCTAGGGGGGGGGCAAAGAAACTAGATCTCATGTGATTATGTTCGATTGTAGCCATTTCTTCCAACATATTTGCCCACTAACCTAGATGAGAAATAACTTTGAATAAAGATCGAGTCACATTAATAAAGTCTAAGGTGGAGACAAAAGTTCTGAGAAGATAAAACATCAGCATTTGATAATGGATACTGAGCACAATTGTGATGAATATTTTGTAATGCAATAGAAAGGTCTGAATTGGTTCTCTGATTAAGAGCATTAGTAAGAATAATTGGCTCAATAGTAGTCAGCTCGAGATCCACTCTCAGAGAAATACCGAACACCCAACGAGTACCTCAAACTATATCTAAGTAATGGGAGGACTATAAGACACATGTGACAAAGGTGCTCGAGATGCCACTTTAAGAACAATATTATATACAAGGATATCATCTTTGGGAGGGACTTGACAATAGACTTATTGAGGACACATTGGGATAAAAACATGTAGACCTATAAATTGTGATATCAAAGGATACAAAAAATATCCCAACTTTGGAAAGAAACATCAATACTTTTTTTGAAAGCAAGGATATCTAAGTAAAATACACCGAAAAGACATAGGATTAAGTTTGGTTGCCTAACACCGAATATTGTGAACATAACATACACAACCATAAATATTCATGGGAATAATAGTTTGCCAAAAAATAGCACATGATAATTACTCTCCCCCTAAAAAGCAACTGATGACATCTAATTAAAAAGATAACAAGCTATCAATATTGTATCACTCCAAAAATACTTTGGACCTCCCATTTGGAATAAGAGAGCTATAGTAATTTCTATCAAGTGCTTGTCCTTCTTCTTTACTACTCTATTCTATTGTAATGTGTTGAGATATGATGACTTATGAAAAATCCTATGATGGGATAGAAATAATGAGAAAAGAAGTTGAAAAACATTCATGATCCTTGTCACTCTGTAATGTACTATAGAAGTAGAAAATTGGATTTTAATTTCATTATAGAACGTATATAAAATGATAACTCATAATAATTTTTTAATAAGTATAACCAGGTAACTTGTGAATTTGGAGAGATAACAAAGTAGCGAAATCCTGTCTTAGACAAAACTAGACGTGATCTCTAGACATTCATGGGTACTAGCTCAAATAAAGCAGAAGCATGTGGATTTACTTGAGGTAAATATGACCTATGATAGTATTTGACAAATTGACCTAACTCAAGACAAATCAATATCAAAAGTCAGAGTTGGACATAATTTTTTCAGATTAGAGAGAGAGAGAGAGATGATCCAATCTATACTGAGTGTCAAGGGCATACAAGTGGTATTAGAATAAACAGTAGGATTGGGTTTTGCATCGAATAAGCGGAGGTCTCTTGAGTTATGACGACCTTTTCCAATAACTCATCGTAGTAAAATCCTAAAACTCACAATGAATAGAGAAAAATACTATATAACAGTTATATTGTTAAATGAATTTACTAATTAATAGCAAATTAAATGAAAAATTCTATTAAAAAAAAAACTAATGAGAGATGCAAAGTCTGTGTGAGAAAGGCCACGCAAACTCTCTCAACATTAAAAGTGGAGCTATTAGCCAAAATAATTTCAAAAACAATGGAGCACAATCAATAATTAGACAATGTACTTGTGAATCCAGTCTTGTGATTAGGGACACCAAAGTCAATGACCTAAGTTTGAGAAGACACCGAGAGATAGTTGACATGGTTTCTAGATTGAACCTAGGGACATTCCGATTAGTAGTTGTAGTAGGCTTACCATGTAGCTACAAGCTCTTATTGTGTATGGTCAACTTTACGATAGTGAAAACAAATCGTTTTTATGTTGATGCCTTTCCCACCAAATATGTATTCAGTAGCCATGGTAATCAACAAATAACCACATTGCCAGCCACAGCCACTAAAATAATAAAATTAAATTATCAGCAACTGCAGCACAACATAAAAGAATCAGCAACAGAAGAAACATAAACAGATTGGAAATTTTTGAACAGTTGCACGGAAGAACACATGAAACCGTAATGAAATCAGAGATTGGCAACCGCAGCCTCCAACAAATGAAAGCAGAAAAGGAAGCAGACCATCAGGTTATGGATTTTAAAAGCCAGAATAGAGAACCCCATGCTAGGATTGGGTCTATTCATATCTATATATATAGGGTTATTTACAAATATAAAAAATAATAAACTATTTTTGCAAAGAATATATTATAGAATATCCTAAAGTATGTTCTAACATAACCCATATCTAAAATGTACACCAAATAATGCAATCACAAAAAAAAGAGTGATCCAGTTGGGGTTGGAGATGCTAGGGGGAATGGGCAGCAGGCAACGGAAGACATCGGGTAATAAAAGATCTTATGGCTCAACTTTCTGAGCATGTTGCCTTGGATCGGGCAAAGTGAAGCTTTACAAAAGTTGTAAGTGTATTTAACCACTAAAAGGGCATGTGTCTAGCTGTCCAACTCTTGCCATTGAAGCATCATTATGGAGGCCTTGAAATGATGTTTATGACAAATCTGTTATGTGCAGAATGCATTCTTAGTTGAAGGCCCTATTTGCTTTAGATTTATTGCTGAGGAAGTTGCACTTCTTGGGAGCTTTCCTATTGGGAAGTATTCCCAGGAAGAGTTTTTCTTTCGATTGATAAACCTTTTCCCTCACGGAAATTTTAGTTTGTCTTGTTTGGTCCACATTCACACATCTTGGAACGTATTATGCAGAATATATCTTAACCCAGCCAGTGGCTAATTTTTATTTTCATTTTTCTACCTATGAAATTAGAAAACTGAGGTGGTAGTCTATTCAGAGTAGGACAGGGAAAATGAGGTTATTGGGCAGAAAACATTCTTAATCCAGTCTGTATTTATCATATATTTTATTGTTAGAATGTCCTTGCGACCTTTCTATTTCAGGACTTGCTGAAACTAGAAAAGCTCTATGAGGAGCTGGAAAAAAGATGCAGTGGCCAGTCTAACTTTGCACAATGGGCTGCTGCTGCAGGAGTTGATCAGAAGACCCTGAGAAAGCGTTTGAACTATGGTGTTTTCTGCAAAGATAAAATGATCAAAAGCAACATAAGGCTTGTTATTTCTATAGCAAAGAATTATCAGGGAGCTGGGATGAATCTCCAGGATCTTGTTCAGGTTTCTACCTGTTCTCCCTACTAAAATGATATTGAGTGGTTCTTCAAATTGAAGACCGTGTGTAGAAACCTAAAATGTGAAAGTAGGAAAGGATAGCATCAATTATTTTCTTCTTCTTCACATGGATTGGATGACTTATTGAACAATAATTAACATATTGGCATCCTAATATTGGCTTGCAGGAAGGATGTAGAGGACTTGTGAGGGGTGCTGAAAAATTTGATGCATCAAAAGGATTCAAGTTCTCTACATATGCTCATTGGTGGATTAAGCAGGCAGTTAGGAAATCTCTTTCTGATCACTCTAGGACCATTCGTCTACCAGTAAGTTTCCATTTGATAATTAGCAAAACAATAATTTTCCATTTGTGATAGAATGAAGATTGCGTTTGTTTGGCTGGATTGAGATCGTAAGGAATGGGATTTCTTCGCACCTACATTCCGTATATTATCATTCTTGAATATGGTATACAAATGTTGTACTGCAATGAGGGGTTTGCTTTTTTATATAAATGGTAAATGTTATTTTTCTTATATGCATTAAATATCCTACCTTAATTACCTAATAAATAAGTGCTCTACGTTCTAGCGGCTGTTATGAACTTGTGAGTTACAATCAGTACCCAACTCTCTAGTTAGTAATTAAGTTTCAGTTATCTGATGATCAAGCTACTTAACCCCCTCCTCCCCTGGGGGCGGCAAAACATTTGTATGTGTAGTATATATGTATATATTAAGTTGTTCCATATTTGTGGGATGTTTTGTTAAGTATTCTTTCATTCCAATTGCCTCCAAACATATGTTTTTATGCAACGTAATTATTCTAAGGCCATTTGGATGGAACATGATCTATCCTTTGTGTGCTTGGTGAAGTTTCTGAGCGTTCAGCCTGCTCTCCCACTTTTTGTGATGCAGTTTCACATAGTTGAGGCAACTTTCAGGGTAAAGGAAGCTAGAAAGCAACTGTACAGTGAAAATGGAAGACAGCCTAGCAATGAAGAAGTGGCAGAAGCAACAGGGCTTTCAATGAAAAGGTTAAATGCTGTACTACTTACTCCCAAAGCTCCAAGGTCTCTCGACCAGAAGATTGGAAATGACCAGAATCTCAAACCTTCGGTGTGTTCCTTTTTCATTGTAATTAGGTCATAATCAGATGGTGTAATGTTTGTCTCATATATTAGGCAATTTTGGGTTTAAAAATGCGTGATAATTTATCTTTGTAATGAAGAAACTATGTGGGTTTTCTGTTTCTCTAAATAAATTTGGCATATGGGTATGAGTCATATTATTGTGTTGCATTAGGAAGTGCGCGTGCTGTCTGAAATCACACACTGATGAACTCATGGTTTCTGCTTCCAGGAAGTGATTGCAGATCCTGACGCAGAGGGTGCCCATGATATTCTGATTAAGCAGTTCATGAAGCAGGATCTTCAGAAGGTGCTGGATACTCTCAGCCTGAGGGAGAAGCAGGTAATCAAGTGGAGATTTGGAATGGAGGATGGAAGAATGAAGACATTGCAAGAGATAGGTGAGTTGATGGGCGTTAGCAGGGAGAGAATTAGGCAAATTGAGTCGTCTGCATTCCGTAAGCTGAAGAACAAGAAGAGAACGAAACACTTGCAGCAATATATGTTTTCGTAAGAACCTACTTCCATGGGCTTCAGTCTAGAATTCATACTAATAGATCAAATAATATATATATTTTTTTAAATTCATACTGGTCATGAGGATATGAAATTGTTTTTTTACAATTTTTTTTTTTTCAGTCGTGCTTATATATCAAAATTTAGTATAATAGCAGCATTATTCTGATAAGCTAATAAATGCAAAATATACCAAGATCAAAGTAGTACTCAGAAATATATATGATAAAAAATTTGGTTTAACCTATTAAGTAATTTTACTTGTATTGTCTGCTTTTCAGAAAGAATTAGATGATAATTTCAGATCAAAGACTTCGATTGCTGTAAGTGAAATTTTCTAGGCAATGAGAAATAAAATTATGTGCACTTGGGACTAGGAGTTTAGGTATATCCTTTTTCACGAGGAACACGCACAGACTTCTTCAATTTATAGGTCAAATTCCATCTTATTCCTGTTGAGCTTTGGATATCTGCGGGCCCTCAAAGTCTAAATTATTCGGACAGGCTACAATATTCTGGGAATGCAAAAAAGAATGACGGTTTTCATATAGTGACCGGCTAAGCGTTCTGTTACACGATGTCACGTGGAGATGCCATCTATTTTAGTAGCATCCAGCTGACTAAGGTCATGGTGGCTTTGGACCACATTACTGACTCCTGGATGCCATGCCCTACCATGGAGGTTGATCAGACAGATCTAAAGCCATTCAAATGTCATATCTATGAATATGAAGTCAAAGTCGTACATCCCTGCCACTGTCACCACGGCCAAGGGCCGGTTGTGATGCCCTATGTTTCTTTTTTTTGGTAAGTAATTAATTACATTAAATTTAAATGATTGTACAAGCAGCTATGATCTTCACCAAGTGTTTTGCCGACTTGGAAAAAGAAACATAGAAACCAGGAGTCCCCAGGACCATGACAAATGACATTAAAATCATGAATACATTGTCTAAAACATCGATGAGAACGCAAATCTTGCTCAGTAATTGAATCGCACTCCGAAAACAGCAAGCACCAGATAGCATCAGAAGAAGACAGTCCGATCAGCTTAAGAATGAGGATCACATCGGACAGCAATTGTACAAATAACGCTCCGTACTTAGCTACCAATCCACTCCGTCCAACAGAGAGCATCATTCACTCCGTCCAATAGTGAGCATAAAGCAGATCGGCCCTCTCCTATCATTGAGCAGAAAAAGACCAGACCATCCTTGCAAAGAACAAGTGGTCACTTCGTCCATATAGTCAGACTTCGGACTTAATTAGCAAATGGCCACTCTGGTCTTTGGCGAACAAAAATAACTCCGGACAAGGGAGACAACGTCTGCTACTTATAGCAGCAACAGGCACGAAGGCCACTCCAGCCAAATAAGTGTACAAGGACACTCCTGAATCCGGATTCCTCTAACGCTTAGCAAATTTTTTTTTTTTCGGGAAAAAGCGATGAAAGAATTCCGGCAAACACACTTTGGAAAAAAGGACCAAAGAGCTCTGTCCTTTAGGAGCTCCGGCCTTCTAGGAGTGCTCCGTCCGAGAAGAGTAGGAATCATTCCGGCTCTTTAGAGAAGGAGAAACACTCCGGCCTTCAAGGTGAGCTCCGGAATCGACAAGGCGAAAGGACATTCCGCCTTTAAAGATAAAGGCACTACAGCCTTTAGATTTTTTTTTTTTCCGGAAAAAACGATGAAAGAATTCCGGCAAAACCACTCCGGATAAAAGGACCAAAGAACTCCGTCCTTTTGGAGCTCCGGCCTTCAAGGAGTGCTCCGTCCGAGAAGAGTATAAAGCATTCCGGCCCTTTGGAGAAGGAGAAACACTCCGGCCTTCAAGGAGTGCTCCGTCCTTAAAGAGCTCCGGAATCGACAAGGCGAAAGGACATTTCGTCTTTAAAGATAAAGGCACTTCATCCTTTAGGGAATTTTTTTTTTTTTTTTTTTGGTAAGGGTCTCCGGAAAAGGAAACAAGGCCACTCCATCTTTTAAAAGGACAAAGGGGCACTCCGGATATAAGACTCCGGAAAAGAGAGCAAAGCCACTCCGTTCAAGGAAAACAGAACACTCCATCCAATAAAGCGCTCCGATCAAGAATCACTCCAGCCGCTCCTCACTTTAAGGAACAAAGGAACTCCGGGAATCGCAACAATGTCACTCCGTCCAAAGAGAGAAAACACTCCGTCCAAAAGAGGGAAAAGAGGCACTCCGGAAAAAAAAACACATAACCACTCCGTCCGAGAAGCACAAAAAGCATGTCGGCCTTTTAGAAAAGGAAGTGCACACCAGGCCTTCAAGGAATGCTCCATCCTTATAGAGCTCCGGATACTGTAAGGCGAAAGAGCTCACCGTCTTTAAGGACAAAAGGCACTCCAGCCCACAGGGACTTGATTGATTTTATTTTATTTTTTTGATAAAGGTCTCCGGAAAAGGAAATAAGGCCACTCCGTCCTTTAACAGGACAAGAGGGCACTCCGGATACAAGAATAGATCCACTCCGTCCAATGATAACAGAATACACATTCCTGACGGAAAGCACCAAAACACACTCTAGCCATCAAAATGCCACAAAGCACTCCGGATTCATCAAACGCTTGGCCACCCCGAATTCATCATGCGCAAAGCGACTCCCCCCATAAGCCGAAACATAAATCACTCCGGCCACCAAACCATCCAGCAATACAGCAATCAACCGCATCATCAGTCAGTCCAGCTTCCAAAGGAATCACATCAGCAAGATAACCTTCTGTCAATCGGAATTCAAAACGTCCGTGTGCAGGCTTATATTAGGGATGTTCCATCTGTTCAAAACCTGCCTGTCCTGTACCGTGGTGGCATTATGAGATAACTCTAGCTTACCCCGGACTTCCGTAGAGATCAGGGTAATCATTTGGGTTTCGTTAAGCGCCCTCGTTTTCTTAAACATACGATGATTCCTTTCTTTCCAGATAAAGTAGACAGAAGCAGCAAGGGTGATCCGATAAGAGTAGGCTTTGAGGTTTTTGCCCTTCCAATGATCAGCAGCCCATAAAATGTTTGATTTCCAATTGGAGTGGGGCCAGCAACACCCAGCCCTATGGCGCATTTGACGCCAGACAACGGAGAAAAAAGGGCAATCAAAGAAAAGGTGATCATGACAATCCCTTCCATTGGGACAGAGGATGCATGCATCAGGAATGTGAAGCTTGCTTACCAAAAAAAAAAAAAGGAATGTGAAGGCAATTGCCAATCCTATCAAGAGTGCTAAGTCTATGGCGGATAGCCAGCCAGAGGATGAAGATGTGAGCCGGAATAACCATGGGGCCCCATACAAGGCAACACCACTCTACCGCAGCTTTTGGCACACGGAAAATCCCATACGCAGATTTTGAAGAAAAGGTCCCACTTCGATCGGCAGTCCAAACTACCACATCGTTGCGGGACGGGTCCGGGAGATATGGAGGCATGTCGTTTAAGATTCCAGCAATCTCCATATCAAACGGGTTTGGCCATTTCCAAACGCCGTTTCTGATAATCTCCTTAACCTTTGCATCGAATGGTAACCCCGTTATACACATGATTCTCTCGTTAGATCTATCGCAAAGCGGACCGAGCGGATGCCAAGTATCGAGCCAAAGGAAAGTGTCAATTCCGTTACCGATTTGATGCCGAATCTTAGAGCGCAGGGTACAGCGGAGTTTCATCAACTTTTTCCAGCTCCACGGGGCAGAATCTGAAACTTTGATGGTCCAGATGCATCGATCTTTGATACGATGATCGTAGTACCATGCAACCAAAATGGAGCTCGGATCCTTAGAAATAATCCTCCAGAAATGGCGGGCCAACAATGCTTTATTAGATGCGATCAAGTTTTTGATTCCTAACCCGCCTTCCTCTTTAGGAGAACACACATCAGTCTAAGCAACCTTTGCAGAGAACCGATCAACAGAGGATCCGTGCCATAGAAAGGTGTGAATGGACTTTTCAATGCATTTCAATATGGATTTAGGAAGGATGAACAAGGATGCCCAGTAGTTATGGATTGTGGATAAAATGGAGAGCCAGCGATTCTTCCAGGAAGAGATTCGTTGCTGGACTCTATCGAGGAACGGTTTGCAATCAGAGATAAAGAGTTTAGAGATAAAAACTGGAATTGGATTCGTCTGTCGCTAGAGAGAGACTCTCTCTCTTCTCTCTTCGATTTCAAATTCGAAATCACCCATGCCGTCTTTCCCGTCTCCGGCGGCGCTTTTGCCGGCCATGGCCGACCCTTTGAGCGTGCCTATTGAACCTCCCTCTTCTCCCAGCTCCCACAAAGATCTGTTGTCCCTGTCCACTTCACCCGACTTTCATTTGTGTGCGGATGCCCTTTCTCTTCCTACCAGTTCTTCGCCTGCGGGGGGATCCCCGGCGTTTTCTTGCCCGGTTACTGATTCGATCTCGTCCTGCTTACCCGGGTCTGAAACCGTCGAAAACCTTGGTTTCACTTCTTCTCCTGCGCTGAAATTTTTCCCTCCACAGTTCGTGGACGGTGAAGTTGCGCGTATCTTGCCCCCCCCGAAGTGCTTCAACTGACATGGAAATCGACTCTTCTTGGATGCTTCCCTAGTAAGGGTCTTCATTTCCATGCCGTGGCCAACATTGCTCGTCGAATTTGGCACCGTTTTGGTCTCTGTCATGTTGCGGAAGGTGCTAACGACCTCTTTCTCTTTCGATTCTCCTCAGACGCGAATTCAGCTGCTGTTCTGGCCAGAGCCCCGTGGACTTTCAGAGGTAATCCTCTTTATCTCAAGCGTTGGCTCCCGGGTATGCCTATGGTTAGAGAATAGTTGAATTCTTTCCCTGTTTGGATTAAATTGAAAAATGTTCCTGCTGATTACTGGACCCCTTTGGGCTCAGTTGGATTAGTAGCGCTGTGGGTAAACCCCTCCATCTTGATTCATCCACTGCCAAACTGAATCGTTTGCATACTGCTCGTGTGTGTGTCGAAATCATTCCCGATGCGGTGCTCCCGTCTAGGATTTTCCTAAATTGCTCTCCAAATGGGGTGGAGGAAGCTACTGTTGTGGAGGTGGAAATGCCGGGTTCTCGGTCTAGGGGAGGCCGTAGCTCTTCTCTAGGCGGCTTTAAATCTGTTGCTTGCAGCCAAGGATAGTAACCTGATGTCAAGTGGGTCCTCTGGCCCTGATGGACCGCCACAGCCGTGTGAGACCCAGTCGACTGACTCTCCTGGTTTGGCTCCTCGTGATGCTGTTACGAATTCTTTGGAACTGAATGACTTGATACCCGGTTTGGTTCATCCTGAGTGGGTTGCGCTTACTGCTTCGGTTTCTGTGATGGATCCTTCGGATATTGCCCCCAAATTGGCCCCCTGCCCTACTATGATGCCAGATTGTGATCTGTTGAATGAGCGGTCTCATGCTCTGGCTACTTACTCAGTATCTCTAGCTCCATTTTCTCATCCGAATTCCGATGCTGTGATTCGGGGTCCTGGGCCAGATTCTGGCCCAGCGGACTCTGTGGATGATGGAGTTACCATGTTGCCCTGTAGGGAGAACTCCGATGATGGCCGAGGGGCTGCTCTTGACACGGTGGATGATTCCAATGTGTTACACCTACATTCCCCTGATGATGAGGTGGCTGATTTGGTTTCAGCTCCTTTTTTATTGTCTATAGCCCCCGGGCATTAGATTTGTCTTTCAAATGCCACCGGTCGTATGGATGGCCCTCCTGATGCGCTCCCCAAACGGTCGGTCCCTGAAAATGATAAGATAGTGAGTGTACTCCTATCTCTATCCGGCGTATAACAAAAAAGTATGGCTTGGATTCGGTCAAGCATATCGGTTCGGGTTCTACAAACCCCTATATGTTTTCTGCTGATATTTCTGTGGGGCGGGCTATTTTCTACTCTACAGAGAAATTTTTAAGCGTAAATGAGGCGATGGATCTGGAGTGTGAATCTTGGAAGCCATCAAAATCACGGAAAAAGAAAAAACCTAAAAATCCCAGGGCTTCTCCGAAAGCCTTGGCCCTTTGATGTTTGCTTACCGGCTGAAAATAATTGCTGATTTTGGCTTGGCAATTGGACCGGGCTCCTTTCGATTGATTGAGCTGTTGTCCATGGCTTCTCCAAGATCTCTCTTGGCTCCTCTAGTCTGCTGGATGTTCTGCTGTCAAAATTTCTTGCTGATACTGAGCTGCTGGCTGCTCTACTCGAAGGGCATTCTTTCCTTCTTGACTGATGAATCTGGTTCTGTTCCATCATCCTTGCCGTGCTCAGGGCAGTCTGGAGGCTGGAACCAAAATGCAATTGTTGCCTTTATTCCTTGCTTGATGCTCATTAGCTGGGATCTTGTTTAGGCGACATTGGCTGTAGTATTCTGTTTGTTGGGCATCAACAACTGGCGCTGTCTGGATGACAGCAGCAGGTGTCTGCTGTTGTTTGCTCAATTGATGCTAGGGTGTGGCGTCTGTTTTCTCCTGTTTGGCTAAATTAGTGGATGTTCCTTTTCTGATGGAATGTTGTATGCTGTAAACTTGCGCTGGTGAGCAGTAGCTCCTGAAAGTGGCGTTGCCGTGCAGTTTTGAAACTAGTCTTTGCTGTTGAACAGCAGCTCCTGGTGGACCTGTCGTCCCTGTTGCAGTTGGCCAGGATTCTGGTTGTTGCTGCTCTTGCTGTTAACCGAAGGAAATGTTGTTGCATTGATTGTCATTAGGTCACTGTCATTGAATTTCATCTGGGACATCTCATTTTATGTTAACTCCCTTTTGTTAATGCTTTTGCTCGGTGTGGAAATGCCCACTCCTTGCTGATGTATGTGTTGCAGAGCCTCTAGATATGATTTTGATGGCAAGCTGGTGTTGGCCACTCATGCTCGCACTTGTTGCTGTTGGTTTTTTGGATTATTGGCTGATGGCTATTTTGGTTGATGTTCAATGCTGAATGATGTGTTGCCTCAGACCAATCAACTTTCTAACTAATGGACTTCTAGAGAGAGAAGCTCTGACTTCTCTCTTCCCTGATTTCAAATCTGTTTCTGTGCCCTGTTCGCGCCTATCGTTTTCTTCTCTCATGGGCGCCGGCTCCCGGCTCTAATTCTTGTTCCCCTTGTAATGTTTCCCCCTCTCCCACCCTCGCGATTCCTTCTGTTGAGCCGGCTCCCCCCTTTTCTCGCCCCTTGTGATAAAATTCCTCCTACCCTTTCATCTTCTCCTTCAGCCTCTCCCACTAGGGTTCAGGGTGTTTTTTCTAAGGGGCCCAGACCTTCTGTTGATTTCGGGCCTGTGAGTGCTTCTCCCCCCCTTGCTTTGGTTGTTGCATCACTCCCGGCTGAGGACGCCGCCCCTGATGTCGTTTCTGAGTGTTGCTCTGGCCCCCCGCCGAGCACGGTTCATGCTCCGTCGTCTGCGCCTGAGAAGACGGATTCACTGGCCCCGGTGTCGTGGGCAGCTATTGTTTCCAGGAACTCCATGGATGCAGGTACCCCTCTTAAATATTTTTCCCCCTAGTCCTAATGGTCCTGTTTTGGACCAATGCGGGGCTAATGCGGAGTTGGCGGAGTGGTTGATCGCGTTCGCACTCTAATCATCAACCCACCCGGGTTCGATTCTCCGCGTTGGTAGTGGTACTGAGCCTCCCAAAAAATCCCGAAAGGGGTTTCTGGGTTATGGGGCCGCGAAGCGGTGGGGCCAGTCATTATAAAAAGCTTACCCTTAACACAGTTTAAATTTCATTTTGAAATTTGAACGCGTCTTCAGCGGCGCTCCTCCTCTGGCCGGGCGGCGCCGGAGCCGGCCATGGCCGGTCTCCTGGTTGCTCCACCCGGTTGCATCCCGTCTTTCGCCTCCTGTTTTCTTCCTTCCCGGATCTCGAATCGCTTTGCTCGATGCCGAGAAAGCTCGCTTCTCTCTCGGGTGCCTTTCAAATTTCAAACTCGAAATTTGAGGTCTACGTTTCCAGCCGCCACTGCAAGGTTCATCCTCTCGAGGCCATCGTTTGCTCTCTCTCGATTTCTTCTTTCTTCTTCTTCCCGTGGCTCGCCCCTTTGAACGAACAAATCTGGTTTCGTTTTGTGTTCTTGCCTCTGTTCTCTCTTGGACGAGAAGGTTTGCAAGATCTTGTCGAGTTTCTCTCTGTTCAAATTTCACATTTTCGTTTCAAATTTCAGTTTTGAAATTTGATTGTTAGGGTTTCTCGCGCCCGGCTTTAGATGGGCTTCCATGCTATGGTTACTGGCTGTTGAGTTTCCCTGTTTCTGGTTTCCTTGCGGCTGTTATGGTCCTTGGACAGAGTTGCCATTCCTTGCGTTATTCAGAGGGAGTTGTTACGGAAGCTGCTGTCTGTAGCTCAAATCGGCTCTCGCGCTGCAAATGGTTCTATTGCAGACGAAGGTCTTGTGCGCGTGGCTCTAATGCTCTCAGTCTTTGTGTTTCCCTCCTGCCCGGACGGGTTGGGGGATCCCCTGTTGTTCGCTTGGGACAATGCCATGACCCCGTTGTCTTTGAAGAGTTGGGCGTGGCATTGGATGTAGGAATCCCTATCGATGCGATGGAGCGGCATATCTCGCCGGCGGTGCTTTTGTTCTCTCCACTGTGACTCCTTGTCTGGCGAATTGTAGGTGGGAAGATCTCCTGATGATGTGGCCAACCTTATTAATTTTGCCGGTTTGCCGGATTGCTTTCTCATCCTGCTGAGATTTTTATGGTGGCCGGATGGGCTTTGAGGTCGGTTTGGCTTGCTGACATGGAATGTCAATTGCCGTTTTGGACTTGCGCTGCAATTGCCGATTTCGACTTATGGCCGGTTTGGCTTTACTGTGGCCGATTTCAATTGCCGTTCTTCATGCCGGCTTGGCTCTGTTGCTCATATGCCGAGTTGGACTCGAGGTTGCCGTTTTGGTCTTGAGGCCGAAGTGGTGATATCTTTGTGCTCAGCCCGATGTGGATGCGAGATGCCGGATTAGGCGGAGTGCACCTGTGCGCAGCTGGTCGAAGATGGTGGTTCTCGCTTTATTTTGTTGCCCCGGCGGCCCCCCGTATGAAGTAGGGTGAACGGGCAGGTCTGGAAGGTCGAAGCTGAATTGGCTCGCGATGCGGCCCCTATGCGGAATCTTTATTTCCGCACATGCTAAACTCTTTTGCACATGTGTTGTTCGCTGGATTCATCGCCGACATTGTCCTGTGCCCGGAGTTACGTAGGCTCTCTGCCCGTGATTTCATTCCCGTTGAAAAGGGTTGGGGGAGCCGTTTTGATCTAGACTGGGATTTATAGGTCAAAAGTCAAGAGCCGGGAGTGGCATTGTTTGGTCGATAGTGATCCTTCGATGCGGTCTCGCATTATTGACCATTTGCCGAGTTCGATTTGAGGATGCCGATTTGGTATTGAGGTCGATGTGGCTCTATGGCCGGTTTGCCTCTGCTAATATGGCAGGCCAAATGCTGAGGTGGGCTTGAGGCCGATTTGGCCTTGCTGACCTGGATAGTTGGCTTCAGGAACATTTGATGTTGCTGGGCTGTTGGAGTTGCGGTTCTGTTGCTCATGGCTACTATTTGGCTGCTCTGGACAACTAATTAACTGAGTTGTAATTGGCTGCTGCGTTGGCGACGGGGATCAAGCTGACATCTTGAAGCTCCCACTTGGACCGTAGAGAGAGAAACTCTCTCTTCTCTCCTCGATTTCAAATTTGAAATCTTCCCTGCCGCTCCTCCGTCTACGATGGTGCCGCTGCCGGCATGGCCGGCCCCATGCTGGCATCGTCGTCCTCCCCCAAGGCTTCCCTTTCTTCTTCTCCGGCCCCTATCCTCTCTTCTCCGCCTTCGACTCGCCTCGAGTCTTCTATTCTCAACCCCGCTTCCCCTCCTCGCATCGGTGTGCCCCCGGACCTGCTGCTTTCTTCCTAAGCCTGAAGTCCCCGAGGCCTTGCAATCCCCGTATTTTGTCTCCTTCTGCGGAGCGGTGAAAATCGGTGTCAAAAAAAGACGAGCTCTTTGGTTGCACTGTGCAAATTACGAAAACATTGCCGAACCAGATAATGAGTCTATCTCCTCAATTTCCGGCCTTCGAAGGCGTCCCAAGCAAAACCCTCGTCTTCCTGGGCTGGGATTGTCCAGGACGGGGGGGATTGCCCATGCCCTCCTCTTAAATTTTTTCCCCCTCTCTCTTCCGATGGGGATGTTGTTTCCATCTTCCCGCCTGTGGATGTACTCAAGCGAGCCGGGATGTGTGGGCTACGCTCGTGGGTTACTTCTCAAAACCCCATTACCCTTCTCTGCGGTCAATACCATTGCCTTAAAATGGATGAGATTCGGGATCAACCATGTTGCTTGAATGAGAACGGCTTCTTCTTCTTCCGCTTTGCATCCGAACAACATTTGATTCAAGTGTCTTTCTAGAGGCCCCTGGACCTTTGGAAAGAAACCCATCTTCCTCAAACGTTGGCAGCCTGGGATGACGCCTCAAGGACCTGTCACCAGTTGTTCCCAATTTGGATTTCTTTGCTCAACGTTCCTATCGAGTTACTCGACCCCTTTGGGTCTCAAATGGATTGCTAGTGGAGTGGGCAAACCCCTTTACCTTGACCATTGCACCGCCCGTATGGATCGCCTTCACCCGCAAGTCTGTGTTGAGGTTAGTAATAAGGATCCTCTTCCTTAAAAAATCGGGGATCAAATCGATGAGTGTGCTTTGTCCAAGGCTGTGGAGATTGTGGTGGATTATCAGTGGAAGCTGATGCCCCTTGGCTCGAGACGCACTGAAAAACATAAGAGTTCCCGAAGGAATTCCGCTGCCCATCAGGTTGCAAAGAATTCGTCCCTAGATGTTGCTGCGGCAGAGTGTGGTAACCCCTCCTTTGCTGATCCAATGGTTTCCAAAGCTATAAAACAGGTGCCTTTGGCTTCTAATCAACTCTCTCCTAAGGAGAAGATTGACAGTGTTGTATCCCCTTTGCCAACCTCTGGGTTGCCTGATGGTTTGAAGGATCATTCCTTGATTTCTGAATTGAGCGTGTTGCATCGGCGGGTAGCTTTGCTCTTATTTGGAGGCCGAGGGTTTCAAGCTTGAGCGTAAAATCTTTTCTCGGCAATCGAGTCCGGGGTGACAATGAGGTTGGACGTGGGGCCTCCCTTCGTTTCCTCCGGATTCTGTCCCAAATCAGATTGACATGAAACCGAGGCTCGATCTGACCCTATTTCGGCTTTCTTAGGTTCGATGGCTCAACTCTTGGTTTTAAGGTGGAGGCTCTGCTCTTCGAGATCCGTTTTTAGTGGAGGTGGAAAGCGGCCATGGTGAGCTATCGGCCCGGCTTACTGTTTATTCCGGGGTTGTGGAGGAGCTCTCACCCCCGTTGGCATTGTCTAGAAGGATCGAGGGGTCCGAGGCGAGGCTCACCTTTGCTGATGACGGAATGCTTTGTAGATGGGTGCATTTCGCCGATTCAAATGGTCTTGGCCCCATTCTGCCGACAATTGGTGCCCATGGCACCTCTAATGCTGATGATGAGTTACCGGATGCTGTTGTTTGTGGCACACAAACAATCCAAATTGTTTGTTGTGAGGATCTAGAGGAGAATACCTTATCTGAATCCAAATTGCAGAATCCTGAGCCTCAGCTTGCTGTTAGTGCTTCAGCTGAGAGCTGTGAGGTGGATTCAGCACTGCAGCCCTGTTTTGATCCACTCTCATCTGCTGTCGCTCACCCAGTGGTGGTTGCAACTGATTTGGCGTTGCCCCCTGATTCGTTTGTTGAGATTGATCTCGATATTACTCCCGATTCTATCTCTCGGATTGCCCGAAAATATTGTTTGAATCACTGCCTGCTTTGGACGGGTCATTCCTTGCCCGGTGTGAACATTTGGATGTTAATCCTCCGAAGTGTCTTCTGACTTTGAATGTGGCTGCCGGCGGGGATCCCCGAAGATGCCGGTCACCTCATTTTGCCCTCCCTTCGGGAAATGGAGGAGTTGCAACATAAGGAATGGAAGAGGGCAAACGCCGTCGTGACGCAGATTATCTAAAAGGGCTAATGTTGATTATCAATTGCCTAGAGGTTGTAGTGGTGATGCGAGGGTTCTTTGAGGATGAATGCCTCGGTGGGTTTTATTCTTTGGGACTGTCTTTCGCGGGTCCATTTGTTTTTTTTTGCGCTTACCGTTGCTAAAAGCTTTGTTATGTGGCTTCGCTTACAGCCTCCGAGTCGATTCTTGCATGGGAAGTGGGATTGGAGGCTTTTAGCTACTTGGAAGCGGTTGTAGTGCGAAATGTGCTGATGGGTTTGTGATGCGGTCTGACGAACATGTAGTTTTTAATGTTGTGTAATCGGGTGTGGAGTTTTTATCGGATGTTGCTGCGGTGTAAGGTTTAGTGGCTGCCCTTAAATTGAATTATGATCGTCCGTAATGCATTGAATGGCGTTGAAGGTAGGTGGCTCTCGCCCGTTTGCTTGTTGATGCCGTGTGTAGCTGGACTGTGGTGTGATTGAGGGCTTGGCTGTGTTCTGCAATTGGTTTGTTAATCATAGAGATCGCGACCTCTTGGAAGATGTTGATGGAAATGCTGATCTTTCTTTTGGAGTATTGTCTTTCGATGCTTTGATGATATATGTGGCTAGTGTCTTGCTGCGTGTTGTTTCAAGCATGGGCGGTTGAATGGTGTTGAAAGTTTGTTTTGAGTTTCTTACAAGGCCTAAATGACCATTGCTGTAGGCTTTGTGAGGCATTGAGTAGGTGGGTAAATATGATGCCGGGGCTCCTTTCTTTTCTTGATTATGGAATGGCTGCTGGGCTATTTTGGTGCATAGACAGTTTGTTGGCTGCCTGCAAATGGTGTCATCTGCTGATCTTGGTGAAGCTTGAATTCTTGTATCTTTTGGCGGTTGCCCGTCCAGCGCATGAAGAGTGGTCCGGATGCACCGCCAAGTGAATCGCCTGGTGATGCTTGCGTTACTGCACCGCAAGATGCTCTGCGCATGCTTATTGATGTTTGTGTGTCTGCGTATGTGTAATATCATATTACGTATGTTGTTTTTCTGTTGAACGTTGTCCTCTTAGAGGCTATTTATGTATTATCTTTGTACCGTTTGCTCGGGGTATGCCCTAGCTTTTTATGTTTTAAATCCAAATCAAAATACTTGGAGATAAAACATAGATTTTATAATTTTTTCTCCCTTTAATCCAAAATACTTACTTACCAAAAAAAAAAAAGCTGCTGCGTTGGTCACATTTACCGAGTGGTGAGGTGAGGTCTTTTGCTTTGTATCGGTGGAGCGCCGTTACATCCTCGTTGAAGACTTATTATTCTAAAATGGTCAGACTTCATGTTTGGCCGTTTTTGTTAAGTGTATTCCCCCTAGGGGACTTTACTCTTGTTTCATCTTTTTGATGTCTTTTGTTGTACTCAATGGCTCGGGGTATGCCCTAGCTATTATGTTTTATCTCCCTGTTAAAATATTTGGAGATAAAGCATTGATTTTGTAAATTTTTTCTCCCATTAATCCAAAATTCTTACTTACCAAAAAAAAAAAGCAAACCAGTAGCAGGGACAGTGTTAGAAGTTACTTCGACCGCAATCGGCTTTATAGGCGATACAGAAAAGCGAACACACTTATTACCCGATCGCAGCGAGCCGCAACAGAGAACCTCAGAACCTTCAATAGGGGGGCGAGAAGAGTTAGCCGGCGTCGGAGGGATACATTTGTCGGACCCCAAAACCTTAGCCTTCGCTAAGAAGCCGGCGTCAGGGCCATACGGGGTGGCCAGAGAGTTTTCGAGCAAAGGCGGGAAGTCTTTCGACACTTTGCGGCTCTCCACCGCCTGAATAGGATGAGAAGGAACAGGAAGAACAGGGGAAACGAGGTCCGAGGGCGGAACAGGGGGAACCCCCAATAGTCTAGTCATGGCCGGCGTCGGCGCCGCTAGAGCCAAACGAGCTGCAGGAAGGATGTAATTCAAAAGTGAATTTTGAAACCTAGAGAGAGGGGATCCAAATGCCACTCTGGTGGCGTTTGGTTGCACCAACCTTATCAGCGCATTTTCAGTGATATTTGAAAGTATTATTCCGCCTCGCCTTGAAATCAATAATGTCGTTGAGGACTTCCATAACCAGATCAAAAAGATAAGGGGATAGGGGATCCACTTGGCGAAGGCCCTTGCCTCCTTTGAAGTACCCGACCACTTTCCCATTGTTGTTGAGGGAGTACGTCGGAGTAGTAATGCATTGGTTAATCCAATTGACCATCTGCAGAGGGAAATTCATGAGAGTCAGTATACTGATGATAAAATCCTATTGAACAGAATCATAAGCTTTCATCAGGTCAACCTTCATAGTACATCTAGGGGGGCCATGCCCAAGATGATACTTGTGAAGGAGCTCCTGAGCTAAAAAGATATTATCACTAATCTGACGCCCCGCCACAAAGGCCGATTGGCATTTGTCTACCAGGTGTGGAAGTGTTTCCTTGATTCTGTTTGCGAGAATTTTAGAAATCACTTTGTAAATGACATTGTAACAGGAAATCGGGCGATAATCAGAGACCAAGCGTGGGGACTGGACCTTAGGGATCAGACTTATCAGAGTGGTATTCATTTGTTTTAGGAGCTTTCCATGTTTGAAAAAATCAAAGACAGCTTCACAGACCAAACTACCGGTAATCTCACACGAGTCCTTAAAAAATTTCGAGGAGAAACCATCAAAACCAGGGGCTCTGTCATCCCCAATGGAGAACAGCACTGTATGGATTTCCTCCACAGAAACCGGTCTAACCAGCGGCCCAGGGACGGTGTGGGGAATGTACGGGCGAATACGGTTGGCCTCCGCGAACCCATGAGTTCGCCCAGACCCTAAGGCAATGTTGAAGTGACCAATAATCAATTCATTCAGATCTTCCTTCCCTTTTTTTTTTTTTTTTTTGGTAAGTAAGAATTTTGGATTAATGGGAGAAAAAAATTACAATATCTATGTTTTATCTCCAAGTATTATTACTTGGAGATAAAGCATAAAGCGCTAGGGCATGCCCCGAGCAATTGGTACATCAGAAAAAAAAACATTAAAACAGCCACAGAGACAGAAAATGAAATTTGTCAACAATTTCACACGAACAAGTTCATGATCAGCTACTCCCAAATTGACAGGGTCGACTCAGCAAAAACAAACAACAATCATGTCATCCATCTCGGATCATCAACGGCACAGGACATCAGGGAATCGGCATCCTCAGATCTTCCTTCCCAATAGTAGGATTCCCTGAAGCATCAATGAGGGAGATGATCCTATTCTGATTATAGTTCCCACTAACAGACTTAAAGAAAAATTTTGTGCATTGGTCGCCCTCTTTGAACCATCTGACTTTGGCTTTTTGTTGGAGGAAATCTGCCTCTTTAGCCATTGCAGAATAATAGTCAGCCCTACAAGAACGTTCAGTACCCCAAGTCCCTAGGGAAGGGGAGGCTTTGGATTGGACATCCTCAAGACATTTCCTAGCGCGCAGCACCTCTTTGTGAATATCCCCACATTGGGTATTAAGTGTTTTGAGCATTCCTTTCACCTTTTTGAGAGAGGACACTAGCCAAAACATCGGAGTACCATTAGTCTCGGTCTCCCAAGCTTCCTTGACCACAAAAAGAAAGTTTGGGGATTTGGTAAGGAAATTATTAAACCGAAACATCCCGCGTTTACACAC
The DNA here is from genome assembly GCA_033239525.1 of Nepenthes gracilis. Classification (NCBI taxonomy): domain Eukaryota; kingdom Viridiplantae; phylum Streptophyta; class Magnoliopsida; order Caryophyllales; family Nepenthaceae; genus Nepenthes; species Nepenthes gracilis. The sequence continues at coordinate 13,315,738 of BSYO01000013.1, read as the reverse complement.
AGCACGATCCAAGGGAAGAAGGATGCAAGGGGAGTGATCTGATAAACTTGCAGGAGGGAAAACCTTTTTGTTTTTTTGGTAAGTAAGTGATTTGGATTAATGGGAGAAAAAATTTACACGTAATGATTTATCGCCAAGTGTTATTCTGACTTGAGGATAAACCAACACCGCTAGGGCATGCCCCGAGCTCATTTTTACAGCGAAAGAAACCAGCACAAAACAAAAAGCTGGTATTCATGCAATATAAACTAACCACTCTAGCATCGTGGGTCAGTTTCTAAAAAAAAAAAAACATGCCGAACCAAGGCATGACCAAAAATGAAACAAGCGAGAGGGAACCAGAACCGTGAGCCATTTGAATCCACAGCAAAACACCATGGCCAGTTGCTATTCACCAAAGAGTGGACAGCCCGACCCGGAATGATTTCAAGCCGATTCCAAGCCCCAGCAACTAGAACATCATTCCAAGCTCCAGCGGTCTTTTGCCAAAATTAGCTCCAAAAAACATCACGATAACCTTGCATATCTGCATACCGCTGCCAGCAATCCGAAATCGAGAAATAGGCGCAATATCTCTCGGCAAATGAGAATTCCACCTCCGGCTGACAGAGTAACAAATCAGCACTTCACCTCCGACGGGATCAGCAAACCCGGATAATGTAGCATAAATGGCCATTCATTCCTGCAAGACAGCACCACCACGGTAGCGAGTCCTCCATTCATGGGCAGCATTATTCCAGCTCCAGCATAGATCAAAGAAAAAGGCCTCAGCGGCCTGCTTCAGCAGCATCAGACGAAGATGTAGCAACCAAGAAAACTACAGCAACAGCAGATCCTATTGCATAGCACCACGTCCAGCAGCACCAGCCTTTGTCAACACCATCAAAAATGTGCAAAGCCACCAACCACCACATAATGCATGCAGGACACACCAGCACACCATGTCAAACTACAGCAGGGCTGCGACAACACAGAAAATTGCGCCACACACCACCTACATTAACAATTCTTAACCAGCTATAGATTCCCGGGAGAGCGAGAGAATATAGAATGTTAAATATCGGAGCCCAACCATATCTTGCAACAAACCAAGAAAGTCACCTCCACGAGGCAAAACTACGGCCCAAAAAAAAAAAAGTGCAACCATCATTTGCAAGAGGGACAAGACATCCTACCTCAATGAATCGGTAGACCCTACCACATTGAAATGATCAAAGCAACAAGTTACTCGAATACTACACCATTGCAATTAGGCCACTCACTATCATACGACATGACATAAGACGTCGATCAGTCAGCTGAAGCCCCGGAGCATCAATAACACCCCGATTTAAAATCCTCAAGCGAGACAACATCGAGTTTAAAGACCAGGTTCAAAACGGCGAGAACAAAAAATTATCATAACAGGCCACCAAAAAAACATCTGGCCCAGCGGCGGTCGGATCAATACATGCCGGCGAGAATAATGAGTCGCCACCAATGGCAACCCTTCATCATCTACCGGGAGGGAAAAATCGCTAGAGCTTAAAAGAGTCAAACCAATGGCCATTTGCAACCACTTGATCAAGTTTTACGAAAATACGGGATGAGGGGTCACGCCCATCATTCCAAAGTGAAGAATTGTCCTTCATGACAAATGTCCTCCAGATCACAATCCCTGAGGCAATCATTAAGATCGATGGAGCTTTTATAATGCCAAGAGCCACCAAGGGCCTCAGACGTCGAGCGAATGGCATTAAAATCTCCCAGAACCGCCCAAGGGAGGTCGCCCGGGAGGCCTGAATGCCTCCTGAGGCTGTGCCAAAGAATTTTTTGAGAACCTTCCAGGTTAGCAGCATATACAAAGAACAAGAGGGGAAGTTTGTTCGGGTCACTCCCTCGTGGCACTTATGTCAGCGGACTCACAAGGTAGGAAAGGTCGTGGACTTTCTTGAGTGGCCGAGAAGCCTATCATCATTGGACGAGGACTCATCAGAGGCGTCATGTTCGAGAGGTTGCTGAGGACATGGACGAGGACCTTGAAAGCATAGGCGTTGACTCTCTCTCTTCGTAGGCCTGCTATAGCCGCATTTTGCAGGTGGGCAGTTGACCCACTCTGGTCGGTGGCGGCTGCAACTTCCAAGGGTGTTAGGTCTGCCATTCTAGCACGCTGGGCGTGTTCCTATCATGGCAGGCCTAGGCGGCATGGTCCTGCCACCCTAGTGCCAGTAGGGTTGCCGGGTGTCCACTAGGCCCCTTGTGTATATATAAAGGCTTGTGTGCCCTTACTTGTATGAAGGCATCAAGTACTGCAAAGAGTCTTGGAGTGCTTGTACCGTGTCTTTGAGAGCAGACGTCTCTCTCTAGGGTTTCAAATCCGGCGCTGCCGTTTTGGGCGCCGGGCGGCACCGGAGCCGGCCATGGCCGGTCTCCTTGTTGCTCTGTCGGGTTCCCCTCCGGTTACCCATCTCCACCTTTCCGGTTCTCAGCTCTGCATGTGTCGCTCACGGCGCCCTCAGAGCCTTCGACTTTGTCTGCGAACTCAGTCTACTTCTCCCGCTTTCAGATTGGGGTGAAGGATCTTATGTTGGCCTAATTCTTCGTCTGTTAGAGCTGTTGGAGCTGTCGTAGCTGGGGCTCTGTGTCCTCTGAGGTTCCGGTGGCGCTCATCCTTTGAGGCCTCGTATCTCTCACAAGATCGATTCCTTTTCTCCTCGGTGCGAGCCTAGGGTTGAGCTCTTGAATCATTTCTCCCATACAGTTTGGGATGAAGGCTCCGGCCTCGCTATGGGCTCCTTTCGGTTCTTTCGCCTTCGTAGTCGTTTGGGCCTAGCATTGGCTTTGGTTGCGGGCTGGTGTAAAAAAAAAGTTAGTCAGCTCTGCCCTCCTGGATTTGGTATTAGGATATGATATCGGAAGCATTTGACGGCTCCCGTGCTGCTTGATGGATCTGGTGCATTCGAAGGTCTGTAATGCTGCCTCTGAGCGCCTCTGCCTGTGTGTTCCCTTCTGGTGGACGGTTTGGGGGATACCGTGCAGCTCTGGCTTGGAGCTATTAGGCCGAAGTACTGAAGAGCAGGCAGTGGACCTTTTGGATGCAAGTGATCCTTCTGTTGCGGTGGGGATCCTTCAGGTTGCTGCCATTTGTGGAGCTTTGCTTGGTTGCAACTGATGTGGGTTGCAGCGGAATGCTGGACTCTCACTGGATTGCATTTTGATGGCAGATGGTAGTGCCTTTTTTGCCTCTCGTATTGTGGGCATTTTCTGCTTCATTCTTATGGCAAATTGCATTGAATCTGGGGTTCGTTCCATACTTCGGCAACTGTCTCCTATGGCCTTTCGGTAGCTCTCGCCCTATTCTTTGGATCTGGCTCGGTGAACTGGCCTGTGCTGCTGGCTTTTTTGATTCTCAGTCAATGTGTTACCTCCTGTTGGACTGGTTGGGGGTTGCCCGTGTAGTCCTTTTTTTTTTGTAAGTAAGTATTTTGGATTAACGGGAGAAAAAATTTATAAAATTAATGCTATATCTCCAAGTATTTTAACAGGGAGATAAAGCATAATACGCTTGGGCATCCCCCAAGCGCCCGTGCAGTCCTAGATTGGGGACTTCCGGCTTTGGTTTGAAGAGCTGATCGAGGTCTAGTTTGGTGCGTGTGATCAACTGAAGCGGGGGAGAATCTGTTGATTGTTGCCGTTTTGTGGAGCTTTGCTTGGTTGGCAATAGTTTTTAGTTGGAGCAGTGTCTGGTATGCAACTGTGTGGGTTCTTGTTTGTGAGTGTGATATCCTCTGTGTTCTGCTTGAATTGGCAAGTGAGGAGTCAACGGTCTGCAGTGCTGTGTTTTAATGTGCCTCTGCCGGTGTGTGGGATGGGTAGGGGTTACTTACCCAAAAAAAAGGGATGGATACGGGGCCTTTGTGTGCCTTGAATTTGGCCTTTTGTAGAGCTGGCCTGACCGGGTTGCAATAGCTCCTTATGTTGCGGGGAGTTCATTCTGTCTATAGATAATTGGTGGAGCAAGGATTGGACTATGTTTCGGCTCTTGTTTCTGTCTGGATGTTGGCCTTGCCTGCTGGTGGTGGTTTGGGTGCTGGAAGGGCTGTTTCCTGAATGCTGAGGATGGCGGTTGGATGTGTGCAGAGTGAGAGTTGGCTGGGGATGTGGATGGTGTGTTACTGGATCAAATGTGTTTTTGGCCGGCGCTGCCATTCCTGCCGGTTCCACAGATTTCACCTCCTGTCACACTTTCCATTTTAGTCCCATCTCCTGCATTATTAGCAGCTGATATTGCCTAATGGCGTTGGGTGGTTCAATGCCCCTGGCATTGATCCATTAATTTGGTTTCGGTTGTGCTTTGAGGGCATTGATTGAAATCAGTGGAATTGCTGAAATGCTGTGCTGTGTTGGGTATCTTGCGGCCCATGAATTGCTGATGTTGCCTTACAGATGTCTCCTTAATTTGGGGCATCCGTGCATTGAGCAATTTCGAACGTGGTGGCTGATGTTGAGATCTAGGCGTTTGCTGGTGTAGTTGCCTGCTGGGCGGACTTACATCAGCTGAAGATTGGGTTGTGTCTGTGCTGAGCTCCTTCTATGTATTGCCTTAGTGCATATAAGCTGCTTTTGGATTGGGCTTTCATTGTTGCTAGCCTTGGATGTTGATAACAGTTCTGCTACTCTGGGATAAAGCTGATGCTGCTCTCCCAGTGTTTGGATACAGACTTTATCAGCTGCTCATTGGTTTGGTGTTGCTTTGTGTGTTATATGCAAAGCGGTTTCAACTATCTCGATCTTTGAGGCGAAATCAGTTGCTCCTTGTCTTTGATGCAAAAGCATGGCTGGAGTGATTGATTTTCGGTCTAGCATCCAGCTTACGGCTCTTTATCTTCTTTCTTGTTTCTTTCTTCATGGAATGATGGAATTTTTTTAGATAACAAATGGGGTTGCTAATGCCCAATGGAATTGTTGTTGGACTCTTCATAGCTTTTGATTACTAGAAATGTTTGGGGCTGGGCTTTGCGGCTGTCCTGGATGGCTCTGCTGCCGGTTTACGCTAGATTTTGCAAAGCGTTGTAGAGGTTCCTGTGCTTTGTGCTTGCTGCTTGTATTGAGCTCCTATAATGTGGTTCTTGGAGTTGTTGTTGCTGAATTTCTTTTTGAAATATTGAGGCTCCAGAGACTTAAGGTTGCTGAAATTTTGCTCTGTTGAAGATGCTTCTTGCTGTTTAGAAGACTGCGATGGCTGGCATGGTTGCCACTCGTTTGCTGAGTTGCTCCAGTCGATTTGGGAGTAGCTAATTATGAGTCTATTCTTGAGAGAGAAACTCTCTCCTCTCTCTAGGATTTCAAATTCGAAATCCCTCCTGTCGCTCTCCCGGCTTTGGCGGCGCTGATGCCGGCCATGGCCAGACATTCAGGGTTCCCCTCTAGCCCGCTCTTGGACCTCGTCTCCCATGGTCTGCCTACTCCTTCGCCTTCCTTACAGCAGTCGAATCGGAAGGTTGACGTGGATGATTTCCCGCAGCTGAGGCGGATGGTCGTCTCCCTTTCTCCAGCCTCCGATGCTCCCTTTTTATCTTCTCTGAAATCCAATGGTCTCCGAAACGACCTTGTAAATGAAGATTTTGCTCCTCCTTCTTGGGCGGATGTCACCCAGAAGAACTCTGCCGGTAAGTGTTCTGAACTTACCAAACCTAAGTCTTGGGCTCGATCTACCCAGGGCTGGAGCTTCCGCTCCTTCGACACTCTTAAATACTTCCCTAGCCTTTCTCTCGATGGTGACGATTCCCTCCTTTCTCCTTCGGAGGAAGTCACTCAGCAGTGCTGGGATTTTTGGGGCTTCACTCTGGTTGGTTTCTTCTTCGAGAAGCCCCTTCACTTTCTGGCTGTAAGCTCCATTGCTAGGAGTATCTGGGCAAAATTTGGGATTAATCATGTTGCTACTAATGGCAAGGGATTCTTCTGGTCTCACTTGGATCCTCTCGCACATGTTGTATCTCTTTTTGAAGCTGGCAGGGGAGATCTGCTATCAAAACTTCCTGCTGATTCTGAGCGGCTGACTGCTCTTCTTGAAGGGCATGCTTTCTCTCTTGTCTCGATGTAGTCAAGTTGATAGCTCAACGTGCGGTGCAAAAGATATCCCCACTGCCTGTTCCCGTGGTGCACCTTGTGGTTGAACTATGCTGTTGTCGGTGGCTAGTGTAGGATGTTGGGCTGCAATTGCTCGTGCCCACCTCTTCGGCAGATTATACTTCGGCTTTGGAATCCTGGGCAAGGGCTGTCTCTTTCAATCTGGATCTGTGTTGTATGGCTTATGCCATGCTTCTATTGAGGACTGCTGTATCTTTTGTGCTTCCAGCTCCAGTGATGATCGTGTTTTTTTTGGGTGATGCTGCTGTATGGCATGTCCGAGCAGTAGCTGTGGCCTGATGTTATGAAAAATCAGTTGCTGATGGATTTCTACATGGAAATTCCCTTTTCTTTCATGGACTGATGAAAGCTAGTTTGTTTTTCTCCCTCTTGTGTGAGAAGGTATTTGTTGGTTTGCTGAATATGCTGTAGGCGGCAATGCTGAATTCTCAGCAGCGTTGTCCTTCCTACTGCAGTGATTACGGCGATTCTTCCTCTGGCTTGATGAAAGTGCTGGGTTGATCTTGGATCTCGGTGGTACATGGTGGACGCAGATTGTGTAGATGGGCCAATTTTGATGCATGGAATGCTGCTGATGATACACGGTTTGATGCGAGGTCAAGTGTCTGTTTCATCTTGGCTGGTTTACTTTGCTAGGCTTGTTGCGATCAAATGCGGCTGGTGTTGGTGTATTGTTGGCGCAACAGTGCTACTATTTACGCCCGATGAGTCTTGACAGTGGGTCTCGGTTGCTTGAAGCCCCCATTGTTGGGTGGATCTTGAATTTGGGATTTTATGTGCTGCTGCTGGAGTTTTATAGCAGCTGGCTATCTCGGGTTGCAGGGGAATGGAAAGCTGCGCTTTCCCCCTATGTTGTGTTGTAATTTCATATTATATAGGTTCTGTAGAACGCTGGCCTCCTAGAGGTTTTTTATGTACTTTCGGATGTACTAGTTGCTTGGGGTATGCCCCAACGATTTATGTTTTATCCCCAAGTCAAAATACTTGGAGATAAAACATAGTTGTTGTAATTTTTTCTCCCATTAATCCAAAATTTTTACTTACCAAAAAAAAAAAAAAAAGGCAAGGGATTCTTCTTCTTCTGTTTCGACTCTGAAGTTCATATGACCGCTTGCTTGGCTCACGGTCCCTGGACTTTCCGAAAAAAATCCTTATATCTTAAGCGCTGGTGTCCCGGCATGGCTTTGAATCAGGAATCCCATAAGACCTTTCTTGTCTGGATTAGCTTGCTTCATGTTCCATTTGATTTTTGGACCCCGCTTGGTTTAAGTTGGATTGCGAGTAGAGTGGGGCGTCCTCTTTATCTTGATCCACGAACTGCTCGGATGGATTATTTGCAGGCTGCAAGAATTTGCGTGGTGGTGGATAGGAATGTCATTCTCCCTGATAAAATTCGGATATCTGTTGGAGCAGAGGTGTCTTCATCGTCTATTGAGGTGGAGGTAGTCTATCATTGGAAGCCTAATGGCAATTCCAATCAGAGTTGCTTTGTACCTGTGGCCAAGGGTCCGAAGCCTGAGCAGAAAGCTTCTTCTTTACCACTGGAGCCTGGTGGCCATGATGTTGGATGTGGGTCTTCCCTTTCGTGTCCTCTGGCTTCTGTCCAATCTGGTTTTGATGTGAAGCTGAGGCCCGATTCTGACCTTATTTCAGGGCCTTCTTCTGATTCTGATGGCGTTGCTGCTGGCGTTAAGGAGGAGTCTCCAGCCGTTAAGGATTTGGCTGTAGTGGAGATGGATAGTGGCCTTGTTGAGCAATCGGCCCCAGCTTCTGAATATTCTAGGGTTTTGGAGGTGCTCTCACCCCTGATGGCATTGTCTGGAAAGGCTGAAGGGTTTGAGGCAGGCTCATCTATGATGATGGTGGAATGCTCTGTTGTTGGGAGCATTTCGACCGATTCTAAATGGGGTGCTGGCCCCCATGCTGTTGTCAATTATGGTGCCCCTGGCATATCTAATGCTATGTCAGGGCCAAGGGTAAAGGATGAGGAGAAAATCCCCTCCGAATCCAAATTGCAGTATGCAGAGATACTGCATGTTGTTGGTGCTCCTGCTGAGAGATGTAAGGTGGATTGTGCAGCGAAGCCCTGTTGTGATACCTTCTATGCTGCTGACGATCACCCAGTGGTGGTTGCAGCTGCTCTGGTGTTGCCCCCTGAGTCCTTGCCTATTCAAGCTCCCGGTCCATCTCCTGAGATTGATCCCGAGATTACCCCTGATTCTATCTCTCAGATTGCTCGAAAATATTGCTTGAATCATTCTGATCATGCTGGACGGGTCCTTTCTAGCCCAGGTGCACCTCTGGGAATTACTCTTCCAGATGTGTCATCTGTTGGGCATGTGGCTGCTGGGCAGGGATTTGTTGTTGCTTCTCCCAGCGGCCATTCGGAGCCTCCTGCCAGTTGGTCTAGTGAACAGCTTTTTGCTTGGCAGGCAATAAATGGGTGAGCCCGGCGACGCCGTAAAACCCCTTCAAAGAACCCAAAGGGCTCGAATTCCACCCCTTGTTGATTCTTTTGTGGTTCAGTTTTTTTGTGATGCTGCATTACAATGGAACACTATTCTGTTGTTCAGCTTGCTGATCCAGCTAGAATTGATGCAGTATGGCCTTCTAAGTGAACTGGGACCTGAATTTTGAAAATGCTGGTGCCAGTTTATGCGGATGGATGCATCTTTGTGGAATACCATCCTTGATGCTCATTAGCTGATTTTGATGAAGAGGCTCTGGAATCTGGCCTTGCTATTGAATCAGATGAACATTGGCTGCTGGTTTTCTCTGGAGGAAGGAGGTTGCCTTGCCCTTGCTGAGGTGTTCCTGCTGCTGGATGCAGCCCTTTTTGGCGTCTGAAGTCATGCTGTATTGGCCATGATGTTGGGGTATGGCCACTGACTTCACCATTTTTGGGTGACTAAGGTGCTGTCCCCTTTGTTGGTAGTGTGTTATTTGCTGCAAGTTTGCTGCTGAATTTTGTTGTTGAACAACAGCTTGGAGATGATTTGAAGCCTTGCATTGCTTATCTGCTTGTGCATTGGATCATCACAGCAGTCGTGAGTTGCTGCCGGCCGAAAGGTGGCAGTGTTTTTTCTTGGCAGTGCCGTATCCCTTGCTGCTGTGACCTGGACTTGTTGAAATATATAAGCTGCTAGTCCGGTTTATCATTCTTTTGATTGCGTCCTGATAGGATGCTGATGGAGTTGGAATTTGGTGCTGCACTGTTGGTATTGCGTCTGGTCCGTTTTTCGGTTCACTGAGGGGAGCTGGATAGGCCCTTGGCTAGTATGAAGCGTTGATGCCGAAGAAGTGGGTGACTAGATTTCTTCTATTGGCCTTTTCGATAATGCCTTGGATTGGCATGTTTTGTTTAGTACTGGTTTTTGCTCACTGCTGTTGTTTTTATCGTTGTATAGTTTAGGTGGGCAGGAACCTTTGTGGATTGTTTTTCTTGGTTTTTTTTTTTTTTGTCCTGTTTGCTTGGTTCATGATTCTGTTCATGGTTTGCGAGGGGGTATGTCCTAGCTCGTTGTTCTAACTCCAAGTTGGCAAAACACTTGGAGTTAGCACATCGTTTTTGTAATTTTTATTTTTTAATTCAATTACTTACTTACCAAAAAAAAAAAAGTTTAGTACTCCTCTCTCCTTGATTTCAAATTCGAATTCATTCCAGGCGCCTTCTCCGTCTTCGGCGGCGCCGGTGCCGACCATGGCCGGGCTTCCGGGGGTCTCCTCTGGTCCGCCCTCTTGCCTCGTCTCTCTTGATCCTCCCCCTTCGACCTCAGTTCTCCAAGAGTTGCGGCAGGTTGTCGCGAGCGATTTTCCAAAGCTAAGGCGGTCGGCTGTCCCCCTCACCCCGGCTCCCGATGCTCCTTTCCTGTCTCCCCTGAAATCAGGTGGCCTCCGGACCGACTGTGCGCAAGATTGTTCTTTTTTTTTTTGGTAAGTAAGAATTTTGGATTAATGAGAGAAAAAATTACAACAACTATGTTTTATCGCCAAGTATTTGACTTGGGGATAAAACATAATCCGCTGGGGCATACCCCGAGCAACGAGTACAAACGAAATTACAAAAAGAGTCTCTAGGAGGCCAACATTCTACAGAACCCATAGAAATAGAAAGAATATTACATCACAAAACCGGGAAAGCACGACTTTCAACCCCAAGAAGATAACGAAAGAATCATACTTCTCCAATCAGAGCCATGCGGAAAATCTCAGCAAAACAGTGCCCAAATTTCACACACAGCCACCAACGAGAACAGCTCCGGCACCATCAACCAGCGAAAAAAATCAACCGGGATTACCGACAATTGCACGACACATGCATCCATCAGAATCTTAATTTTCATCACCACAAATGCTGTACACACACGCATACATCAAATGCTGTACAAGGCAGCAACCCAATGGTCGAACCACAAAATAGCCTGATATCGCGAGGAAGAGAGCACCACCAAATGTTACGGGCAAACAGAACCGTCAACAGCCACAGTGGGAACTTCATCAGCACACCAACCGTGATCCCAAATCACCAGATCAGCATCAGTGACGAGCAGAAGGTTGGACATCTAAACTAACTGCCGACGTGCAGCCCAAGCGCATCAACCAAGCCAGAAAACCCAAAGGCATCTCCATGAGCATTAGCAAAATGCGTAGCCCAAGCGCAAGACGGTTCTGCTCCTCCTTCTTGGGCGGACGTCACCAAAAAGAAATCGGGTTCGTCTTCTAACCTTCCCATACCCATTTCTAGGGCTCGTTCTTTACAGAGCCGAAGTGTTAACCCCTTTGACTCTCTAAAATATTTCCCTTCCCCTCCCATCGACGGCGTCGACCCCCTCTTTTCTCCTCCGGAGGAAGTTACCCAGCCGATGTCGAGTGCTTGGGGTTCCACTCACTTGGGCATTTCTCCCGAGAAGCCTCTTCATTTCTTGGCTGTGAGCTCCATTGCCAACAGTATCTGGGCTCATTTTGGGCTTAATCACGTTGCTACAAATGGTAAAGGTTTCTTTTTCTTCAGTTTTGACTCTGAGGCTCATTTATCTGCTTGCTTGGCACACGGTCCTTGGACCTTTCGGAGGAAATCCTTATTCCTCAAGCGGTGGTCTCCTGGATTGCTCCTGTATGGATTAGTCTTCTTGATGTTCCAATTGATTTTTGGACTCCGTTGGGTTTAAGTTGGATTGCAAGTCGTGTGGGGCGTCCACTCTGTCTTGATCCACGAACTGCTCGACTGGATTTTATGCATGACGCACGGATATGTGTGGAAGTGGATCGGGATATCACCCTACCTGATAGGATCAGAGTATCTATGGGATCTGGGATGTCCCTTTCGACAGTTGAGGTGGAGGTATTGTATCACTGGATGCCTAATGGTGGCTTGAAGGATTTTTCTTCCAATCAGAGCTGCTCTGTTCTGGAGGCAGAGGATCCGAAATCTATGCCGAACTCTGGTGGTAATGCGGCTGATGTTGGGTCTTCCCCCTCGAGATTGATGGTCTCTAACCAAACTGAGTCTGTCTCATCACTGAGGCTCGATTCTGGTTCAAATAATATTTCTGTAAATCTGAAGAAGGTGGCATTTGCCACTAAGGACATGGAATTAGTGGAGATGGATTGCACTAAGCAGTCAATCCATGAATCTGCTTTTTCTGAGGGTGTGGAAGATTTGGCGCAGTCAGATCGAGATGTGGGATTAGTGGGCGCGATCGAGATCGCGTCTCGGATTGGGTGATGGACACCACGCGGGGGTTTCTTCTGAGGCCCCTGGCATGTCAAAAGTTGATGGCCCATCCTCATTGCCTAATTCTGGCTCTGAAGATGATTATGCTACCTTGAAGGAGGTGGCTTATGCATCTAAAGATCTGGATTTAGTGGTGATGGAATCTGACCACGCTGAGCAATCAGGCCATGAAGCTGAGTTTTCTGGGGGTGTGGAGGAATTCTCATCCTTGAAGACTCTGTCTGTTCTAGCTGAGGGATCAGTAGCGGTTTTGACTTTGCTGAAAGGCTCACTAATGAATTTGGTAGCCAATCGGCCGTCTATGGATTGGATGACGGCCGCTCGCTACTGAGTCTCCTGATGCCCCTGGCATCTCTATCGTGACAACCGGTGTCAACCTGGATACCGGTCTTGGCACTCCTCCTGGAACCCACGAGGTCCCGCCTGTTTCCCTTGATTCGGGTCCAATTGAAGGAATTGATCCTGATATTACCCCGGCATCTATCTCTCGGATCATTCAGAAATACTCTCTGGATGGCTCTCCAGTTGCTCTAGCCGGGACTAGCACTGTGAACATGAAGGTTTCTCTGGTTGGTAGTATTCCTGACGCGAATCTGATCGATGACTAGACTCCCTTCCCTGTTTCAGATGATGAGGTTCATGCTGAGAAGCCAAAGCAGAGTTCGGCCTAGTGGTTAGTAACGCTTACGCCTTCCCTCTCCACCTGGGTTCGAATCTCCGCTAAAGCACCAGTGATGCTGAACCTCCCAAAATCCTTGAGATTTACGGGGTATGGGGCCGCGAAGCGGTGGGGCGATCACGTTAAAAAGCTTACCCTTACCAGTTTTGCCGAAGCGGAGTTCGGCTTTGGTGGTTAGTAATGCTTTCCTTCCCTCTCCACACGGGTTCAAATCTCATTGAAGCACCGTGGTCTTGAGCCTCCCTAAAAAATCCTTCGGGATTTACGGGGTATGGGGCACATGGCGGTGGGGCCGATCACGTTAAAAGCTTACCCTTACCACAGTTTTGCCGAAGCGGAGTTGGCACGTGGTTAGTAACACTTACGCCTTCCCTCTCCACCGGGTTCGAATCTCGCGGGAAGCACCCGTGGTGCGAGCCTCCTAAAAATCCTTCGGGATTTACGGGGTATGGGGCGCGAAGCGTGGGTCGATCACGTTAAAAAGCTTACCCACACCATAGTTTCACGTTTTCAAAACCCGTTTTCAATTTTGAAATCACTGCGTCCTGCGGCACTCCTCTTTTGTGGCCCGGCGGCGCCGGCGCGCGGCCGGCCTCCCGGTGCCTCGCCCGGTTGCCTCCTGTGCTCTCCCGCTCGTCTATTGCTCTCTTCTTTTCGGACCTCTCTGCCCCTCTCGCTCATTTGAGTGGTGATTTAGGAGTCTTCCGTCACGCCCCTTTTGAATCGCCTTTCTCTTTGCATTTACAAATTTGGTATTGAAATTTGTATGTTTGGTTTTCGTCGTTTCTAGGCTGGCTCCCATGCTCTGGTTCTTTGGCTCGTGGTCTTGCTCACATGCTATGAGTTGGGCGAGGCGAGCTTCATCCGCCCAGTATTCCTCTGTTTGCGGTGGATTTCTCTTTCTGCTTTCGCTGGATTTGGCCAGTGAATACGTGACCGATTTTGCAAAGCCTCTCTGCCAGTGCGTTCCTTCGGTTAGATGGGTTGAGAGGAACTGTTTTTAATACGATGCGGATGTATGTTTTTTGGTTTGAGTCACAAGAAGTGGTTGTGGCCTTGTTCGACGCTGAAAATCCTTCGATCACGGTGAGTTGTTTGCGGTGTCTTAGTTGCTATTGTGAGGTGAGTACCTCTTTTCAAATTGTTCTTATTTCTTTGGCAATGAAGATGTTATCCGACTCTTCTGCTGGTTTTGGTGCAATCATTCATCGGTGTTTTTATTGGACCGGTTATGGCTGTAATTGATCCTTCGGATCCTCTCGCCGTAGCTCCTTTGGCGTTCATGTGTGGTGATTTGCAGTATTCTTCGCCATGGTCATTGAGGCCGAGAGCCTCGGTCTCTTTTGCTTCTCAAGAAATGGTTATGGAGCTTTTGCTTTGTTTTCCTTGCTGGATTCGTCTCGACATTGTTCGTGCCCGGATTACGTAGGCTCTCTGTAGGTGATTTCATTCTGTTGGAAGGGTTGGGGAGTGCCCTTTCGATCCGGGTGCTGGATTGATCGGGCCGATCTTGGAACTCAGGTGTGGCTTTGTTTGGTCGATGGTGATCCTCCGGATGCGGATCGGCTTCCTCTGGTTCCAGTGGAACCTTGCGTCTTGTGGCCGAATTCTTTGGCGGATTTGGGTCGAGTCGATTTGGCTCTGTGCCGGTTTGGATTTGTTGAATGAATTCGATTGTGAAATGAGGCGATTTGAAATCTTTGTCTTGGCATTTCGGTTGCCATTTTGATTTTGGTCGATTTAATCTACCGTATTCAATGCCGATTTTTTCGCTGAATTGTGGTCGTTTAGACTTGCGGCGAGTTCAATTGTTGACCTCTTTGCAGGTTTTGCTTGACCCGACTTGGTAATGAAATTGATGTGGCTGTGTGGCCGGTTGCCTGCTGCTATGGTGGCGGGCAAAATGCTGATTTGGGCTTCGGGCGGTTGGCCCCTTCTTGGCGAGCAGTGGGTTTTGGGGAGCCCGGGCTGTTTGGGTTCTGTTGCTCTTGGATGATTTTGGCTGTATTGTTTGGGCTGGCTATGTGGCTCTAGCGATCCAATAGCAAGTTCTATTGAATTTGTGGACTGCGCATCCATCTTTGATCTTCCATCCAGAATCCTCATCTCTGGCGATGCATGGGGCCGTTGGGCATGTATGTTAAGTGCTCTTGATGGATTTGGTCCCGGGTCTTGTTGGCCGTGATTCGGCGTGTCCTTGGGATGCTCTCGATCCATGGCAATGGATGATGTGGTTGCTGTGTGGGTACCGAACGAGAAGCGACCTGCTTTTGAGCGTGTTGGGTTCACTGCTAATGAGGGATTCAGCAATTGCCTTCTCTCGTTGGTGTATCAGCCTTTTTCCTGTTTTTTTGCGCCTGGGCTGGTTGTTGAGCCTCTTAATGGGCACTCTGTTTAGGGAATGCTCATGGTGATCCCCAAGATGGATGGCTGCTGGTGCCTTGAATAATCATAATTGCCTTGTTGATGTAAACAACATTGTTTTGTCTTTGTATGTTGCTGCCGCTGATCGGATGTGTTGATCAAATCGTCTAACAAGCAACTCGATTTCGTATCAGGCTGATGTATAATGACTATGTTCATTTTCTACTCTGTTAGATCGCTAATATTAGGGGTTTTTTTGAGGTATACTATGATGTACAAGTTGTTCGGGGTATGCCCTAGCATTTTATGTTCTAACTCCAAGTCAAAAAACTTGGAGTTACTACATAATTCTTTTGTAATTTTCTCCCGTTAAATCCAAAATACACACTTACTTACCAAAAAAAAAAAAAAAAGAGGTTCATGCTGAGAAGGAGACGTTGTACTGGGCGTTTAGAGAGAGAAAGTTAGAGAGAGACTCTCTCTTCTCTCTCCTTTTTCAAATTCGTCCCATTTTCGAATTTGAATTCTCATCTTCGCCTTTGTTTTTGAATCCTCATCTCCGTCCGCCATGGCTGACCAGCTCGAGCCCCACTTGGACTCTGTTCAGAGATCCGTAAACCTTGTCCTCTCTACTCCTTCGTCCCCATCGTCTGAGGTTGCCTTCGTCTCATCATCCGGACTCTAAGTTTTAGGACTCTTGAAACCCTAAAGGCTCGGTCTGCGCCTCCCAAAAGCCAAGCGCGAGCTCATCCCGATGGGCTGATATTGTTCGTAAGGACAGCATTGAGGCTCGGAAGGAACTGAAATTCTTCCCCCCTCTGGTTGGTGGGAATGATCCGTCCGTCTTCTCTCCTCCACCAGAGGTCGTAACCGAAGGACACGCATTCTGGGGCTGTACTTTGGTAGGCCATTTCTATGATTCCCCTCCCCATTTTCTTGCGATTAAAGCAATTGTGAAGAAGATTTGGGCAAGATTCGGGCTCACTCACATAGCGTGTAACGAGTGTGGTTTTTTCTTCTTCCGTTTCTCGTCGCTGGAAATGTTGGAAAAATGTTTACAAGCCGGTCCATGGCTCCTGGAGGGGAAGGCCATTTTCCTCAAACGCTGGATGCCGGGCATGATCTTGAACAAGGTGGAACTTCATCGATTTCCCATTTGGATTAAACTCCTCAATGTGCCGATTGATTCTTGGACTGGACGGCTTTTGTTGGGTGGCTAGTGCAATTGGTGTTCCTCTTGAGTGGATCCCGAACCGCCCGTATGGAGAACCTTTCTTATGCAAGGATATGTGTTGAAGTGGGGTCGATGACCCTTTCCCAAATGTCTTACCATCAAATCGTGCCATGACTCGGCTCCCATTGTGGTGAAGGTTGAGTATAGGCGGAGGCCAATCGGATGCATTCGGTGTAATCTGGGGGGCATGATGGCTTCGATGCCGTTCCAAGGCTTCCAAATCTTCATCTTTGGTATTTCTTGCTCCATCCCACCGATTCTGTTCCTCGGAACAATCCAAACTCGTCCCACCGCCTTGTTAACGTACATGCACGTCGATGGCCGTGTCCCCATCTTCTGGGTTGAGAGGTCCCAAATGGGGCTACTCCCAGCCTTGGGTGGAGGCTCTGCCTCGTGGACCATTCTGCGGCCAAAGACTCGAGATGATTCACTACACCCTTTGGACCTTAAAGCATGCTCTCCCAATGCTTTAATGCCGGACTCCGTCCATCACTCCACATCTGTCATTCGTGAGGATTGTGGTCCCATTGGCAACCCCCGATTGATTACGAGGCCTTTTCGGCCAAAGCTCATCCTTCTTTGAATGATGACGACCCCTGACCGCCCGAGTTGGATACCGTTTGCCCGTAATCAGGACCCTATTCCCCCAATTGGGCTTGGCTATTTCCTCATCCTTTCCCGTCGACAATGGACCTCATTCCCGCCTCTTGGATACCTCAGGAACACAGGCATGTGGAGGTTTCAACCTCCAATGACTCGGGGCTGAATCTCACCCATTGGACTTGGATGAATATCTCTGCTTACCCTTCCTCAATCAAGAGGATTTCGTTGAAATACTCCTCAAATCCTCTTTGGGTGATGAATTGAGGGGTATGGAACATGAATGGAAGATGTCTTCATCTAGGAAAAAGAAAAAGCCGGCTCTGCAAATCCAGAGTTGGCGGGGTATCCACGAGACCCTGTTTTTTTATTCTGTTTTATTCCGGCTTACATCTTTGTTGCTTTTTTTGAATTGCGTTTTGGCCCGAATAAAGTTGGGTGTGCGCCCTTTTGGTTTGCTTGGGTACCCAATCTTGACTTTGTTAAGGTTTTTTGTTTTGGAGCTACCCTTTTATGGTGAGGTAGCTGTTTGTATATGGATGAGGTTTTTAGTGGAGTCACTGGCTTATGCAAATCTGACCCTTGAAGCGGCGCTGTCCCACCTTTGGCTTATCCCGTGCGTTGACCTTATGTTGATTGATGGCTATCTCTAATGAGGTTTTGATTTATCCGAAGTAGTGGGCTCCTACATTTGTTGCTGATTGGATGACAACAGGATGTATAACTTGGGCTCCTTCATTGATGATGGGAATTGGAATCGATCTTGTAGTGGGTGAACTTGGCTGTGAGTCTGAGTAGTAATGGTAGTTTAAGCTAAATACATGGAATTTCTACACTTTCTTGCTCTTGACTCCGCTCTTGGTGCCTAATCTTGACCTTGTTGAAAGCCGGTGGAGCCTTTTTCTCTTGCCAACTTCGGAAGATGGGTTTGGATTGATTCACGCTCAGTTTCTTTGCAATGGAAGTACCTCACGCCTTTGCTATGGAATGTATTGTTGATCTCAGGCATTGAAAACTCCACATCCATCGGTTGTTCATGTGTGTGGGCAATTAAGTTGATGCGGCTTCTGGGATTCTTTGATGTGGGCTCGATTTTCTTGTTTCTTTTAAAGAGCGAGATATTCTTAAAATGGTAGCTTGTAGGGATTGCCTTTTTTGCTGGTCCTGTGTCCCGGTGGTGGGGTTCTTGATGTAAAGTAGCAGTCGGCAATGATTATACTTTGCTCCTCCGGGTTGGTAATGGGGTTGGCTATGTGGAATCTGCATTTTTCTTTGACATACCATCCTCGGTGCCCTTTGGGTGCAATTCTTGTGGACTGCTTTGATTACATGTCTCATTTGCACTTATGATCTTTGTCTTGGTGATATGGGTTTGTAGTATCTTCTTTGGTCACCGGCTGTATGCTCTGGTGGTGCTAAAGGCTGGCGTCTTTGCTCATACCTCATTGTGATGCGGTATGGGATGAGAACGTGGGGGGTTCTCTGCTTTTTTCTTTTGAATGCGAATTAATGATTACGGTGATGCCTTTGGGTTAACTCTGCCGCTGTTGGGAGCCGAAATGGCTGTTGGGAGTCCCGGAGGCATGATGCGAGCCTTTGCCGATGTGGTTCGATTCATTCTCGCATTCGAAAGGGTTGGCCCTCTGTGCTTGTTTTGGAGTCGTGGTTGAAGCCGAGCAGATGTAGATGCATTCTTGCCAAGTTTGGTCGAATTACAGACCGGGAATTGTTGAAATGACTGCGGCTTTTGCTGTTCTCACGCTGTGCCCCGTGTTGCAATTCTTGGATGTTGTGAGCACGAAAGGCTTTGCTGGTCAATCCACGTTGGATGTTCTCAGACCTTTCCGTGTCTTGATGCTCACCGGTTTGATTCAAGTCTTGCTAATTTTGATGTGGGTAGTTCTTGATGCAGAGTTCACGTTTATGTGAAGTGAGCTGCTGTCTTGTGTTGGTGTAGCCTTTGAGAGGCAGTGAGCTGAAGCATGTTTGGTATTTTTGATACCAAAACACTGCTTCTTCTTGTTTGCTTGATGCTGTCCGATATATGGGCTGTGTAGCATGGAGTTGCATGATGTTGTTTCTTTGTTCCGTCGCTAGTGCGCAAATGACCAGATGATTTTCTTGATTCGGGTAGCCGATGCTCCCGGTCTTTGATTTTGCAATTCTTCTTGTCAGTGGTTGATGGCCGTAGGTGATGGTGCTTAAAGGCCGTGAAGGTCGCTTGTGCGACTATTTCCTATTCTTTGGCCTTTTGGATTTTGCTTGGAAATAGCAGTTAAATTTGTTTAGGAATTGCTTTTGAGTAATTCACTTGTGTTGTATGATCACCAGCTTTTTTGTCCTTTAGTTGGTATCATAGGTTGTATCTAAGTGCTCGGGGCATGCTCTAGCTTTGATGGTTTATCCCCAAGCCGGAAAAACACTTGGTGATAAACCCTTACTTGTAAATTTTTCTCCCATATATCCAAATTACTTACTTACCAAAAAAAAAAAAAAGAAGTTGTACTGGGCGTTTAAGCAACTCCTGGACACAGATGGCTCTCGTCAAATTTTCCATGATGTCCCTGCTAAGCATAGGAAACTTGTGTCGGACTTCTTGAACAAGTGCTGGCAAGATATAAATGTTGAGAACTTCAAATTCCACCGCATGACCTTTCCGTTGAGGCAGCAGATAATGGGTTTTCCCATGATGCTTATTTGCTGGCTTTCCAACTAGTTTTTACAACTGACACCTCTCAAGCCCATAGTGCCTCATTCACTCCCGAGGAGGAGAGGGCTGTTTATGGATTCCTGTCTTCATTGCTGAGATCGGTGACTGATTGTCTGGGTTTCCAGGAGTGTAATCAGACTGAATTCTTTGCTAGGCTGTATGGTAATGCCTTTATGATCTCGACTGAAGCACCCTGGCGTAAGTACAAGTCTGGGAGGCGGCGTAAAGCTGCTTCCATGAAAAACCGGACTTCTCATGCATGAAAACCTGCTGCTGCAGGTTTGGAAGGGGAGGGTCTTTGTGCCTTGTTGCTCCCTTATTTGTCGATTGGCTGAAAACCTATTCTCACGGCCCCGCTTGCACTTGTTATAATGCCGTCTTTGCTTCTCGGACCCAAAATGATGCGTATGGGTTCTTTGAATCTTTGCATCAGATTAATTGTCTTATGTTGAATCTGGTTGGCTCTTATAGCTATGGTGGGACCTGGTCCTGCTCGACAGCCGCTGCGTGGCGATGCAAATGCCAGGCCGTCTCGTTTGAAGCTTTGATTCTGTTCGGTGCTTGCGATGGAAAGCAGCTGATTTTTGTTGGAATTTAGGCTGAAGGACTTTTCTGGGATGCATAGGCTTATATGCCGGAATGTCCATGTGATGTGCCCCTTCTGGTTGAATCGATGATGGTATTTGGGGGGGGGGGTGTGATGCAGCTGCCTATTACCCCTGCAGCAGCCTATTACTCCTGCTATTGCATATCTCTTGTCAGTGCGGTCTTCTTGCGTAGATGTAGTCGCTGCATTCGGATCATCAAGTCTCCTTTGGCGGTGTGGGATTGGGCCCTATGCTACAGGGTGCCTTTTTGTGGTGCTGATGCCACTTGCTGGTGGGTATTGATCCTGATGCCATATTTCCTTGCTGGTACAGTCTTGCCTGCCGGTAGTCGCTGCATTCGGATACTATCCTGCTGCTGGCGGTGTTGGATTTGGCCCTATGCCGCAGGGTGCCTTTTTGTGGTGCTGATGCCACTTGCTCGTGGGTGTTGATCCTGATGCAAATGGATTAAACAAGTTGGCTGAATAGGCTCTGATGGTTTTTTTGGTATGCCTGGCGAAGGATTGGCTGGAGCTGGTGGAGATGTGATTACTCACGGCCTTGATCTCTGGATGCAGTCTTTGGAATGGTGCGAATCCAGTCTTTGTCTTTGAAGGTAGCTGATGTCGGTTTCCTTGTTTGATTAGCTGGAGGCTGGTTTTTGTTGCTGGAGCAGTACAGCGCCTGCTGATGATGATCTTGGCTGTTAATCAGGCGATCCTGAATTTGATGTCCTGGATGTGAATGCTTGTTACCCTGGACCCCTTTGGTGACTTGGCTGTTCGAAGGCTGGCGGTTACGATAAATGTAGCTGTTGGTTCATTGCAGCGCCGGCTGTCTTGGGATCAGTGGGCTGGTGCCGCTGTCTTTTGATGTAATATTCTTCAATTTCTATAGGTTATGTAGAACGTTAACCTCCTAGAGGCCAGTTATGTACCACCTTTTGTACTTGTCGCTCGGGGTATGCCCCAACGGGTAATGTTTTACTCCCAAGTCAAAACACTTGGAGTAAAACATCGAATTTGTAATTTTTTTCTCCCATTAATCCAAAATACTTACTAATCAAAAAAAAAAAAAGATATTAGAGTGGTTGATTGTATTGTATGATTTCCAGCATTTCGGTTGGGTTCATTCGTTGTATCAATGTGCTCGGGGCATGCCCTAGCGAATATGGTTTATCCCCAAGTCGAAATAACCTTGGAGATAAATCATCCTTGTAATTTTTTTCTCCCATTAATCCAAATCACTTACTTACCAAAAAAAAAAAATTATGAGTCTGATCATATATTAGACAGATTTCATATTATGTTGATTTTGTTGAACGTTTGTCCTCCTAGAGGATTTTTTTTGTATTTTCTGATGTATTAGTTGCTTGGGGTATACTCTAACGTTTTATGTTTTAACCCCAAGTCAAAATACTTGGAGTAAGAATATAGATTTTGTAATTTTTATTCTCCCTATAATCCAAAATACTTACTTACCAAAAAAAAAAAAAAAAATCTTTGAGAGCAGACTTGGAGTGAGCCGTGAGAGAGTTGTGGGCAAGCCTTTGTTGTAAACATAAAATGAGAAATACTTTTAGAGAGAAATTGTGAGATATACACTTGAGATTGTTTTCTTTTTGTTTGAACTTGTGTAGCTAACATACTTGTAAACAATCCATTTTATAGTGTATTCTTTTGTGGTTTTTCTCTTGGTTGAAGAAGGATTTTCCACGTTAAAATTTTCATGCGTATTTCTCTCATTTTTCTATCTTTACTTTTGGTCGTCCGTCCATCCGTCCGAGAGCTCTGCTCTGTGTTGCTATCCGAGAGTTTTGTCCGCTCAGTCACAGTGCCTTCCGTTTTTGCGCCAACACATTAGACCGGTAATAGGTGAAACTAGCAGGTATGCTTTTTTTTTTCGACAACGGGAATCTCAAATCTCTACCGGAGATGGTCATGATAGGAAAACCATGTAGCTTCAAAAATCTCATTGATGTACAATGCTTCTATCCAATCTAGAGTTAAAGAAGCCAAGGTAAAATAATAAAGTGAACCAATTTAGTTCATCGGTACACTATCATTCAAGTTTTATTATGATATCTATCATTTAGGACTTACCAAAAAAAAAGATATCTATCATTTAGGACAAGCCCATCACGAAGTCCATAATGATGTATTCTCACTTTTAACTATGAATTGGTAATTGTTGGAGCTTCCCTAAAATCAAACATCTAGATAGAAATTTTACAATATCCCCTTTCAAATTGCTACACCAATGGATCTTATTTAAGGCCTAGTGTTTCTTGTTATTCCTACGATGGATGGTTAATGTGTCTCCTCCATGATCTTCTTCTTTAATCTCTAGGCATTGTCCAACTAGCTTTATTTTTATTAACTTCACTTTTGGTTGTGTCAAGCACATTTTTTGACGTGGCAGGCGACAATGTATGTTCAAGCAAACACACCAGCTATTGGTTAGGAGGATACCAATGCTTTTTTGTTTGTGGACAGGTGCTTATGCGTCTTCTGGGATAGGTTTAGTGGCTTCAGTCTCTTATTATGATTGAGTCGCTTTGCTCTTATGTTTGTAATCTATTCTTAATCAGATCGACTCCTTGATGAGGCGGTTCCTTTGGAACGACTCTACTGAAGGGAAGGCAAATGCAAAAATAGCCTGGGCTGACATCTGCTACCCGATGAGTGAAGGCGGGTTGGGGCTCAAGAATCTGCAGGCACAAAATAAAGCCCTCATCTGTAAACTTTTATGGCGTATCATGACTAAAGACCCTGAATCGGCTTGGTCTTCATGGATCCACAAGACTAGAATAAAGGACCGATGTATCTGGGCGTGAATTTCTTACCAAAAAAAAAAGTATCTGGGCGTGAATGGGTCTGGGCGCTTTCTGCTGATGTTAGAATATTCGTGGGTGTTTGGGATAGTCAATTTTGCTGTGCTGCTGCTGATTAGATGCGGTTTCCATGACCCAGGTGGATGTATGGTTTTGAATACGGTGTCTTGTTTGGTTGACCCTCTGATGCGGATATTAATACTGGGGATGCTGGCTGGTCTTATGCTGGGCTTGCAATGAAGAATTCTGGTGCAGCGTTGGGAGTGTCCGATTATGGGCTAGGTGTTCTGCGGCAGTTGGTGGGACAACTACGTTTTGTATATTTGCTTTCTGGCCTGGCGCCCAACTTCTGCCGGTGTGTTGCCCGATGGTGTGAGATGAGAATAGGCCTGCTTGCAACTAACTAGTGTTACGGAGGGCTCGAAGTATTGCTATTCTGTGCTGTGAGGCTATTTGCTAAGTGCCTGTTGCTGTGAACAGTATACTGATCCTATGCTGGTTGCTTATTGCAGTCTGCAATATGTGTTGCTGTGTCCATTTGATCATTTTATGTTTCTTGATTTTTCTGGTAGTTGTTTTTAAATAGTGCTAGGTCTTCTAGTGGTTTTATCGTTTTACTCTGTAATGTGGTGTTTGGGGTTTGCCCCGTTGACTTTGATTTCATTCCAAGTCAGAAAAACACTTAGAGTAAAATCACTGTTTGTATTATATTCTTTTCCCATTAATCCAAAATCACTTACTTACCAAAAAAAAAAAAAATCTGGACAGAGTGTATTGGACGGAGTGGCTTTGTAGAATCTTGAGTTCTTTAGTCTGGAGGGCGGAGTACTTTGTAGATTCCGGAGTGCATGGGACGGTGTGCCGTTTTCGATATTGTAATCTTATTTTTTAATGACTTTAGTCATGGTTTAGGGGACTCCCTGTTTCTATGTTTCTTTTGCCAAGTCGGTAAAATACTTGGTAAAGAACATAGCTGCTTGTACATTTTATTTAAATTTTAATGCATTTAATTACTTACCAAAAAAAAAATTATCTGGACCCTCAAAGTTCCTGATTCAGCTCCGTGGAGTTGGAAAATGATCATGAAACTCCGTCCCTTTATGTGCTCCCACACTATTATGAACATTGGTGATGGTGTTTATACTTTTATCTGGCATGACCACTGGCACCCTATGGGCCCACTCAGCAATGTTTGTACGGATCGTATTCGTCTGGTCACGGGTTTATCTTGGGACGCAAAGGTATCTCAAATAATTAGAGATGATCAATGGGCTTGGCCTAATCCTTAAGATCAGGAAGTCTCTAGTCTTGCAGAAAATATGCCCCAATACTTCCCCAATATCGAGCGTAAAGATTCATTGAGATGGGACAGGAGCCCTAATGGTATTTTTTCAACTAAGACTGCCTACTTTCTTTTTCACCCTCCCAAGCCCAAGCTGAGCTGGACAAACTTAGTCTGGGGCCCCTTCCATATCCCTGCCCACGCATTTACTCCTTGGCTGGCTATCAGATGCAGGCTTAACATCACTGATCAAATTCACGGTGTCCCAATCCTATCCAAAACCTGTACTTTTTGTGACTTGGATGACGAAAACCATGAACATCTTTTCTTCTCATGTACTTTCTCCCATTCCTTATGGAACACTATCCAAAGGAAAGCTGGTTTTCAATGGCCTTACCCCGATTGGCCCCAAAACATAAATTGGGCTGCTCAACAATGGAAAGGAAAGAATCTTCTTGCCCTATCCAAACGTCTTTTCCTTGCGGCCACAGTCTATTTTATATGAAGAGAACGAAATAATTAGATTTTTGAGAAATCCTTACCAAAGGATCTGGCCCAGATATGCTCTCTGATTACAATTGTTGTTCGGGACAAGTTGAAGGCCTCCTTGCCTAGTGCCGGCTGGCCTTCCCTTCCACTTGTTAGGTGCTAGAATCTATAAATAAATATATATATATATAATAATAATAATAATAATAATAATAATAATAATAATAATAATAATAAGTGTGGGGAATCCTGTTTAGCTGGGTTCTCCCCCTTTTTTTTTGGTAAGTAAGTAAATAAAATTAAAAAGAATGAAATTACAAGACAACGTTCTAACTCCAAGTATTTTTCCGATTTAGAAGTAGAACATCGAGCTAGGGCATACCCCGAGCATCACAATGATCGAAGACATAAAACCGAGCGAGAAAGCTCAACAAAAAGATAAAAAACAAAACACGGCATCAATATGCTCCGCATCTAACCGGCCGCTTGTAACATGGCCACTATACATACATTAAGGAAACCTACAGCAGGTTTGATAGGAACATTAACAGCAACACAAAGGGCAGCATCAGCACTAGTTTCAGCAGCATTTTCAGCCCCTCCCGGGCAGACTTTAATGCCCAAACAAACTGGATGAAAACAAGAATCCATAGTTCCAAACTCACTCAAAAAACAACAGGCTCAAAAGCCAACAGCAAAGCCAATCGAGCTACCACTTTAGCGACACCCTTCATGAGGCCGGTTCAAGACAGGAGTAGCAGAAATTGGCAGACTCAGATCAAAGGCTTCAAAAAAACCGATCAGAAAAAACCATTCACCCATTGTTCAGCAATAACGTCAGTAATGCAAATTGACCCACCAACCGATCAAAGCAACTGAAGCATCAGATATGATCAGCCCCCTTTGCACCGGAACAACTAAAAGAGATCAGGATTTATGCAGAAATTCCTCTGTACAGCAGCACCATGTATAATCAACCAAATTAGGCACACCAAATGCTGCTATCACAGCAGCCTGATTATGCATACACTATATTACAGCTCCAGCATGATGATTAACATCAGATTTAGTTTAGCTGGGTTCTCCCGTAGGTGCCTTGTCTTATATCTTTTCCATGGGACCTGTTCTCTCATTTTTTGTTTCGCTATTGTGTTATTGTTTTCTCGCCCCTGCTTTTTCTCTTTCCTTCCCTCATCTAGAGGTCCCAAAAAAAAAAATGAAGATTGGATTCCACCCTTTGTTGTGGCACGGTGTATCTCACGTTGTTGGGTGTGGTTTTCCCCGGAGTGAAAAAAAAAAATTTTGATCGGTATCACCTTTTTCTGTTGTGGCTCGGTGTAGCTCACGCTGTTGGGTGAGGCTACCCTCGGAGTAGCTAAAGCTGCTTCTTCTGAAGATGATGAAGCATGGTGTCTTTGAGCCAATGGCCATATTGCTGATGGTGGATCCGATGCTATGTTGTTCGATGTTGACTGATTGTGTGCTGTCTGGTGCTTCCGTTGCTGCAGGCGCCTGGGTGGCATGTCTTTGAATTGTTTTGGCCCCCTTTTAATGCACCATTGCAGCAGGACTTAGCTCTGGAAGCTGATGCAGGTCATGGGTTGAATGTTGTGGAAGCCTTGCTGTCTTTCTGTAATGCATCTGAGTGGAGTGTTTTGCCTGGGGCCCCGATGTATTGGGGTGTTTTGTGTGATGCTTTGATGTTGATCGGTTTGTTGATGGGTATGCCCCTTGTTTATTGAGATGCAGCTGGTGGTTGTGAAGCATGCTGTCTGATGCCAATTCATGGAGCTGAAGCTACCTTTTTATTTGGCTTGCCGATTGATGGTTTTGGGCGTGTCTGCAAAGGTACTCTAGCTGATGAGATGAATTTTGACAACTGCTGCTGGTCTGAAAACGAGAGTAGCTGCTAAGAAGGTTGATAGTTCCTGATTCTATGTTGTGGTGATTGGGTTGGCCCAGTAACGCTAGGTTGTCATTCGATTGGCTTGGTTGCTTTGCTTTTATTGAAAATGGATCTGTTTGTTAATCCAGGCAGGGGCGTGCACTATGATTCAGTTGCTGTTGTGGTCGGGTTACCAAGCTGTGGATTGGTTGAGCCCGTCCATTGCTTGGCTGATTTTGAAATGTTGTGGTGCTTTGAACCTAGAATATTCTGTGCGTTGGCCATGGTTTTAAAATGTTCTCATGGATTCTATAGCTGGACGTGGATTGGTATAGTTGTTTTCTGTGTGATACAATAATCTATGCTGAAAATGCTGTGTAGTGATAGTGTCCTGATGCTGATGGTGCGGCTCATACTTTGCTGATTTCGGATCTGCTTCCTTGGTGCGGGCTGCCCAATCTGGAATGACATTGCTGCCAACCTGCACTGATTTATAGCACCCTAAAGCTCTTCGCTGTTGCAGCGGCGGATGTGGATTGATGCAGTGGAAGACAGCAGTGTGGCATTTAGATTTTACTGTTGCACTGCTGATCGCTGGTGTGCATTACTACTCCGACGTACTCCCTCAATATCAATGGGGAAGTGGTCAGTTTCTTCGAAGGAGGAAAAGGCCTTTGCCAAGGGGATCCGCTTTCCCCCTATTTATTTGTCCTGGTGATGGAAATCCTAAATGACATTATTGAGGTCAAGGCAAGGCGGGATAATAATTTTAAATTTCACTGGAAATGCGTAGAAAATCAAATTGTTATGCTTGCCTTTTCTGACGACCTCCTACTCTTCTCCCATGCTGATACGCAGTCCACTCAGATCCTCAAGGACTACCTTGAAGAATTTCATGCTACCTCTGGTCTCTCCGCTAACCCGAATAAGAGTGAAATCTTCATATGTTCAAAGGATTCTTCTATTCACCAGGATATAGCTGCTATCATGGGATTTAAAGTGGGCAAACTCCCCATCAGATACCTGGGGGTCCCCTTGATAACCACTAGGCTCTCGTCTCTGATTGCAAATCTCTCACCGATAGAATCACTAAGAGGATCACATCATGGAAAAATAGATGGCTCTCCTTTGGCGGGCGATTGCAACTCGTTGCCTCCATCCTCTCATCCATCCACCTTTATTGGGCCTCTTTTTTATTTTACCCAAAACCATTCTTAAAGCAATTGACTGCATCTTACGCTGTTTCCTTTGGAATGGATCTTCTAAAGGCAGAGTCAATGCTAAAGTGGCTTGGCACGATATTTGCTACCCCAAGTCTGAAGGTGGGTTGGGCATCAAGAACCTGATGGATCAAAATAAGGCTCTTAACTGTAAGTTTCTTTGGCGTCTCCTAACTAAAGACCCGAATTCAGCCTGGTCTTCATGGATCTACAAGAACAGAATCAAAGACCGGTGCATTTGGACCCTTAAAGTCCCGACATCTGTCCCTTGGAGTTGGCGTAAGATTATGAAACTTCGGCCTCTTATGCGAGCCTACTCTGTCAAGGACATTGGGGATGGTTTTGATACTTTCCTCTGGCACGATAACTGGCACCCCCTTGGCCCCCTGAGTGAGGTGAGTTCTGACCGTACTCGCCTTGTCTCGGGTTTGCATTGGGATGTTAAGGTCGATGCAATAATCAGGAACAACAGATGGGCTTGGCCTAACCCCTTTGACAATGAGGTGTCCCACCTTGCCATGAATATGCCGATTAAACCTCCTCGCGCAATCAAAAAGACTCGTTGAAGTGGGCTGGGACTGTCAATGGCAACTTCTTGACTAAGTCTGCATACCTTCTCATCCATCCTCCCAAAACAAAGGTTATTTGGGCTCATTTGGTGTGGGGACCATCCCATATTCCTTCCCACGCATTTACCCTATGGCTCGCCATTAAGGGGAGACTGAATACCCTTGACCGCCTCCATTATATCCCAAACCTCTCTCCTAGATACATTCTATACAACACAGGAGATGAAAACCTTGGGCATCTTTTCTTCTCGTGCCCATTTTCCAGAGCCTTATGGGTTAATGTTTAAAGACATTCCGGTATTCATTGGCCCTATTCTGAGTGGTATCAAAACATAGCTTGGGCTGCCTCTATTTGGAAATGAAAAAGCCTTCTGGCTGTCTCTAAACGCTTGTATCTGGCTGCCACGGTTTACTTCATATGAAAGGAATGCCATAACCGAATATTCCAAAAATCCCCCCCAAGACATTTCCCAACTCTTCTCTTTGGTGGTCAGTGTTGTGAGGCTTAAATTAATGACCATCTCGGGAACTGTGGACCCGTTTTGAAATCTAGAGAGAGAAGCTCTCGCTTCTCTCTCCGTTCAAATTTCAATTTGAAATTTGAACGCGTTTTCTGCGGCGACCCTCCACTGCCCGGGCGGCGCCAGTGCGGCCACGGTCGGCCTCCTGGTTGCTCAGCCCGGTCGCCTCCCATTTCCCGATTCTAGCTCCCTACGTTTCCAGACCTCAGAACTGAAACGTCGGCTTCCTATGAACTTCGGCTGCTGCTGTGAGATCGAATCTGCTGATTCAGGTTGGGATGAAGGCCGTTGAGGTCTCTCATCTCTCACAAGATCGATTCCTCTTCTCCTCGGTGCAACCCTAGGGTTGAGCTCTTGAATCGTTTCTCCCATTCTGAATGGGGTTGTTGGCTCGGTCTCGCTTTGGGCTCCTTTCGGTTCATTCGCCTTGTTGCCGATTGGGCCTTGGTTTCGACTTTAGGCGTGGCTGGTGTTAGTCGGCTCCGCCCTCCCGGATTTGCTTTTGGGATCGATATCCCAGCTTCGGCTCCATGGCCGCTTGTTGGATCCGGTTGCTTTCAAGGGTCTCGTATTTACGCTCTGTTCCGCCTCTCACTGTGTGTTTCCCGTGGACGGATTGGGGATTACGTATCGCGCTAGTTTGGAGATACAGTCGACGGTCCAAGAGTCTGGCCTGGACCTTCGGGTTGCTAGCGATCCTCCCCTATGCGGTGGGGATCCTCTGTTCTTTGCCATTTTGGAGCTTTGCTTGATGGCAACTGATTTGGGTTGCGAGAGGATTGTTGGGTTCTCACTAGATCGCATTTTGATGGTTGATGCTCTCGCCTGTTCTTTGGATCTCGCCGTGAACGAACTGTCTTTGCCGCAGCTTTTCTTTTCTCGGCCAATGTGTCCCCTCCCGTTGAACGGGTTGGGGTGCCCATGCGCCTGGTTGGGGACTTTCGATTTGGTGTGAAGAGCTGGTTGAGGTCTGTTGGTGCCTGTGGGTCCCTAATGTGGCGTAGTCTGTGTTTGTCCGCTGTTTTGTGGAGCTTAGCGTGGTTGGCTTCCCGGTTTAGCCGGAGCTCTGTTCTCCTTTCGATGAAATGGCTATGGAGTCAGAGCTCTGTCTGAAGCTATTGCTTTGTGTTGCTCGGGCTGGATTCGCCGACATTGTCCCCGCGCCGGCCCGTTGACTCTCTCATTTGATTTCATTCTGTTGAAAGGGTTGGGGGGAACCTTTTGATTTGACCGGGATTTATAGGTTGGGGTCTTTGAAGAGCCGGGAGTGGCATTGTTTTGTTGATGGTGATCCTTATGATGCGGTAGATTGCTATCTCTCGGTTCCATGAGTGGAACCATGCGTTTTGAGGCCGTTTGATGGCGATTTGGGTCGAGACCGATTTGGCTTAGGGCCGTTTTGGATTTGTTGAGCAATCCGTTTGTGAATCGAGGCCTAGTTGGAATCTTTGTCTTGGCATGTCAATTGCCAACCTGGAATTCAGGTCGCGATTGGGCATGAGGCCGATTTTGGCTTGAGGCTTGTTTGTCGTTCTTTGACATGGCATGTCAAATGCTGCATGGTCTTGCGTTTCGTGCCGATTTTGTTTTCCGCCGGTTAACTCTTCTTTAGCGTCTTCAATGCCTATTCATTGCCGATTTTTTCCGCCGTGTGGCTGATTTCAAGTGCGAGACTTGAGGCCGTTTTCAATTGCCGATCTCTTTGCGGGTCTCGCGTCAATGTCCATGTGCCGAGTTGGATTTGGATGCCAATTTGTGCCGAGGTCGATGTGGCTTCATGGCGGTTTGCTCTGCTAATATGGCGTGCCAAATGCTTGAAGTTAGGCTTAAGGCCGATTTGGCCCCTTGCTGAGCCGGGAAATGTTGGCTTTAGGAACATTTGATGTTGCTGGGCTTGTTGGAGTTCTTGTCTTTGTTGCTCATGGTCGCTAGTTGGCGCTCTTGACAACTCAAGCCGCTGCGCCGGCTGTTACTTCGGCCGGAGTGGTGAGTGGTCTTTTTGCAAAGGTGGAGCGCGTTATATCCTCGATGAAGACCTTTATTCTAAAAGGGCCGGACCTCATGTTTGGCCGTTTTTATTGAATGTATACCCCCTAGGGGACTTTACTCTTGCTTCATCATTTTGATGTCTTTCGTTGTACTCAGTGGCTTGGGGAATGCCCTAGCTTTTATGTCTTATCTCCCTGTTAAAATACTTGGAGATAATGCATTGATTTTGTAAATTTTTTCTCCCATTAATCCAAAATTCTTACTTACCAAAAAAATAATAATAATGACCATCTCGGTGCCTGATAGGGGTGTTTCTAGACCGACTCGGATTCGATGTGGTATATAAAAAAAAAAAAGGAAAATTGGATAAGATGCCACCCTTGCCTACTGGCTATTCAAATTTGGATGCCTGTTGTGCTCTTGGATATAGCCATTCTCCCCTTTTAGAGTCTGAGAAAATAGACAATTGGTTTGGCTGGTTCTCCTGTGGGTTTGGTTCCCAGTTTTGTGCTATCCCCTCTTTCAAAGATCGTCCTCCTTCCCCCAAAATATATATTTATATTTATATTTATATTTATATATATATATAATATAAAAAAAAAGAGTTTTTGTTTCATCGCTGTTCGGTGCTATAGCCTAAGATGTTTCATTCTTTGTTGAGATCATGGTTGTTGTCTATCGTGTAGTTTGGTTTTTCCTATGTTGGGTATGTTCGGTTGCTGGGTGGATTGTATTGAGTGTTGCCGGGGACTTGTAGCATATTGCCTGGCAGATCTCTTTGCTGTTGCTCTGATCCTTGGGTCAGCTGATCTTGTTGCTTTGATTTTGAAGTGGTGGCATTTTGTGTTTGCACACTGAGTGGATGGTGTTCCTGACTGGGGACTGGGGTAGTTGCTCTGTTGCTGATGCAGTAGATGGTTTGGCTAACCGTGGCCTGGGGTTGTTTTTGCTGCAATGCTTAATCTGATGGGGCTGTGATGCCTTGGAGCTGGTGTACCTGTCTCATGTAATTGCAGCTGTCCAGATAGGAAGTGTTTATGTGGCATGCCGCTTTGCTGGTCAGTAGGGTGATTCTCTCGGGATTGATTCTCAGAGGCTTGCTTCGGGTCCTTTTTACAATGGCCAAGACCTCTCGCTATCCGTGTGAGATGATGAGGATCCATGGGATACAACCGCCGGTGCATATTCGCGTGTGGGCGCAAGGATGCGTGCAACGACCATCCCCCTGGCGGTTTAAGTGGATTTCAAGTGGAAAGTGGGGCTTCATTATTATCTTTTGAAGCACATTGTCGTTCTATCTTTGCTGTCCCAGAAGAATGCAAGTTGGAATAGGAAGGATAGAAGCTGAGTGCTGATGCTGTAAAATGGGAGCTGGTTGTTGTCAAGTTGTAGCAATTTCAAGTTGTCAAGTTGATGCTGTAAAATTTCATTTTGAAATTTGAACTGCGTTTTCTGGTCGGCCGCCTCCTCTGGTCGGGTGGCGCCGGAGCCGGCCATGGCCGGTCTCCTCGTTGCTCATCCCATCTCCTTCCCGATTTCCGTCCTCCCCCCTTTAACCTTCCCCGTCACCCTCTGCGTGTGTTCATCCTCTGAGGCCTCTCTGCTCTCACCGGATCACTCCCCTTTCTTCTCGATTCGCGCTCTTGGCTGTGAGCTCGAATCGATACTCCAACCTATGTCCGTAAAGGACGATTCCTTGTCGCTGTCCCAGTTTGGGATGAAGGATCTGGAGCTCTGGCTTCCCTTTGGGACTTCTTACGGTTTCTATTTCTCTCTTTTTTTTCATATTTAGTTTATCAAATTTCAGTTCTGAAATTCGATATATTAGGGTTTCTTGCCTCAGATTTTGGCTGGGCTTCCATACTCTGGTTGATGGGGATGAGAATCCCTATTTCTGGTTTCCTTGTGATGCTCCGGCGTCGGTTGCTATCTGTTTCGGACAATTTTGCCACTTCCGGAGTGTTGCAGATGGATTCGTTGTGATGCTCTTTTGGTGGGAGTATCTGTGTTTGCTGTTCTTTGGTTTCGGGAGCGGCTGTCTGAAGCTTGAATCGGCTCTTGGGTTGCTCTTCGGCTCTGGCTCAATCGAAGGTCCTATGTTGTTGGCTCTGTTTGCTCCTCTGCCTGTGGGTTTCTTCTTGTTGGACGGGATGGGGGATGCCCATGTAGCTTTGGATTTGGAATTCTAGGCTGGGATGCTGAAGAGTTGGGCGAGGCCTTGTTTGGATGCAGGAGAGTTCCTATTAGTGCGGTTGTTAGAGGTGTTGTAGGATGCTGGTGATGCCTTTCTTGCGCTTACAGGCCGGCATTACAAGTGTGTTGGCACTTTGATGCAAATGCCACGTACTTATGTTGTATTTCTTCTTGTTTGGCCGATTCCGAGCTTGTAGTGACGAGGTTTGGTTGCAAGATTCCCTTGTTGGGATGGAGTTCATTCTTTTGTTGCCTATTCGTGGAGCATTGTTTGGGTTCTTTGTTATTAGTGCTTGGTTTGTTTGTATGCTTAGCTAGAGCTGGAATCTGGACATGCCTTGGTGGAGTGCTAGAATTCTTCTTCCGGTTCTTTGCGGTTG
This sequence comes from Nepenthes gracilis, assembly GCA_033239525.1. Lineage (NCBI taxonomy): Eukaryota > Viridiplantae > Streptophyta > Magnoliopsida > Caryophyllales > Nepenthaceae > Nepenthes > Nepenthes gracilis. The sequence goes on along the minus strand of BSYO01000013.1, from coordinate 13,282,340 downwards.
GATTATTTGGGATACCGCTAGAATGGTTGTATTCTCCTTCTTTGGAAGGCTGCAGAGATCTTTCGATCTTGGAACCATTCGGATATGCGATGCCCGTTTATGTCTTGTTTTGTTTTATGGTCTAGATGGGCCAGGATGGAACTTTATGTGTGCATTGAGTGGCGCTGAAGTTAATTGGCTCTACTTGTCTCATGGTTGCTACTGACGGCAGTTGTAGCTGGATGAAGGGGCTTGCGTGTAAATCCTGTGGGGTGGAACCATGGAACCTGCTGTGATGGCCTGCTGCTCATCACATGATTTTTCTTGGCCTCCTAGAGATGTCCTCCGGCAGATTTGGTTTACTGTGGCCAAATTGATATGCCGTTTTTATTTTCAATCGATCATGTTGATGCAACCTGGTGCTTTCTTGATGGGTATTGATGATAGACGATGTGGCTGGTGTGATTGAAGCTTTGCTGGTACCCAGCATGCTTCCCTCATTCTGCAATTGCTGCCGATGCATTTTTTTTTTTTTTGGTAAGTAAGAATTTTTGATTATAGGGAGAAAAATATTACAGAATCTATATTTTTACTCCAAGTATTTTGACTTGGAGTAAAAACATAAACCGCTAGGGCATACCCCGAGCATCAAATACATCAGAAAAAATAAAAATAAAAAACTCCTCTAGGAGGACAAACGATTAACAAAATCAACAAAATAAGGGTCTAGTCTAATATGGGACCAAACTCAAAAACCGCAACTGCCAAACCGACAGGAGCACACAGCAAACGAACTACCATGCCAGCCATCGTAGGCATGAAAAACAGCAAGATGCTTCTTCAGCAATGCAAAATTCCAGCGACCGTTTGACACAAGAACTTCACGGGTTCATCCGACAAGTCAGCAACATCACCGCCAGCAATCACAATAAAGGAGCTTCAACACAAGCAGCAGGCACAATCTTTTTTTTTTTTTTGGTAAGTAAGACATTTGGATTAATGGGAAAAGAATGTATTACAGACAATGATTTAACACCAAGTGTTTTTCCGACTTGGGATGAAATCAAAGTCACCGGGGCATACCCCTAATACCTCGTAACAGAGAAAACAGGAGAAGAAACCTAAAGGCCTAGACACCAGAAAAAAAAAACAAAAAACAAATGGCCACAGCATCATGAAAATGCTCAGCAAACCGAAATGTATCGACCAGTCCAAGCACGACAATACACCGAGAAAAAATGCGCCTAAGAAGAGAAGAAACACAAGCAAATTGCAGCTGTCCCACCTTACCGTTTGCAGCAACAATCAACAGCCAAACAACAAATTGACAAAAACCAGTGCTCACCAAAAATTCCAAAACAAACCCAGAGCGAGAATGAAGACCCAAATATTCTGGCCGCAGCAAAGACACATCCGAACAAAAGCCCTATACAACTTCAAAACAACCACCAGTGACACAACCGGTTGTCAACCCAACCCTACAAAAACCGCAAGATGCAAAAACCAAACATAGCAGAGAAGATCCATAACATTCAAAAAATCAAGCTTTTGAGCACGGACATGGGACCCACATCCTACCAAAGAAGACCTCCCTCATTGAGCAAAAACAGGAGCAAGCTTCTCTCCTCTTGAACGACTAACAATAACAAGTCCACATCCAGTGTCATCCTGTGTTCGAGCAGACTGCCGAGATGCAACTCCATGAAGTGGCAATCCCGGCAAACTACCAATTCCACCAACACAAAAAGAGAGCCATTGAGTCGGAAACTCAAGCTAGTTGTTTAGCTGTTGCACCCCAACCCATTGAGCCTTGCAGGGTGCCCGGCTTGCTTCCACATATTCTCAGATCGCCTCCAACAAAGATAGCTGATTAACAAACAAACACATCACCGCCGGCGTGATTAGAAGATCGGGTGAAATGTAATAAATGCCATCAATCTGCAAGACAAGACCACCCCATGTAGCGAGGCCACCATTCAAGGGCAAGAATATTCCGCTCCAAAGAAAGAGGAACAAAAACAAGGTCCACAGCGCCACTACAGCGCATCGAGGAAAGATGGAGCAACCAAGAGGACTGCAGCAGAACAAAATCGAGTGCATATAACCCGACCCAAAGAGCACTAGCCAATGTCCACACCATCAAAAGCGTGCAAAGCCACCAACCACCACTTCATGCACGAAGGACACTCCAGCACACCATGTCAAACTCAAGGAATCAGGACCAGCACCCTCCATAACACATCAGAACTAACAAGCGGGGGATCACAACATACCAGCGAGAATAGCGTTCGCCATCAACAGCAACCCTTCATCTACTTCTACAAAACAAGCATCAAACTCTCAATCCTCACAGAGATCAAAATTAGAGGCAGCCGCAGCAGGCACAATCCATGAGGTCCTCTGCAAACCAGCAATATCTAGCAGCAACCGATTGCCAACCGTAGTCCACCCACGAATCCAGCGAAGAAGAGACCACGAACTGCCGTCCACCTAATTGCAACCCTATATTTCCAATTCCCCAACACCATCGAATGGCTCCAAAGACTCACCTTGCATCGCCCGGCATACAACGAACTGATAGTTCGCACAAAGCGAGCGCACACCCGGCAAAGATCAATTAAAGAAGGCAAGACAAACATCAAACTAACACACAGCCCCCGAATAACTAGCATGCTAAACACCATGGGCGGCATTGCTCCTCGCTTCCAAGAAAGCAGCGGGGCAGGCCAACTCTAAATGTTTGAGCATCACGGCCCACACCACACCAACAAAACAGCTATATATAGTCTTCATCCCATAGCCGGGAAGTAAATAGCAAAAGCCATACTACTTCTGCATCAATACTCACTCATACATTCATTGTCAAGACCACCAACCAAAGATCAAAATGGCGGGAGAGGACAACCAACAAAGATCAGCAACCATGCTCATACCCATCACTCCACAGAGAGATTGCCAGGGTAGCAAAAATGAGGTGGCGAGACTAGCCAACCTCAAGATGGCCAATGCACACCCGAGCAACATCAGTAGCAGATTAATGCCACAGCACTTGAAAGATGGCCATAGACACCCGAGCAACATCCATAGCACCATTAATGCATCAAAACACACCGCAATACATTCACACCTAGCCCGACTTCATGAACCATGCCACCAACCTACCACGCCAAAAATGCCCACAAGCATTATTAACAAGACAAAATGCAACACCCATAAACAAGCTTCGCCATGCTAAAACACGATCGAATCGAAAACCGGGGCACCCACATGCACTTCACAAAAACACACCAAGATAAAGATAATTGGCCGAAACTGCCAAGTGTCGAGCACTCACATACCAAAGAAGAATAAAGATTCACCACAATTCAAAGAACCCAACTACCTCAACATCGTAACAAATAATAGGCTCACAAAGTTGGCACCCGCAGCAGAAAACCGGCGGGGATAGCAAAGCCAAAGCACTCGGGTCTCTTCATATGGAGAAATCATCAGCAGAGTTACAAGATGACCACACGGTAAGGAAACACATGTGATCAAACAGATGCACCACAATCAGATACAACACAACATTCAGCAATGAACCGAATAAGCCATCAGCAAAAAATCCAAAAAGCCACAGCACTTAGAACAAAGGGAACCAAGAACGAGTCCACCTAGGTAAACACCATGGCCAGCGATTTCAAATCTCCAAAGAGAGGACAGCTCGACCAAGAAGACATTTCCGGTGGCTTCCACTCCACAAGAACTTGACCATCAAACCCAGTACTTCGGAGGCTTTGCAAACTCAGCTCCAAAGAAAGTTTAGAAAAAATAGCAATGAGAACCCGGTTCGGTGCAAAGATCCCACGACATCAAGATTTAAAATGGGCATAGCCACCCACCACCACTTAAAGCACCCCGACACACCAGCCACACCAAGTCAACCACGCAATCAATCAAGAACATTAACTCCGATCCGAATCGAGCGGCCTCCAACAATCATTGAAGTTCCAAGCGAACGTAATAACACAACCCAGCAATGGCATCGACACCATCAATGGCTCCATCCTCTACAAAGCCGCCCAGAGATCGACATCAAGATCATGTATTCCTTCAAGCATCCAACTCATCAACCGGCCGGAGGTAAAGCCGCAGCTCGTAATCCACTTAAGCCAATTGAATTCAACCATCTACGATAACACATCAGCGCAGCCAGCATAAATCAACCAATTCCAACGGGCTACTACTCTTCAAATCAGACCAACCTCCAACAACAGAAGAACAAAGAGCATCCAAAGGGTAATGAGGTCCGATACCCCCAGCTACAAAGTAGTACCAAACAAATACAACCGGTTGCAACAGCTTTTTTTTTTTTTTTTTTGGTAAGTAAGAATTTTAGATTAATGGGAGAAAAATTTACCGGTGGCAACAAAGAATGGAAGAGGGATAAGACACCAACTACTTCCAATTGGATTTTTTTTTTTTTTTTTTGATAAGTGCCAAGGGAAAGGCACCGAGAAACAATTTTTTTTTTTTCAAAGTAGAGGAGAGAATCCAAAGGAGACAAGGTCCAACAATTTAAAGGGCCTAAACACCAACAACACAACCCTCAAGAGCAAAGGGAGGCAAGCAAACTCCGACGCAGAGAAGAAAAAACAAAAAAGAGAAAAACAGCAAAAAAAAAAAGAATAAAAAATAATAAGGATC